>CM035408.1:170445315-170745315 GCA_020310875.1 Ceratopteris richardii | reverse complement strand
CTTATATTTTCATTTAGTCAATTACCCATTTTTTTAGACATTTATCCTATTAGTAGACCCTTACATTTGTATTAGATTCATTGATTTGAGCCATTAGCTTATCAATTCATTTGTTCAAGCAGATTTAACATCAATATTATTTCCGATTGATTTCTTTGATGTCTTCTGAGTTATTCCATAAAGTCTCAGTACAGTAATATTGAAAACATTGAAAAAGCAACCGAAGGCCCTAAGCATACTTAAAAGCACCCTGCGTGCAGTCACACGGTTAGGTCAACGTGATTCTTTTGGATGAACGTCAGCCTACCTTCACACCCCTCTACGACAACTTTGGTGAACCCGACGTGAAGCGTGATGATCATTTGCCTAGGACTTACGTTGTATGTTTAGTTTTAACTAAAATTTTTAATTTCATTTTTCTTCTTGAATGCAGGAAACTTGAATATTGAAGTTGTGACAAGACGTGAAGAGTTTGCTATCTCCTTTTTTCCCATTGTGAGCACCTCCACGAGAAGAAGGATTTCCAACTGGTGGAGTTTCGTCGCTTCAAACCCCCCTCATCAACATTCAAGAGAATCAAGACATAGTCATAGTCATTTTAGTTTTTTGTTTAAGATTGTTTTAACATTTACTTTCGAACCTCTTCAGCAAAGATATCATCAAGTAAGGTGTTTTAAGTTCTTTATTTTTCAGTTTACACACATCACTTAAAAAGAAAATTGTTTTCATCTACACTTAAGATTTAAGCACTTTCATATTTGCAGTAAAAAGAAAGTATTTAAATCTTTCTTTTGTATTTAGGAAACATAAATTTTACTTAAAGCATTTAAATATCTGCATTGTAGAAAAGTTATTTTTTGCATCATCATTAAAAAGAAGAACATTTTAAGTTTTGAAAAAGAAAGATTGATTGCTTTATTTTCATTGCATAAAAAGAAAGCTTATAGCATAAAAATAGTGTAAATTTAGGTTTCTTTTGACTTATAGTTAATGTTTTTTATTTTTTCAAAGAAATTAATTTTAAAGAAATTAATCGTAAACTAAAAGTCTTAATCAAGAAAAACTATTTTATAAAAATTATCCTATAAAAAAAAACCCTTTAAAATTGAAAAAGTCTGAAACATTTAAAATCTCTAAAAGACTTAAATTCAAAAAGAGTAATTAAAAGATAAGTCAAAATTTAGGTTTTTGAAATAAAAAACAAGAAAGAAATATATTTTAGGAACAAAAGATTAGAATTAGTAAAGCCTAGGACTAGAGTAAAGCCATTCCTGGCTTTATCAACTAGCGATAGATTTAGGCAATTTAGAGAGCAATGAGATCCGGCTATTAGGGAACTTCTTCTTCATTCGAAGCGTTATCAAGAACGTAAGATGGAGGAGATGTTCAAGAACATGATGATAGAAAAGCAAGGGACACGTACAGTCCAAGCTATTCTAGACTCAGGTACATCCGACCGGAACCAAATTCGAGGTATTTATATTTGAATTTTCCTGGTTTTCACATAGTTAAACAAAAATGAAATCTAATGTAGAGAACCTTCTGCCTGATATGGAATCTTGATTAGTTTCCTCTATAGATTTAAAGCTGAATTCTAAGTTTGAATCCTTAAACTCGTTTCTTTCAATCTTAACTACAGTAGTATCTGATTTTAATGCAACACTTAAGTCAATAGATACTCAATTTGATCATGAGTTTAGGAATTTAGAAGGAATTCTTCATTATGAACTATCGAATTTAAATGAAAATATGGAAACATTAACAAATCATGTAAAAGAAATTTCATCATTCAAAACTATTGGTCATGACATTGCAAGTTTAAAAGAGAACATTGAAAGGTTAAACAATCAAATACAAGAAAGTGCTACATGTGAATGCAAAAATAAATATCATGTACAAGTTCAAAGTAGATCTATATATTCTATTGACCAAAAACCTTTACCCGATCATAGAAGAGTCGTTCGTAGACCAAAGAGAACTGTAAGATGCTTCAAGTGTGACCAACTAGGTCATACTTATGGAAATTGTATGGCCTATGAGAAAGCATGTAGCCAACAATTGGTACTAGAAAGTGAACAGAAAATATGTGATTATCAAACACAATTACCTTTGAGATTAAACTTAGGTAGAGGAGGGATGATAGACTATTTTGACCAAAAAAAATTTAGTCCTAAAACCAAACTTCAAAAACAATGGAAACCTAGGAGTCATAATGAGAAAAGCAATGTATGTCAATTACATTCTCTGAACACCAAGATTGTGACTAAATGTGAATGCTTGGACAATGATCAAAACCTTCTTAAACCTAAATCTATGAGTAACATTGATATTCAAACTACATCTAAGGATCAAGATACATTGAAAAAGATTAGGAAAGAAGAAGATGTCAGGATAAAAGATGATGAAAATGAACAATCAATTAATGGAAATGAAGACATATATGTGGATAAAACAGAACCTAAAGTCAAAGAAAATGACAATAAATGTGATCAAAATAAAACTGATAAAAGAATAGTACAAACATCTGAAGATGAAAATCTTCAAATTCAATTAGAACATGACAAGAAGATGGAAAAATGGATACAAGAAGCCATATGAAAAATTGAAAATAATATTAAAAATTCATCTAAAGTTAAGAAAAAGGAGAAGAATTTACGAGAAATAGTTTTATTATAATGAAATTGTTTATTGAAGAAAACTTTATTGTTTGCTGCATAAATGCTGTTTTGCTAAAGTTGAGAAACATATACCTAAATTGTTTTGTTTAATGAAGATTTTATACTTGGAAAAGTTAGTTAAAAGCTTATGATAAAGTTTACATTATGATTTGCTTAACCAAAAGAATACAAAAGATACAAGCTCGGGAGTTTTATCTCTCCCTAAACAAAAGATAATTACGAGCTTATCAAAATGATGTTACTAAACTTATGATGAAGTTATGATTTTTCATTCTTTCACAATTAGGAAGAAATCTAGTATGATGAACAATTATGAAGAACAGTACTATAATGAAATGATGAATATTTTGAATAAAATGATTTTGTTTACAACAAATATGATGATTATATTATACTATGAACAGTATGATTTTTTCAAAAATTTATGAACTTTGTTTCATAGGTTGAGAAACCTATTTTAAAAATTAAGAATGCATTATTTATGATAATTATAACCACTATGAATTTTTTATGATGAAAACTATGACATGTTGAAGATGAATCTGATAGAATATATGAATTTATATTTGCAAAGATAAATGATAATGAAGATTACTTGTTTTGTAGCTTCTACTTTATGATTGCTTACAGGTTTTGAAGGTGAATTGATCAAAGCAATTGGAGATGTTATGCCAAAAGTTCTGATGAACTTAAAGAGATCTAAAGATGGAGTCAATATAGATCAGGTGAAAAAGTTCTAAACCTGATTTATGTTTCAATTTATTATGAAAGTTCATGCATTATCATAATTAGAATTGTACATTCTTCAGATAGGTTAAGAAACCTCTTAAAATTATGAACAGTAGAATTTACGCTGAAGTAGGGATGTGCTTGAAGAGAAGATAGGGATTAGAGACCTATGGCTGTCATATGGATAGTTGAAGGAACCCTTAACTTGCTCCTAGTAGAAGTAGGCTTGTTTTATATAGGTAAGCTTCCTTAAATCTGACCCATTTAGCTAAAGAGATCCTAGTTCCTACTTTATCTTACCTCTAGATCCTTTGCTCTGATTAGGGGTTAAGCCTTTCCCCTTCATCAAAAAAGTTGCGAAGAAAAATTGAAAGAAGTACATTAATGGTTGCTGTATATGAAAAAAGGAACAATGACAAAAAAGGAAAAATTATGAAAAAAAAATTGAGATAAAAGAAAAATCAAATAAATCAGTTGTGATCTCGAAATCACTTCTGAATTGAAAAGCGGGCTATATAAGGCGGATGTATGCTAGAGGGGAGTTACTTTTTTGTATCTTAATGGCAAATGGTTTGGAGATGAGGATAGAAGGCCTATATAACATATGCTTTACTTATGAACAGAGTTAATAGAAGAGTTAGTACGAACACTATTTGAATGACTTCTATAGTTTCCTTCTAAAACCTGTTTCCAATTCATGCATTGAACGAAAAGGTTGAAATTCAAGTTTACATAATTTTATAAGTTTTCTTTGCTATTTGAAGATGTACTAATGATAGAAGCATTTTTTTTATATACCGTCTATTTGAATTTGAGTCATGAATACTTTTCAAAAGAATTTGATATTGCTTTCTATGATCTGCAGGTTTGGCCCATCGAGGACGATGTGCAGGATTGGCCGGGGCGAATGTCGGAAAGATTTCAACCTTTTCGTTGATGACCAGAGAAAATGAAAACAACTTTATTGGTGATCTCAAACCTTTTATATCACTGTTGATTAGTTGTTATGGATTGGAATTAACCACTTTGAAAGTGTTTACAGGTACAGATGATGATGAAGATTCTATGTTCATATTAGGGTTTATCCTAATTTTACATTTAATGAGTTTTATGTTCATAGATTCAAGAATTATGGGTATTCAATCCTAGGGTTTCTTGAATTCATGTGTTGTTTATGAAAATGGGTTACTGTTAGGGTTTATGTCAATGTCAATGAGTTAAGATAGGGTTCAAAAGGATTTTAATGGGTTATCAGGGATTACCAAAGGGTTTCAAGTAAGTTTTCAAGGGTTTTATTGAAATTTAAGGGTTAAAGTAACATGTATTTAATTAAATTAATGTTTAAAATGAATATTTATGTATTAAAAATTAAAATATGAATTAAAGGAATTAATTTACTCATGTGTGTGCATTTAAATATTAAGGTTCTAATATATTAATTTCTTAACGTAAGCATAATTTAAATGCATTATTAAATTAAGAAAATAAGGATAATTAAGTTAAAATGAAGATGAAGTGAATAATTAATAAGTGGTGTATGTGAGTGGTATTTAAAGAGTGGTGTGAGTTAAGTGTGTAAAGTGGTTAAAGTAAACAATTAAAGATGTGGTAGCTATTTGTGCAAGATAAAAGAATGGATTAGATAATTTATGCATTTAAAGTGCAAAAAGTATGTGGTTAAAAGAATGGAACAAGTGAGTTATGTGAGAAAAGTTAATTTAAAGTATGGTGGAAAAATATGGGTTAAAGAATGGATGAGAAATAAAGTAGGAAACCAAAAGAGTGGTTTAGAGAGGATCTGTGTAAGTATATATATGTGTATGTGCAATGATTTTTCCCTAATGTTTTTTTCAGGTAGTCATTTCTTCTACTTTCATCTCCTCCCTGTGGTTCTGAACACGTAAAAAAGTAAATCATTGTTTTGTTTCATCCCTTTTAAGACTCTGCATAGCTAGGAGAGATTATCTTCTTCATCTTCTATCTCTGCGCAGAATAGTTCATGGTCGTGAGGGAGCAGCTGGTGGCGGTGGTCTGAAAGGTCGAAAGTAGAGAGAGAGTGGCCTGTAGTGCGAATATGACAGAGAGAGAGAGAGAGAGAGAACAGAGAGAGAGAGAGAGAGAGAGAGAGAGAGAGAGAGAGAGAGAGAGAGAGAGAGAGAGAGAGAGAGAGAGAGAGAGAGAGAGAGAGAGAGAGAGAGAGAGAGAGAGAGAGAGAGAGAGAGAGAGAGAGAGAGAGAGAGAGAGAGAGAGAGAGAGAGAGAGAGAGAGAGAGAGAGAAAGAGGTGACTGAGAGAGAAAGAGAGAGAGAGAGAGAACGCAGAGAGAGAGAGAGAGAGAGAGAGAGAGAGAGAGAGAGAGAGAGAGAGAGAGAGAGAGAGAGAGAGAGAGAGAGAGAGAGAGAGAGAGAGAGAGAGAGAGAGAGAGAGAGAGAGAGAGAGAGAGAGAGAGAGAGAGAGAGAGAGAGATGATTATCTCCCTTCCCCCCCACGGTGTGCGCACGGGAGTGCCGCAAAGAGAGAGAGAGAGAGAGAGAGAGAGAGAGAGAGAGAGAGAGAGAGAGAGAGAGAGAGAGAGAGAGAGAGAGAGAGAGAGAGAGAGAGAGAGAGAGAGAGAGAGAGAGAGAGAGAGAGAGAGAGAGAGAGAGAGAGATGATTCTCTCCCTTCCCCCCCACGGTCTGCACGCGGCAGCACCGCACACACACAGAGAGAGAGAGAGAGAGAGAGAGAGAGAGAGAGAGAGAGAGAGAGAGAGAGAGAGAGAGAGAGAGAGAGAGAGAGAGAGAGAGAGAGAGAGAGAGAGAGAGAGAGAGATTCTCTCCCTTCCCCTCCACGGACTGCGCACGACAGCGCCGCAGAAAGAGAGAGAGAGAGAGAGAGAGAGAGAGAGAGAGAGAGAGAGAGAGAGAGAGAGAGAGAGAGAGAGAGAGAGAGAGAGAGAGAGAGAGAGAGAGAGAGAGAGAGAGAGAGAGAGAGAGAGAGAGAGAGAGAGAGAGAGAGAGAGAGAGAGAGAGAGAGAGAGAGAGAGAGAGAGAGAGAGAGAGAGAGAGAGAGAGAGAGAGAGAGAGAGAGAGAGAGAGAGAGAGAGAGGAAGAGAGAGAGAGAGAGAAAGAGAGAGAGAGAGTTATGTTATGTTAATGTTAATTAGACTCAACTCTTAGGGGATAAATAGATAGAGTTAGATTTAACGTATTGTTAGATATAGTTAAGATTAATGAATTATTTTGTTATTTTAATTACTATTGATAAATATGAATGTGATTACTTTAGCATGAATTGTATGCATGTATATGAGATACATTAGCATGGGTATGAATGCATGTTAGATGCATGTGTATGTTTTAATTTAACATGTTAAGTGCTTAAGTTAATGAGCGTATCTACACATAAGAGTTTATGGTCGGGTGTATTAGCATGCATGAGTATGTGTATGCTTTAATGTATGTGACTAATGTCTTTTAAGTTTCTTAATGATTCTTGTATTATTACTAATATCCTAATGTTTTTTTTCAGAAACATTGAAAATTAAAGAGCAATTGAAGTAAAGTGAAGTGAAGTGAAGTGACAGATTGAAGATCCATTTACCTTATATTTTCATTTCGTCAATTACCCATTTGTTTAGACATTTATCCTATTACTAAACCCTTACATTTGTATTAGAGTTATTGATTTGAGCCATTAGCTTATCAATTCATTTGTTCAAGTAGATTTAGCATCAATATTATTTCCCATTGATTTCTTTGATGTCTTCTGAGTTACTCCATAAAGTCTGAGTACAGTAATATTGAAAACATTGAAAAAGCAACCGAAGGCCCTAAGCATACTTAAAAGCACCTTGCGTGTAGTCACACGGTTAGGTCAACGTGATTCTTTTGGATGAACGTCAGCCTACCTTCACACCCCTCTACGACAGCGTATATACAAGCCGGGGGAAAAAAAACCTCCTAAAGAGGGAAAAAAGTGCCCCGGCGGTCCTAGAGTGTTCACACACATCACTACCTAAATATATCAACAAATCCCCCCTGGGAGTGATGCGGTGAACAAGGAGCTGGCACTCATGTATAAGGAAGTGCCGAGCTATGTGGAAATCACTCCAAAAAAGGAAGTAAGCCCAAAGCTTTGCGGAAAGCTTCAAACTTCTCCCTAGGCAGAGCCTTCATGAAAAGGTCTGCAATGTTCTCCCGCCTGGGCACATATGCCAAGCTGATCTCCCCAGTAGAGAACCTCTCCCTGACATAGTGATAATGCACCTCAATGTGCTTAGTGCGAGCATGGAACATAGGGTTCCTCACAATTGCCAATGCGCTCTCACTGTCAGTGAAGATGGTGGTGGCAGAAGACTAGCCAACACCCAAATCAGCCATAAGGCGTCTTAGCCACACACACTCAACAGTCGCTGTGAAAGCTGCCCTATACTCAGCCTCACAACTGGAAGTGGCCACAGTAGGCTGCTTCTTGCTCAACCAAGATATACATGAGCTACCAAGCATGAAGCAGAAACCACTGGTGGACACACGAGTGTCATAGCAACCAGCCCAATCTGAGTCAGAAAAAGCATGCAAATCTGGCGGTAGTGAACCCCCCTTGGGATAAAACAACCCAAGTAGCCGAGTACCACTCAAGTAGCGAAAGATGCGCTTAACCACTTTCCAATGCGTGACTCCTGGGAAATGCATAAACCTGCACATCTGTGAGACAGCAAACTGAATATCTGGCCGAGTAATGCATAAGTAAATCAAACATCCAATAGCCTGCTTATAGAGAACATCATCAAATGCATCTCCAGCATCATGAAGACTCAATCGTAAACCTCTCTCCATAGGAGTGGCAATAGGCTTACAGTCTTCAAGGCCAAAACGCTGCAATAATGTGTCAATATATTTCGTTTGGCACAAAGCCATTCCACCATCAACGTGCATAAACTGAATGCCCAAATAGTGATGCAAATGACCCAAATCAGACATCTCAAATGAGGCATGCAAATCAGCCTTAAAATCAGCAATATGTGTCTCAATAGGACCAGTGAGCAGCATGTCATCAACATGGACAACAATGATCAGAAGCACATCATTAGCACGTTTAACATATAAGGTGCTTTCAGTTGGACTGTTCTCAAAACCATGTGCAATCAGATAGGCATGTATCTTCTCATACCAAGCATGTGGTGCTTGCTTTAAACCATATAATGCCTTCTTTAACCTGCAAACCTGGTTTTCATGCCCTTTCTGCACAAAGCCACGGGGCTGAAAAACATAAACTTCTTCGTGCAAGTCACCATTCAGAAATGCTGTTTTAATGTCCAACTGATGTACATTCCAACCATAATGGGCTGCAAGTGCACAAATGCTCCGAACAGTAGTCATACGGCATGTAGGTGCAAAGGTCTCATCAAAATGAATGCCTCTTTCCTGTGCATAACCCTTTGCAACAAGCCTAGCCTTATACCTGTCAACTATACCATCAGGTTTAGGCTTCAGCTTGTATACCCACTTAGTGCCAATGGCCTTCTTGCCAAGAGGCAAGTCACATAAAGACCATGTACCATTCTTCATTATAGCATCATATTCAGATTGCATAGCAGCCATCCAATTTTCTGAATTTTGTGTTTCATCAAAAGAAACAGGCTCATTCTCATCACAGAGACTAGATGCAGCCATAGCATAGCAATGTGATGCAAAGGAGGTACTATGAGAGCATGAACGAGTACAATATGACAAAGGTGCATCTAATTTGCTGTCACGCAAAGTCTGTACTAGACATTTTGGCATAGTTTTTGCCTGCTCAATATCAGCTCTCTCATCAACAAGTGCATCATGTAAATCTGCATCAGAAATGGAATGATCTGCATCATCATATGAAACCTGCAAAGGCTGAGAAGTTGCCTCATTAGGACCAGCACTAGCTTGTCCACCTGTAAAAAGAGGCATCAAAGTATCATACATGTCTTTGGAGCTAACAGATGTCTCCTTAGTACATGAAAGCAATGGCTGAGTTGATGGGGGAAGTATCTCAACCCCTAAGCAACGACGAAGCGCGAATGACCTCCACAAGTATCCTTCTTTGACCTCTGCACACCAAAAGTGCTCTTACTCAGAGCTTATGCAGAGAACTCCAGTGAGATTTTGTAGACCTGTAGAAGACACCAACAGCTTTGCAACAAAACAAATTTTACTTCAAATGGATGCTTACACAAAGAGAAACAATGTCTACAACATGAGCTAGTTGAATGCTCACAACTGCTAGTCAAGCAGAGACCTCACTTCACTCCACCAAGCTTTTCTCAAGGATTATACAACGAATGAATCTCAAACTTGGGTCAACTTTAGAAAACTCTAATAGCTACCCAATGACACAAAAATCATAGAAAATGGATATATAGAGAAGGAGAACCAGCCCTTACACGAGAGAGCAAAATATTTCCAACAGAGCCTACACACAGAGAGAGATATCAATCACACAACTTCACTAAAATGAATGTTGCTCCCAGATTACTCAGACAATGCTCCAGAGACTTTGTGAGCATAAAATAGACTCTAATAGCTATCCAATGCGACAAGAATTACATCAAATGGATACAATATGAGGGAGAAACAATGCTAACAACGCAGGGGTAGAGAGTTGCAGCACTGCTTGCGCACACACATAGATATACCTACTAAAAGAAAACAAACAAGCAAGCAAGGGGCTAGCTTAAGAAAGGGGCTTGCTTATCACAACTCCAACACTTAGTGCTCACTTTACATGAGCCAAACCTCCAAGAAGATGGACCAAAAGAAGTCGGGATACATGCTCCTTTTATAGTGAGAAGTGTGCCCCTAAAATCTAGGAACTACCTTCCCAAATCAGCCTCCTAACTTGGAGGATTTAATTGAGATGAATTGGGGAGTGGTTGAGTGACTTTTCTTGATGGAATCTCGTGGATTTTGGCTCCCTTTGATTTCTCCACATGTCCATAAAAGATTCCCCACGAATTTGTAGCTTGAAGCTTGACGTTTAACACTCCCCCTCAAGCTTCAATTCTTCATCCTCATCCAAGCTCCTTCATGTTGATGCTTTGCTTGAATTTTGAAATCTTCATTCCATCCAAAGCCTTTGTAAACATGTCGGCAACTTGGTCTTTGGTACCAATATGATGTACTGAAACTTCCTTGGATATCACCTTTTCCCTTATGAAGTGATAGTGCACTTCAATATGCTTGGTTCTAGCATGATAGACAGGATTCGATGCTAGATGAATGCTACTCATATTGTCACAAAAAATTGGATATGTGTCAACCTGCAGATTAAGCTCCATAAATAACTTCTTAATCCACATTAGCTCACATGTGACTTGAGCCAAAGCTCTATACTCAGCCTCGGTGGAAGATAATGCCACCGTGGGTTGCTTCTTTGAAATCCATGAGATGATCTTGCTACCTAGCATGACTAGGTAACCACTTGTACTTCTTCTATCCTCCTTGGAACCGGCCCAATCCGCATCAGAATAAGCTTTGACCTGCATATCATCATCAAATGAATAGAACAATCCTTCATTTATAGTGGCCTTGAGATATCGTAACATTCTTCTTGCAGCTTGCAAGTGTGTAGTCCTTGGACTATGCATAAATTGTGATAACACTCCAACTCCATATGCTATGTCAGGCCTAGTTATTGTGGCATAATTGAAAGAGCCTACAATAGAGCGATAAAAAGTTACATCCTCTAATGACTCTCCATCAATGGAGCTTAGCTTTACATTAACTTCCATGGTATTTGAAATAGGCTTGCAATGTAGCATCCCAAACCTCTCAAGTAGGTCTAGAATATACTTCCTTTGTATGAGCATAATACCTTCTTCTTTGTATACAACTTCAATGCCAAGAAAATACCTAAGATCTCCAAGATCAGATATCCTAAACTCCTTTCCAAGCTTTGCCTTGATCTCCTCAATGCCCTTTGTATCATTACCTGTAATGATAAGATCATCTACATACACACACATGTAGACTACAAGTTCTCCTCTTTGTTTGATGAAGAGAGATGGATCCGCCTTGCATTGATTGTAACCACATTTGATCAAATAGTCCACCAATCTTTGGTTCCAAGCCCTTGGAGCTTGCTTTAGGCCATAAAATGCCTTCTTCAACCTACAAACATGATGTGGAAACTCTTTATGAACAAAACCTAGTGGTTGCTCCATGTATACCTCTTCTTCCAAGTCTCCATTGAGAAAGGCATTCTTGATATCCAATTGGAAAAGCTTCCATCCTTTGCTAGCAGCCATTGCAATGAGTTTCCTAATGGTGCTCATCTTTGCCACGGGGCTGAATGTCTCTTCAAAGTCCACTCCATAGGTTTGTGCAAAACCCTTGGCCACCAATCTTGCTTTGAACCTAGAAATAGATCCATCTGAATTCCTCTTTACTTTATACACCCACTTATTACCTATTACCTTCATGTTCTCCTTCTTGGGCACTAGAGTCCATTTTTTATTTTCCTCAAGTGTGTCGATCTCTTCTTGCATTGCCTCTTTCCATTCGGTGTACCTGCTTGCATCTTCATAGCAATCGGGCTCATGATCCTCTACTACTTTGTTCATATATGCATAATGCGTTGCCATGTATGAATCATAAGTAAACCTTTGAGTTGGATACTTAACTCTAGAAGACTTCCTTTCTTCACCTTTTGGAGGAATAAACCTCCTTTGCCTTGGGAACTTGATCTCTTTCTTTGACATGGCTTCTTTCTCCATCATGTGTCCTTCATCATCTTCAACTTCATTACCTTCTTCATCCAACTCCACCAATGTTGCTTTGCCTTTGTTGATTGATTGTGCTTCATAGCTTGATGAAGATCTCCCCCTCCATGGTGAGTTCATGCTTGAACTATCTTCATTGATGGAACACCTTGGGCCGCTTAGCTCTAGGTCGATTTGTTCTTCATCATGTCCATGCTTTTCTTCTTCATAGTCCTACATACAATCATACTTCTTATACCAAGGGATTAGCTCATCAAATGCTACATCCCTTGATATCCTCAAGTCCTTTGTGTTTGGGTTGAAGCACCTGTAACCTTTATGATCATTTGAATATCCTAGAAACACACACTTTTCTGCCTTTGGTTGTAGCTTGTGCCTCAATTCACTTGGCACATGTACATAACAAGTACATCCAAATATCTTCAAGTGGGAAAGATCAGGTTTCTTACCATAATAGGCTTGATATGGTGTCAAGCCATGGATCCTTGAGGTAGGAGCCCTATTCATTAGATACACGGCGGTATTTTCTGCATTACTCCAAAACATGTTAGGTACATTCATCTCATTAAGCATTGCTCTAGCGATCTTGGCAATGTATCTATTCTTTCTCTCTGCTACTCCATTTTGTTGGGGTGTGTACCTGCATGTTACTTGCCTCTTGATGCCTTGATCCATTAAAAAATCAGAAAACTCATTGGAGAAATATTCTCCCCCTCCATCGGACCTTAGCTTCTTGATATATGTACCTGTTTCCTTCTCTACCATTGCCTTGAATACTTTGAAACATGTAAACACATCTGATTTGTTTTTTATGAAATAAACCCAAACCATCCTTGTGCAATCATCTATAAAAGTGACAAAGTACTTGTTACCTCCAATGGATTGCTCTTTGGTTGGCCCCCACACATCTGTATGTATCAATTCCAATGGATGTTGGCTTATGTAGCCACTCTTCTTGAATGGAAGTCTCGCTTGCTTCCCTAGTTGACAAGATTCACATAAATGCTTCATACCTTGTCCTTGGAAGTTGGGAAGACCTTCAACCAGCCTCTTGAATTGCATTTCCTTCATTCTTTGTATGTTGATGTGACCTATCCTCTTGTGCCACAAGTCCAACTACGAAATCCTCTTGTTTCCATATGTGAAGTAGACATGTTGAGTGGAATGAGAATTTACCTCCAAAGTGAAGAGTCTCCCTTGCTTCTTTCCTCTTGCTATGACCTTCTAACCTTGCTTAGGGTTCTCCACAAAGCATCCACCTTTTTTGAACCTTACCTGATAGCCTCTTTCAACCATTTGCCCAACGTACACCAAGTTCTTTGTGATAGTAGGTACATGCAAGACATCCTTGAGACATCTTCCTTCCTCCTTGTCATCCAAAGCTACATCTCCAACATGGGAGATCTCATGGGCTGTATCATCACCTATTTCTACATGTCCTTTACCTTTGGGAACATGTAGATTAGTAAACCAAGAAGCATTGCAACTCATATGGTTGCTACATCCACTATCAATATACCAAGTGTTATCTACTTTGCTTGAATTCCCATTCATGTGCATCATCAAGAGATTGTCATTTTCTGAACTTGTAGAAGCATAATTACCTTGGCCTTTGTATGAAGAACCTTGATTATAGCTCCTTTGGTTTCCTCCTTGGTAGCAATCTCTAGCATAGTGGCCAAACTTGCCACATATGTAACATCCTTCACCATCTTGATTCCTGTTTTGTTGATGTCGTCCTCCTCTTCCTCTTGTTCTTCCTCTCCCTCTTTGTGATGAGGTGCCTTGGTCATGTCCTTGATTGCTTGAGTGGCCTTGCCATCCTCCAAACCTTCCTTTGCCCCTTCCTTGTCCTCGTCTTCCTTTGCCCCTTTGATTACATGCATAGAAAACTTGTGCATCCTTGCTTTTAGTTGAACTTCCACCTATGTTCATTTCTTTGGTGACCATGATAGCAACCAATTGCTCAAAATCGGGAAGATTATCCCTTACATAAATTGAAGTGGTAAAGGGTTTCCACTTCTCATCATCTCTCAAACCATTGAGAGTATAAGCCACAAGATCGTCATCATCTACGTGGCTTCCAATGGATCCCAATGCATTTGATAACTCCTTGACCTTAAGTATGTAGTCATTTATGCTACTCCCTGAGCTCTTCCTAAGGTTGTTGAGCGCATTCTTGAGCTGGATCTTCCTTGCTTTGGTGCTTGTTGAATAAAGCCTTTCAAGTGTCTCCCATACCTTCATGCTTGAATCCAAGTTTTGGATATGGCCAATCATGCTCTTGCTAATGTGTTGGGAAAGGATAAAGATAACCCTCTTGTCTCTTTCATTCCATTCCCTAAAGGCCCTTCTCTGGTCATTGGTTGGATTCTCATCCAACCTAGGTCTTGGTTCACTTCCACTAATCAACCCCCAACGGCCCTTGCCCATAAGATAGTTGGAGACCCTAAATCTCCATGGTTGATAGTTCCCTTTGTCTAGCTTTTCAATTTGAGTGTTGAAGTCTCCCATATCTAGTCTTTGATACTTTACCTAGCCCTTGCCTAATGCTCCAATGTGTGTAAAATGAAAATGAGGCTCTGAGGTTACCTCAATCCAAAGCTTTCCTTAGATGGACACCTTGTGCTCTTGACACTTTGAGTAGAATAGCTCCCCCTTTATGTGAGCTCCCTCTAAGAAGCTTTTGTTGATGCAAATCTTCAACCACCAACTCCAAGAGGTCTTCTTGCTTGTATGTGATGCCTCCAAGATGCCCAAATTCTCTGATACCACTGATGGGGGAAGTATCTCAACCCCTAAGCAGCGACGAAGCGTGAATGACCTCCACAAGTATCCTTCTTTGACCTCTGCACACCAGAAGTGCTCTTACTCAGAGCTTATGCAGAAAACTCCAGTGAGCTATTGTGGACGTGTAGTAGACACCAAGAGCTTTCCAACAAAACAAATTTTACTTCAAATGGATGCTTACACAAAGAGAAACAATGTCTACAACATGAGCTAGTTGAATGCTCACAACTGCTAGTAAAGCAGAGACCTCACTTCACTCCAGCAAACTTTTCTCAGAGATTATATAGAGAATGAATGTCAAACGTGAGTCAACTTTAGAGCACTGTAATAGCTACCCAATGACACCAAAATCATAGCAAATGGATATATAGAGAAGGAGAACCAGCCCTTACAACAGAGAGCAAAATATTTCCAACAGAGCCTACACACAGAGAGAGATATCAATCACACAACTTCACTAAAATGAATGTTGCTCCCAGAGAGCCTACACTCCAATGAGACAAGAATTACATCAAATGGATAAAATATGAGGGAGAACCAATGCTAACAACTCAGGGGTAGAGAGTTGCAGCACTGCTTGCGCACACACATAGATATACCTACTAAAAGAAAACAAAAAAGCAAGCAAGGGGCTAGCTTAAGCAAGGGGCTTGCTTATCACAACTCCAGCACTTAGTGCTCACTTTACATGAGCTAAAACTCCAAGAAGATGGCCCAAAAGAAGTCGGGATACATGCTCCTTTTATAGTGAGAAGTGTGCCCTTAAAATCTAGGAACTACCTTCCCAAATCAGCCTCCTAACTTGGAGGATTTAGCTGAGATGAATTGGGGAGTGGTTGAGTGACTTTTCTTGATGGAATCTCGTGGCTTTTGGCTTCCTTTGATTGCTCCACATGTCCATAAAAGATTCCCCACGAATTTGTAGCTTGAACCTTGACTTTTAACATGAATAGCATCTTCCACAAAGACAACATCACGACTAACCAGAAGGCGTTTAGTCTGTGGATGATACAGACGATAGCCTTTGCTTTCAGAACTGTACCCAACAAAAATACATTTTACTACCTTATCATCCAATTTTCTGTGATGTTGTTCAGGCACTAATGCATATGCCAAACAACCAAAAACACGCAAATGAGCAACAGATGGCTTGTGGTCATGCCAAGCCTCATATGGAGTGATAGACTACAACGCTTTAGTGGGACACCTGTTCAGTACATATGCTGCACACATGATAGTCTCAAGCCAAAAACTATGTGGTAAAGCCTGACTTTTGACCATGCACCTTGCCATCTCCATGAGTGACCTATTATTTCGTTCAGCAACTCCATTCTGTTGAGGTGTATACGGCATTGTACACTGGTGTTTTATCCCACGTTCAGCCAGAAATGCATTAAAATCTGAAGACATATATTCCCCCCCTTGATCAGAACGGAGGGTGCCCATTTTACATGCTGACAGATTTTCAGCCAAAACCAAAAACGGTTTTAAGCACATGAACACTTCGGACTTTGCTTTGAGTGGATATACCCATGCATGCCTAGAAAAATCATCAATGAAAGTCACGAAGTAAAGGTAATTTCCAAAAGAGGGTGTTTGCATAGGACCATAGACATCACTATGTACAAGCTGCAATTTCTGCGTCGTGCAAACTGAACCATCTTTTGGAAAGGAAGAACACTGCATTTTGCCCAAAATACAGCCATCACAAACATGTTTTCCAAATGCCTCAAGTTTGGGCAAAGAGGACACCATTTCAGATTTCTGCAGGCATAACAAACTAGCAAAATTCAGATGACCAAAGCGTGCATGCCAAAGCTTTGCATCTGACATAGCCTGAGAATCATGAACTGCACATGCCGAATCATTCACAGATCTTTCATAGTCTATGAGCTTATACAGCCCACGACATAAAAGGCCAGAAGCAATAATCACATCGCCATTTGAGAGATCATGGACTGTACACTTGTCATCAACGAATTGCATAACCAAGCCAATCTTGGCTAATGCAAAAACTGATAACAGGTTCTTTTTGATCCCTCGCACAAATAAAGCATCTGATAAAGTAAAAGAACTACCATCAACAGTAGTCAGAATGATCTTACCAACTCCCATACAGGATAAGAGGAGTTATTGGCGCATGTGACAGTATTCCCTGTAGGGGCAGGCTCGAGTGAAGAGAAGAAACTACGCTGCGAGGTAATATGTTTGGTCGCCCCACTGTCAAAGTACCAAACATCAGAGTCTACTGCAGACATGCACTGATCATGAGAAGATGGGTCAAAACTGCAGACAGTAGTAAACGCCCATTCTTCTTCCTGCAGAAGATTTGCAGACTCTGTTTTTGGTGTAGAGGCCTCTGCAACAACCATTCCAGCCTCTTTCTTCTTTGCCTCTTTAGCAGCCAGTTTTGGACAGTTTTTTATAATATGATCATTTCCTTTACAGTACTTGCAGAACAATTTTTGCTTTTCTGATTTCTTCTCATCTTTATCCTGGTTCTTCGATTGTGCAGCATTTGCAGATTTCTGCTTACTAGTAGAAGAGCTCCATTTTCCTTTGCCCTTCTGACTAGCCAGGAAAGCTTGATCTGCAACACGCATAATGGATCTGTTCTGTCTGGATTGATCTTCGTGCAACAGAACAGAGACTAATTCCTCAAATGACAAGGCATTCGGATTGGCTTTCATCATCAACCGAAGAGTAGAGGCAAAACTCTGATATGAGTCAGGAAGACCATTCAGAACGGTCTGCACAAGTGAGCTATATGGTATAACCTCATCAGCAGAAATCAATTGTTCGTTCAGGTCTTTGATCTTTGTAAGAAAACTGTCCATAGAATCACCTTCATTCATGTGCTCACTCTCCAACTGTTTTCGGAGGTAAGCAACACGAGCCTCATTCCTAGCCTGGTACAAAGTGGTAAGTGTATCCCAAGCATCCTTTGCTGTTCTGCAAGAGCAAATGTGAGGAATAATGGCACGTTTGACAGACAAAGCTATCAATGCATATGTCTGGGCATCTCTGCCATCCCAATGAATCTGCTCTGCAGTAGGTGCAATAGAAACAGCAGCACGAACAGGAATCTACGGAATATCATCTTCGACACCATCTTCATAAGCTCCAACACCTATATTTGCAGTACCTGTCGTTACAGGTGTAAGAGGACGTCTTTCAAGACCCTACACAATGTTCCACAATCCTTTTGCAACCAGTACATGTCGCATCATATAAGCCCATAACGGGTAGTTGGTACCATCCAACTTATCCTGAACAGCCAACATACGGAATACATCACTCCTTTCAGCCATGGCTTGTGACTAAAATACCTTGATGCACAAAATTGACTGTATCTCAAAAAGTTGAACGGAAATGCCCAAACGAGTTCTGCTAGACCTATAGCAGACTTCGAGATGCTTAAATTGGCGAACAGAAACTGGTATATACCTTTGGCACAAAAGGACGAAATAGCTTGCACAAGCGCTGTGATAGTGCGTTCGGAGGCCGAAACGAGCTCAGATCGCGATTTCGACACCACAAAGCGAAGCGGTTTTGATCTCGGAAAAACCCTGAGTATGCTCACCAAATTTCGTGCGAATCTGAGACTGCAAACGGAGGAGTGTCAATGGCACCCTAGAAGAAGCGACGACCTGCTCTGATACCAATTGTTGGAGTTAGACGTCTGCGGAAGCACACGAACAACACAAGGAAGAAGAAGAAGCTTGGAGCACAACACACAAGATTGAATGTATTACTAGAGAATGTACAAAGATAAGTAGCCCATTAGGGCAATAGGCGTATATACAAGCCGGGGAAAAAAAAACCTCCTAAAGAGGGAAAAAAGTGCCCCTGCAGTCCTAGAGTGTTCAAACACATCACTACCTAAATATATCAACAAATCTTCTACATGATCGCATCTCTGGCTCTCACTAGAGCTTCTATTGAGTAGTTCTTTTGAGGTTGTGGCCTAATCCCTTTTCATTTCTTGCCTCTAGTGGCTCTAATTGGGTTGATCATGTTCTAGTGTTTGTATTTGATGGTTTCTTATATAGTTTCTTCATTCCTCCCTTCCTCAAGTTTATAGGCAGCCAATGCATAGGAAAAGCGTTCCTGTGCATCAAACTAGACACACCTTTTTGGTCCTCCAAATTCCCTAGATCCTTGTCTATCAAATGGTCAAGTATTTCTCTAATACATGGGCTGAAATGGTGGTACAACGGTCTGTTGATCAGTGGGCTACATTGGAGGTGTAGCTTGAGGCATCATGTATCCCTATATATTGGCACTAACATAGCATTTCTTTGTAATGATGGGGTCTTGATAACCCATGGAGTACATCTTATTGTGTAAGCTAGACATCTCTTTGGACAAAGAGGCTTGCATTTTCATAACATTTTCTATTTCCTTGCTCAAGATCTCTAATTGTAATTCTAGTGGTGTGTGTGATGTGGATGCAACAATAGTGGTAGCTAATGCCATAGGTACATTCGGAAATATGGAAACATGTGTATCCCTTGGTTATAATGGAGAAATCTGTAATGGCATATCATAAAGCACGACTTGTCATTGCCTCATTTGGGCAACTACCTCTACCTCTCTTCTAACCGTTGCCCAGTCTTTAGTCAATCGAGATATCTTTCCAGCCTCCTCAATCCTTCTCCCAACTTTAGTCCTATCTTTACAAGTCTTTACAAGTTAAATTCTTGAGAAGTGAAATCACCAGGTTAGGCTTTAAAGATTCTAGGTTAGCCTAAGGAAACTAAGCATACTTGCTCAGGAACTCGTTAAGTAGATGCATCAAAGATGAAGTGGGTTTTGGGGAATGAACCCATCACAAATACTGCTCTCTATTGTGCTAACTGAGATCTTCTAGATAGAATAATTTATGTAATTTTTTTCTTAAGTTTTCCCAAGTCGTCTCTATATGTATTGCGATGGATGCCAAAATCCATCATGAAACTACCCGAGTGGAGAAATGAGATAACATCTCTTCAAGAAGTCCATGGATTTGAGCTTGGTCTTCAAAAGCATTCAAGTACTGAGTAACATTTAACCCATTAAACTTCTCCTTGTCTCTTAAGATGGCCTAGACTACTTGAGCCCCTTGCTTTTCAATCATTGAATCTTTAAATACTTCCTGCATCTCTCATCTCTTGCTTGTCCTAGTGTGAAGGACAATGCCCAAGGTAATTGGCTCAATGACTTCTCTTAACTGGGAGTAGATTTCAAAGAAAAGAATAGATGAGTCTTGAGCCAAGAGGTGAAAGTAAGTCTAAAGTTCTCTATTTAAACTCAAATCAACTACCTAAGCAAAATCTCTTTCTAGGGTCTTACTGATCATGGAAGCCTTTAGCCACTTGATTTCTTTTCTTCCTTTGATATGGATTGAATCAAATTTAATTACCTATCTCCAGCTTGATCTCTTCAACTTGCTCCACTTGATCACTTTTCTCTCTAAACAATCTCTTTACTTAGCTTGACTTGGTTTCTTTCTTGGACTTGATTTTTAATTGATATCTTCTCTTCTTTTCTTTTATTAAGTTTAATTTCTTTTTCCCTTATTAATTTTAAGAGTTTAATTTTTCTTTTTACATAATTTCTTAGCTATTCCTTGTTTAGTCCATTTTGTTTCTAGATTTTTAAAGTTTTTTATTAATTTTTATGTTATTTTTAAAGTTTTTATGTTTTTGTTATTTTTAAAGAAGTTCAACTAAGCTATGACAATAGGAATCCTTTAATCTAAGTAAAAATTGAAAAGAGTGCTCAAAATGAATTGTTTAAAATAATGAAAGATATGAGTGATCAAAATTAGGCAAGAAAATCAATCTTTCTTTCTAATGTGTGTGTAAACAATGGAAGTATTCATAGAACTTGAAATACGAATAACTTGGAATTCTAATATGTTGCAAAGGTTATGGATTCATGCAATGAAAATATCTTTACATTTTCTTTTGAAAAATCCTAAATACAAATGATTCTCAAAGTACCTAAAAGTGCTTTTCTATCTTGTGAAGGCATGGGTGGCGAGTCAAGGATCTGCTATCCCCAAGGTAATCGCCTCACTTCACGTCAAGTTCAAGTTGTCAGAGGGAAGGGTCGTGGTGGGGAATAAGCGAGGGTTGGATCCGGCCCTAGGGTGCTTCATCCATGTCTGGCGAGCAGCATTTGGATGTTGGGCATATTCCTAGGGAGAGTTGGTCAAGCCGTTGGAAAGCTCAACAATCATGCACTCATCAAGAGTGTTTCCATCCATGGGTGTATAATGTACAATGTAAGGGGTAGATTCCTAATACAACTGAATGAAATAAAAATAAAGGATCCTTGAAACAAATAAGGATCATATAAAACTCTGCTATAGTGTGGATGGGGAAGTTAATCTTTATTAGGTCTTCTCAGCTACATGAACAAAAAGAACTTTCTCCTCTTTACTTCATTTAGCTCTTCGAGTTTTTTCTAAAAGAAAAATCAATTGGAAATATCATGGGGAAAAAGTTTAGTACATTGAAAGATATAAAATACTTCTGAGAAAAACTACATCTTTATTATTTTTATTTATATTTTTGTTTTAGTTTTTAAGTTTTCTTTTATTTAATTTTATTTTTCTTTATATTTTCTTATATTCCTATTTTCCATTTTCTTGTTCTTTTTATTATTTTCTTTTTATTTCTAACTTTCTTCTTATATTTGATTACTATTTTACATTTGGTTGCCATTTTATTTATACTAACTATTTAAATTTATTTGTTCTTCTTTGTATAACTAACTAACAAATCAATATAATTTAGAACACGTTCAACGAAACAAAAATATATCAATAAAACACAAAAAATAAATTCTGATCCCTTTTTTTGTTTCTCTCTCTCTCTCTCTCTCCCCCTCTCTCTCTCTCCCTCTCTCTCTATTCCTATTTAGGTATCTATGACCCGTGCACCCATTGTTAGAATTTTAGCAATTTCAAGTGTGGAAAGTCATATGCTAAATTGGAGTGCCACATCACTTACATTTTTTGGTAGGATATACAACCACTTTTCCACAAACTTTATCAGCTAATTACTCAACTAATTGATGGAAAAAAGTGGGGATCATTCGGAGGGCATTTTTGAATCCAAATTTACAATTACTTTTTTTAGCATCATATAATCAAACACATGGGGCAAAGTCTTGACCATCCACCTCTACCATTTGAGCACGTAGCCTCTCATCAAGAGTGTTTAGTCTAGGTCTAAGCTACCCCCTAGCTTAAGCAAGCCCCTTGCTTGCTTGAACTTTCTCATAGGAAGTGATCTTTGATCACCAATATCTCTTTGTGTAGTTATCCTATACGTTTGTAGGATAGCTCATTTTGTTCCTATGATTGGATATAATCTTACTATTTTCATTACCCTTGAGTATATTCAGCTTGAAAGCTCTCTAGTCTGATCTCTGCATATCCCCAAGTGTAAGTGTGTTAGAAGGTACACATAGGTGGAAGCTGCCTATTTTGATAGTTTTGTCACATTTTCCAAATTGAGTGATCTTTGGATTGTTTGAAAGTCCATACTATCTATTTGTATTATGTAAATTTTGAGAGGTTCAATCCTCTAACTAGAGAGTTGTTGCATTTTTGGTGGACTAAAGTATCAGACATATTGGTTCTAGGAAGGGCCCATCATTCTTTTGCTACAACTAGGAGTGGATATACTCCATAAGTGTAAAGCTCATCATTGAGAATCGAGAACATCAAGAGGAGGCCTAGAACTTTCTTGAAATCCAAGGATTGAAGCAAAGACCAAGAGGATTTGAAGAAGGATTTGAAGAAAGGGGGAGCTTCTATCATCATCAAAAATTCACGACAAGTGGAGACTTCTGGGAAGGTAACATATCATTCTTTTCACATCTATCACAATCAAAGGATGGATTAAGAGCCATTTTATTGTCTCATGCACAATGGGAAACTATAATACTTAGATTGAGAAGCTTAAAAGGAGCAATCACCAACCTTGGAAGTTTAGAATATATAACTTCCTCATGGGAAAGGGTATTTGGTGGTGGGTTAGTGATATTGAGGTGAATCCATGCATAGATCCATGTATGCCTATTGATAATCAAAGGAGAGCCATTAGAGAATGGGAAGAAAGGGATATGATATTGATCTTCATTCTATCTCAACACATAAGCAACTCCATCATAGGTCATATCCAAGACCTAGATACATCCAAGAAGGTTTGGGAGTGTTTAGAAAGGTTGTAATCTACCTCTACAAAGGATAGAAACATTCAGATCAAAACTAAACTCAAAAACCTTAGGAAGTCATCAAATGAGAGAATTAATGACTTCATACTCAAAGTAAAAGAGATCTCTAATGTACTTGGTTCAATAGGATGTGTTGTAGATGATGACGACCTAGTTGCCCACACAGTTAATGGGCTTAGAGAAGATGATAAATGGAAGGCATTCACAACCTCCATGTATGTAAGGGATTCATACTTGAGCCTCTTACTTCTCTTATGCGGACTAAGGAACTCAACCATGGAGGCAACAAGTCAAAGGGCAGCCAAGACCAACTCTTCTATGCAGGTAAAGGAGGAAGAGGCAAAGGCAATAGAGGTGGTTCAAGAGGAAGAGGTAGAAGCAACTACCAACAAGGTAGCCAAAGCTATCAAGGGAGTCAATCCAGCCAAGATGAAGGTCAATCATTGAGAGAAAGAGGAAGAGGAAGAGGATGAGGAAGAGGAAGAGGAGGAGGAAGAGGAAGATGAAGAGGGAGAGGTAGCCAAAACTATCAAGGGAGTCAATCAAGCCAAGAGGAAGGTCAATCATCAAGAGGAAGAGGACGAGGAAGAGGAAGAGGGAGTCAATCAAGCCAAGATGAAGGTCAATCATCAAGAGGAAGAGGAAGAGGAAGAGGAAGAGGAAGAGGAAGAGGGAGAGGAAGAGGAAGAGGAAGAGGAAGAGGAAGAGAAGGAAGATATGGAGGTAGACACTACTCCACCTCAAATGGTTGCTTCAATTGTTGGAAACAAGGACACTATGCCAAAGATTGTTGGCAAAAGCAAACTAGGAACAATTACAAAGGGCAAGGTAACAATGCTAACTCCTCAACTAAATAAAAAAATTAGCATTTGTTAGCTATGAATCATAGTAGTGAATGTCAACCACATGATGAGGTGTGGTATATAGGTAGTGGCTGTAGTAACCACATATGAGGTAATAGGAGTACTTCAAAAATCTTCAAGCACCCAAGCAAATAGGCTTTGTGGAGAGAGGAGACAACACAAAGCATAAGATACAACAAATGGGAGATGTAAAGCTTGAAGGAAACCACAAATCAAGAGGACTATCTGAGGTATTGCATGTTCCTATTATTACAAAGAACTTAAACTTTGTTGGATAGATGGTTGAAAGGGGATACCAAGTCAAGTTCAACCACAAAGGATGCTTTATTGAAGAACCAAGGAATGGCTATGAGCTGATAGCCAAAAGAAAGAAGGAACGGAGTTTTTTCACTCTTGATATTGGAAAAGGACAAATCAACAAGAATATGTGGCACAGAAGGTGTGGTCACATCAACATTCAAAGGTTGAAAGACATGGAGAAGATGAAATTGGTAAGAGGTTTACCACATTTTTCATTACAAATGTTGCATGAGATGTGTGAATCTTGTCAACTAGGCAAGTCTACTAGGTAGCGCTTCAAGAAGAGTGGATATGTAGCACATGGTGTGTTAGAACTTGTGCACATAGATGTTGGGGGGCTACCAAAGAGCCCACTCTTTGCAAATAACATGCACTTTGTAACCTTCATAGATGAATACTCAAGAAAAGTATAGTTGTATTGTATAAAGAAAAAATCAGATGTGTTTGATGTGTTCAAAAGATTCAAGGCACAAGTTGAAAAGAAGACAGGTTGCTACATCAAAACCCTAAGGTTAGATGGAGGGGGAAAATACTTCTCCCATGCCTTTTGTGATTTCTTCTAGGACCAATGGATAAGGAGGCAAATCACTTGTAGATATACTCCCCAATAAAATGGAGTGACAAAGATGAAGAATAGGTATATTGCTAAAATTGCTAGGAGTATGTTAAATGAAACCAATGTGCCTTTAACATATTGGGCAAATGCTGTATCTACTATTGTGTACTTGATGAATAGGAGTCCCACATCAGGGGTACATGACACGACACCTGAGGAGGCATGAAGTGGAAGCAAACCAGACCTTACACACATTAGAATCTTTGGGTGTATTTGCCACACACATGTGCCTCAAGAATTTAGAGGTACGATGGATGCAAGGGTTGAAAGATGTATGTTTATTGGTTATGCTATGGAACAAAATGATTACAAGTGCTACATCCCTAATACAAAGGAGTTAAAGGTATCTAGAGATGTAGTTTTTGATGAACTCAAACCATGGTATGCTTTCAAAGTTCCATTGCAAGTTGAAGAAATTGAAGAGGTAGAGAGTAGATATGAAGCTAGGAATCAAGATAGATTTGAAATCAGTGGTCCAAGCATACAAAGAAGCTCAAGCATGGATTCAGCCCATCAATCAACAAATTAAAAAAAGTCAAGCTTGGTAGTGCTTGATGAAGATGGACATGGAGCTGAAGAACCTATGTTAGAAGGGGAGCTACATAAAAAGCAAAAATCAAGGCACCAATGCAAAGAAGATTTTTCCCACCGAAAGGAGAAGAAGGGAGGTCATCAGGGTAAAAAATCCAACCTCAATTCTTGTGTATGATATCTATTATGCTAGGTATTATGCCTTCATGGCTATGGTTATTAAAGATCAAGACCCTTCTATGTATGAAGAGGCCAAAGTCACAAAGGAGTGGTAAGAAGCTATGGAAGAAGAGTATAAAGCCCTTGAAGACAATAACAGATGGAGTCTAGTTCCAAGAAAAGAAGGGATGAAGGTAATTGGCAAGAAGTGGGTCTATAAAGTGAAGAGAAATTTTGATGGTTCAATTGCTAGGTACAAAGAAAGGCTTGTGGAAAAAGGATTTGCTCAATCGCATGGGATTGACTATGAAGAAATATTCAACCTAGTTGCAAAGATGACCATAATCAGGGCAATCATTAGGGTTTCCATATCCAAGACATGGCCAATATACCAATTGGATGTAAAGAAGCTTCTCTTAATGGTGATTTGCAGGAGACAATCTACATTACTCAAAAATTAGGGTTTGAGAACCCTGAATATTCACATTTTGTTTATAAAGTTAGAAAAGCATTGTATGGTTTGAACCTAGGGCATGGAATGAAAGGCTTGTGGAGTATTTGTGTAGGTGTGGATACAAGTCAAGTGATACAGATCCTTCCCTAGAACTCAAGAAGGAAGGAGGATTAGTTGTCTATGTATGCATATATGTGGATTACTTGATTATAACAAGTAGTGATGATGCAACTAGCACATGGATCAAGGCCAAGCTTGGAAATGGATTCAAGATTTCAGATCTTGAATTTCTTTAATATTTTCTTGGGATCAAAGTTATTTATGTAGAAAATGGTTTTTACCTTGCTCAAAAGAAATACTTGTTAGATGTACTTTATAAATATGGTATGAGTGGATGTAAGCCACTCACACAACCTATGGATCCAAACAACAAGTTACGTGTAGGTGAAGGGCAGCCTCTTGTAGATATTTCAAAATGTAGAAGCATAATTCGAAGCCTAAATTATGCTACCATCACAAGACCTCTCGTGTGCTATGTTGTAGGAGTTCTTTCTCAATTTTTGAATTCACCAACTGATGTTCACTTGATTTCAGCCAAGAGAGTGCTTAGGTACATCAAGCATACTATCAACCAAGGGTTGTACTACCCTTATGAAGATGGATTACAACCATAAGGCTTTAGTGATGCTGATTGGGCTGGTTGAAAGGAGGACAGAAGGAGCACATCTGGCTATGTCTTCATGCTAGGTCAAAGCGTCATTTCATGGATGTCGAAGAAGTAGCCTACAATTGCATTATCATCTACTAAGGCTAAGTATAGAGCTTTAGCACTTGCTACATGTGAGATCATGTGGCTCAAGAAGCTCTTCAAAGACTTGGATGTGGAGGTCAAAGAATTCACTCTATTTGGAGATACCATATCAAACATTCATCTTGTAAACAACCCTACGTTCCATGCAAGAAGCAAACACATTGAGATTTAGTATCACTTCTTCAGAGAGAAGGTACTGGCAAAAGGAGTGGACATCAAGTACATCAAAACCAAGGAGCAACTAGCAGATATCATGGCCAAGTTTATGTATGTACACATACACATACACATACACACACACATACACACACATACACATACACATACACAATCACACTACACATACACATATCACATACACATACACATACACATACACATACACATACACATACACATACACATACACTACAATACACATACACATACACATACACAGAACATACAAGACACATACACCATACACATACACATACACATACACATACCACATACACATAGCACATACACATACACATAGACATTAACATACACATACATACCCAACACATACACCTACACATACACTACAATACCACATACACATCACATACACATACACATACACATACACAGACACATACACATACACATACACATACACATACACATACACATACACATACACATACACATACACATACACATACACATACACATACACATACCAACACATACACATACACATACACATACACATACACATACACATACACATACACATACACATACACATACACATACACATACACATACACAATACACATACACATACACATACACATACACATACACATACACATACACATACACATACACATACACATACACATACACATACACATACACATACTATTGTGAGGTAAGAATCAATGTTGAGTAAGTCAATCACAATAGAATTTAGTTTACAATCATACATACACATAGTATTGTGAAGTAATAATCAATGTTGAGTCAGAAAATCACAGTATTTTAACCCACAATCATTCATACACATACACATACATGTACTATTGTGAAGTAAGAATCAATGTTGAGTCAAAAAATCATAATAGATTTTAACATATAATCGTACATGCACACACACATACACATACACATACTATTGTGAAGTAAGAATCAATGTTGAGTCATACATGCAAATGTGTATATGCATACAATCGTGAAGTAAGAATCAATGCTAAGTGAGACCATGATAATAGATTTTAACTCAAAATAATACACACATGTATAGATACATAGTCTTGTGAGCTAAGTTCAATGTTGAATAAAAAAATTACAATATACTTAAACTCAGAATCATACATGCACATAATATTATAAAGATGATCTCGCATAATATGCTTTTCTCAATTGGATATTTTTTTGGATCCCTTTGCAATTCAACGGATTCAAGAAGGTGTTGATATGTCTACAACAAAAAGCCTCTAGTGACCTAGAAAGCTTTGCTTGACTTATCAACACCTTCTCGTCCCTTGAATTTTCAAAAAGAAGCTAAAACATTTTCCAATACATCACAATAGAATTTAATTCACAATCATACATGTGCATACATATATCGATACTATTATGAAGTGAGATTCAATGTTGAGTCAAACAATCACAATAGATTTTAACTCACAATCATACACCCAACATAGTGATACATATACTATTGTGAAGAAAGAACCAATGTTGATTAAGCCAACCACAATAGATATTCACTCACAATAATACTCACACGTACACATACATATACTATTGTAAAGTAAGAAACAATGTTGATTCAAAAAATTATAATAGTTTTTAACTCACAGTCTCAAACACACAAATCTATAATTTTCTTTGCTTTTATAATCCTAAAATACTAGTTAAAAAACAAGAGTTTATATCTTTCTTATAATACGGTAAGCTCATAAAAAATAAATTAACTATGATGAAACACATCATGGGGCATTATTTTATAGAACATTTTTTGATTGAATGAATTTTTACTGAAAAAGGTTTCAATGGAAAGCTTTTCGTTCATGTTTTTTTTTTGTTGAAAAGTTTCGATAAAAAAGAACCTGAATTCCTACCCAAAAACTATTCACTCTTATCTGAATAAGCTGATGTAACACCAAATAATTTGATCAAATAATAAGGGTCTACCATAAAATTCAAGAATTATTCACGAACAATCAAATTACCAAATATGAAATAATGCTATACACACACACACGCACACACACACACATATATATATATATATATATATATATATATATATATATATATATATATATATATATATATATATATATATATATATATATATATATATATATATATGTGTGTGTGTGTGTGTGCGATTATGTACTAATGTACTCTAATCGATGAATTATGAAGTTAAAAAAATGAAACAAAAATTATTATAATGAAAAAAACCAAACATTAACTATATGGAACAAAATTAAAAAATGAATGTGTGTGTTCCGTGTGTAAACTGTGTGTTGTGCATGTTAATTAAAGAGTAAGTGTAGACATGTGCCTATGTGTGTGTACTTGTGTGTTGTGATTTTAATGTGTTTTTACATAAGTACGAGAGAGAGAGAGAGAGAGAGAGAGAGAGAGAGAGAGAGAGAGAGAGAGAGAGAGAGAGAGAGAGAGAGAGAGAGAGAGAGAGAGAGAGAGAGAGAGAGAGAGAGAGAGATTTGGTCTTTGTTGCTTGCTATAGACAAAAGAAAGAGATCAAGGGAGAGATTTTGTTCTTTCTAAGCTGCTTCTTGCGAAGGGGGATATATATATATATATATATATATATATATATATATATATATATATATATATATATATATATATATATATATATATATATATATATATATAGAGAGAGAGAGAGAGAGAGAGAGAGAGAGAGAGAGAGAGAGAGAGAGAGAGAGAGAGAGAGAGAGAGAGAGAGAGAGAGAGAGAGAGAGAGAGAGAGAGAGAGAGAGAGAGAGAGAGAGAGAGAGAGAGAGAGAGAGAGAGAGAGAGAGAGAGAGAGAGAGAGAGAGAGGAGAGAGAGAGAGAGAGAGAGAGAGAGAGAGAGAGAGAGAGAGAGAGAGAGAGAGAGAGAGAGAGAGAGAGAGAGAGAGAGAGAGAGAGAGAGAGAGAGAGAGAGAGAGAGAGAAAGAGAGAGAGAGAGAGAGATGAAGTGTTGGAGGAGATGCTGAGTATGATGTTTAGCAAATCATAGGACTTGCCCGACATTTTTGGGATGCATCACTCAACGGACGAGAGAGTAATGAAGTGATAATATGTAATGATTGAAAGAACCAATGATTATGAGATTTTGTAGCTATAAAATAGAGAGTATAGTGAATCTATGATGCTTTAAATCACAAGAAATGATCAATCATACGCTGAGAACAAGCTCTGAGAAGATCATTGTACTAATGTAGGCATGGCAAAGAAGTGAAGTGAAGATGTAATCAAATTGTATGTATTAGATCACATAGAAATACAATGTCATTGGCAATAATCTATTACACAATGTGAGAAGAGCAATTGAGCTATGGAGTGAGGTCTCTAATCACAATGTATTTCCTCTCAATTGATCTCATTGTCAAAGCATTTTCATGCATGTCTTTTTTTATCTACTTTTATAGTTGAGTTTGGAGCCAGTCTTTTGAATTCAAATTCAAAAGTGTACCTAAAAGTAAATCCAAAACTATTGGATATATTCTCTCATCAATCAACTACCAAATGATTTGAGTTTGATGCTTCCTAACTTCCTCGTGGAAGTAAGGTTGTTTGATAAGGGTAAATTGGTTTTACAAGGGATTGATCATATAAGGCTCCATGAGAAATATGATAATCATCCAAGTATGTGGTCTTGGTTTCTCTTGCATCAACAACTCCCTCTCAAGCCTAACATGCTTGGCCTTCTAAGAGTGCAAAGCCAAATCTTTGTAGAGTTCTTTGAGCAACATAGCCTCTTTAGCTAGGCCTCTATATTCTGCCTCTCTAGATGAAAATGCCACAGTTGGTTGCTTCTTGGTTGACCATGATATAAGCCTTGAGCCTGCAAAATACAAGTATCTTGAGGTGCTCCTCCTATCATCCTTGGAGCCAGCCCAATCTGCATCAGAATACATCTTTATGTCCAAGTCAGAAGGGAAAGGTTAAAATAGCCCTTCATTTATGGTACTCTTTAGATATTTTAGCACTCTCTTAGCAGCTTCCATGTGAGGCTTTCTTGTTGCATGCATAAATTGGCTTAATGTACTTACTCCATAAGCAATGTCCACTCTTGTTAGGGTTGCATAATTGAGACTCCCAACAAGTTTTTGGTAACATGTAATATCTTCAAGAAGTTCTCCTTCATGAGAACTAAGCTTTTGATTGAGTTCCATGAGTGTACCTGCAATTTTGGTGTTCTCCATGTTGAATTTTACTAACATATCATAGATATACTTTCTCTCAGTAATAAAGACACCAAAATCTGTATACACAAGTTCAAGACCAAGAAAGTATGTTAATAAACCAAGATCACTGATTTTAAATTCTTCCATTAGTTGAGCTTTAACTTGATTGATGCCATTAACATCATTCCTTATAATGATGATATCATCCACATAGACACATAAGTAGATAACTTCTGAGTTGCTCTTCTTTATAAATAAAGAAGAATCTGTTTTGCTAGCCACAAAACTTTGATCCTACAAATAAGTAACAAGCCTATGGTTCCAAGCTCTAGGAGCTTGCTTTAGGCCATAGAGTGCCTTCCTTAGTTTACATACAAAACTTGGTTTATCCCTATCTTTATACCCTGGTGGTTGAGCCATGTACATTTCTTCTAAGATCCATCCATTTAGGAATGCATTCTTAACATCTAACTGATATAGGTTCCAATTCGTGGAAGGTGCCACACTTACAAAAAACCCAATTGTTGGCATCTTAGCCACAGGTGAAAAAGTTTCTTCACAGTCCACTCGATGGGTTTGAGAAAACCCTTTTGCCACTAATCTTGCCTTGTACCTATTCTAGAACCATCATAATTTCTCTTGATTTTATATATCCACTTGGATCCTATTACCTTCATGCTTGGCTTCCTGGGAACCAAATCCTAGTATTGTTTTCTTAAACTGCTTCAACTTCTTCCTCCATGGCTTCTCTCCATTCTTTCTTCTTATTGGCCTCTTCAAATGAGGAAGGTTCTTCTATCATAGAGTCTTTAGTGATATACACAGAATGCTCGGTGACTAATGATGTGTCATAGCCAAACCTTATGGGCTTTTTACTCTCCCTTTGAGATCTGCTGAGTGCTTGATTAGAGGACTCTGGAAGGTCTTCCAATCGCTTGAACTTGGTCTTGCCTCTTGACTTCCATGCCTTGAAAGCAATTTTCTCTTCATCCTCTAAATTGATAGCTTCTGGTAATTGTTGATCTTCTTGAGTGAGAGCTGGAAAGTCATTTTCCAAATCATAAGGTAACTTGAATTTCCTACAATCATCCTCAAGCCATGAATTATTTTCATCAACCACTATATCCCTACTTACTATAAATCTTTTGTTAGTGGGATTACCTTCTGGTTTTGGTCATAGCCAATAAATATAAACTTTTTAGCTTTAGGATCAAGCTTTCCTCTAATATGTGAGGGTATATGTGCATAAGCAATGCACCCAAAGATTTTGCAATGGTCCAATGAGGGTTGCGTACCATTCCATGCTTCATAGGGTGGAATTCCATCCAAGGATTTGGATGGGAGCCTGTTAATCAAGTATGTGGCTGTGGAAAGAGCCTCTGCCCATAGGTAATTGGGTAGTTTCTTCTCATTCAACATTGATATTGTAGCCTCTACTATCAACTTGTTCCTTCTCTTTGCCACTCCATTTAGTTCAGGCGTATATCTTGTTGGGACTTATCTTTTTATACCTCTGTCTTGTAAGAATGAATCAAATTCATGTGAGAAATACTCCCCATCTCCATCATATCAGATCCTCTTTAAGCTTCTACCTGTTTGGTTCTAAACCAATGCCAAATACTTTTTGAAACATGTAAAGACTTTATCCTTATGCTTCATGAAGTACATAATTGTCCATCTACTGTAATCATCTACAAATGAATCATAGTACCTTGAACCTAAGATTGAGGGATCTATGCTAGGACCCCACGCATCAATTCGTACAAGCTCCAAGTAGTCTTCATATATGTACCCTTTTCTATTGAATGGTTGCCTGTGAGCTTGCCAAATTGGCATGATCCATACTTGTATATCATGTGTTGGTTGGACACATTTAGAATGCCAAGCACATTCTGATCCTTGCATATTTGCTTTAGTGTTCTTTCTTCTATATGACCTAGCCTTTTGTGCCATATCTCTAGTTCAGATAGAGTTTGATCTTTGTAATTGAAAAGTGCTATGTTTCTAGTGTCTTCAATCTCAAATGTAAAGAGTTTACCATATTTTTCACCTTTTGCAATCCTCTTGAAGCCTTGTTGAGGGTCTTCCACATATGCTCCATGCCTTGTGAATCTGACCTGTAAGCCTTTCTAAAAAATTTGTCCAACACTGATTAGGGTTTTTGTTATGGTTGGTACATATAAGACCTTACTTAAGAGGTTCATTTTCCCATCAAAAGCTTTGACATTTCCAATTTTCTTGACACAATGTCTAGTTTCATCACTTATGTGCACTTCATGCTTCCCTTTGGGTTCTTCAAGATGAGATAACAATGCTCTATCTCGAGCCACATGATTGGAACAACCAGAATCAATATAGAAAAGATGCTCATCATCTTTACCTTGCTTGGATGTCATGTTCATGATGAGTAGAGAATCCTCTTGTTCTTCTGTGTAGTTGTTATAGTCTCTTCTACCTCTAGAACCTCCTTGATAATTGTTGTTATTGTAGCATTGGTTGTAGTTGTGATTGTAATTGCTTCCTCCATTGTTGAATCTACCTCTGGATTGTCCATAGCTCCCTCTATGGAAGCCTCTTCCCCTTTGATTCCTTGTGTTCTTGAAGCATTCTTCTATAGTGTGGTTAGTAAGGCCACAGATGTTGCAAGGTATAGTGTTGTAGGATCTCCTCCTACCCTTCTTTCCTTTTCTGCCCCTTACTCTAGTACCTCTTCCTCTACCTGTATAGTTAACTTGAGAGGTACTAACCTCTTCTTCATTCTTTTGCATTTACCTTATCCTTACTTTTATTCTTACCTGTATAAAGGGCAAAAGATTGGTTATCTTCAGAGTTGTCACCATTCTTGTTGAGCTTTGTCTCATGGGTGAAGAGTTGCCCCATCAAGGTGTTGAGGTATCTGGATATCCATATAAAGGTCCATTGCTATGGTGAAGGACTCCCACTTATCATCAGATTTGATGCCATTGATGGTCTATCTTACTATGTGTTCTTCTTCTATCTCCTCTCCAATGCTTGCAAGCTGGTCAGCCACATCCTTCATCTTGGTCACATAATCAGCCACATTTTTCTTTGGTTGCCTTTTTAGGGTTGTAAACTCCATCCATAGTTGGTTCTTTCTAGCTCTTGTATTTGATGATAAATATGATGAGATTACTTCCCAAGTCTCTTAGGAGGTCAATGTGAGGCAATAACAAATCAGATATTGAGTTTAGTAGATAGGACCTAGCAAGAGCATCCTTTGCACACCCTATGGTCAACCTTTCTTGCTCTTCCCTTGTGGGTTGATGGTTGCTCCTTAATGTTGGCATCTCTTCATCTCCTGAGATGTATCCATATAGAATTCTCCTTGGAAGGTAGGATTGCATCCTTAGTCACCATGTTGGGTAGTTTCTTCTATCCAATTTTTCAATGAATGATGGAAATCCATCTCCCATCTTGCTTCTTGTTGCTCTGATACCACTGTTGGAGGAGATGGTGGATAATCTTCAGAGATGAAGTGGTGTTGCTTAAACCTGATTCATAGCAGCCAGGAACAATTGCTTGAGAGTGTACCAGACCTCTTTAGCTTGCTAATGATCAGAAATAATCACCTATGTTGTTTGGAACATGATCCACTAATCAATGGATCAAAATAGATAGGTAGGAAGTTGATCCAAGATCAGAGACTTGCTATTTTAGTCTCTACACCTGTTTAGTATAATGAACAGTGCTCTGAGCATGATACCAATTAGTCTGATTCCTTTTGGTGATGTCTAATTAACTTAGACAGCTACCAATCATGAGTGATTCTTCATTCTCATTTTATTCATCTTCTTATTCACTTCTAGAGTCTTGCACTTGTGCATAATGCTTGCTATCTAATGGATGAAAATTTGAATCATGATCATAGGGTACTTTTACCTTTTGTTTAACTTCTTCATACCGTGAACTATGTTCCTCAAATACAACATTCCTACTTGATGTGAATTTCTTTGTGGTTGGATTCTAGAATCTATAGCCCATTTGTGTTGAGTAATAGCCAATGAACATGGACTTGGTTGCCCTTTCATACAATGTTTCTTTGATTTGTGAAGCCACATATACATATGTTAAACAACCAAAAACTTTTAAATGACCTAAACTTGGTTTTCTACCATTCCATGCTTCATAAGGAGTCATATCTTGAAGATACTTGGATGGAAGTCTATTGATAAGATACAGTGTAGTAGATATAGCTTTTGCCAATCCAACTAGGATATTGTTCCTTCTATCAACAAAACCATTCTATTGAGGAGAGTACCTAGTGGTGACTTCTCTTTTGATGCCTTTATCCTATAAGTACTTATGAGAATATTTGAAGAAGTATTCTCCCTCTCCACTAGATTTGAGCTTCTTTAATGACCTAGATATAGATTTTTACACATGTGCTATATACATCTTGAAGCAATCAAACACTTCACTCTTATTTATGATAAAGTACAAAATTCTCCATTAAGTGTGATCATAGAAAAAGATACATGATACATTGAGCCTGCTAGTTAAGGTTCTTGACTTGGTCACCACCTATTTGTGTGTAATGACTCCAAATGACTGTTGTGGATCTATTCTCTGTAGTTGAAAGGTTTCCTTTGTGCCTTATAGATTTGACAAGCATCACACCTATTGATCATGTGTTGTTTTTAGATGTTTGGCAGCCCTTAAGCAATGGAAAAGTAAGAGAAAGAGAAAGAAGGTGAGCAGGGAGAGAGAGAAGTCATGGGAGTCAATTGTTAAGTTTGAACCTCTATTTGTGCATGTACTCGGGTCCCCATTCCCCTCTCTTCCATAAATACATTTGGGTGCAATTTTGGACTCAGGATAATAAAAGTTGACCTAGTATTAGAAGTTTGAGCAAAATGACATTGTGTCTAAGCATCTTCCCTTGGGTATAGGACATCATCATTTTGGCGATCCTACTAAGGATATGTCTCTGTAAGAAAGTGCCATAGGTTTGCATAGCGCCACACATTGGCTGAGCTCTCAAACCCAATGCCTGGTATATGAGCAAAGAAAGTTCTTTCTTGGGAAAAACGCGAACACAAAGAGAAGAGCAAGCCACTTGCAGGGCTAGAGCTCCAGAGAGGCGTATACAAGAGTCATACGAGGAGTCTTTGAGTAATTGAAAAAGTTCAGAGGAAAGAACATATTACGCGAGAAGAGTTACCGCTCAAGCCAAGGGAGTCAAGGGAGTCTTGAAACCAAGGGCTTTGAAATTTTGGGAACAAAGTGACATCGATATCACCCCTTTTTTTGAAATGGACTATCCAATTCTTGTTCATGTTAGAGATTTCCCAAGATTCTTGGGCCTCTAGGACGAGGACCCTGATAACTTCATCCAACTTTTTGAGGTGACCTGTGAAGCTAATGAAGTTAAAGACCAAGGCCAAAGGTTGAGAATCTTTCCTGCAACTCTCCAGGATGAGTCCTCAAGTTGGTATGGGAATCTGAACCCTCAAGAGAGAGGGACATATTAGGTGCTTAAAGATGCCTTCTTGGAGAAATTCAAGAGACAAGGCTTCCAATATCGACTCGCTCAATAGATGGATTATCTACACCAAGGAGTCAACAAGAGTATCTATCACTACATCCAGCGAATGGAAACATTAGTCACAAAGATGGGCTTAAATGCCCCAAATGATGAGCGTATGAAGAGGAGGTTTATCTTGGAGTTAAGAGATTCCACAGTGTAGCAACACATAAGCCTTAGGTGGCCTGCCAATCTAATAGCTACAAAAGAAGAAGCCAAGGTATGGGAGGAATTCTAGTTAAGCCAACAAAGTAGGAGAGAGCTCCTATATGGACCAACAAAAGGACTGACGGGCGCACTCATAAGAAATCACACTTATTGATGATGACGACTCCATCTTTTGTAACCACTACCACTATGCCAGGAGAGGTTAAGCCTATGTTGACCAAGAACCACATTCTAAGTTAGTGATTCAAGCGATGAAAGCTGCCACTCTTACCTAGGAGTCATACATTGTAAAGCATGAGGTAGTCTCAGACCCCTGTTAGGACATATTTAGGTCTAACACATGGTGTGGGAAATGCCATGGCTATGGTCATATAGCCATGGAGTGCCCCACAATCTCAAGATTGGTCACTAATAGACCTCTTCCTAGAAGATTTTGCACCTTCTATAAAAAGCCAAACCATATTTAGCATCCATGTTATCAGAAGATAGCTTATGAAGGAAGGACTATGCAATCTAGTACATAGCAGAGCACCCTTATACATGATTTCCTGCTCAAGGAAAATCATCCATACCTTGTTTTCAAACAAGACAAATGTATGGGCATGATACTGAGGACCAAGGAGGTGGCTACTCTAGAGAGGAAGCACAAGAATAGAGGAGACCTATTCCAATTCAGTGCTAGAGATGTGGAGGTGATGGGCACATAGCGTGAGTTTGTCCAAATGAGAAGAAGCTTTTTGGGTATACTGCACTATGTAGGTACTATAGTGGAGAAGGAAACATAAATGCAACGAACCCCTAAATTACAAGAACAAATTCCTACAATTAGAGTGGTGTTTAGGACACCAGAACCCTAGGAAGGATCAAGTTCTTCTATGCATTTTAAGGAGGCAGTCCAAGACAAGGGGTGCAAAAAGAGCTATTGTGGTAGTGGTCACAAGAACTCAAGAATACTGAAAAGGGATGTAGAAAGGAAGAATGAATATGTCTACAAAGAAAAGGTACCTGTGTATGGTGAAGTGGAAGAAGAAGTGGGAGGACCTTATGAGCTAAAGGAATTGGAAGAAGGATACGAAATAGAAATACTTCTACTAGTGACAAAGAAATTTGTACCTGGCATCCCTCCATTCTTCGAGAGTTTGAAGACTTTGAAATGTCAGAAGGAAGAGCAAAGTGAAGAAAAAGTTGATATGGTATGGAAGTTGGCTCAAACCGAAGTCACTCTAGTCATTGGTACTTTTCTAAAGTGCTCTCTTGAATGTAGGAAGCAATTCTACAATGAATATATAAAGAAGCCTCAAAATCTTAAGATATGAAAAAAATGTGAAAATGAGATTTCGGGAATAATTCTAAGCACCATGATGCATACCAATTCAAATGCTCCTATGGTAACTATAGGGATTAAGGGATATGCAGTCCCAAGTGCCCAGTTGGATAGTGGGGCAGAAATCAACTTGATGACCGAATACATGATGAAGGCCCTCGAACTTGCACACATGGAGAACACTCCTGTGTCCCTTAGAATGGATGACCAAACCCAAGTAAAACCTATTGGTCTCTTGAAAAATGTGAGCATAATCATTAGAGGATTAGATTTTAGTGTTGACTACTTGATAGTCAAACCAAGGACCACAGAAGCCACCTTTTCCATCTTTTTGGGATGACCTTGTTTGGTACAAGCTAATAGTGTGCATGATTGGCACACACACTTTATTACAATAGGGCCAGAATCTGATGGTTTCTAGATCTAGGTTGCCTCAAACTCAATCGCCAAGAAGTTAACGAGGGTTGATCAAATGGAGAGAAAAGCAAAAGAGAAGGAAAAGAAAGAAAAAGTGTGAGGGAGGTTTGCTTTGAACACTGAGCCTTACAAAGATCTAATCTAGGATGGATTTTATCTATAGTTATCCAAACCCCAAAACATGAGAATGGAAGAGTACGAGAATCCAATACCTGATGCAGACTTGGTCTGATGGTTAGCAGATACAAGTCAATCTGAATGTTATATGGTGAATTTAGATTCAAGGAAGGGTAGGATCAACAACTCCCTAGATAAAGGAATCCTAGAAGATGAATCCAACCCTGAGCTGGCCACCATAGTGGAAGTAAGACACTTGGGAAAAAAATTCATGGTTGTAGAAGTTGAACTCCAAGAATAGATGTCAAGGGTCAGAGGTACTGATAAAAAGAGAGTTGAACGCGCGAGAAACGGAGGTGAGAGTCGAGTTGGAGGAAGTAAATCCGAATAGTGAGGGAAAAGTTAAAGATTTATGGGCCAAGGATGCATGCACACTATACAGAAAATCCAAAGAGAGCGAGGATGGAAGAAGATGATATGGTAGAAGTGGGTTTTGTAGAGGAAAAAAGGTAATCAAAGAGCTGGTTGATATTTCCATAAAGGGAAGAAATCCTTTGGATGGTGAGAGTCATTCTTTTAAGGCTCATGATCAAGGATATCATCCAAAGAAGATGGGAAGACAAGAGGGTCACGTACCTTCAAGCACAAGCAAAGCACATAATTCCATGAATAGAGGCATGCATACAAAAGACCACAAGGGCAAGTGCATATCTGGAACAAACAAGTGGTGTATAGATAGTGATGGTTTTGGCAAGGAAACAAATGATAAAAAGAGAGACCTCTTGGACGGTAGAGACAAGGGGAACAAAAATGCTGGTGAAAAGAGGACTTCCAAACACAACGGACTTAAGAGAAAACACATGTCAGATAATGAACCAAAAAGGAGCATGGTGAGTAAAGAGTCTCATGCAAAGGGTGTTGATGATTATGGTGGCAGATTGAAGAAGTCATGACGGGCTCATGTCAAACATGCCGAGATAATTAGTTTGAAGCCCTATGGAGATAGGTATTTTGATAGCTAGTGGAATGTACAAAGGATGGTTGGAGAGGTTGCTTGGAAGAGATTCGGATTGAACCATTGGATTATGGGATTCTTTCTCTTGATTTGGATAATCTTATAGGAAATGTGGGGCTTGATAAGAGAGTGAAGCAAAAGTGAAATTCATTTTTTTATCAAACAATTTACCTCCTATTTGTTGAGACTGCAAAAACTAATAAACCAAGTGTGTTGTTGTGCAGGATCATTAGGAACTAGGCAATAGATGGCTGATCAAATATACCAAAATGCTCTATTCGATCTTGTGATATATTTTGCAGATCAAGCACTAGCGAGCATGGAGATACCTATCAAGAGCCTATAGATGGAATATGATGTGGAAGAGGCCCATTGCTTGGTACCTTTCTTGAACCAAGATCTTGACATCAAATTTCCATTCTCACAATTGGAAGCATATTTGTTTTGTTGGGTTGGGTATGCATAAGATCGATATTTTTACTATGACATCACTTAGAGGAAACCTAATGAGGAAAATGAAATCTGTTGGGCATGGGAGATCAATTAGTTATACGTAGCAACGATGAGGCTCCTAAAGTGGAGCCTAAATCACCTCTTGGAGGATGTTGATCATCGATGGTGAAGGAGGCTAAGTAGGAAGTTTTAAGGATGTTGTACCAACATTACACCTGAGGAAAGGACTTAAAGATAAGATAAGGCTATCAGGTCTGGTAAGCCCATTTGCGACTAATTGATTATGACATATAATCCTTATACCCTAGGAAGTAATGGATAAGAGAAGATTGATCTATCAGCTGTCACGTGTTGGAGTTAGATGTCTGCGGAAGCACGTGAACAGCACAAGGAAGAAGAAGAAGCTTGGAGCACAACACACAAGAATGAATGTATTACTAGAGAATGTACAAAGATAAGTAGCTCATTACGGCAATAGGCATATATACAAGCCGGGGGAAAAAAACCTCCTAAAGAGGGAAAAAAGTGCCCCGGCGGTCCTAGAGTGTTCACACACATCACTACCTAAATATATCAACAAATGCCCCCTGGGAGTGATGCGATGAACAAGGAGCTAGCACTCATGTATAAGGAAGTGCCAAGCTATGTGGAAATCACTCCACAAAAGGAAGTAAGCCCAAAGCTTTGCGGAAAGCTTCAAACTTCTCCCTAGGCAGAGCCTTCGTGAAAAGGTCTGCAATGTTCTCCTGCGTGGGCACATATGCCAAGCTGATCTCCCGAGCAGAGAACCTCTCCTTGACATAGCGATAATGCACCTCAGTGTGCTTAGTGCGAGCATGGAACACAGGGTTCCTCGCAACTACCAATGCGCTCTGACTGTCAATGAAGATGGTGGTGGCAGAAGACTGGCCAACACCCAAATCAGCCATAAGGCGTCTAAGCCACACACACTCAAGAGTCTCTATGAAAGTTTCCCTATACTCAACCTCACAATTGGAAGTGGCCACAGTAGGCTGCTTCTTGCTCAACCAAGATATACAGGAGCTACCAAGCATGAAGCAAAAACCACTGGTGGACACACGAGTGTCATAGCAACGAGCCCAGTCTGAGTCAGAAAAAGCATGCAAATCTGGCGGTAGTGATCCCCCCTTGGGATAAAACAACCCAAGTAGTTGAGTACCACTCAAGTAGCGAAAGATGCGCTTAACCGCCTTCCAATGCGTGACTCCTGGGCAATGCATAAACCTGCTCATCTGTGAGATAACAAACTGAATATCTGGCCGAGTAATGCATAAGTAAATCAAGCATCCAACAGCCTGCTGATAGAGAACAACATCAAATGCATCTCCAACATCATGAAGACTCAATCGTAAACATGTCTCCATAGGAGTGGCAATAGGCTTACAGTCTTCAAGGCCAAAACGCTGCAATAATGTGTCAATATATTTTGTTTGACACAAAGCCATTCCACCATCAACTTTCATAAACTGAATGCCCAAATAGTGATGCAAATGCCCCAAATCAGACATCTCAAATGAGGCATGCAAATCAGCCTTAAAATCAGCAATATGCTTCTCAATAGGACCAGTGAGCAGCATGTCGTCTACATAGACAACAATGATCCGAAGCACATCATTAGCACGCTTAACATATAAGGTGCTTTCAGTTGGACTGTTCTCAAAACCATGTGCAATCAGATAGGCATGTATCTTCTCATACCAAGCACATGGTGCTTGCTTTAAACCATATAATGCCTTCTTTAACCTGCACACCTGGTTTTCATGCCCTTTCTGCACAAAGCCATAGGGCTGAAAAACATACACTTGTTCATGCAAGTCACCATTCAGAAATGCTGTTTGAATGTCCAACTGATGTACATTCCAACCATGATGGGTTGCAAGTGCACAAATGCTCTGAACAGTAGTCATACGGCATGTAGGTGCAAAGGTCTCATCAAAATCAATGCCTCTTTCCTGCGCATAACCCTTTGCAACAAGCCTATCCTTATACCTGTCAACTGTACCATCAGGTTTATGCTTCAGCTTGTATACCCACTTAGTGCCAATGGCCTTCTTGCCAGGAGGCAAGTCACATAAAGACCATGTACCATTCTTCATTATAGCATCATATTCAGATTGCATAGCAGCCATCCAATTTTGTGAATTCTGTGCTTCATCAAAAGAAACAGGCTCATTCTCATCACAGCGACTAGATGCAGCCATAGCATAGCAATCTGATGCAAAGGAGGCAGTATGAGAGCCTGAACGAGTACGATATGACAAAGGTGCATCTAATTTGCTGTCACGCAAAGTTTGCACCAGCCAGTTTGGCATAGTTTTTGCCTGCTCAATATCAGCTCTCTCAACAGCAAGTGCATCATGTAAATCTGCATCAAAAATGGAATGCTCTGCATCATCATATGAAACCTGCAAAGGCTGAGAAGTTGCCTCATTAGGACTAGCACTAGACTGTCCACCTCTAAAAAGAGGCATCAAAGTATCATACATGTCTTTGGAGCTAACAGATGTCTCCTTAGTACATGAAAGCAATTGCTGAATAGCATCTTCCACAAATACAACATCACGGCTAACCAGAATGCGTTTAGTCTGTGGATGATACAGGTGATAGCCTTTACATTCAGAACTGTATCCAACAAAAATACATTTAACTGCTTTATCATCCAATTTTTTGCGATGTTGTTCAGGCACTAATGCATATGCCAAACAAACCAAAAACACGCACATGAGCAACAAATGGCTTGCGGTCATGCCAAGCCTCATATGGAGTGATAGACTGCAGTGCTTTAGTGGGACACCTATTCAGTACATATGCTGCACACATGACAGCCTCAAGCCAGAAACTATGAGGTAAAGCCTGACTCTTGACCATACACCTCGCGATCTCCATGAGAGACCTATTCTTTCGTTCAGCAACTCCATTCTGTTGAGGTGTATACGGCACTGTACACTGGTGTTTTATCCCACGTTCAGCCAGAAATGCATTAAAATCTGAAGACATATATTCCCCCCCTCGATCAGAACGGAGGGTGCCCATTTTACATGCTGATAGATTTTCAGCCAAAACCAAAAACTGTTTGAAGCACATGAACACTTCCGACTTTGCTTTGAGTGGATATACCCATGCATGTCTGGAAAAATCATCAATGAAAGTCACGAAGTAAAGGTAATTTCCAAAAGAGGGTGTCTGCATAGGACCACAGACATCACTATGTACAACCTACAATTTCTGCGTAGCCCGAACTGAACCATCTTTTGGAAAGGAAGAATGCTGCATTTTGCTCAAAATACAACCTTCACAAACATGTTTTCCAGGTGTCTCAAGTTTGGGCAAAGAGGACACCATTTCAGATTTCTGCAGGCGTAGCAAACTAGCAAAATTCAGATGACCAAAGCGTGCATGCCAAAGCTTTGCATCTGACATAGCCTGAGAGTCTTGAACTGCACATGCCGAATCATTCACAGATCTTTTATAGTCTATGAGCTTATACAGCCCACGACATAAAATGCCAGAAGAAATAATCACATCGCCATTTGAGAGATCATGAACTGTACACCTGTCATCAACAAATTTCACAACCAAGCCAATCTTGGATAATGCAGAAAACAAAGTGAAAGAACTACGATCAGCAGTAGTCAAAATGATCTTACCAACTCCCATAATAGGATAAGAGGAGTTGTTAGCACATGTAACAGTATTCCCTGTAGGGGCAGGCTCAAGTGAAGAGAAGAAACTACGCTGCGAGGTAATATGTTTGGTCGCCCCACTTTCAAAGTACCAAACATCTGAGTCTACTGCAAACATGCACTGATCATGAGAAGATGGGTCAAAACTGCAGACAATAGTAAACGCCCATTCTTCTTCCTGCACAAGATTTGCAAACTGTGTTTTTGGTGTAGAGGCCTCTGCAACAACCATTCCAGCCTCTTTCTTCTTTGCCTCTTTAACAGCCAGTTTTGGACAGTTCTTTATGATATGATCATTGCCTTTACATTACTTACAAAACAATTTCTGCTTTTCTGATTTTTTCTCATCTTTGTCTTGGTTCTTTGAATGTGCAGCATTTGCAGATTTCTGCTTACTAGTAGAAGAGCTCCATTTTCCTTTGCCCTTCTGACTAGCCAGGAAAGCTTGATCTACAACTCGCACAATGGACCTGTTCTGCCTGGACTGATCTTCCTACAACATAACAGAGACTAACTCCTCAAACGATAAGGCATTCGGATTGCCTTTCATCATCAACCGAAGAGTAGAAGCAAAACTCTGATATGAGTCAGGAAGACCATTCAGAACGGTCTGCACAAGTGAGCTATCTGGTATAACCTCATCAACAAAAATCAATTGTTCCTTCAAATCTTTGATCTTCGTTAGGAAACTGTCCATAGAATCACCTTCATTCATGTGCTCACTCTCCATTTGTTTTCGGAGATAAGCAACACGAGCCTCATTCGTAGCTTGGTACAATGTGGTAAGTGTATCCCAAGCATCCCTAGCTGTTCTGCAAGAGCATATGTGAGGAATAATGGCACGTTTGAGAGACAAAGCTATCAATGCATGTGCCTGGGCATCTCTGCCATCCCAACAATCTCCTCTGCAGTAGGTGCAACAGAAATCGTAGCACGAATAGGAATCTGCACAATATCATCTTCAACACCATCTTCATCAGCTCCAACACCTCCAGCACCTGTATTTGTAGTACCTGTAGTCGCACGTGTAACAGGACGTCTTTCAACACCCTGCACAATGTTCCACAGTCCTTTTGCAACCAATACATGTCGCATCATATAAGCCCATAATGGGTAGTTGGTACCATCCAACTTATCCTCAACAGCCAACATACGGAATACATCACTCCTTTCAGCCATGGCCGGTGACTAAAATACCTTGATGCAGAAAATTGACTGTATCTCAAAAAGTTGAACGGAACTGCCCAGACGAGTTCTGCTAAACTTGTAGCAGACTTCGAGACGCTTAAATTGGCGAACAGAAATTGGTATATAACTTTGGCACAAAAAGACGAAATAGCCTGCACAAGCACTGTGATAGTGCGTTCGGAGGCCGAAACGAGCTCATATCGTGATTTCGGCACCACACAGCAAAGCTGTTTTGATCTCGGAGACACCCTGAGTATGCTCACCAAATTTCGTGCGAATCTGAGACTGCAAACGGAGGAGTGTCGACGGTGCCCTAGATGAAGCGACGACCTACTCTGATACCAATTGTTGGAGTTAGATGTCTGCGGAAGCACGCGAACAACACAAGGAAGAAGAAGAAGCTTGGAGCACAACACACAAGACTGAATGTATTACTAGAGAATGTACAAAGATAAGTAGCCCATTAGGGCAATAGGCGTATATACAAGCCGGGGGAAAAAAACCTCCTAAAGAGGGAAAAAAGTGCCCCGGCGGTCCTAGAGTGTTCACACACATCACTACCTAAATATATCAACATCACGGATGTATTACTTTTTGTTTTTGTGTGTATGGATGATCTACAGGAAGTGTTACCCTCATATATTTCATGCCGAAAGAAGATTATGTAGCACTTATTTTTGTATTAATTTTCTTATCATTGCACTCTTGAGTCTCAAAGAACCTCAATCTTCATGTATTTGTGGTTTGTAGATGTCATTCTTGTTCCTTGGTGAAGCCCATAAACAACCGTATGAAGCTTACTAAGAGGAGAGAGAGAGATACAACAAAAAAGAGAGAAAAGAATGGAAAGAAAAAAGAACAAAAAAAAATCATTATTGGTGGTAGTTTCCCACTCCTCCTGCTCGTTGACATGTGTCGAAGGGGGTGTCAGATTGCGTGGGGGGGATACTTTGTGCTAAAAGGAATGCACAAGGGCAGGAGGACCCTCGACGGGGGATTCTAGGGAGTCCCTCCCCTCCCAATCTACTTTCCCTCTCTCCATGCCTCAACATGGTAAGGGACACATATGATATGCAAAGCGAGTCATTCGTAGAGAGTTTTGAATCCATGGACATAGACTTGCATATGCATCTTACCATAGACTACTACTTTAGTGGAGCAACTGTTGCTGTTGTCATCATACAAGGAGTGGACCTGGTGATGGGCAATGTGGATGACTCTCGAGTGGTGCTAAGTGATGCTTCACACATGACACAATTGCACTCTTGAGGCCATTGAGCTCATATTCAACCTCAAGCCTAGCATACACAAGAAAATAGAGAGGATACTGAGGTGTGATGGGCACATATTTGTGCTCCAAGATGATGTAGAAGTGGCCAGAGTATGGATTTGTTTGGAGAATGCACCATGCTTCATTTGGACAATGCACCATACTTCATGATGGTACTGATTTTTTTGAAATTAATATCCTAAATACTTTGGGCATGGATGGTTGGGATGTACTGAGCAGCAATGAGATGGTAGAGACAACAAAATTCTACATGACACATCTTCTACATATGGGAAAGTACTTTCATGTCAGGTTGCCACCAATGATATTAGGGAGTCTAAATGGTATGAATATGTGCAATTTGAACAAGAGAGGGCTGCTTCATAGGATATCCAGGAGGCAAATGGTCTGATTCTACTTAGAGAAGGAGATTTTTGGTGGGCCCTTTATATAAAATGAGGAGAGGGAACTAGAAACTTCCCCATCAAAATTTAATAATGCCTGTGTCAAAAGGTGTTTCTGATGCAACAACAGATGCCGATCTCTACAAAATCTTTGGAAAGTTGGTTCTACCATAATTCCACTTGTGATGAGAGATACGAGTGGAAATTCCAAGGATTTCGGTTTCATTACTTTTGAAAATTTGGATGATGTTGTTAGACCTATTGAGAATCTTAGTGGCAACTTCATAGATATCAAAGAATAGTATGTTGGTAGAGCTTAGAAGAACTATGAGAGGCAACTTGAAATGAGAGAGAGACGGGGGCTACCAAAGGTTTTCGGAACGTGTTGAAGCCTATTGCTTGCATAGAGAGTTTAGAGTCTCTTTGAGGGAAGGTGATAGCCATTGATCTATCCTTTTGGATGCTTTAGCTGCATTCGCATGTGAAGGAAATCTTCATATAAAAACCTCACCTCCGCCTCCTCTTCTTCTGCACAATTCACCTCATTGCCAAGTTTGGAGCATCACCTATATTTGTTGTTGATGGAGAAACCCCCCTCCCTTGAAATGGGCAGTGAGATTGAATCATTTAAGTAAGATATCTGGCATATAGCTATGCTAGAATGGATTGCATACATTAAAGGTATAAATCTAGAATTTTTTCATATCTTCTGCAAAACAAATGCTATTGCAAATATTCTATCTAGAGAAGGATATAATGAAGATAAATTTGAGCCAATAGTTGTAATTAGACGTCTTGCATATGAAGTTAAAATGATGTGAATAGTGTAGTGATAAAACACTTGACTTGTGAGTGAGAGGTTGTGGGTTCGAATCCATTGCTTTGTAAATGAGACAATCCTTATTGGCATTCCTTAATTCAAGAGTGTTTGCACATAGCCAATGGCCAAGGGAACCAGTGAGCCATGGGTACCAGGGAAGCCAAAGATGCCAAAATTATGCCAAACTTCTATACCTTATTCGAGGCCTTGGAGTAAAAATAAGAGTAAATTGTTCAAGTTCAATAAGAGGAACTGAAACTAAAAGAGAAACAGGAACTTGAACTGAAAACAAAAGAAAAAACTGATGCCCTAAGAGTCACTCCATTTGGCATGCTCTTTGAAGAATTTTGGGTTTATAGAGTGAAATTAACTAGAAGCAAGTGTTGGAGAACTGATAGGTTAAACTTTTTCATTGTGGAATTCTATCATGGTGGAGACACTACATGGGAAGAAAGATGTGTGGCTAACTTCCACAACCATCCAAATAAATGTTTGATTAAAAAATCCATAGGCTTGCATATGTCATTGTAAGAAGTCATCTCCCATCACACACCATAAAATCTTTGTAACTCTCTTTGAAACATAGGATTCTTTTTGAATCCTTGTTGCCCCAACTCTTCTAACTTCGTGCGGTACCACCCTTTCTTTGCCACATATGGGGGATCCCAAGCGCACTATGCCCTTCACTTTAAATTCAATTTTTCAATAAATTCAAGCTAGCTAGACTATGAATTGACCAAGCTCCCACTTTTTTAAAACCAAATATCACTTTGATTGGGATATTTATCGATTTTCTCCTCGTACAAAAATTGTCTGAAAATAGGTTAGATGTTCTCATACACCAACTAAATCCTTTGAGGGACTATTAGGAAAACCCATTTTAAAAATGAAAGTGAAATGTATTAAGAACGAGAAGGATGTGGGGGAAGAAATAACCTCCCTATGCATCCTTGTAGCATAGTGGCCTCATAGGCACACTTAAAATACCATTTTTCACGCAAGTAATTGATTCTTTGAACTCTTTGGGATTGAACTTAAGAGCTTTTATACACATGAATAAACTAACAAACCTTTACAATGCAAGTTATTTCACTCAAAATCACTACTCCTGCTAAGAGAAAAAATGCATCCAAGATAGATAATTCATAGCATTCATTAGGCATATACAAATAGACCACTTCTCACTTCTCGACCTAGTTCTCTCAAAATATGCAGAGATTCAACACAAGCTTTGATAAAACCTTAGAAGGAAAGAATAGATTTCTAAGAAACCAAAGATTTTAAGGAATGCATGAGAAATGGTAAGAAATCATTTGCCAGCACTTAGAGTAGTCTAGCTCTTACACTCAAAAATATGTGAGCTAGATGTGGCTACACAAAGTCAACTAGACAAAACTTCAAGCAAGTACGAAAGGGGCTTGCTTAGATTAGGGGCCTACTAGCTTGCTTCCAAAACTCCACGATAACACACACATATGTGAGATCTACCAATTTGAAGTAATTTTCATGCACATATAGATTTGAAAACATTCCCTATAATTTACGAATCACATTTCCTAAATAATAGGCTTTTATCACACCTAAGTGTGATTGAAGATTTATGGCTCTTGTGAAGGGGATTTCAAATTCCAAATTGAGCTTGCTTTTTTGTGCTTGATGTCTTGATTCATGTAGCATCAAGTGGCATCCATCCAAATTTCCATTTATGTATTAATTTTGAAGCTTGAATTTCAACACTCCCGCCCAAGCGTCAAGCTCCAATTCTTCGACCTAGCTCCAAAAACCCAATGCCTTTCTTGAAATTTCTAAGCTTCATTGAATCCAAAGATTTGGTGAACATGTTAGCACAATGCTCCTTGTTACGTATGTGTTGCACTTGAACTTCCTTGGGCAACACCTTCTCTCTTATCTAGTGATATTGTACCTCCATGTGTATGCTGCTTGCATGGAACCTGTGATTGACAAAAAGGTTCACACTCCTCATGTATCACACATGATTAAAACTTGATTAGCTTGCAAACTTAATTCAGTCATTAACTTTTTGAGACACATAATATCACAAGTCACTTGAGCTAAATTCTTATATTAAACTTCAATAGAAGATAGAGCAACTATGGGTTTCTTCTTTTCCATCCAAGAGATGACCTTCTTGCCAACGATCACCTAATATCCACTTGTACTTCTCCTATCTTCTTTGGAACTTTCCCAATCAAAATATGCGTATGCTTTTAACTCCAATTCATCTTCAAAATGGGAGAATAGACCTTCATTGAGTTTAGCTTTGAGATATCTAAGCACCCTCTTGGCTACAAGTAAATGTGGAACCCTAGGTGTTTGCATAAATTGAGATAACACATCAACACTATAGGTTAGGTCTAGCCTTGTAATGGTGGTATAATTAAATGATCCTACTATAGGCCTATACAAAAGTGGATCTTGTACTTCACTATCTTCCATTCAAGTGAATTTTCTGTTTACCTCATTATGTTTGCCTATGGTTTCAAGCGTGCAAGTCCGTACTTTTTCAACGTATCCAAAATATGCTTCCTCTACATAAGACACATACCATTCTCCTTGTATATGATTTCAAAACCTAAGAAATACCTTAGATCTCAAGGTATGAAATTTTCAATCCCTTTCCAAGCTTCTCTTTGATCTTCTTGATACCTTCTTCATGATCAACTCTAATAATTAGCTCATCTCCACATACACAAAAGTAGATAGACATTTCACGTTCCCTCTTGTAGAACAATGATGGATCTAGCTTGCTTTGATGGTATCCACATCTCATCTAATATTCCACAAGTCTTTGATTCCATGCCCTCAAGGATTCATTCACACAATATAACAATTTCTTCAACATGCAAACATAACAATCATTGACTTCGTCTTCAAACCATAATGGTTGTTCCATGTACACAATTTCCTCTAGCTTCCCATTCAAAAATGCATTGTTCTAATTCTTTCTTGCTACAATGGCAATGACAACTTTGATGGTAGTCATCTTAGCCACATGGCTAAATGTCTCCATATGTGTGAGCAAATCCTTTGGCTACAAGTTTGACCTTATATCTAGCAATACTACCACCTGAGTTCTTCTTTATCTTATAAGCCCACTCATCTCCATTAGGTTCATATCCTTCTTCCTTCTCACGAGAGTCCAAGTGTGATTGAACTCAAAGGCTCGATCTCCTCTCCCATAGCTGCTTGCCAATCTGTGCACATGTTTTCTTCTTCAAAGCATGTGCTTTCTTCAACAACCTTGCTCATGTAAGCATATAACCTAGCCATAAATGAATCATAGGCAAGTCTATCAACTAAATACCTTACCCTATTAGATCCGCTTATCTCACCATTCCATTGATTGGGTATTTGTTGTTGGTCTTTAAGCTCTCCCCCTTTTTCCCATGATGTTTTGTATTGAGCTCAATCCATAGATCTTTATATTCTTTTGTTTCTGCAATTTAAGCCTTGCCTTTACCCCTTTTATCATTGAATTGACTTGATGTAGGACTACCTTTGTCCCATGATGGTTGAAAACCCAAATCCTTTTTGCCATTAATTCATCCCTTGAAGCCCTCATTTCTTCATCTTCTTTACCCAACGTAGATACATTTTTAGCATATCAAGGAAAAAATTTCATCAGATCTGATATCCCTTGATAGCTTAAGCTTCTTTGTTGCAGGGTTGTAACACCTATAACCCTTTTGATCATCTTTATACCCTATGAAGAGACACTTTTCTAATTCATCATGAAGCTTGGTCCTTAATTCAGCTGGAACTAATACATAAAATGTGCAAGTAAAGACTTTCAAGTGTGATATATCTGGCTTCCTATTATACCAAGCATCATAAGTTTTCATGGCATGTACACATGTTATGGGAGCCCTATTGATGATATATATAGTTTTGGTTGTTGAATCAACCCAATAGAGACTAAGCATACCCATGTCCTTCATGATGGAACTCACACATTTTGCAATGTACCTATTCTTCCTATCTACGAGTTAGTTCTATTGTGGTGTGCAACCGCATGTGATTTGTCTCTTGATGTGGATAGTCCCAAAGAATTCAGAGGACTGATGGGAGACATATTCTCCTCCTCCATTTGACCTTACACATTTGATGTACCTATCACATTCTTTTTCAACCATAGCTTTGAAATTATTGAAGTATTAGAAGACATCTAATTTATGCTTCAAACAATATAGCCAAGTCATCCGTGTGCAATCATCAATAATTAAGATTTATAAAGTACCTATTACCTCTAATTGAATTCTCCATTGTTGGTTTCCAAATATCTATATGGATGAGATCAAGTGGATGATTTTGGTAACCTTATGACTAATGTCTTTCTCTCCATGTCCCTCAATCTCTAAGTATTGATATGTCCATATCTTTTTTGCTATATATCCAATTCTCCTACCTTTCTATTTCCAAATGTGAAGTACGTTGTGTGGTTGAAGTTGGGCTTCACATCCAAGGTGAATATTCTTTGCTCCTTGTGCCTTTATCTATCAATTTTTACCCATCTTTAGGTGTTATTGCAAAACATCCCTTTTGGTTGAGCTTGACTTGCAATCCTCCCTCAACCATTTGTCCCATATAGACTAGATTCTTTGTGATTATGGAAACATGAACATCTTTCAAGAGGCTTTGTGAGAACCATCCAACATAACATCACATATATGTGTAATAGCATGATTAGTGTCATCACCTGTTCCCACATGCCCTTTGGTTGATGCCACCTGTATGTTTGAGAAGAAATCCTTGTTGCAAATCATGTGGTTGTTACATTCACAATCAATGTACCATGCGTTTGCCCTTGTGTTTTGTAATCACTCATCTGCATAATAGATTGCGTGCTTTCATTTTCATTTGAAATGGCTCCATAATTACCTTGAATTTTGTAGATTGCATTTTTCTTCTCCCTTTGAAAACAATCCCTTGCATAGTGGCCATACTTGCTAGAAATGAAGAAACCGTATCAGTTTTGGTTGTCTCTATTCTAGCTAAGCCTTGCTCCTCTACCTTTGAACTTGCCCCTACCTCTTGATGATGAGTACTTGCTTCCTTGGTATTTATCAAAATCACCATTTGAACCTCTTTCTTGTATAAGTCTTCCTCTACCTTCGTTCCTTCCTTTTCCTCTACCTTTACTAGCATAGAAAGATTGGGCTTAATTTCCCTTTTCATTTAAGTCTCCACTATTCATCTACTCAGTGACCATCAAGACCACCAACTCCTCAAATTTTGGAACTTTAAGAGTATTTTTAACATAGATAGACATTGTAAAATCCTTCCACTTCGTATCATCCCTCAACCCATTCAAGGTATAGGTCATCATCATCTATGTGACATCCTATGGAGCCCAATACATCACTAAACTCTTTGATTTTCAAAATGTAGTCATTCATGTTGCTACTAGGGGTTCTAATCCTCAAGATTTCAAGTTCATTCTTCAATTGAATCTATTTGGCTTTGCTTGAAGTCGACTAAAGCTTTCTAGGGTTTCCTATGCATTCATGTATGTGTCTAGATCTTGTAGATGCCCTATCATTGCATTGCTAGTATGCCGAGATAATATGAAGATGAATCTTGTATCTCTCTCATTCCACTCTTTGAAATTCCTTAGTTGATCAAGAGTTGAATTCTCTCCTAATCTAGGTCTAGAATATGTGCCACTAATGAGACCCCCATAGTCCTTTCGCAATGAGATAGCTAGATATTCCAAACTTTCATGGCTGATAATTATTCTTTTCAAAGCTCTCAATATGAGTGTGATACTTTGACATGGTGATTTTTAATGCACTCTTGTAGATGCTTTTGATGCATAATAAGTGAGAAATAAAAATAGATTTTATCTTTTTACTCCAAAATTACCCAATAGATGACATTAATGCTTTGCTTGCTCACTAACAACCTCTCCTTTGCTTGGTATGTGATTTCAAACTTGATCAAATAGGTCTCCTTCCTTCAAGTTCCTTGAATGGATTCTCTTGGTCCTCCTTGAATGCTTTTGAATGTAGAAATGCTCTGATATGATTGATGGGAGAAGAAACAATCTCTTTATGCACCCTTGAAACATAGATGGCCTCAAAAGCACACTTAGAACACCATTTTTCACTCAAACAATCAATTGTTTGAACTCTTTGGGATTGAAATCAAGAACTTTTGGAAACATAACTTTAACTTAGAGACCTTAAGAATGTAGTTTATTTAACTCAAAGTGACTACTCTTAATGGGAGAACCAATGCCTCCAAGACAGACAAAGTTCTAGCCTTCAATAGGCATGCAAAAATAGACCACTTGTAACTTTGGACCTAGTTCTCTTAGAACATGTAGATATTCACTACGAGATTTGAAGAAAATTTAGTAGACAAGAATAGCTTTCTAAGAAACCAAAGAGTTCAAGAAATGAAAGAGGAATGATAACAAAACCTTGCTAAACACTAAGAGCAATCTAGCTCTTGCTCTCATACATCTGTAAGCTAGGTATGGCTACACAAAGTCCACCAAAAAATACTTCTAGCAAGCAAGAAAAGGATTTGCTTAGCTTAAGGGCCAACTAGATTGCTTCCAAAACTCTAAGAGTACACACATTACGTGGGATCTACCAATTTGAAGCACTTTCTGTGTACATATAGATTTGAAAAGATTTCCTATAAGCTAGGATCACTTTTCCTAAATTATAGGATTTATCGCACCTAAGTGTGATTAAAGATTCATGGCTTTTTTGAGGGGTTTCCAAATTCAAAATTGAGCTTGATTTCCCATGTTTGATGTCTTGCATCATTTAGCTCCAAGTTCCATCCATCCAAAAGTCCGTTTATGTGTTAAGGTTGAAGCTTGAAAATCAACAAAGGGAAGCTAACATAGATAGTTCAAAAAAGTTTATGGATGGTTTCATATGAGACCATTAATAGGTGAATAGAAATACAACTCCATAACTCATTTATCTAGTATGGAAATGTATAATGATAAGTGGAATGAAACTTATTACAGTAGAGTTGATATAAGAAGGTCATATTCAGTTTTCAAGAAAAATATCATACGAAACCTAAAACCTTTAAAGATTTGTATACGAGAAGAGATTGAATAAAATAAAGCTAGAAATGGAAGAACAAGGGAGGAAACAAAGAAGTCTTCTACCAATTTCACTGATTATGATGAGCGACAAAAGAGTTTTCTTCTTTTTTGTTATTTTCACAACCCACATAGAGAATGTGATTAAAAAAAACAAATGTTGAATGTAATTGAAGGGGAAGAAGTGAGAAATCCTAATACAAGGTTAGTGACTATTATACACTTAAGATGAAATAATATGTAACATTTTGCATCTTTTTACTTTATTCATTGTTATTTCCGTATTGATTACATATTGAATGCCCATAGTAGCTTTGAAGCACTTTTTATTGCAAAAAGGGTAGGGCATTCAAAAAGGTTGGGGGCTCCATAATCCAAGCGTCTATTGGTTTCGAGCCAAAGACTGATTAGTTCGAATAGTCGTTGTATTAAACTTTTAATGACTGTACGGTTTGGAGATTTATTCATTTGAAATGGAGATAGATACGTTCAAAACGTTCTCGCCTTCATGCTGAATCGTCGTAGGAAGCATATAACTTTCTTAATCCAAAAATGAATAAGAGATTAACTCTGTCAAAATAATGTAATGGTATACAAAATCTTCACTATCCTCAATACTCCAAATGTAATTGTTCTATAGTTCAAAGTCTGAAATTGTCACATAAAACTACTCCAAATGTAATTGTTCTATAGTTCAAAGTCTGAAATTGTCACATAAAACAGCTTGACCTCGCAAGCATCCTATTATAAGTCAAAATATTTTCTCTGTATGATGTCACTTGGACATGTAGAGTGTCTCATTTAGGAAAAAACAACCTCAGTTATATTTAATAAGTGTCAATAGAATGAATCTGGATTTTCCTTGTCGGTTTTTTGAATTTCACATGGGCTGAATATTATGTCACAAGGTCACAAGCGATATAATGAGTCAATTTAGGTGTTGAGTTCTTCGCCTCTCTCGGGAGGCATGGGTTCAAATTCTCTTGGTTGCACTGAGGAAACTCCTCAACGTTACGATGGAATGATAAAGAAGCTTCCTTGAGAGGAATCCTTGGCTTGGCGCATTTTCGTGGGACAATATCGTTGATGGCAAAGACTGTGCTCATTGCGGCAGAATCGACTTTAGTTCAGACAAGTCTTCTTGCAAGTCTTCGGAGAGTTATTTTTTTGTTTTTTTTTTTTTTTTTTTTGAGTACAATGAATTAGAAATTCACACTCACACATCCAACTCATAAGTAGAGACACTCATCATGAGAATCTCATGGACATGTGCAGCAAAGAATTGAACTCAGGACTTCCTCCCACAGTTTCAAAGCGTCCACTGCCACTAGGCTACGCGGGCTCGGACAATTAGAACAGTTCTTGCTTAGATTTTACCTTCGTAAACCTTTGGAATTTCTAATTTAATAATTGTATGCATTCAAACTCCTCCTTTGAAGGATTTAGAAGTTCCATGGGCGACAGAACTACTCTGAGTTTCCAGCTCTGTTTGTAACAATTTTCCATTAATACAATTATTTTCTCTGTTTCCTAAAAAAAAAAGGGGTAGTCTACCCCTAAAGTATGGGCGACAGAACTACTATGAGTCTCCAGCTCAGCTACACAATGGTTGTTCCATGCAGTACAGGAAATTGAGGTCTGCCACACAGGACGTCTGCGTGCTGGAAGAGATCAGTGCAACGCATGTGTTGATTTGGACTACTCATGTCTTGAAGAATTGCATAGTTTGAAGGGCCCTTCACTTCGGCACCGTGCAAAGCGTTGCCAGAATACCGAAGTCCTGTGTCTGTTACGCGACGCGTATACAAATACCGAAGCAAATTGACATGGACGATGTCGATCATAAGCGCCGCAGGGCTTTGCGAGAAGCTAATAAGCTTCATAGGTTTTTTCGGTAGGTCGCTATGCCATTGACAGGATTGTGTTGCATAAGATCTTCCTATCAGCTGACAGAGCTTACGCATGCCAATGAATTATTGATGAACGGCTGAATTGATGTAGGCTGATACGTGCACATGTTTGAGCCAATGAGATTTATGTTTAAGATCGAGCTATCTTCCTATGGAGATATCGTTTTCTTGTACAGATTGTCAGCTGCTCGAGCTTTAAAATATCAAGGTAGCCAATTATATGCAGACATTTTGGAAACACAGCGGACTGCCATGACCTTTCTGCTGATGAGAATAACAGTCACATGTGGAGAATCCATAGCCACAAAAACAGTCGAGCAACTTGAGATTGTCTTCTCGACCACATGTGATCCAACGTCCTGCATAAAATATGTTCTTCAAATCTGACAATCACCCGCCTGTCACTCCCTCTGTCTCGCTTCCTTTGTACGTATGTATATGTTTGCAGCCCGTGTACGTGACCTTTTGTGTGTGTGTGTGTGTGTGCGCGCGCGCGCGCGCTTGTGAGTGTGTTGTGTGTATCCCTCCCCTTCTCTTTCTGTTTTTCTTTTTTTCCCGTTCCGTACATGATCACTTCATCCCATTTATTCATTCTGATCAGTCGTATACAATTTGTAATGGGTTTGTCGACACATCACGAGCTAAAATCAAAAGTATCAGTCGCTTTGTTAGTCGTATTATGTTAAAATCAAAAGTATCTTAACTAAAGAGTGTTATGTTAACTTCGCAAATATGTGGATTCAATCGGATACAGCGAATGTTTGGATCAGAACCTTGTCATGTAGAGATTGTCCTACTGAAAATGATATTTTTCCGTCAACAGAACTAAGAAATTATGTACAGATAAATGAAAGAGTTAATCATCAGATGATAGGAAAGAGCGGAACACAATGTTGAAAACAATCTTGGAGATATTGACACTGGTTGAAAAAAAATAAGAGAGCAATTTTTCTTCTTCTCTATATCCAGTAAAGATGAAACTCTCAGTAATCATTTCCAAGGCATATTCTTCAAGTGATTATCTCTCTTTAAAGAAAGATGGCATTGGCCAAGTCCTCAGGTTAGGTTTAACTCTTTGACTTGGATTGGGGAATTGAAGATTTGAGGCTCATTGAGTTCAGAGATGTTCCACAGCTGAGAGGATGAATTTGGAACAATCAGAATAATATTGACAATATACCTTTCAGTTAACAAAATACTTCATTCCCTGCCCATGCGCAACTAAAATGGGGAACCCAATTGCCCTCAATAAAATGGGAGACAGAATTTCAATGCCTAGACTGACAAGGAAACGGATCCCTCACGAAGGGGATAACAAAGTTATCAACCTGCTTTACAATTCTCCCTTACATTTTTCTAAATCTTCTTATTCTCATTGAAGAGAGACATTCTATCTTAATTGTCCAAGCCCGCATAGTCTAACGGTTGATGCTTTGAACCTTAAGGAGGAAGTCCTGAGTTCAAATCCTAGCTCAACGGAAGATGGGTGTCCATGAGTTCCCCAACATGGGTGCCTCTACCTTACGAGGTCGGGTGTGTGTCTTTCCAGATCATTCTACTCTAAAGAAAATTTATTCTACAACTTAAATATCACTTCCTTAGAAACCTCGACCAATGCCCCAGGATTCCTCTCAAGATGTGCGGCAAACAACGCATAGAAAGTCTTCAGAAGGCCTCCATGAAATACTAAGTAGTCTCTCTGATCATAAGATCAGAAGGGATCGAACTCATCTTCTCAATGAAGATGTAATTGATGTTCAATAGTTGTAAATGATTGTAGTAAATGAAGACGTTACGTAAATAATTCATTTGGCCAGTATTTTGCTAACGCTCTTAATATAGAAGATCTGTACAACGTGATGTGGCACATAAGTCACATGACCCTAGGAAATAATTGTAAGCTTAAATTTCACTCTCTATTGAGTAATTGATGTAGTCGATCGTCAAGATGAGCTCTTCCAGTCCATGGTACTCGAACATATCTAATTTTCAATAATATAAAGTTTAAATCATAAACAAAAATTCCCTAAAGGAAAAAAATTAAAACATGCTTGTTTGATGGATTCATAACTATACGAAAGGTACAAAAAAGCTGAAAATAGGTTTCTGTAGGATATATAGAAGATCTTTCCGAACATGAAAGGAAGTAGCCAAGGAAAGTTGAACAAAATATAACCTACAACTCTACATGAGCAAATTTATTTTGGTCATGATGCTTAGGAGAGTTAGATTCAATTTCAATGTCAACAATTTCTGCATAATATGCCATCTCAATGAACGCATTTACTCAAATAGATGCTTTTCTGGGTACCCCATATTTTTCTTGCCATGTGACACATGGAGTGCTTATTAAAGAGAACCGAAACCTTTTTGTTTCAGAAAAAAACCAAAGGACAAAAGCTTTTATTATGGATTCCAAACGCAAAAATCCATCTCTAAATTATTGAATTTATGAAAACTTTGCATAATATTCATAACAAGACTATTGCAAAAGAAATTACATAGAATGCAATTGAAGTCAATGCGAATCACATTTTGTGGATACCTAGGTGCATATATGTTGGAACAAATCCATTGCAAACCTAAGTATTGGCTTGAATTTCTAAGATAAGACAATGTATGAAAATCTAAGAGTGCACTTGTGAACTCACCCTTGTAATTGTTTGATCATTTACTTGATGTAAAAGTAAGAGGAATCAAAGTAGTTAAGTTCACTTGATAAAAATAGAGAGAGAAGCCACGAAGTCTCGATTTGAAGGTTGGAGAATCAATCAATCTCTAAAAATTAGGAAATTTCTTTTAGGTGAGCAAGATTCAAATTCAAATCTTGGCTCCAAAAGTCTCTATATATACATGGTAGTTTAGTTCCACTTTTAGAGGGGTCTATAAGCTGAGCTATATGCTATATCAAGTGTGGATACAAGGCACACACATGTATCTGTAAGTTCATTGTATTCTACAATCAATATACATTCATATTTATGATCATACAAGTTCATATCTTCATGGTTGTGTGAGTCTATTGTTCACTGTTTTGCTTCTCAGATTTTTTCAGTGAGATTGCAGAGATCATTTCTCTCAGTGTGGTGCATCATTTTCAATGATTTAACTTGCTAAAGTTTTGTTTTAGATTCTACAATATGCTCAAAAAATTGCATTCTATTGGAGTTCTCAATCTTGAGTTATGTTCAGTTGAAGTCAATCCTGTCTGTCCATATTCACTTCTCTGTAGATTTTTTATTTTTTTATATCAACTTGTCAGAGCTGATTCTTGGCCTGCACTTCATCAAATTGCATGATTCAAAGCTTTTTGGATTAAACATACTGTCTATTATCAGCATAAAAAATTTCATAATCATTAGATATTGTAATCTGGAGTTATGATCATTTTCTGCTCACTATTCTAAGTACTGTTGCAGCCCTTGAAAATCGGGATGATGTCATAACTTGTTAAACTTCATTCTCATTGTGCGATTCACTATTTCTGATGAGATTACTCTTGAAAGTTAGCTCTCTAAGTTACTTAGAGTTCCCCAAAAGGAATTAAACTAATTGCTGCTGTGCTCAGAGAATTATTCAAAACACTGGATAGGTTTATGAATCAAAATAGCAAGTTTTTCACCTCTAAGTTAATTCTAGCTCATCTATTTTGATCTTTCTTTTTGAGATTGATCTTCCAAGGTACATAGGGTGTCTAGCACATCCATTGGAAAGCTAAAAGGGCCCACCACATACTCTTGGAGTTCATTTGGCTGGTGTAGATCAATCATTTTGCAACACCACTTCATCTTCAAGCACATATCTATCCATCTCTTCACAATGGTATTAGAGCAAAGATGGTAGATGGATGTCCTTCATCAATTGACAAATTGGATAGAGGTAATTACTCACCTTGGTCATTAAGGATGGATGCTTATCTCCAAGGTAGAAGTTTATATGGTTATGTGGATGAAGATGAAGTTATGCCAAGTTTCAGGAACAAAAGTCAACCAACACAAGAAGAGCAAGAAAGATTGAGCACATGGTGCTCCAAGGATGCACTTGCAAGGTCTTATCTCCTCAACTCTATCTCAGATTTTTTGTTGCCTCACATTAGAAGTTGTAAGACATCTCAGAAAGTGTGGGATGCACTTGAAGCCTTCTTCTCTTCAAGTACCAAAGCTAGGAAGCATCAACTATGGATGGATTTCACAACCCTCAAGAAAGCTCCCAAACAAAATGTGACTAATTTTATCAAAAAGGTCAAGGACATAGTTGATGAGTTTGGAAGCATTGGAGAAGTAATAGATGAAGAGCAAATTGTAAGGCAGGTCATTAATGGACTGAAAGCAGATGACAAGTGGGAAGCATTCACCACATCTATGGATTTGTACATGGACATGCATGTACCTGATTTCAATACACTCATTGGACAATTACTCACTCAAGATGCAAAAATTATCAAGAATGGAGAAAGCTCTAAAGGTAATCAATCTTTAGCCTTATATAATGATAAAAGCAATCCCAAGAAAACAAAGGAAAGTCAAAGAAAGTGGATGATGAAGTAGGAACATATCAAGGTAACTATGCAGGTAGAGGAAGACATGGTAGAGGTAGAGGAAGAGGAGGTAGACAAGGCAGGGGGAGATCCCAAGACTCCAACCCATGTTCTATTTGTGGATTAAGTAATGATACAGCTAAAAATTGCTTTAGGAATTCCAGGAATCAAAGAGGCAGAGGATACAACAGAGGAAGTTATGGCTACTCAAGAGGAAGATTCAACAATTATCATTGCAACTACAACAACTACAATCATTCAAACTATCAAGGAGGCTACAAAGGAAGGAGAGACTTCAATAATTACACAAAAGACTCAAACAAAGAGGATTCGTTATTAATCATGAATATGGCCATGCCACAAGGTAAATCTGATGGGCATGTTTTCTACATAGATTCACGTTGTTCAAATCATGTGGCAGGAAATGTGGCCCTCCTATTAGATTTAGAAGATCCAAGGAACAAGCATGAGGTACAAACAGGAGATGATACAGGACACCTTGTGGAAAAAATAGGAAATGTCAAAGCACCTGATGGAAACATCAACTTACTGAGTAAGGTACTCTATGGCCCTACCATTACAAAGAATTTGATAAGTGTTGGACAAATAGTAGAAGAACAATTCCAAGTCAGGTTCACAAGAGGAGGAGGATATGTGGAAGACCCTACAACGGGTTTCAGAAGAATAACAAAGGGAGAAAAAATAGGTAGATTATTCAGTTCTAAGTTGCAAGACACAAGGAACATAGCTCTCTTCAACTATGGTAATTAAACACTCACAAAACTAGAGGTATGGCACAAAAGATTGGCACATATTGGTGAAAGATCATTAAAGAAAATTTGCAGGGACCAAAGTGTACTTGGACTCCCTAACTTGTCAAAACAACACATGATCTATAAGTGCAGTGCATGTCAATTTGGAAAGTCTCACAGTTTACCATTCATGAAGAAAGGTTATATGCATGGAGATCTCTTGGAGTTGGTTCATACAAATATATGGGGACTTAGCAAGGATGCTTCAATATCTGGATCAAGGTATTATGTCTCCCTTATTGCTGATTCCAGCAGATGGACTATCCTATTCTTTATGAAACACAAAGATGAAGTTTTTTCATGCTTCAAAAGATATTTGGCTCTTGTGGAGAATCAAACAGGTAAATCGCTAAAAGGGCTAAGGTCAGATGTAGGGGGAGAATACTTCTCCCATGAATTAGATTCTTTTTTTCAAGAAAGAGGAATCAAAAGAGAGGTAACTACAAGGTACACTCCTGAGCAAATTAAATGGAGTGGCAGAAAGGAGGAATAGGACAATTGTTGAAGCTCCAAGGTCCATGTTAAATGAAAAGCATTTTCCTAATTATCTATGGATTGAGGCTATATGTACAGCCACTTACTTGATTAAGAGGTTGCCTTCAAAATCCCTTGATGGGTTGACTCCATATGAGGCTTGGAATGGAAGAAGACCTAGCTTAGATCATTGTAAAATTTTTGGATGTATTGCTTTTGCTCTTATTCCTTCACAAGTTAGAGGCAAGATGGATCCAAAGGCAGAAAGGTGTGTATTTATTGGATATGACAACAATCAAAAGGGTTACAGATTATACAACCCTACCAACAAAGGATTCTTGGTAAGCACAGATGTAGTTTTTGATGAGAACAATTCACGGTATGAAGATTCATGTAGGAAGGTCAAAGTGCCATATGACCTTGAAGCTTGAAAGACCAGATGAGAGAAGAATTCAAGATAATTGATTTAGGATCACTTACCTACTTCCTAGGTTTGGAAGTTGTCTACAAAGATCATGGTTAATTTCTCACTCAAAGGAAGTATATCAAGGATATGTTAGCAAAATTCAAGCTGGAGGATTGTAAAATTGCAGGTACTCCAATGGAGGTCAACCATAAATTGAGCTCACATGAAGGTGAACTCATAGAGGACATCACATCATATCAAAGCCTTGTGGGTAGTCTCAACTATGCCACATTGACAAGGGTAGATATATGCTATAGTGTGAGTGTGCTAAGTCAATTCATGCACACACCAAGGAAACCACACATGGATGTTGCTAAGAGGATACTCAAATATCTCAAAGGAACAATAAATGAAGGACTTTATTATCCTTATGTATCTGATTTAGGGTTGAAGCTATTTTCTGATGCAGATTGGGCTGGCTCCAAGGAAGATAGAAGGAGCACTTTAGGTTATCTTACCTTTGTAGGTTCAAAGCTTATTTCATGGTCATCCAAGAAGCAACCCACAATTGCTCTCTCTTCTACTGAAGCTGCAAAGGTAAGATAACCTAAAGTGCTCCACAGCTACACAAGAAGCTACACAAGAAGCTATGTGGATGAAGACATAGCTACACAAGAAGCTATGTGGATGAAGACATTATTCAAAGATCTTGGATTGGTGACAACATGAGTTCTATTCATTTAGCTGCTAACCCTATTTTTCATGCTCATCAGCCACTCTCTTCATTTTCTTCAATGTCTTCTTCTGCATGTACTGCTTACCCTTTGCCTTTACAGGGATTGTCTTCTTTTGCTCCAACTATTTTTGGTGACAACATGAGTTCTATTCATTTAGCGTTTGGAACTCCAACTATTTTTGGTGACAACATGAGTTCTATTCATTTAGCTGCTAACCCTATTTTTCATGCTCATCAGCCACTCTCTTCATTTTCTTCAATGTCTTCTTCTGCATGCACTGCTTACCCTTTGCCTTTACAGGGATTGTCTTCTTCTGCTGTGTTGGCATATTGTTGCCCTGGATCCATGGCATCATGTCTCTGATCACGTTCATTGAGTCCCTGCAGATCTCTTCAAGCCTCTCTCACACACAACACTCCGCACACAAGAGATCCATCTTGTAGATTGCATTTTGTAAGCCCTTCAATGTCTCCACTAGGGAAAGGAGGTTGTCAGAATCCTCATCCTTCTGCTCAGTACTCAAAACTCCGGATGCAAGCTCACTAGTAGGTGCAACAATAATATCCTTAGAGCTAGAGCTTGACTTAGAAGACTCCTCATCAGCAACTCTCTTCATATTCTTCAATGGCTTCTTCTACATGCACTACTTACCCTTTGCCTTTATAGGGGTTGTCTTCTTCAGTTGTGTTGGCATATTGTTGCCCTGGATCCATGGCACCATGTCTCTGATCACGTTCATTAAGTCCCTGCAGATCTCTGCAAGCGTCTCTGACACACAACACTCCACGCACAAGAGATCCATCTTGTAGATTGCATTTCATAAGTCCTTAGATGTCTCTACTAGGAAAATTGGAATCCTCATCCTCATAGTCCACTTTGAACACAAGGCCATATTGAAAGGCCTGTGTTGTCGTGATCTTGCCTATCCCATAGGCCCCTACAAATAGAAGGAGGACTGCATTCTTCTCTTCAACATACTGAAGGCACCACTCCAGGTTTGCCATGTCTTGGAGTGGACGATCTTTCCTTATGACCTCTATCTCCTTTGACCTCTCCTTCATAGTTGCATCATCCTCAGCTATTCTGATGCTGCTCTGTGCACCATATGACATGCCAATAAGGTTTCTTGCCCTCTTAGAGTATAAGGATGGAAGGCTTTTCTTGGATTTTGTCTAGTGTCCGATGCCTCTGTCACGCCCTTGATTCACTAACCTCAATGTCACTTTGAGCTTCCTGACAGACTTCTCAGCTCTTCCCTCAGCATCCCTGAAATGGCCTAAGAAGCATTAGCTCTTTATATTAATCTGCTTTTCAAGCTGAAGGGTTGATGGCAGGCATCGACTAGAGGGTGCAATTCGATGCTTGCCATTGACTTTAGGGCACAAGTCGATGCCAAGCATCGACTTCAGGGTGAAAGTCGATGCCCGTTGGTGCAAAAGTCCATGCCAGGCATCGACTTAGGGTGAAAGTTGATGTTAGGCATCGACATTAGGGTCCAAGTCGATGCCAAGCATCGACTTTAGGGTGCACGTTGATGTTAGGCATCCACTTTGGGAGACAAGTCGATGCTAGGCATCAGCTTTAGGGTGCAAGTCGATACTAAGCATCAACTTCAGGGTGCAAGTCGATGCCTAGCATCTAGGTACACACAAAGTTTATGCGTGGCATCGAGTTGCATCCTAAAGTCTATGATTGGCATCAATTTTAGGCCTCAACTCGATGTTTGGCATCCAATTTCACACAAAGTCGATGCCTGGCATCAACTTGCACCCTAAGGTCGATGCCTCGCATCGACTTGCATGCTAAAGTTGATGTCTCGCATGGACTTGCACCTTGAAGTCGATGTCTGGCTTTGACTTGTGGCCCAACGTCAATGTCAGGCATCGACTTGCATCCTAAAGTCGATGCCAGGCATCAACTTTGCGCTCCAAGCCAATGCTTGGCATCAAGTTTTGAGGCCAAATTTGATGCCAAGCATCGACTTTTTGGTTTGGAGCAGGTCAATGCCTGACATTGACTTTGGGGTGAAACTCGATGCTAGGCATCGACTTGTAGCCCAAAGTGGATGCTTGGCATCAACTTATGCAGAGAATTCAGTGCCTGTCATCGAATTGCCCTCCAGGTTGATGTCTGGCATCGAATCTGATCGTCATGGATCAAGATTTCACGAACACATAAAATTCAAATCGCTAGAAGAGATACTATTTCCTAGAAAATAAAAAGGAATCTTTTAGGAATCCTTTTTTGTGGTGTGATTTTCTCTATCTTTGGGTACTATTGGGGACATTGTTCTTCTCCATGAGAGTCTCCTTGCTGGTTTGTTGAGCTCTGTGTGCCTTTGCTGTCTGTGCTCGATTCCTCTGTCTCGCTCAGCTTTGGAAATGAGAATGATCTCCTCTGCTATTTGTAGGCACTTGGGTCACTTGAACTAGAGACTAACTAGATCTAACTCAATGAATCCAGTTTCTTACTAGATCAGCCAACTAATCTAACGAGGACATGACATTCGATGCATCACTTCATCACCAAAATATCACCATATATTCATATCCAAATATCAAGATTTGTGGGGCCTCTCCATGGTGAAGTGTTGTCATAATGGTAGAGAAGGTTGCACACAAATTTTCTTTTCATGCCAAGGAGCTCTTTGGTTTGGCAAGCTATGGATAGAACTTTGTCCCTACATGCCCAAATCAACCAAAAGCAATCCCTACTTGGAGAGGCAATCTCATTGCTTGAAGATGTTGTGGAACGCCATTGGGATCCTCTTTGGAAAATTTGAAAACAAAAAAGATGCACGACCAACTTGGGTCCCCCCAAAAGAGTGGTCAACTGTCAAAACCCTTAATCTTCTAGGTAGAAGAATCAGTCATTGTAAAATATCCCCTCCCTTAAAACATCATGAGTTGTTTGTTTTGGAAAACAACAACATCCACAACAAGCCTGATCCCAGGAGGGGGAGAAAAAGATGATTAACCTTCTGTGTAGCTTATAGTAAAGAAATTTACTTATATTTTCATCTCCTTCACACCATCAATGTATCTTTGTCCGCCCCTGCTTTATTGGATAAGGGGGTTTTATTAATGCAATCGTGAATAAGCCCCTGCATAACTTTGTATTAGAAACAAAAATTAAGTGTTAGGTGCTGTGTACTATATGTAAAGGAGAGAGAGAGAGATTTTCATAAGAGAATGATGGTATTTTAATCATTTAGAGAAATATAACAAGGCAGGATTACTTTCTCAGCAGAACAAAAGAAGTTGGTTAAGGGTTACCTACTCAGCAATACTTCTAGAGAGATAGAGAGAGAAAGAGAGAGAGAGAGTTGCACAAGATCTTAAAGAGAAAAATGACAATGCATGATCTTTTTGTTTTTTGTTTTTATATAATATAGGATATACATCTCGTTCCAACCATGATTAGAGTCAAAAATTTTGTTTTTCTTCTTTCATTTATTAATGCACATATTTCGACTGTGATGAAGTGCTTTTTCCAAAATGCTAGCAAGATATTCATCAGTGGCAAATGATTTATCGGAGAGTAAGGTGAGGGAAATTCACTTTTGTTTTCTTGCTTTCACATACTTTCCTGAGATTTTAATTTTACTAGTATCATCAAAATTGCAGGATACTCGAAAATCTCACTGCACTACAAAAATATTTCATTGCATAGTATCACCATATATTCATATCCTAATATGTAATGACTTGCATCTATGTAGCTACACATGGACCTTTCTATGTACATAAATGTAGACCATATCACATCAAAGAATTGGTGCACAAAAATTCATGGTCATCTACTTTCGATGATTGTCTAGACTTTCGGATACATGTTTGTTTTCAAAAAGGTGTTCCAATTCAGATCCTATCACTTGATTGAGACGTGGAGTTAGCCAAAAGAAAGTCAAGTAGGTATTTTCACATTTCACCCGGGTAGAATATGAAGATATGAAGTATCAACTTGTAGCTTTTGGAGTTCTCAAGGTGAGAAGTTTGTCCAACATTATGTTTCAAGTAGAAGTTGCACATTCTTGAGAAGGATTTGGTTAAAGAAAAATTTTTACAACTTTATGTGAGAAGCATGGACACTTGGAGACATTCAGGTAGCAAATCAAACATTCAGTCATTAAGGTTTGATGAGAGCATATTCTACACAGGTATTTTGTTGGAGAGATCATTGAGCTTGAATGATGTCATATGATCTTGTAAGATCTTGTATGATCTTGTATGATCTTGAATGATCATGAAGATCTTGAGTATTTATGAGTCAGTTGTCTATCCTTTGTTGAAAAATTCTCACCATTGGAAGAAGTAAGTCAAAGGTTCAGATTCTATCAGATTTGTGTTGCACAGTGATAGAAGAAGATACTGGTTATGTTGCAGAAGGTTATGAATCCTAAAATGCTTTCAGCAAGGTTTTTATAGATCAGCTAACCTTATTCTAGATTTTGGGAAGCTGAAGAATAACAGGGAAGGCTATTGGCATGTGCACAATGTTATTAAAAGGGTTCAGATTATTTGTTTCAAATACAGGTATTAATGTTATGAATGATCAGATTTATGAAGGCAGATGTTCCAGATTTTATAAATTCTGATATATTTGAAGAATTTTGGATACTAGTGTTAAATCATCTAGGGGGGTGATGAAACATGAAGATTTATTTTCAGCCATATGTGAAAGAATGCAGATTCATACCTATAAGTATTCCAGGTATTCCTATATCAGGTATTCTTATATCTCCTTTGTCAGTTTTTCTTTATGTTCTAGCTTTAAAAGAAGAAGAAAGAAGAAGAATGTCTGGAGAAAGTTCCTGTTAGGTGTTCCTATTCAAAAAAAGGTTCCAGAGTCTTATTAAAGAGAAATTTGATATTTCAGAGAGGTATGTTTTCAAAAGTGCACACATCTATGTTTATACCAGATTCTGAAGGAAAGAGGTATGAAGGACTTATAGTTAAAACAAGGATGATGACAAGATGACATCATAGATATGAAATTTTGGTAAGACTTATGAGTTGAGTTGAGTTGAGTTGGGTACAGTCAGAGATGAACCAGCTAGTGTTCATAATACACTAAGTTGTGAGTTGTCAGTCACAAGTCCCAGAATTCAGTTTCTGATTTTGTTTAGTGTATTTACATGAAACAACAGAAGTACGTTCAGAAACCTTTCATAAGGTAAAAGCAAATATGTGGATCCTAGTGTATTTTTACAGGTTTGAGAAGACTTATTTCAGGAGATAGCAGATTCAGAGTCAGTTCATGCTACATATGTTCTCAAGTAGTGATTGCTTGATGTGTACACTATTGGATATCTAGTTTGCATATTTTCTCAGGTATTATGGTTCATATTCAGCAAGTTCAGTTTTTTGAAGTTTGAAGAAAGTCGAATTCAATTTTGAAGAAGACTTTTGAAGAAAAGGTTTGAAGGTCGATTCGGGAATACAAGTTTGAAGTTTATGACAGTTTACAGATGAATAAAGTTTCTTATCTAGTTCAGTTTGTATCAATATGACATTGCAGGGGGGATTGTTGGAAAACAATGTCACATCAGTCCAAAATCAATTTAGGGCAAAAACCGTAATTTTGGTACTTAGTCATTTTTGGCACAAAAATGGGTAAAATTTTTATGAGCCTATCTTGTAGAGGTTGAAGAGAGCTTTCCAATGATATATGACATTCAGTCATCAGAGATCAGATTTGGGAGAAAACCCTAACTTTAATTTTCTACAAATTTAGGGCTTTGACCTCAAATGATAGCTCTCGGCATGAGGATCATAAAAATGTTATCAGATCATTCATCAGGTAGTCAGAAGTGTGAAAAAGTAGGTCAAGAAGTTATTTCTAAAGTTAGCTAAAAGAAACTTTAAAAATAAAGCAAACTCACTTAAAAATAAAGCAAAAGCAATTTAAAAAGCGATGAGATTAAAATAAAGCACTTTTTAGTGAGATTTTTGCATGAGACACTCAAAGCTATATAAAGAAGTGTTTGGGTCACTTCTAGGACATCACACACCAATTGGCAACACCAGTTTTTGGTCCTTCAGCACACATGGGGTAGCCATGGTGCACTCTATGAGCATGATGAGGAGTGGCTATGGAGTTCTTCTTGGAGAAGAACAGTGTGCTCACACTCTTGCTTATGGAGAGTATTTACCCCGTAGCAGCTTAGTGGTGTGGATCGGCAATTCACATGCTATATTTGAAGATTGTCTTCTACATGAAGATTTCGGGTTACTTCAAAGACATTGGATGGTGGTTAACATAAGATTTACATCTAATGTTAAGAATTCAGGTACATATTCTCTTTATGCACACAGGTACCACTTGGAGTTTATGGAGGCAGTGGCATCCATATTAGTAGGAGTCCTATTGGGCATATCCAAAGGAGAATCAATACATGCATGCTACATGCATTTGGATGAGGTGTTAGAGAAGGTAGTTCACATGAGTATGAGGATCTTTGACAGCAAACTTGTTAGCATTCTTTGCTACTTTTGTAACTATGTGATCTTTCACACACGTATCTAACTTACGGTCTTCCATAGCCTAAAATGAGATGAGGGTTTGCTGATTATCAGTTTTAGATTGATCCATCCTCTTTCTGTCACTCATATTCACTCTTCTACAATCTATTAGGTCACACATCTCATATATATTCAGATTTCTATCCATACATCTGAATATGTTTGTTACAGTTGTACATTCACTCATCCATCTATTTTTGTTAACATAGAGTGGTTGAGATTTTTGCTCCCACATTGTAAATTGACATTTGTATATATGATCATGTGAGTAATCGGTGGCTTACATAACACTTTACACATGTTGTCTAATCTTTCTCTATCTTTATCTCATCATTTGTATGATTAAGTGTGGTATGTTCATGTTTTGTCAATATTGGAAGATTGCTGGAATTTGTGTTGTAGATCATGGAAATCTATGGAACTATGGACCTGTGGTATTAGTTATGGGCCTACTAATTTTCCAACAATTTTTGGGTTCATTTTCGATTCTTATCATAGGAATTAGAGGGTTTATAGAACTTAGAAGAGGTACAAATCATTTGGGAGAAGACCGAATTAGTAGAATATTTTACACTGCCCCTTCCTAAATGAGATTTATATAGATGCTACTTCTTGATTTCATACACTACAACTAGGAAGCGACAAAGATGTCCCTAGTACTTTTGTTCATCCATCTTTGTTATTGGAACAACCTTTGAGGAAGTTCATGTTGGCACAAGCTTGTTAGAATAACATTGAAGATGTTTGGTATGCACATTCCTTCAGACAGGGAAACCCTAATTCAAAAGGCTATGAAGAAGGCTAATATACTGAAGCTCTCATAGATGTTCGTGAAAAATCTTGATTTTCCCATAACATACCGCTTGTGCATGCATCATTTTTCATTTTTGAGATACGATAAATTCACACAGCCTTAGAGAAAGATATGGTTTAGTTTGTCCTTAGCACAAAATATGTCCTTCTGCATTGACTTAGAGTTACTAATGGTCAAGCATTTAAGAGAAGCAAAATGTCAACCTCCAAGCCTACCAAGAAAATTTGTAAAACTATTATGTGCCTTCCACCCATCAAGATATCACCATCACCTCAACCATCTCTGCAACCATCTCCAATAGATTCCCAACTAATGATTCCAACCATTTAGATGTGTATCTCGTGGCTCACTCATTTGGAAGACAAAGGTGAAATTCGAGTAGAGAAACCTGCAAGAACCACCATCATAAAGCAAACAATCACACAATTGACCTAGATTGTTATTTTGCAAGGTTTTTTATTCCACATGTTTGACATTGGCAGTGATGACTTTGGCACTACAAATTTTGACATTCTAGGATCCATCCATAAAGATTTTGAATTCTTGAAAACCCATTATGTCTCAAAAGAGTATGAACAACTGAGTTATCCAAGTCCACAAATTGATTAGAAGGAAGAATAAAATCATAACAATCGAGAAGATGAAGATAGATCCATAAGTGTTGAAGAGGAAGAGGATTTTACCGATCATCAATGTCATTAAGGTACACAAGATGAACATGATAAAGGAAGAGATACAAAAGATGATCCTTCATCAGAAAGATCCACTTACACAGTCACATTACAACGCTTCAATGAAACCATGCAAGCAGTTCACAACCATCCTAAACTCACTTAGGAGCAGAGGCAAACTTTATTACAACAAGAACTTGACAAAAATGGCTTTGGTGGTACCTTCTTTAAATCAATCCACCTTCACCCATAGGTAGTAGCTACTCTATAAGCATTAAATTATATTTCAAATCGACTAGCAACAACCTACACCTTCAACCCCAAGCACGTCAATCCATCCAAGTACCTATACCCCCAAAACCTATCAAGATGATCAACACATCGTGGTCACAGTACCCTTCCACTTGCACCCCTCCACACCTCCTCATAGTGCACTCGAAGGGCTACTCAATTAGGACAACAAAACCATAGAAAATGGATAAGTATAGAAGGCAAGCCAGCCATTACAACTCAAAAAAAGTAGCTCCAATAGATCCTACACACAAAGAGAGATATCAATCGCTACACTTCACTAATTTGATTCTTTCTCCCAAAATACTAAGAGAATGGTCCAAAGATTTGATGGCCTTAGAAACTATATTAATAGGTATCCAAGGACAAAGTAATTACATAAAATGGACAAACATTGAGCAAGAAACAAAAAAGGAGGAACAATGAGGGAGAAACAATGCTAACAATGTAGGGCAAGAGAGTTGTAACATTGCCAATGCACACACATAGATATGCCTACTCAAAGATAACAAATAAGCAAGAAAGGTGTGAGCTTAAGCACGGGGCTTTCTTATTAGAACTCTAGAACTCAGTGATTACTTTAAAGGAATTAAAAGTTCACAAACATGACTCAAAAGAATTCGAGATACAAGTTTTACAGAGAGAAGTTAGACCCTAAAATCTAGGAACCACCTTTCCCCTGAAAATCAGCCTCCTTAATTGGAGGACTTACTTGAGATGACTTAGGTAGTGGTTGATTGAGTTCTTTTGATGGAATCTTGTTCTCTTTTGGCTTCCTTAAATTGATCCATAGTTCCATGATCGTTTTCCCATAAGTTTTGGCTTGAACTTCACTTTTAACGTTCCCCCTGAATCTTTAAATCTTCATCTTCATCCAAGCTACTTCATGTTGATGCTGTTGATATATTTAGGTAGTGATGTGTGTGAACACTCTAGGACCGCCGGGGCACTTTTTTTCCATCTTTAGGAGGTTTTTTTCCCCCGGCTTGTATATACGCCGATTGCCCTAATGGGCTACTTATCTTTGTACATTCTCTAGTAATACATTCAGTCTTGTGTGTTGTGCTCCAAGCTTCTTCTTCTTCCTTGTGCTGTTCGCGTGCTTCCGCAGACGTCTAACTCCAACAATTGGTATCAGAGCAGGTCGTTGCTTCTTCTAGGGCGCAGTCGACACTCCTCCGTTTGCAGTCTCAAATTCGCACAAAATTTGGTGAGCATACTCAGGGTGTTTCCGAGATCAAAACTGCTTCCCTTTGTGGTGCCGAAATCGGGATCTGAGCTCGTTTCGGCCTCCGAACGCACTATCGCAGTGCTTGTGCAGGCTATTTCGTCCTTTTGTGCCAAAGGTATATACCAGTTTCTGTTTGCCAGTTTAAGCGTCTCGAAGTCTGCTACAGGTCTAGCAGAACTCGTCTGGGCAGTTCTGTTCAACTTTTTGAGATACAGTCAATTTTTTGCATCAAGGTATTTTAGTCACCGGCCATGGCTGAAAGCGGTGATGTATTCCGTATGTTGGCTGTTGAGGATAAGTTGGATGGTACCAACTACCCATTATGGGCTTATATGATGCGACATGTACTGGTTGCAAAAGGATTGTGGAACATTGTGCAGGGTGTTGAAAGACGTCCTGTTACACCTGTAACGACAGGTACTGCAAATACAGGTGTTGGAGCTGATGAAGATGGTGTCGAAGATGATATTCCGCAGATTCCTGTTCGTGCTGTTGTTTCTGTTGCACCTACTGTAGAGCAGATTCGTTGGGATGGCAGAGATGCCCAGGCACATGCATTGATAGCTTTGTCTGTCAAACGTGCCATTATTCCTCATATTCGCTCTTGCAGAACAGCAAAGGATGCTTGGGATACACTTACCACTTTGTACCAGGATAGGAATGAGGCTCGTGTTGCTTACCTCCGAAAACAGTTGGAGAGTGAGCACATGAATGAAGGTGATTCGATGGACAGTTTTCTTACAAAGATCAAAGACCTGAAGGAACAATTGATTTCTGCTGATGAGGTTATACCAGATAGCTCACTTGTGCAGACCGTTCTGAATGGCCTTCCTGATTCATATCAGAGTTTTGCCTCTACTCTTCGATTGATGATGAAAGGCAATCCGAATGCCTTGTCATTTGAGGAATTAGTCTCTGTTCTGTTGCACGAAGATCAGTCCAGGCAGAACAGGTCCATTATGCGTGTTGCAGATCAAGCTTTCCTGGCTAGTGAGAAGGGCAAAGGAAAATGGAGCTCTTCTACTAGTAAGCAGAAATCTGCAAATGCTGCACAATCGAAGAACCAGGATAAAGATGAGAAGAAATCAGAAAAGCAGAAATTGTTCTGCAAGTACTGTAAAGGAAATGATCATATTATAAAGAACTGTCCAAAACTGGCTGCTAAAGAGGCAAAGAAGAAAGAGGCTGGAATGGTTGTTGCAGAGGCCTCTACACCAAAAACAGAGTCTGCAAATCTTGTGCAGGAAGAAGAATGGGCGTTTACTACTGTCTGCAGTTTTGACCCATCTTCTCATGATCAGTGCATGTCTGCAGTAGACTCAGATGTTTGGTACTTTGACAGTGGGGCGACCAAACATATTACCTCGCAGCGCAATTTCTTCTCTTCACTCGAGCCTGCCCCTACAGGGAATACTGTCACATGCGCCAATAACTCCTCTTATCCTGTTATGGGAGTTGGTAAGATCATTCTGACTACTTCTGATGGTAGTTCTTTCACTTTGTCAGATGCTTTATTTGTGCCAGGGATCAAAAAGAACCTGTTATCAGTTTCTGCATTAGCCAAGATTGGCTTGGTTGTGAAATTCGTTGATGACAGGTGTACAGTCCATGATCTCTCAAATGGCGATGTGATTATTGCTTCTGGCATTTTATGTCGTGGGCTGTATAAGCTCATAGACTATGAAAGATCTGTGAATGATTCGGGATGTGCAGTTCATGATTCTCAGGCTATGTCAGATGCAAAGCTTTGGCATGCACGCTTTGGTCATCTGAATTTTGCTAGTTTGTTACGCCTACAGAAATCTGAAATGGTGTCCTCTTTTCCCAAACTTGAGGCACCTGGAAAACATGTTTGTGAAGGCTGTATTTTGGGCAAAATGCAGCGTTCTTCCTTTCCAAAAGATGGTTCAGTTCGGGCTATGCAGAAATTGCAGCTTGTACATAGTGATGTCTATGGTCCTATGCAGACACCCTCTTTTGGAAATTACCTTTACTTCGTGACTTTCATTGATGATTTTTCCAGGCATGCATGGGTATATCCACTCAAAGCAAAGTCCGAAGTGTTCATGTGCTTCAAACAATTTTTGGTTTTGGCTGAAAATCTGTCAGCATGTAAAATGGGCACCCTCCGTTCTGATCGAGGGGGGAAATATATGTCTTCAGATTTTAATGCATTTCTGGCTGAACGTGGGATAAAACACCAGTGTACAGTGCCGTATACACCTCAACAGAATGGAGTTGCTGAACGAAAGAACAGGTCACTCATGGAGATGGCGAGGTGCATGGTCAAAAGTCAGGCTTTACCACATAGTTTCTGGCTTGAGGTTGTCATGTGTGCAGCATATGTACTGAACAGGTGTCCCACCCAAGCGTTGCAGTCCATCACTCCATATGAGGCTTGGCATGACCGCAAGCCATCTGTTGCTCATCTGCGTGTTTTTGGTTGTTTGGCATATGCATTAGTGCCTGAACAACATCGCAGAAAATTGGATGATAAGGCAGTAAAATGTATTTTTGTTGGGTACAGTTCTCAAAGTAAAGGCTATCGTCTGTATCATCCACAGACTAAACGCATTCTGGTTAGCCGTGATGTTGTCTTTGTGGAAGATGCTATTCAGCCATTGCTTTCATGTACTAAGGAGACATCTGTTAGCTCCAAAGACATGTATGATACTTTGATGCCTCTTTTTACAGGTGGACAGGCTAGCGCTGTCCTAATGAGGCAACTTCTCAGCCTTTGCAGGTTTCAAAGCTGAAGCGTAAACCTGATGGTATAGTTGACAGGTATAAGGCTAGGCTTGTTGCAAAGGGTTATGCGCAGGAAAGAGGCATTGATTTTGATGAGACCTTTGCACCTACATGCCGTATGACTACTGTTCGGAGCATTTGTGCACTTGCAGCCCATCATGGTTGGAATGTACATCAGTTGGACATTAAAACAGCATTTCTGAATGGTGACTTGCATGAAGAAGTGTATGTTTTTCAGCCCTGTGGCTTTGTGCAGAAAGGGCATGAAAACCAGGTGTGCAGGTTAAAGAAGGCGTTATATGGTTTAAAGCAAGCACCACGTGCTTGGTATGAGAAAATACATGCCTATCTGATTGCACATGGTTTTGAGAACAGTCCAACTGAAAGCACCTTATATGTTAAGCGTGCTAATGATGTGCTTCTGATCATTGTTGTCTATGTAGACGACATGCTGCTCACTGGTCCTCTTGAGAAGCATATTGCTGATTTCAAGGCTGATTTGCATGCCTCATTTGAGATGTCTGATTTGGGGCATTTGCATCACTATTTGGGCATTCAGTTTATGCAAGTTGATGGTGGAATGGCTTTGTGTCAAACGAAATATATTGACACATTATTGCAGCGTTTTGGCCTTGAAGACTGTAAGCCTATTGCCACTCCTATGGAGACAGGTTTACGATTGAGTCTTCATGATGTTGGAGATGCATTTGATGCTGTTCTCTATCAGCAGGCCGTTGGATGCTTGATTTACTTATGCATTACTCGGCCAGATATTCAGTTTGCTGTCTCACAGATGAGCAGGTTTATGCATTGCCCAAGAGTCACGCATTGGAAAGCGGTTAAGCGCATCTTTCGCTACTTGAGTGGTACTCGGCTACTTGGGTTGTTTTATCCCAAGGGGGGATCACTACCGCCAGATTTGCATGCTTTTTCTGACTCAGATTGGGCTGGTTGCTATGACACTCGTGTGTCCACCAGTGGTTTTTGCTTCATGCTTGGTAGCTCATGTATATCTTGGTTGAGCAAGAAGCAGCCTACTGTGGCCACTTCCAGTTGTGAGGCTGAGTATAGGGCAGCTTTCACAGCGACTGTTGAGTGTGTGTGGCTCAGACACCTTATGGCTGATTTGGGTGTTGGCCAGTCTTCTGCCACCACCATCTTCACTGACAGTCAGAGCGCATTGGCAGTTGCGAGGAACCCTGTGTTCCATGCTCGCACTAAGCACATTGAGGTGCATTATCACTATGTCAGGGAGAGGTTCTCTGCTGGGGAGATCAGCTTGGCATATGTGCCCACGCAGGAGAACATTGCAGACCTTTTCACGAAGGCTCTGCCTAGGGAGAAGTTTGAAGCTTTTCGCAAAGCTTTGGGCTTACTTCCTTTTGTGGAGCGATTTCCACATAGCTTGGCACTTCCTTATACATGAGTGCCAGCTCCTTGTTCACCGCATCACTCCCAGGGGGGATTTGTTGATATATTTAGGTAGTGATGTGTGTGAACACTCTAGGACCGCCGGGGCACTTTTTTCCCTCTTTAGGAGGTTTTTTTCCCCCGGCTTGTATATACGCCGATTGCCCTAATGGGCTACTTATCTTTGTACATTCTCTAGTAAAACATTCAGTCTTGTGTGTTGTGCTCCAAGCTTCTTCTTCTTCCTTGTGCTGTTCGCGTGCTTCCGCAGACGTCTAACTCCAACAGATGCATTGCTTGAACTTTGAAATCTTCGTTCCATGAAAAGCCTTTGTAAACATGTCAAAAAGTTGGTCCTTGGTACCTATATTATGATGTACTAAAACTTCCTTGGAGATCGCATTTTATCTCATGAATTGATAGTGCACTTTTATATGCTTCGTTCTGGCATGATATACAGGATTCGATGTTATTGAATGCTACTAATATTTTCACAAAATATTGGATTTGTGTCAAAATACAAATTTATCTCATAAATATCTTTGTAATCCACATTAGCTCAAATGTAAATTGAGCTAGATCTCTATACTCAGCCTTTGTGAAAAATAATGCCCCTGTGGGGTTGCTTTTTTGAAATCCATGAAATGATTTTCCTTCCTATCATGACTAGGTAACCAATTGTACTCCTTTCACCTTCCTTTGAATTGGCCGAATCTCCATCATAGTAATCTTTGTGCTACATAACATCAACAAGTGATTAGAAAAATCCTTCATTTATAGTAGCCTTGACATATCTTCACTTTTTTTTTGCAAATTGTAAGTGTGTAGTCCTTGGACTATGTATAAATTGTGTTAACATTTCAACTCCATATTCTATGTCGAGCCTAGTTTTTATGAAATAATTGAAAGAGAATCCAATAGATTGATAAAGAAAGATGCGGTCTTCATTAAGAGATCTAGAAACTTAACTAAAATGAAACAATTAAATATACCTCATTGTATTTACCAAAGGATTAATGGAATAAAATGACATTTATCCTAGAAAGGGGGATCCTTCATCCTCTTAAGAAGATGCATTGTTTTCAAAAGAACACCATAGCCAACTTTAGATGATGCATATATTTGAATAAGTTCGAGGATAAGGACTTTACAAAGTTTTTGGAGTTAAAGCTTTGAGCTTGCCAAAATTCAATCCTATTCAAGTATAAACTCTTGAATGATAAAGTGATCTATACAATATTATCTTATGATCTTCCAATGATTACAAAGGTGATTAAAAAATGTTCACTAAGTTCCAAGTAGGATTTGGATATGATGCTTAGAAAGAGGAATCTTTCCTACAAGGTTTTCAAACTTATAACAAATATTCTCTTACTACATGTTATCTATTGACATAACTAGGAATTGATTTCAAAGGATGTGTCCATCATGTCTTGATGGTCATGTTTCATATTCATAGAGTATATTTTGGAGTAGTGGTATGTAGATTTATTTTATAACCCTTCACTATTATTCTTTTCCAAACATGCCTTATAGAGGTAAAAATCTTTTCTCTTGAAGAAGATCTTTGAGAAAATTTGGATCATACCTTTTTTCCCAAAAGGAACAACCTAATTAGGGAACAAATAAGTTTTTTCTAAAGGATGAAATGATTAAACCATTTTTTTGCCTTAGTTTTCCGGTTTATGAAATTATGTTCCCTCATTATTTTGATCATTGTCCTCAATGATTAGCTACTAAAGTTCTTAAGGTTTTTCAACTTCATGAAATCTTTTAAAAACATTTTTTACCCATCAGTGTGTCTAGGGTCGCATATATGCTTTAATTTCTCTTTTGGATATATCTATATAGAATCCAAAATCTTATTATTTCCATTTGTGGTTTAATAAGAAGTAAAATTTATTTGACATAAAGCCGAAGTCCTTGGCCTTGCTAATCGAGGATGCCATGGATTTCATGCAACTTGAGGATACATAGATAGGAATTGAAGCTTAAGGTTTTTCTACACATGTTACGATTTTTTGGCTTTTGGACTAAGCCAATAAAGGAATGCTCTTATACTAGTGTAGTATCAACTACAAATCTACTCTAAGAGAGAGAGAAACTAACATGAGCTATTCTGAAGGTCTAAAGAACCCCATAAGGGGTCAAAGATGCACCTATCCACCCAACAAACTCCATCCCTCTTAGACAAGGTGGTAAATGTGAGGAGAGCTTGCGAAGTGTCCTCTCCACATGGATTCCAATCCAAGGCCCTCTAACCTTGGACGTTACATGAAGTCACATCGCTCTCACATGCATTCTAGAAGGGTTCCTCAAATATTTTATAAATCTAAAGGCTTGAGAGACCTTCCTAAGGCTCAAATACCACACCCTTAGGAAATACCAAACCTAAGGGTTGAAACCCTTCAATTGGGAGGAGATATATCTCAGTAACTCAGTGGTTTGAACCATACTATTGGAGACTCCTTCCCAAAGGTTTCTCAAAAAAATCAAAGGCATCTCAAAGATAATTTGGACCCTCAAAACCTGTGTTTTTTGCAACTTGGACCCATAGTTATAAAATACCATGCTTGCAACCTCTCTCTAAGACATTTGAAGCTTTTAGGTTGGAGTTCAAATTAGGAGCTTTTAGCATTTGGAGCTTTTAGCTTGGAGTTTTTGTTCTCTCTAAGACAAATATCCTTTGGAAGGGATCCTTAGATCCACAATTTCATTTTGTTTGGATTAATTTTTGAAAATTATGTGAGATCTAGCTAGATAGCTTACAAGGATACCTATGGATCACTTTTGATTCTTCATTTGGAACGCCCACCTCCCCTCTAAATTTTTTGTATGAGCTTCTTTTCACACTTTGAAATGTAAAATGCCACTTGGAAAAGATACATCTACTAGGAATGTGTCTAAGAATTGTGACTAAACATGCAAGAGAATGTTGGAGTTTAAGGTCTAGAGAAGCCCACAAACAACAGAAGGAAGAAGAAGAAGAAGAAGATGAAGAATAAGAAGAAGAAGAAGAAGAAGAAGAAGAAGAAGAAGAAGAAGAAGAAGAAGAAGAAGAAGAAGAATAAGAAGAAGAAGAAGCTTGGAGCATAACAAAACACATAATGAATTACCAAGTGAATATACAAAAGTTAATTCACTTGTTAGGATCATAGACATATATACAAACCAGGGCAAGGACGTCCTAAAGAGGGAAGAAAGTTCCTCGACAGTCCTAAGTGTGTTCACACACATCACTACCAAAATATATCAAAAAATCCATAGTGGAAGTGATGCACTAAACAAGGAGCTGGCACTCATGTCTAAGGAAAGTGGAAACCTATGTGGAAAGAGATCAATCCATAAAAGGAAGTAAGTCCAAAGCTTTGGAAAACTTCAAACTTCTCCTTAGGTAGAGCCTTTGTGAAAAGTTCTTCAATGTTATCCTATGTGGGCACATATGCTAAAGTCATCTATCCAACAAAGAACCTGTCCCTGACATAATGATAGTGGAACTCAATGTGATTTGTGCAAGCATGGAACACAAGGTTCCTCACAACTACCAATGCACTCTAAACAATTGTTGTGAATTTTTCTCTATACTCAGCCTCACAAATAGAAGTCACCATAGTAGGCCACTTCTTGCTCAACCAAGATATGCATGAGCTACCAATTATCAAGGAAAAAACACTGATGGACTCACGAGTGTCATAGCAACAAGCCTACTTTGAGTAAAATGAAAAGCATGTAATTCTGGTAGTAGTGATCCCCTCCTTGAGATAAAACAATCCAAGTAGATGAGTACAGCTCAAGTAGCAAAAGATGCATTTAACTACTAGTCAATGCTTGACACTTGGACAATGCATAAACTTGCTCATCTAAGAGATAAAGAAATTCAATATCAAGGGGCATTATGCAAAAGTAAATGGAGATCCAACAATGTGCTGATAAATAAAAACATTAAAAGCATCTCGAGCATTATGAAGACTCAACCATAAACCCATTTTCATAGGAGTGGTAATAGGTTTGTGATGCTCAAGGCCTTTGTTATAGTTAACATATCCAACAATCATTGAATTCCAGAGTTCTATCCCATGGACTGGAAGCCCATCAAAAACACCTTGAGCTTCATGAAAACATCCACACCTTAAGTACATGTTTATAACAGAATTCCAAGTCATTCTCTTTGTGTCTTTGCTATCCTCTATCACTGGTGCATGTATCAAGTTGGCAGAGTTTAAAGCAGCAAAATTATGAGAAGCTTCCATAGGCTATGGAATCCAAGAACATTCCGAATGCCAAGAGACTATGGAACAAATGCTTCAAAAAATGGAAACATTTGTAGGAACCTATGTATGAAAATACTCACCTCCACCAAACCATGGCTCAAATGCATCCATACCTACTCATGTCTGTTCATACGTCGTTCTTTTGCTATCTCATTTTATCCTGCAACCAAAACCCAACAAACACACATCATCCCAACATCTCTTACAACACCAATCGTAAAATCAAAATCGAGACTCCATCGTAAATCCAATCCTTGCTAGATCATCTACAACAAAACTCAACAAAGACCACATGATTCACATGCTTTCTTGAACCCAAAACATAATGGCAAACAACAAAATAGTCAGGTTCCCATAATCCCAGCAACCTGTGGACAACCAAACACACCAGATCATTATTCAATAACAAATATATGCATAAGTGAAGTACCTTGGCAAAGTCATCCTTCCTCATTGCCAACCCTATTTGCCAATCCAAACCACAACCTTGTAGACAACTAGCAGAACACATTGCTCATCAAAACATATGCATACCAAAAGTACCTCGACAAACCTTCTGTCATCATATTGCCCTTCTCACTTGCAAGCTCGAGAAAAAGATCAGTCCAAAAAACATACAAATAGGAATCAATCAAAACATATATAACCATGCATCTATATCCGAGAGCTCATATACTCATTGCATAAAGAAAAAACAAGTCTGCCTAAAATATTGCCTCACACACACACACACACCCCCAAAAAACCGATCACACAGGATGAGACAAGACACAAGCAAGAAAGTCTCAAGGCACATGCACACCACTACGAGTCTTTGGAATAGACCTATCAATAACATAGGAAATTCCAAGTCCAACAAGTCACTTACAACTAACACGTCTAGCACATATAATGGCTCTGTCATCATCAGCATGGGATCTCGACTGATCGATCTATCAGTAGCCCGAATCTCAATCTCGCAAATATACACATGCAAAAACATATAACATACCCATCCAAGTGATCACCACCCTCCTCCTCTCTGGATCTCCCCCTCAAGAGTGGGGAATTTTCCTTTTTCTTATTATCTTTATTTATTTTTACTTGCACGAATTGGCCTTTGTTGCAATTGGATGCCACTCATGGACTTGACTACCCAACAAGGTTGGCTCCCCCCGTCTACCAACACAACATAGTGTGCATTGACATATTCACATGATAGATACACATATACATATGTGCTAGCCCATAGCGAAGCTGGGTGCGGCTCGTGGTCCCGTCCGCCTGGCAGAGATGGCTCCACTCATCCATCAACACGCTATGGCGTGAAGCACCAAAACAGATATACACACATAGCCATCCTCACCTATGATGAAACTAGCATCGGCTCACAGTCTTGACCACCCGTCCAGGAGGACTCTACCCACATACTAGCCTGTCATGGCGCTCGGGTTAACATAGATATATACACATGCTTTTTCTTGTATTTTCCTTTTTGTATTTTTCTTTTTTCAATTTTCCCATCTCCCATGTCTTGAGAGTTAGGGAGGCAGAAAGGAGCATCTGGTTGCCCAACCCACACATCATGCAAACAAAAAATGAAAAAAATAAAACAAAAACATATACATGGAGCTCATATATTGATCATCCGTCACTTTGCTTACTCTAGCATAATGATTATATACGACACGACTAACTAGTCGTAAACAAACCTATCGAACCGGATTCCCCTATCCTACCTCTAAGTCCCTTCTTCAGTCGTAATGTCCCACGACGACCTCGAAAATTCCTATTGTGTCTCGCTCACTGCAAGTGATCAATGCTCTTCGGGCGGTGAGTCAGGCTCCACCTCAGGGGCCCCATCCTCACTGCCTATTGTCAACAAATCCGCCCAAACCCAAGTAATGTCATGCGTGCCACTAGAAATTTCCCTTGATTTGTCAAAATAATAATACCGCTTTTCTACCCATCCTCCACACTTGAAAAGATATCGCCCAAACAAAAATCTCGAGAAACTAATGCCTATGCCTAGCTTAATAAAACATACAAGCCAAAACGCTTCCTCCACATTGTACTTGGTGTCGAAGTTCTCGGCATGGACATCCATATTAACAAGTGTCTCATCCGAAAAGTATACCACCAAGCCATACATATATATCTCAGATCTCATGTCATCCATTTGTGAGCTAGATTCTAGTAATCTCCTACACAACATAAATAGTCTTCACTTGTTCAAACATCTTGAGCCATAAGGGAATAGTATCTATAACAACACAAATCATAACTAACATATGCATATATATACACACACACACACATATGCATATATATATATGTGTGTGTGTGTTTGTGTGTGTGTACACGTGATCTACCAAGGCCTTCCCCTTGGATCCCATGTCATCTTTGTCTGTCCTGATGCTAGTTGAAGTACGGTTTGACTTTGAGTGTGTTAACCTTCATTGGATCACATTCTTCACCTGCATCTTCTATCTGCAAAGAACCATTCAAGTTGACTTCCATCACCTTAAGCAGTCCAGTCCATCTTGTTTGCAACTTTCCCAAGAACTTGTAATATTTGCTATCGTAAAACAACACCAGATCACCATCTTGGATGTCATAGGTCCTGAGCTTCTTGTCGTGCCTATGCTTTCACCTTCTCTGAATAGCTTCCAGGCTCTGTTGTGCAATGAGTCTCTTCTCTTCTAACTTCACCAATTGAATATATCTCTCCTTCAGTGACTCTTCCTCTCCTACCCTGGTCTCGATGGCCACTCTCGAGGCCACTCTCAACATTGGGACTTCCTTTTTGATAGGAAAGATGGCTTCCTCACCATACACTATCCAATCGGTGTATGGGAAGCATCCATATGCACATGGAACTCTTTTGTCCAATCAGATGCAACCATGATCGATGCATTTATCATTTTCTCTTTGATGGAGTCAAATGCATTTTTCTTAAAGCGCCAGTAACAATTAGCATGTCCCAAGAATCCTTTGAGTTGTCCAAAGTTCAGAGGAGGTGGAAGTCATCCGATTTTTTCTACCTTATCTTCGTCACCAGAAATCCCTTGTTCAGAAATCACATGTCCCAAGAGCAATCCCTTTCTTACTCCAAACATGTAATTTTTCGGATTCAACACGATGCCTTTTTCAATGCTTCTTTTGAGAATGGCTTCAATTCTTTCCATCATATTTTCATAGTCTCCTTGGATGGCAAAGTCATCGAGGAATATCTCCATCCAATCCTGCAAATGGTCTTGGTATGCTAGGATCATTGCTCTCTGAAATGTAGCTAGCACATTACATAGCCCGAATGGCATAACATGGTATGCATATGTACCCCACTGTGTGGTGAAAGTAGTTTTTGGCTGATCTTCTTCATAAACTTGGACCTGATTGTATCCGTTAAAGCCATCTAGAAAGGAGTACAATTTATGAGGAGCCACTCTATTCGAGATTTGGTCCGTGAATGGCAAAAGGAAGTGATCCTTCTTCCTTCGCTCGTACAAGTTCTGATAGTCCACGCAAATACAAATTTTATTGTTCTTTTTCAAGACAACCACAATTGGTGATACCCACTCATTGAATGTGATGGGGTATATGAATCGTGCTTCCAACACCTTGGTCAATTCTAGTTTGATCAATTCCGAGTATGCTGGATTTTTCTGCCTAAGGCTTTGACATATCGACCTAGTTCCATCTTCCACGTCTATATAATGTTGACAAATCTAAGGAACGATCCCTCTTAGATTGTTGTATGACCATGCAAAGGCTTTGTTGAAATTCTTGAGTATCGATTTGATGCTTTCTCATACACCATCTGGTAACTTTGATCCCATGCTCACGAACTTTTCTGGAAACACTTCCTCTCTCAAATATCCCTCACCTCTCACTGTCGCTCTGATAGGAAAGCGTTCCTCGATCACACACGCATGGCTCCCCAATAAATCATTGGATTTTTCTCTTTCGATAGGATCCAATTTCTTCAGTTAAGCCTTTGCAATCACTTCTTGCACTTTAGTCTTGCCTTTTGTTTCTAGTTCTGATTCTTGACCTCTCTTTTAGAGCTCCACTTTTAGCACTCTGATCCTTTCTCTCAATTGTTTTACTTCCATTGGTGAAGCTAATTCAAGCTTTAACTCTTCCTCTGAAGTTCCCTTCTCCAGGGAATTGATAGTTTTGCTTTCCCTTGCATCTATACTCATCGTATAAAAGTCAAGTTCACTTGTACGTGCCATCCATCCTAGCAGTTCGGTCTGAGACGTTCTGGTAAAGTAGTGGGTTCTTATGCTCTCTCATCTTTGCATTTTGGAATTTGTACATAGTAGCATTTTCCAATGCTTCACATGATTTAGTATCCAACTTCAAATTCTGATCCAATGGCATAGAAATTGGCTTACAATCAGCCATACCATACTTTTGAAGCATATTCAATGCATATTGCCTTTGTGACATCCATATACCTGTTTCTGTATGTATAAACTCAATGCCCAAGAAATAGTGCAACACACCAAGATCTTTCATGTCAAATTCCTACATAAGAAGTTTCTTTACCTTTTTGATGCTTCCTTCATTATCACCACCTACAATTAGGTCATCAACATAAATAGCCACAATAGTGATGCCATCATCAGCCTTCCTTGCATATAGTGAGTGATCTGCATCACACATAGAAAACCCAATGTTGGTTAAGTAATCAGCAATCCTTGCATGCCATGCACGAGGGGCTTCCTCAGCCCATACAAATCCTTTTGCAACTTGCAAACATATTCTGGATGCTTTGGATCTTCATATCCTTGTGGTTGGTCCATATGTACTTCTTCCTGTAACTCACCATGTAGGAAAGCATTCTTCACATCCATCTGATGCAAAGTCCATCCTTTTGCTATAGCTAATGCAACAAGTGTTCTGACAGTAGACATTTTAGCTACAGGGCTGAATGTTTCCTCATAATCAATGCCATATGTTTGTGCATATCCTTTAGCTAACAATCGTGCTTTATACCTGCTTATGCTACCATCAGCATTATGCTTTACCTTGTAAACCCATTTGCAGCCTATGGGTTTCTTTCCTTGCAGAATTGGAACCAGCTTCCATGTATCATTTCCATAAAGTGCAGCCATCTCCTCATCCATAGCGTTTTCCCAATCTGCAATTCCGATTGCATCTTCAAAGCAAGAAGGTTCAAGATTACCTTTGTCATGTAGGCACAATGACGAGCCATGTAACTATCATATGTCAATCGTTGCACTGAATTCCGCATCCTCCCAGATCTTCTTGGTCCTGGGTCACTTCTCCTTGTATCATATGCATGTGGCCTTCTTACTCCTAGAGTCTTCACAGAGGGCAATCCAAGTTCCTCATCAAGACTCTTTTATGAACCGCTTGAATCTCCATCAACGTCTTCAAAACCTGCACATGTTTTATGACCAACAAAAAGCTTTTCTTTACCTTTATTGGATGTATTTGATAAATTTGCTGGACTGAAATTTCCACGTAATCTTCCACTTCATGGATTTGAATTGGAACTATTGCTTGGTGATGCATTCATTCCACTCAAAACCTGAGATTTTGCACTTGATTTTTCAGCATTTTCTTTGTCATTTGGTCCAAGACTCAGTCCTTCTTTGGCATCTGCATAGAAGCTTGACATTTCATCAAATACCACATCTCTGCTCACCTTTACCTGTCGTGTGAGTGGGTTATAACATTTATATCCCTTTTGCTCAAGGGAGTATCCAATGAAGACACACTTTTTTGCTTTTGGATCAAGCTTCGTCCTCAATTCATCTGGGACATATACATATGCAATACAACCAAAAACCTTCAGATGTGATAAGTTTGGATTTTTACCTGTAAACGTCTCTTCAGCTGTAACTTGATGTACAATAGCAGTCAGAGTTCTGTTCATGATGTATACAGTAGTATGCATAGCTTGTGCCCAATAACAGTGAGGCATATTCTTCTTAGCCATCAAGCCTCTTGCTATTTCTACAATATGTCTATTTTTGCGTTCAGCAACACCATTTTGTTGTGGTGTGTACCTGCATTAAAACTGATGCCGAATTCCATGATTTTTTAGAAAACTCATGAACTCATTTGACATGTATTCACCTCCTCCATCAGATCTTAATGTCGGAATGTACTTCCTTGTCTGCTTTCCCACCATAGCTTTAAAATTCTAGAAGTGAGTGAACATCTCGCTCTTCTCTTTCATGAAATATACCCATACTTTGCGTGTATGGTCTTCAAGAAAGTAACATAAAACCTGCAACTACCCATAGATGTGGTCTTTGCTCGACCCCAAACATCTGTATGTACTACTTCTAGTACATTCTCACTAACATGCTTGTCATGTGGAAATGATGCTCTTGACTATTTACCAAATTGACATGCTGCACATACCTTTTGCATTTTTGCAACTTTGGAATTTGTTAGTCCATGGACACTTTCCTTTGACTACATCAATTTCAGCCTTTGCAAGTTTGCATGTCCAATCCGTTTGTGCCACATCTCTATATCTGCAATAACTCATGCACCTTTTGCAAACATGGCTGCATTCATTTCAAGAATCTTCACATTTAAGGTGAACATCCTACCCACTTTGTTTCCTTTGGCAACTAATTGTCCATCTTGCTTGTACTCTTCTACATATAATCCATCAGCATTGAACCTGACTTGTAATCCTTGGTCAACCATTTGTCCAACATAAACCAGATTCTTTGTTATATTTGGAACATGCAACACATCAGCAAGATGTTTTACCTTCCCGTCCTCCATAGACAATGCTATGTTTCTTGTATGCTCAATAGGATATGATGTATCATCACCTGTTTCAACATATCCACGAACTGGCATTTTCTGCAAACTACTAAACCATTCTGCATGACTGGTCATGTGATTTGAAGCACCTGAATCAACATACCAGACATTATCATTCGATTTTGAAACACTAGCAGACATCGTATTCATCATGTGATGTTGAACCATGAATAGCTTCTTAGAATCATCTACACTTGTGGATGCATAGTTATTCTGCTGCCTTCTATTATTTTGATTCTTTAACTTGCAATCACGTTCAAAGTGTCCAGGTTTACCACAATTCCAACATCCTTTACTGTCACTACGTGAATCATTTCTTTGGAAATTTCTGCGGCCTCTTTGGCTCCCCCTGCCTCGAAACTGTCCTCTTCCTCCTGCATGATTGTGTTGTTAACTTTGGTCTTGGTTACTATTTCCTCTTCTACTTCCAAAGCCTCTACCTCTGCCTCTTCCTCTGCCAGAGTAGAATACCTGCTCATAACTAGGCTTTCTTTGGGAGTTTAAATCCTCACCAAGATTCTTTTCTTCAATAATCAGCATAGATACCAGATCAGCAAAATTCGGAATATTTTTCTTGGTCTATATGGAAGTTCTGAACTGCTTATATGCAGCTCCTAAACCATGAAGACACACTTCCACCTTATCATCATCATCTACATTCACACTAATAGATGCAAGTGACTCACATTTTCTTTTGATTTTCAAGGTGTAGTCACTTACCGACATGCTCTTCTTCTCGAATGTATGCAACTCGTTCTTGAGTTGCAATTTCTATGCCTTGTATTGGTCTCATACAATGACCAAACTATTTCAAGCCTCTTTTGGAGTCTTGGCATCTTGTATGTGTCCAATCATGCTATCCTATATGCTAACAGATAGCTAGTACATTACCTTTCATGCTCCTTGATTCCATTCCTCATATGCTCTTACCTCATCTGTAGTTTGATTCCTTTCTGGCAACTACAAAGCATTTTCATTCTCTCCTTTGATGTACTTCTAGTAGCCTTTTCCCATTAGGAAATTTGTCATTCTGAATCTCCAAGCATGAAAGTTGTTCTTGTCTAGCTTATCGCTCATAAGCTGACTCATTCCATCTGCGTTCGCCATTTCTACAGCAATTCACAATTCTACAAAACACTACAAGCACCACTTCTACTTGAAACACTATCGCACTATGACATGACAATTCGATCTCAAAAAAAAACAATTTTCATGTATCAACAGTACACAGAATCGCTTGAAATTTTGGATCTCGAATATATGAGTGTTGTCGATTACAACGCAAGTTACAGTTTCTGAAATTGACCTGAATTTTCTACAAGCCCCACCTTGCAGGCTCGAAACAAAGGTTGAGATGGCTCTAAAACTTCTACCTTCACGCCGGATTTTGTAGCAAACGGAGGTCGTTTGTGAATCGTGTTTTCTCCATGCCTTGTTGCGTACTCTTCACCGTCGCCTTCTCCACGAGCTCACTACAACCACACTAGCTCTGATACCTCGTCATGAGGAAGGAGATAAGGAAGAGAGCTTACACACACACTCTCACTCTCAAGAAGAAGCACACACACAGCTTGAGGCAAGGAAGAATGATCTTCTTCTTCTTTTTCTTCTTCTTCTATTACATAAAAAGGAATGTACAAGAATGACCTCAAAACAAGAATACAACAAGTGCAAAATATAAAGATCAGTACATAAGGAAAAACCTAATGTTCACGATTGTGTGAGCTGGCAAGAAACAAATGTGCCATCACTCTCGATAGATAAATCTAATAAAGCTCAATGAAGTATCCATGACATATACTAGCATGACCACTATACATGTAAGAGAAACGAAAAACTGGTACGTGTCATCCTGGATCATCAGATGTTGAGCTTGATATCTCAACACATATGATCTTAACTTTGTGATCGGTAAGCCATCTAAAAACAAAGCCACTTGTTTGGCTGGTGTGGATAACTCTAGAACAGCGCATCTTTCTAAGTATTGTTTGAGTTGTCTTCCTGCAAGTCGCACTGTTTCTTGGGGTGTCTACTTGAAGTTGTGGATCAAGGATGATGTGTTATGCCTGATACCACTCTTGGAGAATTCTACAATGAATTCATCTAGCAATTGACCTATATCACGATAGTTGTGATTGTTTAAGGGTTGAAACCAAGCTAAGGAAGTGCCTTTGAGAGCCAAACCAAATGCTTCAAACTGGGTGAGCAAGTCCTCAACCTGTTCAACTCTTAACACTTGTTTCAACTCAGCCACATGATCATAAGGATCTCCTGAACCATTAAAGTAATTTTTCATTGTCTTTACCACTTGAGAGGGTCTAAGGGTTCTTAGATGCTCATGGGGTCTCGGCAATAGAAAATCATGTTCATTTATTTGATGCCTATGTGCTTGATGTCCCTCTCTTTCATGTGTTTCACCTTCCAGTCTTGAGCTATCTCTACCAACATTGCGTGTGAAGCTTACCTCTGGTCTCTCTCTAGTCCTTTCCCTCTAGTTTTCACGGGCTTTAGATGATCCTCCTCCATGGAGGCCATGTGACACATTCCTCCGTTTCTCTATTCAAGAATAGTTCTATGCTATTGTTTTCTTGAGGGATCCAATCTCTAGTGATCACTCTGGTGAAAGTTGACTTACCTCTAGGAGTCTTGGGTTTTGGTCCTACATCTCTTTGCTCTAGGTCTCCTATCTCACTCTCAAGAATGATGTTTCCAAACTCATCTGTCCTATCTGGTAGGTTGGTGACCACATACATGGTTCCTTCCTTATCAATGTATGAACCCTCTTTGAACTTGACCACTGTGTATTCAAGTGCAAAGGGTTGATCTAGATTTTTGAGTTGGACCATTGATCGGCTCAGGCCATCCTCATAGATGCGAGCACCTAATCAGTTGGTCGGAATATATTCCAATTGTGTCTTATATGGACCTTCTAGTGTTTCTAAATAGGTAGTGCCTGAGGTACGTGTGGGTCTCTCCATGCTAAAAGACATTTCTAAATCACTTGTGTTGGAACTTAGTGTGAAGGGATAACCACTTAGTTGTTGTGCCCAAGACCTAGTTATTACACTTATGTGTTCCTCCAGTAGCTTTGATGTGAACCTTTTCCCTATACATGGGCACTTTTTACTCTAGTGCTGGCTAGAGGTTTTTTCCCCATGTTACCACATACTTGATACTATCATATGTGGTGGTACTTTGTACTTAGGGGATATTATTCATCTCTTACCTCAGTTCAGTTCATCGTCAATAGAGAGAGCTATTCCAGCCATCGTCTTCTCCGTGTGTCTTGCTGTGTTTATGCTCTTTGTGTGTGCTTCTCGTGTGTCTCTTGCACTTCTACACACACCCAACGGTGGTATCAGAGCAGGTTCAACTTCTTCTCGAGTTTTGGTTTTTCACGTCATGACGCACGTGCACTTTAACATTGCAAATCGACTTCGGAGCATAGAATTGTGAAATTCAGCAGTCAAGAAACATTTTGAAGCCATTCGTGCAGTCACAATCGCCATCAGAGTGACGGTTTGTGAGCTGAAATTTCAACACTCATTTCAGCTTTCGTCGAAGTGAAGATTTTGTCACATTCTTGTTCCTTAGTGAAATGGCGGGCAACAATGACTTGTTTGGCATGCTTCAAGCTAAAGATAAGCTTGATGGGACCAACTATCGGATGTGGTCTTACATGATGAAGGATGTTCTTGTTGCAAAACAACTTTGGAACATAGTGGCAGATGTAGATCGAAGACCGGTAGGTGGTTCTACTTCACAGTCTACTGTCACAAACAGAGCTTCTTCTTCGAGTACAATGGTTTCTCCTTCTCCATCTACACAGGAGCACCTTAGATGGGATGGAAAAGATGCTCAAGCTCATGCTTTGATTGTGCTTTCAGTGAAGCATCATATAGTTCCACACATTCGGTCATGTTCTACATCGAGACATGCGTGGGACACTCTTGCTTCTTTGTATGCCATGCGTAATGAAGCACGTGTTGCATACTTGAGGAAGCAACTTGAGGATGTATGTATGGCTGAAAATGAGTCGGTGGATGAGTATGTGACACACATCAAGGATTTGAAAGAGCAATTGGCAAACATAGATGAGATCATTCTGGATGCATCACTCATTTCTACATTGTTGAAAGGATTACCGGAATCTTTTCAAAGCTTTGCTACTACACTTCGTTTGGTTGCAAAAGGAAATCCTAATATGTATGCATTTGATGAGGTTGTGTCTCTTCTTTTGCAAGAAAAGCAATCTAGAGTGAATAGGAGTGGTTTGATTGAGGGAATGCAAGCACTTGCTATCTCACAAAAGGGGAAAATCAAGTATGGTTCAGCTTTGGGTTCATGAAGACCAAAGCCTCAAGCTTCCTCTTCCACTCATTCCTCAATGATGGTGATTTGCAAAAGAAGAAGAGATGCAAATATTGTCACAAGGCTGGTCATAGTATTGATGAGTGTAGAAAGCTTGCTAAATGCAATGAGAAGAAGGAATCCAACATGTCTATTGCTGAAAATTCAGCAAATGCAAAGAATGATGAAGCTAACATGGCTCAAGATTTTTGGGCATGTGTTGTTACATGTCATTATGATGCTTCTTAACATTCTAAATGTATGGTTGTGAGTGAGGTTGATTCGGATTGTTCTTTGATAGTGGTGCTTCAAAGCACATAACATCATGCAAAAGATTTTTTGCCTCTTTGAAAGATGCACCTAAAGGAGGACATGTGGTGTGAGCCAACAATGCCTCTTATCCTATCATTGGAGTAGGAGAAATTGAGCTTACGGCTGCAAATGGAGGTGTAATTCTCTTGGAAAATGCATTGTACATGCCCGATATCAAGAAGAACTTAATTTCAGTTCTGTTGATTGCCAAAGTTGGACTTCATGTACACTTTGTTGATGATAAGTGTATGGTTCATGATTTCAGCAATGGTGATGTTATCGTGATGTTTGGTACATTATGTAATGGTTTGTATCGCATGGATACATACAAGAGGGCTGCCTCCAATGCCTTAGTTGCTCATACTTCATCCATGGCTGAAATGGAGCTTTGGCATGCTCGTTTTGGTCACTTGAACTTCAATAGTTTGCTCTACGTGCAAAAGAAGGACATGGTTATTGGCTTGCCTACACTTGAGTCCATTGAAAAGCATGCATGTGAAGGTTGCATTCTTGGAAAAATGCATCGTGCTTCTTTTCCAAAAGATAGTCATACACACACTACAAGAAAATTGCTGCTTGTTCATAGTGATGTATGTGGTCCCATCAAGACTCCATCTTTTGGGAAGCATGTATATTTTGTTACCTTCATTGATGATGCTACTCGCCATACATGGGTGTATCCTATGAAAGCAAAGAATGAGGTATTTTCTTGCTTCAAAGCATTTTTAGCTATGGCTGAAAATTTTTCTTCACAAAAGCTTTTGACTCTACGCACGGATCGTGGTGGTGAATACATGTCACATGAGATTAATGCTTTTCTTTGTGAAAGAGGTATTTCACACCAATGTACGGTGCCATATACACCTCAACAAAATGGTGTTGTCGAGCGTAAAAATAGAACTCTACTTGAAATGGCACGATGTATGGTTAAAGGAAAGCATCTTCCTGATAAGTTTTGGATGGAAGCGGTCATGTGTGCAAATTATGTGTTGAATCACTGCCCTATAAAAGCATTGAGAGTCATCACTCCTTATGAGGCTTGGAATGGTCATAAGCCTATGGTTAGTCATATATGTGTGTTTGGTTGTTTAGCATATGCTCTTGTGCCATCACAACAACATCACAAACTTGATGAAAAGGCAAAGAAATGTATATTTGTTGGTTATAGTGCTGAAAGTAAGGGGTATCAATTATACCATCCATTGAAGAACGCAATTATTGTGAGTCCAGATGTGGTATTTGCTGAAAATTCAGTTTTCCCTCTACTTGAATGCAAAAAAAACCTGCCAACACTTAGCTCAAAAGATGTGTTCGATACACTCATGCCTTTGTTCCAAAATGGTGTGCTTGACTATGGCCATGTAGACCAGCCAACTGAGGCTCAAAGGGCTGAAAAATTCCAGCCAAATAGGGCTAACCAAACATGGCTGAAAAACTTCAGTAAAAAAATGTCCAAACTGCTGGAAATTTCCAGCCACATATGGCTGAACATTTGTGTCAAAATATGGCTGAAAATGAGCATGAAATTCAGCCCATGCATGATGTACATATTGAAGATGTTTTACATAATGAACACATGTCTATCAAGAGTGCACAATCTATGCCAAAGTGGCTGAAACAAACTTTGTAGGAGAGCAAATTGAGTGCACCTTTACTTGGTAGAACAAGATCAAGCTCTCACCATGCATCAAGTAATTTTGTGGATTATTCTCTTATTGCTACAGCATGTAATGAAGAGCCACTTTCTTTTGAAGATGCATTTGACGATCCACAACCGATGAATCCTATGCATTCAGAAATGGATTCCATACATAGGAATGGTACTTGGGAGTTATGTGAATTGCCAAAAAGAAAGAATGCCATTGGTACAAAGTGGGTTTACAAGATTAAGAGAAAGTCTGATGGTACCATTGATCGCGACAAAGCTACATTGGTTGCCAAAGGATATGCACATCAATATGGCATTGACTATGAGGAAACTTTTGCACCTACTTCATGCATGACTACCATTCATACTGTGGTTGCATTGGCTGCCCATCGATGTTTGAAAGTGCATCAATTGGACATAAAAACAGCCTTCTTGAATGGTGATTTGCAAGAGGAGGTTTATGTGAAGCAACCCCCCAGATTTGCTATGAAAGGGAAAGAGCATATGGTTTTGTCGCTTGCATAAAGCCTTGTATGGTCTCAAGCAAGCTCCACTTGCATGGTATGGCAAAATACATAAGCACTTGATTGCTCTCGGTTTCACATGTAGTCCGATTGAAAGCACACTCTATGTATGCAAAAATGGGGCTGATCTTATAGTGCTTGTTCTTTATGTCAATGACATACTCTTGACTGGGTCATATGATGCAAAACTTGACATTCTTATGGCTGATTTGTAGCATACTTTTGATGTCACTTATCTTGGTCTTTTGAGCTACTATCTTGGCATCCAGTTTGTATCCATTGAGGGGGGAATTGTTATGCATCAAGCAAAGTATATTGAAAAACTACTTCAGCGTTTTGATTTTGAGGATTGTAAGCCAGTTTCCACACCAGTTGAGACAGGATTCACGTTCTCAGTTGAGGATTCCAGTGATGCATTTGACACTTCTCTTTATCAGCAAGCTGTGGGATGTCTTATATATGCATGCAACACAAGGTCGGATATACAATATGCAGTTTCCCAGTTGCGTCGATTCATGCATAGCCCTGGCACTAAGCATTGGCAAGCGGTGAAACGTGTGTTTAGATATCTCCAAGGCACTTTGAGCTTAGTTCTCTTTTATGGCAGCGATGTTCAGCCATGCTTGCATGCTTTTATAGATAGTGATTGGGCTGGTTGTTATGATACTCGCATGTCCACTAGTGGTAATTGCTTTTTCCTTGGAGACTCATGCATATCTTGGTTGAGTAAGCAACCTACACTGGCGACATTGAGTTGTGAAGCTGAGTACAGGTCAGTTTTCACAGCGACATATTGAGGTGCATTATCACTATGTGAGAGAGCACCTTCATGTAGGAGATATTGATTTGGTATATGTGCCTACACAAGATAATGTGGCCGACATATTCACCAAAGCTCTTCCACGGGAAAAGTTTGAAGCTTTTCGCAAAGCTTTAGGCTTATTACCTTGTGGGGGCTGATCTGTCACTCCCTGTATGTGTTTACATCATTCAATCCAGGGGGGTGTTAAAACGATAATACTTCTATCCAACTTTCGGAAGAGTATTATCGGGTCCTCGGGTTCTTGGGAGTGGTAGGGGTCTGTTAGACAGAGGCCCTGTACTATTTTCCCAGTTCTTCACACAATTATAAATACTCCATCACGTATTAGCACAGCGGATGATTCTGAATACTAATCATTCTTTGACCCGATGAATATTAAGTCTTTTAGACTGAATCTGCTATGGTATTGGAGCAGAGGTCCTATTGTGACTTATAAATAATGGAATACGTACTTTTCTGTAATTGAATACTACTCAATATGACAATTCCAAGTGACAGGTAAATACACCGAACAATAATACACAGACAATTATAATCGGGATTACGCCAAACTGATCGTATACTGACCCAAGTCATAAAGTCCTAACCGCAATTGCCAAACTTCCCAATACTTCTGTTCACATCCAGATCTTTACCGAATTTTCAGTGAACGCAGACTATGGTATCGAGTCTGGTAACTTAACCGAAAAGATACTAATTGTAAATGATTAATTTAACCTTACACAGTCTCCCGCAGGATGACAAACACACTATTTCACGACAGAAAGGATCCAGAATCGTATGTAACTGATCATCAAACAGACTCACAATACAAGGTTACCGAACGGAAATCGGTTCAACAAGAAAAATAACAGAATAGTTAGATACGAATAGAATAGAACAGAACTCAATATACTCATCAGTATCTCATACACAGTCTCAAGATATGATGCTCGTAATCTCCCAAATTGACTCAGTACAGCAGGCATACAGGATACAATACAATACTTGCAATTTCCAAACACTTCAGTTCGAGATATGACCAATCCTATTCGCTACAAGGCCAAACAGTATAGAGACTTCTTCCGAAAGGAAAAAACTACTACTATTCTCTATCTCTTTGTCTCACACAATAATTTCTACTCTCACCAGCCCAGCGGAGCAGCGGACATCCTCTCTCTCTGTCTCTTCATCCTACTTTTTATTGCTTTCGCATCCTTCATTTACCGACTCTTGCGTAATTTCCTGCATCTCCGTCATTTCAGCCAAAATTCTTGTTTGTCCTTTTTCTGTGGTTGCGGTTGTCTCGCTCCGTCGGCCTTGTAACACTGGCACGCACGGTGGACTCGAACCCGCAGGTACAGTACTGTTGGTCATATCCTTTTGCCTGGGCTATCCCAATGTTCCTTTCCTTTATATGCATCCACAAAGGCTCTGGCTAAACGTTCAGCATGTCCATATATACATACAATAGGAGGCCGGATAAAGATATGATTGTTAGCTACCTCAAGATCAAAAGAAGCTGTTGGTGAGTTAACACCGACAACTTGACCTTGTGAATTGGCCTTGTCATGTGTTTTAATCGCTTCGTCTATGGAATCAAAGTACCCTCTGTGTTGTTGAATCCTCTTCTTCTTGAAAGTTTGTGCGTGTTTGTACCGCTTTAGTTCCCATTTTAACTTGGATATGCCTGTGCTATGCTTGTTGAAAATATCCATGTCTTCTGCAAAAGCCATGTATCCATACATTATCCTATCATTGCCTGGCTGAAATATCCTTTTGCAGTGCCTGTCGGTCCATACCAGAGTTTGAATCCCCAATCTTTTCTGATTGCACTTGTTCTAGTGGCGGAACAAGTATAGCCAACCATCTCCTGCGAAAAAGTGTCCAGCTATTTTGAACACAGCTATCCAACTGCTGTTTTAATAACTCTATGTCCACATTTGTCATCAATGTGGCATTTAGTTCTACACCTTCATTCTTTAATATCTGCTTTTCGAACTCCTGCAATACTTGTATCCTTGACTGCAAAAGTTCATTTTCGGCTTGCAGGTGAGCATTCAGGGTAGAAAAACTGGACATTTCGGTTCGAATTTGTGTTTGGATAGCTTGCTGCCATTGATTAAAGTCTTGGATATACTTATTTGCGGTGATCAATTCGGCCGTAATATGCTGGTTGTTTTGCTGTAACACCTGTATTAATGCTTCTTTGTCATCCAATTCTTTTTGAATCTGTGTCATTAGTGAATTGGACTTAGTCATCGTGGCGAATACTAACTCGTTTTTGTGCTGAATCGCTTGTTCTTGTTGCCGTAAATATTGGGAAACCTCTTGGAGTTGGTTCTGCATCTTTATAACAAAATCGGGTTGGGGGACATCCGGTGCTTGCTCTTGCCTGGCAGTTGGCAAGTTGTCTGCCATTCGTCTTCTAATGGACAGCCGAAATGGCGTCCCTATTGTCTGATTCTGTGCGCTGTTACTTGTGTGGAATGCAGATGAGGTGGAGGGTTGGGCTTCAACCTGAGGCTCTGTGTGGTGTTCTGAATTTATTTGACCATTTTCACTGGGGTAAAAAGGGGAAGACCAGTGTAACTGTTTATCCTTTATAGATTGCACAAAATTAAATATAGCAGCTAAGTAGGCTGCTAATCTGCTATTGGTGTGGGATCTTCTCTTATCCCCAATAATGATTTGTGCGTAGAGGTGGTCATAGAGCCAATGTGTCCAGCTAATCGACCCTCCTGCTTCGGCATGTAATAGGGGGGAAAAATTTTCTTTCGACATTAAGTCGAATTTTACTAGTAAACAAAGTTTTTCTAAATACCATTTAAATTGTTCTCGTCGGTGATAGGTGGCGTTTTTCAACATGTAATACCGTCGGGGGCCTTCACAGTTGCCAAATTCCTTCTTCAGATCCTCATTTGAACATTTAAGGTAACGGGCACCATCATAGATTGGTAGTTTAAATACGGCTGAGACGAGCTGGGGCGAAAATCGTACCTCATTGAGAATAAAACCGCTGGTTTGTCGTATGCTATGTAATTGGTCCTCTGCATCATCATTAGCAATCCATTGTTTCCACGGTAATTGGGCAAACTGGAGGAGCCCTATCTTCTGTAGCCATTCTTCGTTCCTTGGCGATTTGGTGTCGAGCTCGATTTTAAATTCGGTGGAGAATTTATGCTGAGTTTTTTCTGATGCAGAAGTTACTGCATCATTTGGTCCATCTTGTAAAGTGGTATCTGTTGTTGTTACCACATAGTTCTGCGTATGGGCGCGCTTTCTGAATTGCCAGCGGAGAAGATCAGCTTCCGACATGTTTGGTGAAGGTATACTGAAAAAAATATACTAGAAGTTGCTAACAGGTGCTGAATCTTGAAGAATGCTAATTTAGAAAGCTATATTCTGTAAACGCATTTTATAGACACCGGTGTTTGAACGGCCATTTGCTCTACTGATTGTGTGTCAGTATGACATGACTCTTCCTTCCCTTGATAATATTTGTATCCGAATGAAAATCATTATTTCCGCATGTTACATTGTCGATTGGTGCTAGACTGATCGAGATTTGTCATGTGCGAAAATGTGAGAAATCCAAAATTTGATTATCATATTCATACATTATGAATTTGGATGGGCGAATATACTCATTCATCGATGAGACCTTCAAGGTACATACTCCTAGCCGATCGAAATGTTCGAGCTATCTTTTTCTTAAGGGTTTCTAATAGCTGTTTTAGCGTATTAGGCTCTAGAAGCTGGGCATCTATTCTAACAGAGCTAAGTGCGATGGCTTCGGTGAGTACATTCTCGGCCTGGGTCTGCACAAAAGCTTCCTGTAGATAAAAATCATTGGCGAGTGCGGCGTCCTTGGAAGTCTTCATTTCGTCTAGTTTAGTCTTTAGCTCTGCAATATACTCCTTTTGGTTGCGTACTTGGTTGTCTTGGCGTTCAAACTGCTGGGTTTGAAAATCCAGAGTTTTCTTCAGTGAATCTCGTTCTCTGCGCGTCCTGTCGATATCCTTGAGGTATTGTCCTTCCCGTATCAGCTGGCGTTTGAGGGTACTGTTTACTTCATTTGCGCATTCTTCGGCTCTCCTTAACTGTTCTTGAATTTGTTCGGTTTCTTTCTGCTGCTTCTGATTCTTCTGGATTGATTCCTGCAATTGAATCTTTATCTCTGCGACCAGTTCTTCGAGGGAGGCGTTGATATCTTCCTTTTCGTAGAGGGTGGCCTTCAGGGCGCGGATTTCTTCATGCGCGGCGTGTAGGAGTCGATCTTTGGCTGTAAGTTGCTCAAGGGCTGCATCTCGTTGCTCTACTAAGGTCTGTTCTGCCGAAAATTTGGCTTGTAGCTCTGCTAACTGCATCTGGAGCTGATGGTTCTCAGTCTTTGTGGCTTCGATTTCTTCCTGGAGGGGGGTGATGTCTGCTTCCAGTACGTCGATCTTGTTTTGATATTCGGCCTTCAGGTTGTCCGTGGCTTCCTTAAATTGTATGGGCAGTTGGTGTGATAACTGTATAAGAAACTGACCCATGGATGCTAGTTCTGAAAATACGGTGGGTGGTGGTGGTGGTTGACGAGGCTGAGAGGAGGTATCAGTGAGTAGGTTTTGGGAGTTTGGCGGAGAGTAGTCAGGGGAGGAAGGTATAGGTTCAGAATCGAGTCGGCGGGATGGTTCCGGTGGGAGGTCAGGGTTGACAGGTGGGTTGGGTAGAGCAGAGTCAATAGTGGTTACCTTTGTAACATTCTGTTGTTCGGCTTCTGTATGATTGATGGCCTCAATAAGTTCATCCAATGCTTTTATGGTAGTTTCCGGTTCGTCCTGTTGATGCTCAGACTCCTTTTCGGTGGGTAGTATCTCTGTATCTGCTTGGTTTTGTTGGTCTTGTTGCTCTGTCGAAGTGTCGTGGTGCATTGAAGTGGCGGTGTCGTGGTAAGTTTCTTCTTGTTGATCTTCTTCGGCGTCGTGTTTCTTTCCGGTGGATCCTTGGACTTCACTTTCTGAAGAGCTGATCCTGATTCGCTTCGTGCGAAAGAGTTGATTGATCTCTTCGTCGTCTTCTTCAGTTTCCTCGAGTGGTTGTGCTGATTCTTCGTGCCTAAGTACTGGGCCTGTGGTTGGGGGTTGTGCAGCGAGAATGGTTGGGAAGAGGAAGGAGATGATGTGGGGAAGGCGAGAGCGCGGGGAGCTGCCTTTCTGAAGTTGTTTCACTATAGCGACGGATTCTTTATGGATTCGTTGGAAGAAATAAGAGGCAAAGTTTACAGGTTCACGGTTGGCTAATTCTAGAGCAGAGTAGAAGGGGCGAGAGATACCGTAGGTTCGTTTTTGCAGGTTGAGAATTGCTACAAGAAATTGTAGGGCGGATCGTTCGGGTTCTGGGCGGCAGAGAATGGCATATTCGTTGGATGAGGAGCGGGGAAAGAGTGCGGTCATGCGAGCGACAGGGATGCTAGGGCCATTTTCGCGTCCTTGTGGGGTAAGGCGGTAGGTTGCAGAGAAGGCTTGAAAGGTGATGACGGTCCTATATGGGAGAGAAGTGAAGACCCACTGTCGTTCGGTGACGGGGAATTGGGCGATGGCGTGGATGATTTGTGCGGAGAAGGGATGGACTTCCACTGAGTGCCAAGGCAACTCAGCGAAGCTGGACAATCCTCTGCAACGCAGGTATTCGCCGACGTCTGTCGGGATACCATCACGGAAAGCAGTGTAGTTGGCTAGCGCTTCCATGGTGTTTACAAGCACTCTTACAGATAACACAGAAGACAAGGGAATACGTATAGTCTCGAGAACACAATAGTGTTTAGGCGCAACCGAGGAGTTAAGTAAGGAGAACATGGTGAGAAAGGGAAGGGGAATGGGTATCATTGTTCGGTGCGTGAAAAGCACTGTTTGCATGCTGGCGTGTGTGCTTGAGTGACCGGTAGGGAGAGGCGGCTAGTAACATAAAGATTCGTACAGAGCACTACTAAAAGGGAAGAAAAGAGAAACACAAAAATTTATACAAAACGCGGTCCGCCGCCGAATGATTTAATGCGTACTAGTACTAGAATAATACGGCCGCAGCTTCGACCCATTGATTACCTTTGGAAGTGGATTTCCGGTCAACGTAGTCAACCGAAAAGTTGCCGGACCAACTTGTTCTGAAATCTTGAATGGACCGAACCAACGTAACTTGAATTTTCCTGCTGATCTGTTGGACTTCGCATTGTAGAAAAGAACAAGCTGTCCTACCGAAAATACTGAGGTCTTTAAATTGCGGTTATGTGTCCTGGCCTGTCTTAGTTGGATTTCGTTCATAGTTAAGAAACTGAGCCATCTATGCTCATCTAAATCTCTAAGTGTTTCTAACCGAAATACCAATGACTCTTCGGGTAGAAGCTTCTGAGAAATTGCTACTCTTAAACTTGGTATTACAATTTCCATCGGAGCTATTGCTTCTAGTCCATAGGCTAACTTGAATGGTGTCAAGCCGGTGGTTACCTTATATGTAGTGCGATAGGCCCATAAGACTGCAGGTAGCAACTGATCCCATCTTTCCGGTGTTTCTCTAGTCAATTTCTGAAGCATGTTCAGCAAAGATTTGTTGGTACTTTCTGCCAATCCATTTGCACGAGGATAATATGGTGAGTTGAATTTATGACTGATCTGGAATGACTGTGTTAATGCTTTCATCAGATTGTTCATAAAATGGGTGCCTTGATCTGAAACAAGCTCTAGTGGCAATCCAAATCTTGGAAAGACATCTGATAATAGACATTTTGCTACTTCAACTGCTGTAGCCGATCGTAAAGGCCATGCTTCTGCCCACCTGGTTGCGTAATCTGTGCATGTCAATATATACCGGTTATTACTGAATACCGCGGGAGGTGTGATAGGACCAATAAAATCTAGACCCCACTTCTGAAATGGTTCTAAAGGAAGTACTGGATGAAGTGGAAAGTAATGTCGTTGTAGTGGTTGTCCAGTTCTTTGACAGCTATCACAAGTTTTGATAAATTCCAATACATCTCTGTACATAGTTGGCCACCAAAGTCCACTTTGCCGAATTTTTCGGTGAGTAAGATCTGCTGCAAAATGTCCTCCTGTTGGACTTGAGTGAGCTAAATTGATGAATGAATTTACTTCATGTGTAGGGATACATCGGAGTAAGGTTCCTGTATGATCTGTATGATAAAGTTCTCCAGCAACTAACCGGAACCTTCGACTAAAAACTGCTATTTTTCGGCGTATAGCTGTAGGAACTTTAGAAGGTAGACATCCATCCGAAAGGAAGGTCAATAACTGATCATAATACGTAGTTGGTATTGGTTGGGTTGACAATTCCTCAGTAGTCGGTTCTGAAGTATAGATGGCTGGCGTTGTATCATTTATACCAACCGGAGGTTCACCTGAATCTAAGCGTGACAAAAAGTCTGCTAAAACATGTGAACTACCTGGCCGATGAATGACATCATAGTCGAATTCCTGCAATAGTAGGACCCATCGTGCTAGGCGGCCACCTATATGTTGCTGCCGAACCAAATAAACAAGTGCAGCGTGATCGACATGAAATGTAAATTTTCGGCCAAGCAAATAATGTCTGAACTTTTTTACCGAATACACTAGTCCTAAGCATTCCCTCTCAGTTACCGAATAGTTCTTTTCTGCAGGTGCTAATCTTCTGCTAGCATAGTATACTGGTCTAAACCATTTATCTGTTTGTTGCATCAGTACACTTCCTATTGCTATATCAGATGCATCAACAAATACGTGAAATGGGTGATCCCAATCTGGTGGCTGTAAAATGGGAACCTGTGTTAATAACTGTTTCAGTCGATCAAATGCTATGTGACATTCCTGAGTCCATTCGAATTTCCGTGGCGTTTTGGAAATTAATTTGTTCAGTGGTATTGCCACATGAGCAAGCCACCGTAAATGCCTTCCATGCCATCTCACTTGACCCATAAACCGCATTACTTCCTTAGGTGTTTTCGGCACCGGAGCTTCTAATACTGCTGAAATTTTATCAGGATCGACTTGAATACCCTGTGCCGATATGATGTGACCCAGTAACTTACCACATGAAACCGCAAACACAGATTTGTTTGGGTTTAAACACAATCTATATTCTCTACATCTCTGAAAGCAACATCGTAAATGTACCAGATGTGCGATCATCTTACCGAAAATTGAAAAATCGTCAAGGTATACTTGCATAAATGAGGTGAGATAAGGAGAAAATATCTCCTGCATACATCTTTGAAATGTGCTTGGTGCATTCCTTAATCCAAACCACATTACTGTACAAGCAAAGACACCCCAATTTGTAATAAATGCAGTTTTTGGTATATCCTCTTCAGCCATTCTTACTTGATTATATCCACTGTATCCATCTAGAAATGAATACATCTCATGACCTGCTACTTTGTCAAGCATAGTATCCAAAAAAGGAATCGGAAAAGGATCCGGTACTGTTGCAGCATTTAATTTCCGATAGTCTACGCAGATTCTCAATTGCTTATTTTTCTTCGGTACTATCACAATCGGTGAAATCCATTCCGCATGTTCTATTGGTACTATGAATCCAACTTTTAATAACCTATCAAGTTCAGCCTTTACCTGTGCTGCATAATGTGGGTTCATCCGGTAGCTGGTTTGCTTTATCGGTTTCACTTCTGGTTTTAGCATAACTCGGTGTTGATAAATACGAGGATCTAAGCCCTTCATGTCTTTGTAATCCCATGCGAAGACGTCAGTAAATTCTTGGAGTAACTGAATTAAATCTGCTTGAAATGCTTGCGGTAAGTTTTGCTTTATCTTTACAGGACGAGGATGATCTTCATCTCCAAGATTATAAGTAATTAACTGGTCTTCTGGAACGTAAAATTGTTGATATTTCTCTGTATTAGCTAATGGTTCGAGAAGTTGCTGTAGTTCATTATCATGAATCGAAATGGTATCTTCCTCCTTAGTTTCTTCGGCAATGGGTATCACTGTGCATACTGAAGCATTCCAGGTATCTACAACAGACTGTAGATCAATAGTTCCTAATGTCATTAAATCAACATTATTCTTCAGAAATTCTTCTTCTTCATCATCTGACAACCCATCTAACATATGGACTGGTTCGGCAAAATATGGTCGAGCATGTAACTCACAGGGTTGTATCGCGTCTAACTTTACAACACATTTGCGATTTTTATCCTTGAACGTAAGTTCCTGGGCTGACCAGTCTTGAATTACCTTGGCTTGTTTCAACCAAGGACGGCCAAAAAGTAGATTGTAATCTAGGGTGGATTCCGGCAATTCTAGAACAACAAAAGTCATCTTGAATGTTGTGTCTTGCACAGTTATGGGTATATCTCGGACCAGTCCTACTGGATGAACTCCAGATTGATCACCCATCCTAACAAAGAATTGAACTGGTTCTATCTTAGTCCATCCTAACTTCTTACAAAGTGACGCAGGGGCAATATTCACGCCAGACCCCCCATCAATTAAAACTTGTGGGATTTGATGTTTATGAAACCATACCCTAATCAAAGGAACTGAGTGATCTACCGTAGAGTCTGGCTCTGGTTGTACTGTTGCGGTAGCCGGAATGCAAGCAGATTTTGTAGTAAACTATTGTTGAAATTGTTGGCGTATTCCTGGTACTAATGCCAGTAATTGCCCGAAAGGCAGTGTGATGGATGCTTTTGACAATATATCCCATGCTGGTTGCAATTGATTTGCATCTTCCTTAACTGTTGAAGATGAAGCTTGGTCTGAAGATGGTAATTCTACTGCAGATGACGTACCTGCTTCTGTATTGTCAGCACGAGCTTGTGTCGTATTCGGGGACTGGATTACTGGAGTAGGTTCTGGAAAAACAGGTGGTTCTACGGTGGTCCACTGGCTAGCTTTATGATACATTCTGTGTTGTTCACGTATCCCTGGTTCAAATAATTCTGCTGCTGGTTGCAATTGTTTACCGGAACGAGTTTGAACTGCTGCTGCTTGCGTCTCTACAGGTGTGATTGTTACCACATTGGCCATTGGGTTTTGACGTTCCTTTTTCCTTTGATCATATTCCGCTGCATCTCTACAGAATCTTCTAATATGGCCCAATTTTCCACAGAAATGACATCGAGGTGGTGGTAAATTATGATTTTCCGGGGGTGATCCATTCTGCCAGCGCGGTGTATTATAGTTGTTGTTCCTCTGTCCTCGATAATGTCGATAACCTTGTTGTTGATTGTTTCTCAAATGTGGGGGTACATATTGATTGGCTGGCTGCCCTTGTTCCTGAATAATTGCATTAACTGTTGCTGTTCCTTGTCTTCTGGCATTGTATGCACAACTTTCAGTGGTATGTCCAACAATGTTACAGATGGCGCAATAGGTCTGATTTAACGCACACTGGGCACTAGTATGTCCTGAATTCTTGCAGGTGGTGCAATATACTTGCTTAGTTATATCTTCAGCCACATGTTTGTTTGTTTTTATCCATTCCAAATCCTCTGAAAATCCACCAACTTTGTTTTCCAGCTGAAGGGTCATTGCGATCACTGCATCAAGGGTCATGGCCCCTACACATCTTATAATCATGATTTGCCTAAGTTGAGGAAGTAGGCCATTGATAAACCACTGTGTAATAACATCGTCTGGTAAATTAGCATGAGCCTGGGGTAACTGTCTTAAATGTGTTCTGAAAAGGGTAGCATACTCTTGTATAGTTTGATTTGGTTTCTGTCTGTTATTCTGTAAATACTCAAAGATCTCTGCAGGATTCTTTTTCAGCCTGAATCGCTGCAAAAAAGCGTCTCGTACTGCTTCATAAGTACCGAAATGATTAATATCGTATTCAGTAAGCCATCTTGCTGCTTCATTCACAAGTGTAGATTGAAAAACAAATGCTTTGTATGCCGGATCTGGTGGATGGTTGAGGACAGCGTAACTGATTTCAAAGGTGCGTACGTGAGCATCTGGATCATCTCCTGGAAATCCACTAAACTTTGTGTATGTTACTCATGTTGGGGCCAATCTGGGTTGACCTAACTGTCGTTGCGGTTGTTCATTCATCGTAAATGTATTATACACTCCTTCTGTATTTCTGTTTTGAGTTTCTGAACTACCAGAATTTGTTTCACCAAATGGCACACTTTCCGGTGCAATTAGCTTACTTACTATATTGCGAATTTCTGTTTCAAATAGTCTTCCTTCCTCCTTGATATCCAGTGTAGGAGGACTTGCTTCCAAACGTTGTAGTTGAGCTGAAGATCCAACCGAAACGGCTGAATCGTCACCAAAAAACTGGTTTTTTCTTACCAAAATTCCACCGGAAGAATTCGAAATTGTGACTGGATACGGTGTTGATTCGCCTGTGTTAATTTCCTTCCCTAAAGTGTTTCTAATCGTATCTGAATCTATTCCAAAAACTTTTAGACTAGATTCCAACTGCGTCTTGGTGGATTCCAAAATTGCTGTATTTTTGACAGTCTGCACCGTAGTGATACCAGACAGCTCTAGAGATGTACTATGTTCTACCGTAATCTCACCGGAATCAGTGTTATCGTTCGTCACTTTTTCTATAACTGGGTCAGGTCTAATTGCACTAGTACCTCCCAGAGTTGTTCTTAATACCCCTAACTGATGATTCTTGGGATACTTTTCACGTGATCGAGTAATCGGCATGTAGCATTTCCGTACTAATCATATAGTATTACGAACAAAACAATCTTGCAACAATCTGATTCTGTTGCTATTGTCTATCCAACAAAATTTAATTCGAACAAAATACCAGGCAATCTTAATGCCACGTCCCCAGTAGGATCGCCAATGTTAAAACGATAATACTTCTATCCAACTTTCGGAAGAGTATTATCGGGTCCTCGGGTTCTTGGGAGTGGTAGGGGTCTCTTAGACAGAGGCCCTGTACTATTTTCCCAGTTCTTCACACAATTATAAATACTCCATCACGTATTAGCACAGCGGATGATTCTGAATACTAATCATTCTTTGACCCGGTGAATATTAAGTCTTTTAGACTGAATCTGCTATGGTATTGGAGCAGAGGTCCTATTGTGACTTATAAATAATGGAATACGTACTTTTCTGTAATTGAATACTACTCAATATGACAATTCCAAGTGACAGGTAAATACACCGAACAATAATACACAGACAATTATAATCGGGATTACGCCAAACTGATCGTATACTGACTCAAGTCATAAAGTCCTAACCGCAATTGCCAAACTTCCCAATACTTCTGTTCACATCCAGATCTTTACCGAATTTTCAGTGAATGCAGACTATGGTATCGAGTCTGGTAACTTAACCGAAAAGATACTAATTGTAAATGATTAATTTGACCTTACACAATCTCCCGCAGGATGACAAACACACTATTTCACGACAGAAAGGATCCAAAATCGTATGTAACTGATCATCAAACAGACTCACAATACAAGGTTACCGAACGGAAATCGGTTCAACAAGAAAAATAACAGAATAGTTAGATACGAATAGAATAGAACAGAACTCAATATACTCATCAGTATCTCATACACAGTCTCAAGATATGATGCTCGTAATCTCCCAAATTGACTCAGTACAGCAGGCATACAGGATACAATACAATACTTGCAATTTCCAAACACTTCAGTTCGAGATATGACCAATCCTATTCGCTACAAGGCCAAACAGTATAGAGACTTCTTCCGAAAGGAAAAAACTACTACTATTCTCTATCTCTTTGTCTCACACAATAATTTCTACTCTCACCAGCCCAGCGGAGCAGCGGACATCCTCTCTCTCTGTCTCTTCATCCTACTTTTTATCGCTTTCGCATCCTTCATTTACCGACTCTTGCGTAATTTCCTGCATCTCCGTCATTTCAGCCAAAATTCTTATTTGTCCTTTTTCTGTGGTTGCGGTTGTCTCGCTCCGTCGGCCTTGTAACAGGGGTTTGTTACACTTATGTGTTCTTCGAGTAGCTTTGATGTGATCCTTTCCCCTATACATGGGCACTTTTTACTCTAGTGCTAGCTAGAGGTTTTTTCCCCATGTTACCACATACTTGATACTCTCATATGTGGTGGTACTTTGTACTTAGGGGACATTATTCAGCTCTAACTTTAGTTCAATTCATCGTCAATAGAGAGAGCTATTCCAACCATCATCTTCTATGTGTGTCTTGCCTCGTTTGTGCTCTTTGTGAGTGCTTCTCGTGTGTCTCTCGCACTTCTACACACACCCAACACTAGTTGTATGGTTGACACTAGCCTTAGAGGATTTAATGCTTTGTCTATCCTTGCCTAAGTGTCTTCCAGATCTCACGTTCATAAGCCTTGTCTTCTGGTCCCAAGGTTCTCTTCTATTATTCAAAATCCTTTGGAGTTCCTTGGTTTCCTAGTCCCACCGGGGGGTCAATTCAAGCTCCTGGGGGTCAAAAAAGAAAAACATGACCTTTTGGAAAAATCGCGATTTTGTGTGAAAATCAAAATTTTGGGAGGTCTAAAAATCGCGATGCTGAGCTCTTTTGAAAATTGTAATTTTGTGAAATCAAGAAAATTGCGATGTTGAGCTCTTCTAAAAATCGCGATTTTGTGAAATCATGAAAATCGCGATACTAAGCACTTATGAAAATCGTGATTCTGAGTAATCCCCAAAAAATGCGATTTTGGCTGAAAATCGTGAAAAGCGCGATTTTGAGTAAGAATCATGAAAAACACAATTTTGAGTGAGGATCCTGAAAAACGCAATTTTGAGTGAGGATCGTGAAAAATGCAATTTTGAGTGAGGATCATGAAAAACATGATTTTGAGTGAGGATCGTGAAAAATACGATTTTGAGAATGATCAGAAAATCGCGATTTGGAATGAAAATCGTGTTTCCTCCAAATTGTGTTTTTGGCTTGAAAATTGCGATTTTGAGAATGACCAAAAATCACGATTTTGATTGAAAATTGTCTTTTTGCTCAAAATCGTGTTTTTGACCTAAAAATCCTGATTATGGCTTAAAATTGTGTTTTTGAGAATCGTGTTCTGAAAATTACGATTTGTACCTTAGTGAGAATCGTGTTCTGAAAATCACGATTTTATACCTTAGTAAAAATCGTCTTTTCTGAAAATCGTGATTTTGGATGAAAGTCGTGTTTTTGAAAATCGTGATTTTGGAGCCAACAAAGAATCGTGTTTTCCCAAAATCGTGGCTTTACCTGAAAATCGTGATTCTGGCTGAAAATCATGTTTTTGCTCAGAATCGTGTGTGGGTGTGTGTTTTCTCTTTTTGATATAAAAATCTCGATTTTGCCTCAAAATCGTATTTTTGAGAATCGCCAAAAAATCTCGCTTCTCAGAATGACCAGAGAATCATGTTTTTGAGAAACTTTGCGATTTTGAGCACACCAGAGAATCGCGATTCTGAGAATGACCTCAAAATTGTGTTATCTTCAAAAAACTTTTAGGTGGGAAATAGTAAATTGCGATTTTCAAAAAAAATGAATTTTTCACAGAATCACAATTTTCATCACAGAATCGCAATTTTCTAAGAATTTTGGCAGGAACTTTGAATTTCAGCACTAAGGCCTGCGCATCGAGCTTAGGGTCATGGAAATCTCATAAACTTGCACACACAAGATCTTCGCCTCTCCCTCTCTCCTTCTTGCACATCCACAAATGAAAAATGAGATGAAAATGTGGAAAATGGAGTGAAAAAAAAAAATTCATGTGAAGATATAGATGGAAGAAGATGGAGATGGTGATGATGATGAAGAGGAAGAAGAAAAATCAGAAAAATAACAGACAATAACTATTTTTTACCTTCCAACGTCGCAAATCTACAATCTTACCATCATAACGCTCGTCCACGAAGCTCTCTCCCTAGCAATGGTGCCAAAATTTGGTGTAGCTCAAGCGTAAGCACCACCTCCTTTACTTGTCAATCTGCGGAGACGTGAGGACTTGTATGAAGACCGTGAGCAAGTGAAGGCACAAGTGCGTGAGTGAAAGCACACAAACATGCACACACGTGCACAAGGTAAGATCAAAGAGAGGAACAATGAAAAGCTTCTATTACAAAAGAGTTCTCTTAAAAAAGCTCAAATCTACAACAACCTAACCTAAAAAATGAGCTCTCTAGCTCTTTTTATAGTTTTTTTATTAGTTTTGGCCCTGTCCAGACCTAATGTCCTGCCTAGTTAAAAAATAGGTTCCAGGGCTTTTTTGGGAGCTCAAACGGAGTCTAAAAATTATGAAAATTGGTAGGATGATACTTTTAATACTCCTCAAGCTCAAGGACTCCTTAGCTTGAACAAAATGGAGTTACAAAAATGTGAAATGATATTTACAATGGTTTTTAGTGATGAAAATAACTATTTTTGTAGGGGATTCTTCTGAAAATCTGACATGTACTTCTTAGAGCTCCCTACGTGCTCCTCCTTCTTGTATGTCCACTTCTTTGATGCACTTCCATGCTTTGCGCTTGAACTTGAGTGTCAATAGTAAACCACATGGAAGAAACTCCGATGTTCCTAAGAATGGCGGACCAAACACAAGTGAAGCCGGTTGGTCCTCTAAGGAATGTAAGCATAGTTGTGGGAGGATTGGAGTTTAGTGTCGACTACTTGATAGTGAGACCAAGAACCTCGAAAGCCACTTTCTCGATGCTACTTGGATGGCCATGGCTTGTGCATGATGAATGTGTGCACGACTAGCGCACAGGATTCATTACAATCTGGCCAACGACTGATCGATATTCAAGTGTCTCCAAACTCGACCAGCAAGAAGTCGACGACAACTAAGGAAACATGGAAAAAAGCAAAGGAAAAGGTCAGGAAAGAATTGGCACGGGGTACAAATAACCTTGCACATAGAGACTCACAAGGATCTCCTCCAGGATGGATTGTGTGAGGTTGGTGTAGATTTGCAGGTTTACGGATACACTAATGCAGAGTGGGCTGGTAGCATTCTAGATAGAAGATCTACTAGTGGTTTTCTACTCTCACTTGGGAGCGCAACTATTACGTGGAGCAGCAAGAAGCAACCCATTGTTATTTTGTCGAGTACAAAGGCTTAGTATAGAGGTGCTGCAATGACAGCATGTGAGGAATCATGGCTAGAGATGTTACTTGCAGATTTAGGTGAGGAAGTGCAAAATCCTATCACTATTTATTGCGATAATCTTAGTAGCATACTGTTAGCACGGAATCCTGTTTTCCATGCTAGAACAAACAGTATTGAGGTACATTATCACTTCATCAGAGAGAAGGTATTAGTAGGTGATATTGATCTTGTTTATGTGAGAACAGATGAGCAGGTTGCTGATATTTTCACCAAAGCACTTGGAGCTGAGAAGCTGAAGAAGTTTCAGGAGATGCTTGGATTATAGGATATAGCGTTGAGCTTGAGGGGGAGTTTTGAGATATAAAGCTCAACATGTGATGATCCCAGGATGACACGTACCAGTTTTTCGTTTCTCTGACATGTATAGTGGTCACGCAAGTATATGTCAGGGATACTTCATTGAGCTTTATTAGATTTATCTACCGAGAGTGAATTGTTTCTTGCCAACTCACTCAATCGTGGAAATTAGGTTTTTCCTTATGTACTGATCTTTATATAGTGCACTTGTAGTATTCTTGTTTTCAGGTCATTCTTGTACATTCCTTTTTATGTAATAGAGGAAGAAGAAGAAGAAGAAGAAGAAGATGATTCTTCCTTGCCTCAAGCTCTGTGTGTGCTTCTCTTTGAGAGTGAGAGTGTGTCTGTGAGCTTTCTTCCTTATCTCCTTCCTTGTGACAATATGTGTACTTGAAAGAGCCTAGATCCATAGAAGAGTGTGTGGGAATGTGCATAGATATAGAAGACAACTTGGGTGAGGAGCTAGGATTGTCCAAACTCTATAAGGAATATGATAGTTCTACTACTCATACCTCCAGAATCTCCACGGAAATAGATGAGATAGCTACGCAAGTTGCCAAGAAGCTAGGAGTCCAAAATAGACAGACACCAAGGATCACCATATTGAACCGATGTTATACTTGCGGAGGGGACCACATGGCTAACCGTTGCCCAATGCAAAATCAAAATGTGAGAGAAAGGAATGCTCCATATTGCACTATTGAGAGGATATACACAAACCACATAGTTGAAGATTGTCCATATAATAGGCAGGCTGTTAGACAAAATTATCAGCAACCTTACCAACAGGGTAGGTATCAGAACCAATACCAACATCCATATTATCGACCACAACAGCAATATTAGGCACCATATAGGCCATAACCAGTCCTAGGAAACCAACCCCCAAATCCTGCCAATGTGATTCCAGTTAAGTATGTAGGGGTAGAAGAGAACCTTAATAGAGCTTTGGTGCCATTAACTCCTCAGAAAATGATCAACATGCTCAGATCTCTAACTACTCTTATGAAGATAGTCCACAAGCTTATTACATAGAGTCACCTGAGCATAGTGAGTCTTATCCTTATCACTTCAAGACACCACCTATTTGGAGCCGCAATACTCGAATGAATGTCATGTATACAAATCCTAATCCTAGGCCCGAATTGAGACAAATGGGACCACAAGCCCTTAGAGGACCATGTTTCAGATGTCAAGGCGACCATTTCATTCGTGATTATGCCCACCCACAATCTCCAGGTCATGGACATGCCCTCACAATACAAGCCTTTTGTCTTCAGTGCGGCAAAGAACATCTCCCAAGAGATTTCCCTAGGAATCCCTCTAGTGCACCCAAGGTTACACCCATTAATGTGGTAGGCTTAGTGGTGGATTCAAGTGATAGAAGCAGTAATGTGGCTCCTATACAAGTAGTCACTAGAGCACAAGCCTTAAAACAGGATAAAACCAGCTGAACAATCAGAGTCAAGTGAATGAGGAGAGCCTAGTACAAGGACATGGAAGGATACTAGGGAGAAGGCCAATCGCAAGTGGAATAATAAGTTATGGGAACTAGAAGAAAGCTTGAAAGAAGCAAAAACAAAAATAGAAGACATTGCATCTCAAAGTCACTTGCATGCCGAAACTCCATCCACACTACCTCATCCCACCCCACCACCCATTGTAAATAGACCGCAACCAGGGTTTGTTCTTGCAGATCCAACCCTAGAAGGCTTAGACATGATGTTCAAGGCCTACGAGGCTCATCTTCGAGAAGGGCCAACAACTGCAAACCTAGAGAAGAGTTACCCTAGAGCAAATTTAGAGATTGAATGGAAAAAAATGTGCATGAAAATGGTAGGGCTAGCTCAGACTATGCTCGAGACCAATCAATCATACAATCAGACAAACTCTATCAAACCGGATTTGCACTTCTAGGGCCTATTAGAAAGATTAAAGTAATTGCTAAACAAGCCCTAGGTTTCTTTACCTCCACAGGCTCAACCAGTAGTTGAAAGAGGAAGCTCACCGCCACGAAAGCTTATGTTCCTGATTGCCTTGATGGTGGAGCACCTCTTTCAATTCAACAATATTCTCAAGAGTTCTTGCGGGAAATACAAGAAGAGAAATGGGCCAAGGAGAAGGGTAATCCCCCTCCTATTCCTGAGATTGATGATCCTCATGCCCAATTTCCCCAAGTCATTCCATCTATTTATGGAGACCAGGTGGAGCAACAAGAAGATGAAAGATTAGATTTTGAATCTAATTCTTTGCAAGAGTTGCCACAATTCACAAGGCCATGGGAATCTAAATCTTTTCAAATCAGAGCTCTCACAATATTGGTAAGACATGAAGACTCAGTGGTTCCAAGGAAGACCAATTCCGTGAAGAACACTAAGGTTCAGTGTCATCTCATCGTGGAAGAGCTGCTAAAAGTAAAACCCAAGATATCGAATCATGTGAAGGATCAGGTCCCAAAACTTGATTCCAATATGCCAAAAAGAGGCTCTAAGCAAAAAGTACCAGAGATACCTCTAGACAAAATAGGGGACATGAGTGAAGGTGAAGAAGGTAATACGTATCTTCCAATCAGCTACCAAGGTTACACAACCAAAGCAAACGTAGATTCAGGTGCTAGTGTTGCTATTCCGACCACCTCCTTGTGGAAGTGATGGGGCAAATCCACATTAAAACCAACCAAAATGAAGCTTCAAATGGTAGAAGGTCATTTTGAAATACCTCTAGGATTGCTCGAAGGGATAACTCTAAGCACATGTGGTGTAGAGTTTGAGCACATCTTTGCTATATGTGACTTCGAGAAAAATAATGTCTACAAGATTATCTTAGGAAGACCCTTCTTACAAAAATTGCAAATAGTACAAGACTGTAGAACAAACTCCTTGTACTTACAGCGCTTAGGGCTCACAAGGAAGGTCAATCTGAAGGATTACACCTTTAGAGATGTACCATCCCTACAGTGGAACCCTATCCATAAGGAACACGAAGATTCAATCTCGGTGCATTCTAAAAGTTCATCTGATCCATCCTCGATGCATGAAGATACTCATTTGTGGATGTGCAAGGTCGTAGAGGAAGAGGAAAGACGCCTAAAAGCGAGAGAAGAAGGAACTTCTCAAGGAGATAGACCAGCTCAAGACCCAGCCTATAGATCAATGATCTTTCCCGATGAGGAATTTGAGCCTCATGGTTGGGCAAAAATCCTAGCCACCATGGACATTGCTATCAATGAAGAACAACGAAAACCTCATTGTGATGATGAGGGTTATGATATCTCAGTGTTCATGTGTCAGCCCTTGCTAGAAGAGTGTGACCCCATTGAAGTCATAGAAGAAGAAGAGGATGACGATGATCTAGAGTCCATTGTGATGGATAGCTGCTTTAACTCAAAAGAGCATTATCTAAAAGACATAGGAGTATTTAATAAAAAAGAAGAAGAACCTCTCACAAGCATTAAAACCATCAATTCAAAGGATGGAAGTGAGGGTAGTCAAAAGAAAAAGAAAAGAACAGCAATGAAACAAGAAGAGGAGTCATTGTTTGAAGTACCAGAGAATTTCAGGAAATATGAAGTTGAAGACTGGAAAATTTTGGTACGAATGCCTAAGAAAGAGGCCATCATAGGAGAATCATATGATAATAAAGAATAGACCAAAAAGATTGTTTTGATCATTGAGGAGAACGAAGAGAGATGTACCTACATAGGAGATGACCTAAGTGTAGAAGACGAAATGGAGCTCGTAGCTCTATTAAGGGAATATAGGTATGTGTTTGCATGGCACTATAGAGACTTGAAGGGGGTAGATCCAAGAATATGCTCTCATACGATCCCCATGATTGTTGACACCAAGCCCACCAGACAAAAGCCCTACAAATATAATGACACTTATGCAGCCAAGATCAAAGAAGAAATTGATAGGCTGCTTGAAGCTGGAACCATCTATGAGATTGAGCATACTGAATGGGTATCCCCCATTATAGTGGTGCCCAAGAAGAACAAAAAGTTGCGAGTGTGTATAAACCTTAAAAAAGTTAATGCCGCTATGATCAGGGATAGCTATCCGCTTCCAATCACCGAGCATTTATTGGAGTGTGTTGTAGGCAATGAAGTTTATAGCTTTATTGATGGATTTTCAGGTTACAACCAAGAAGCCATTGCCCCAGAAGATCAGCACAAGACCGCTTTTTCCACAGAGTGGGGAATCTTTGCATCTCATGTGATGCCATTAGGGATCACCAATGCACCTACAACCTTCCAAAGGCTCATGTGTCATGTCTTCAAAGAGTTCTTGCAAAAGAGCTTAGAGGTATATGTGGAAGATTTATGCACCCATTCCCAAGAAAGAAGATACCACATCCTTGCGCTCAAACAAATCTTCAACAAGTGTAGAGAATATCGAGTATGTGTGAACCCCGAAAAGTGTGTGTTCATGGTGCATCAAGGTAAAATCCTAGGTCATATTGTTTCTAAGAACAGAATATCAACAGATGAGGACAAAGTAAGAGCCATAGCAAAGTTGCCAAGACCAAGGAATATTAAACAGGTACAAGCCTTCATGGTCATTGTGGATATTACCGTAGGTTCATCCACATGTATGCAATCATAACTAAACCTCTTTATGCCTTTAACAAATTTTGAGTGGAATGATGAATACGAGAACTCCTTCAATGGGCTAAAAAGACATTTGTGCACAACACCAATATTGACCACTCCAGATTGGAATAAACCATTCCATGTCCATGTGGATGCATCCAATCATGCAATAGGATGTGTGCTAGCACAACCCACAGGTGAAGGAAATTTAGATTTTCCATTAGCATATGCTAGTAGAAAACTAAACCCAGCTGAAACAAATTATACCCCAACCGAGCGAGAAGGCTTAGGCATGGTATATGCTGTGAAGAAGTTTCGACACTACCTATTGACCAACAAGTTCAAGTTTTTCACTGATCATCAAGCTTTGTTATATTTGTTCAATAAACCTTGCAATAGAGGACGCTTAGTAAGATGTTTCCTCTTATTAATGGAATATGACTTTGAAGTTGTTTGTTAGGAAAGGTAAAACCCATCTCAGGGTAGATCACCTTTTTTGCATCACTTAGGGAGAGCCACCGCAAGGAGTGTTTGATGAACTACCTGATGCTTATCTGTTCAATTTGGAAGTTGTTCCTAAATGGGCAAATAAGTTGGTACCTATCTTAACCTTTGGACGAGCAAATAAGAATGTGAGAACAAATAAAGAAGACATTGTCAAATCACAAAACTATAAAATATTGGCAGGAAGCATGTACAAACAAGATATAGAGGGTGTACTAGCTTTTTGTGTCAAGGACAATGAACATAGTAGTTGGTTGCAACAAGCCCATGAAGGGTTGCTAGGAAATCACCATTCTAAACAACCAACATTGCAGAATCTAAAACATTTAGGAGTGTATTGGCCTAGCATGGATAAAGAAATACATGAGTGGATTAAGAATTTTCCAGTGTGCCAAGAGAGGCCCCCAGTGGAGCATGCCACCCTTTATCAAGTGTCGTTAATTCCAGATTGGAGTGCTCCATTGGTAGAATTCATGAGATCATGGACATTACCTAGAGAGGCTAGTCTAGCAAGAAGAAGAAGCATGGAGCAAGAGGCTCAGGACTATGCCTTAGTAGGAGACAACCTATACCGAAGAGGCAAGGATGGATACTTAAGATTATGCATTCATGAATCAAACTATTTGAAAATCTTAGAAACTGTGCACAATAGTGTTGCAAGTGGACATTTTGAACCTGACCGAGTAATCAAGATCATTCTATTCTCAGGACTTTGGTGCCCCACTCTTCATGTGGATGCACATACCTATGTGAATAAATGTGATACATGCGAATGTGCACAATATCCAATTAGAAAAGATGAGATTCCTTTGAGGCCAATCATGGGAGGACGGGCATCCTCAAAGTGGGGCATAGACTTCATTGGTCCCATTAACCCCCAACTAGAAATGCCCATGCAGGGTACATTATTGTAGCCACAGATTACCTTACAAAGTGGGTAGAAGTAAAATCCACAACAAAGAATGATGCTCAAACGATAGCTAAGTTCTTATTCGAGAACATGTTCACTAGATACGGGTTACCAATCGAGTTAATAAGTGACAGAGGTACGCACTTCTTGAATGAAGTCATTGAAAAGATTCTCCAAGATTTCTTGGTGATACATAAGACATCTGTGCCCTATCATCCACAAGCTGAGGGACAAGCGGAGAGCACAAACAAGATCCTATGTAATGTCTTGATCAAGCTTGAAAATAACAAACGCTCTGATTGGGATAAATAGCTTCATCAAATTATTTGGGCTTACCCAGTTGCCTACAAGATGGTACTCAATGCCACCCAATTTCAGATGGTTTTTGGACAAAATGTTGTGCTACCATTAGATTTCTTAATCCCGACTTTAAAAGTAGCACAAGAGCATGAGGGGAATGGACATGAATTGTCCTCTAGGATCTTTGATCTAGAACACTTAGGTGAGATGAGGCTATGAGCGACAACAGACATTTATGCTGCAAATGGTGAAAGGCATACTTTGATGCCCATGTAAAGGATAAAGGATAGAAAGAAGGAGATCTCATGCTAGTTTATACACTAAAGCAACATGCCCATAAATTAGAGAAATGAGGATATGGACCCATGATCATTAATAGAATCTCTACTAGTGGTGCGGTTCATTTGGCCACTCTAGAAGGTGACATCTTGCCAAACTATATTAGTGGATGTTGAGTCAAGCTGTATCAAGAACCGCTTACAAAGGATATGTTAATGAGACTCAACACTACTAAGAAGCTAAAGGAAGAAGAGTTGAGGGTCAGAGAAGAAGCACAGGCAGAGGCTAGAGGGCGCATTAGACGAAATAAGTTAAGGTGAATAGGCCTAGATGTCAACCCAAAAGCCCCAAAATATCACATGGACATGTGCCAAAAGTCGGGCATAATTACTTCTTGAATAATTGACTGACACCCCTTTGTGACCTTAGAGGTAGGAGACGGAGAGAGCGTAAGGACTGTGAGAACATTGGTTGATTCAGGTTCAACAACTAGTTCAGCTAGACTTTCATACTGCCAGGACTTGCAATTGAAAATCAATCCAATAGAAGCCTATCTCATAGGATTGGAAAGTGTGAAAACCCCATGTTTGGGTGAGGTGGAACTTCCCATCTATCTTCAAGATGTTCCAATGAGAGTCAAAATGCTAGTGTGTCAAGATGAGGACCTTACTAAACCCCTTGTCTTGGGTCAAGATTGGATCTATGACCATGCAGTCAACTTAAACCTAAGAAATCAACTTCTTCAAGTTTGGATACATGAACAATGCATTACATTAGAATTAGAGAATTGCATGCTGACAAATCAAGGTGTCACACATTCTCCTTCTTCTTTTGAGACTCATGTTATAGAAGAAGACGTTGTATTTGTCAAAAACTTATGTGAAGGTGGAACTCTTGATTACAAGGCATTTATCACTTTTGATAGAAGTGTGTCTCAGCTAGCACACGATATTATTGCTACCTTATCTGGTAGATGTCCAACACTTGGCATGAACATGGCATCCACAACTAGTGTTTCCCTTTACCATGGTAGGAGGGAAGAGCTTGAAGGTCCTCAACTTGAGCGATGCTTAACTACTATATGTACGAGAGCATCCAAGGAGATATCTGCAAGGGGTAGTTTGGTACCCTGAAAATCCTTGTCTGTATACTGGGTGAGAAGACTCCTACTTATAGTGAGCTAAAGAGAATATGTGAAACTAAGCTTGGTGTAGTTATCCAATGTTGTTTGTCAAGGAATATAAAGAAATTCAATTCTTAGTATTTGGCAAATGTTGCTTTGAAGAGAGGATACAGGACTAGAAACTCAAAAAATTTTATCAATGGACCATCAACACGGACATTCATTGACAATGCCTCATTACTAATGCCAGGTGTACAACACGAAGAGATAAACATCGATCGAGCCTTCACCATGGTAAGTATCCTTACTTCGGCAACACCATAACCATGATAGCTTACAAAACCTCTTCGTCAGTGTACCCTTCTACTGGTCCTTTTCCATTGTCAACTCTCTTCTTTGGGCAATATTCATAAAAATTGCCCTGTCCACGACAATACCTATATGGCGGGGTGTAGTCAACTACTTTCTTCTCGTTTGGGCATCTAGCTTGAGTATGGCCAAAGTCGTGGCATCTCCAACACTGGATCGAACGAGCCCTCCTTTGATCATGTGCGGCTCCTCTCTGATATCCTCCTCCATGACCTTGAGAACCATACCCATAAGCCTATCTGTTTTCCAAATGAGGCGTAGGCAAGACACTTTGAGCCGGCAATCCCATATATGAGCATTCTCTCATATTTTCAGATTGCATGGTCCAATCTTCATAAGCCCTATTGTTATAATATCGATCCTCTGTCTCATTTGTCCTTCCAAAAAAGGTGCAAAGCATCCTAGGTGGTGATCTATCCACAAACACTCTCGACACTGTGGGGCACGTTGAAGCCAGATGATCATATCCATGGCACTTCCCACACCATGTGTTAGACCTAAATACCTGATTGGGGTTTGTAGCTACCTCTTGTTTTTTGATGTATGTCTCTGTCAGCGCAGGCTTCACCTCACCTAGCCTGCTACTGGTGGCTACAAAAGTCAGAGTGGTCAATGTAGGACTTTGTTGGCCTGATTCCTTTACAGGTATGCTCCCTGGTCCTCCCATTGGCTCGTAAAGGAACTCCATCCTCCTTTGTTGACATAATTGTACTTCTTCCCATAACCTCGCTTGTTTCTTGGCATCCATTAAAGTAGCAGTGTAAGACTAATATGCATTTGCACCATAGGATCTCTCAATCTAGCAATGAATCTCCTCTTCAACGTCTCTTTGTTCAGGGCATTCACCCCCATCTTTCTCACCACGGTCTCCATCCTCTGAATGTAGTTTTCGATGCTCTCATTGACCCCTTGCCACAGATAGTCCATCTATAGGGCAAGCCTATCTTGGAAGCCTTATGTCCTAAATTTTGCCAAAAAGGCATCATTAAGCATCTTTTAGGTTCCCCATACTTATGATATCAAGTTTTTGTACCAGATGGCTGCCTCATCGTGGAGAGTTGGCTGAAAAATCCTCAACCTCTCACCCTGGTGAACTACCTCATTGGCTTCAAAGTGACTTGAAACAACTAGATAAAACAATCTTGATCCTCGTCCCAAGCACATGAGAACTTGGGAAAGTCCGCCAATTGATCCAAAATCCGCTGGGTGAACCTATGGCACTCTCTTATAGAGACGTACCAAGATGATTCACAACAGACACACCAAAATGTTTCCTCCTTAACTATTCGAACAAAGCAATCCCAAATTGATGATTATGAAGAATTTGAAGCAAGTCAGGAATCAAAATTAAGCGAAAGAAGTCATTGAACGAAGAAAAGAAATCTCAGTAATGAAGTTTGTATACATATGTACCTTACATATGAAAATTCTTGTACAATGGATATAGTTGATCATTAGGATGGTATAGAGTAATGTAATATACACGGGATGAGTCTAGAAGCATATGTATATAAGTCAATAATGTAAAGAAATGAGAGGGCGAGTCATTAGAAGCTAAGTGTCCATGAGATAGATGTGTAGAGAGTCATCTCCATGCGTTAGCGTCGAGTCTTTATTTGATTTCTCTCAGCCTGATCAAGTGGATGAAGATATCTTTTGTACACACCTAGAGAAACATAGAGAATCGCGATTTTGAGCACACCAGAGAATCGCGATTCTGAGAATGACCTCAAAATTGTGTTCTCTTCAAAAGACTTTTAGGTGGGAAATAGTAAATTGCAATTTTCAAAAAAATTGAATTTTTCACAGAATCACAATTTTCATCACAGAATCGCGATTTTCTGAGAATTTTGGCGGGAACTTCGAATTTCAGCACTGAGGCTTGCGCATTGAGCTTAGGGTCATGGAAATTTCAGAAACTTGCACACACAAGCACTTTGCCTCTCCCTCTCTCCTTTTTGCACACCCACAAATGAAAACTGAGATGAAAATGTGGAAAATGGAGTGAAAAACAAAAAATTGCAGTGAAGATATAGATGGAAGAAGATGGAGATGGTGATGATGATGAAGCGGAAGAAGAAAAATCAGAAGAATAACAGACAATAACTATTTTTTACCTTCCAACGTTGCAAATCTACGATCTTACCATCATAACGCTCGTCCTCGAAGCTCTCTCCCTAGCAACAACGCCAAAATTTGGTGTAGCTCAAACGTAAGCACCACCTCCTTTACTTGTCAATCTGCGGAGACGTGAGGAAGTGAAGGCACAAGTTAGTGAGTGAAAGCACACAAACATGCACACACCTGCACAAGGTAAGATCAAAGAGAGGAACAATGAAAAGCTTCTATTACAAAAGAGTTCTCTTAAAAAAGGTCAAATCTACAACAACCTAACCTCAAAAATGAGCTCTCTAGCTCTTTTTATAGTTTTTTGACTAGTTTTGGCCCTATCCAGACCTAGTATCCGGCCTAGTTAAAAGTTAGGATCCAGGGCTTATTTGGGGGCTCAAATGAAGTCTAAAAATTATGAAAATTAGTAGGATGATACTTCTAATACTCCTCAAGCTCAAGGACTCCTTGTCTTGAAAAAAATGGAGTTACAAAAATGTGAAATGATATTTACAATGGTTTTTAGTGATGAAAATCACTATTTTTGTGGGGGATTCTTATGAAAATTTCACATGTACTTCTTGGAGCTCCCTACGTGCTCCTCTTTCTTGTATGTCCACTTCTTTGATGCAATTCCATGCTTTGCGCTTGACCTTGAGTGTCAATACTAAACCACATGGAAGAAACTCCGATGTTCCTAAGAATGGCGGACCAAACACAAGTGAAGCCGGTTGGTCTTCTAAGGAATGTAAGAACAGTTGTGGGAGGATTGGAGTTTAGTGTCGACTACTTGATAGTGAGACCAAGAACCTCGAAAGCCACTTTCTCGATTCTACTTGGATGGCCATGGCTTGTGCATGATGAATGTGTGCACGACTAGTGCACATGATTCATTACAATCTGGCCAAACACTGATCGAATACAAATTCAAGTGTCTCCAAACTCGACCAGCAAGAAGTCGACGAAAACTAAGGAAACAGGGAGAAAAGCAAAGGAAAAGGTCAGGAAAGAATTGGCACGGGGTACAAATTACCTTGCACATAGAGACTCACAAGGATCTCCTCCAGGATGGATTGCGTGAGGTTGGTGTAGATTTGCAGGTTTACGGATACACTAATCCAGACTGGGCTGGTAGCATTCTAGATAGAAGATCTACTAGTGGTTTTCTACTCTCACTTGGAGTGCAGCTATTACATGGAGCAGGAAGAAGCAACCCACTGTTGTTTTGTCGAGTACAAAGGCTTAGTATAGAGGTGCTGCAATGGCACCATGTGAGGAATCATGGCTGGAGATGTTACTTGCAGATTTAGGTGTGGAAGTGCAAAATCCTATCACTATTTATTGCGATAATCTTAGTAGCATACTGTTAGCACGGAATCCTGTTTTCCATGCTAGAACAAACAATATCGCGATACATTATCACGTCATTGGAGAGAAGGCATTAGTAGGTGATATTGATCTTGTTTATGTGAGAACACATGAGCAGGTTGCTGATATTTTCACCAAAGCACTTGGAGCTGAGAAGTTGAAGAAGTTTTAGGAGATGCTTGGATTACAAGATATGGCGTTGAGCTTCAGGGGGAGTTTTGAGATATCAAGCTCAACATGTGATGATCCAGGATGACATGTACCAGTTTTTCATTTCTCTGACATGTAAAGTGGTCACGCAAGTATATGTCAGGGTATTTCATTGAGCTTTATTAGATTTATCTACCGAGAGTGCTGGCACATTTGTTTCTTGCCAACTCACTCAATTGTGGACATTAGGTTTTTCCTTATGTACTGATCTTTATATATTGCTGCACTTGTTGTATTCTTGTTTTCAGGTCATTCTTGTACATTCCTTTTTATGTAATAGAAGAAGAAGACGATGATGATGATTCTTCCTTGCCTCAAGCTGTGTGTGTGCTTCACCTTGAGAGTGAGAGTGTGTGTGTGAGCTCTCTTCCTTATCTCCTTCCTCATGACAGTATGTGTACTTGAAAGAGCCTAGATCCATAGAAGAGTGTGTGCGAATGTGCATAGATATAGAAGACAACTTGTGTGAGGAGTTAGGACTGTCCAAACTCTATAAGGACTCTGATAGTTCTACTACTCATACTTCCAAAACTCCATGGAAATAGATGAGATAGCTACACAAGTTGCCAAGAAGCTAGGAGTCCAAAATAGACTAACACCAAGGATCACCTCATTGAACCGATGTTATACTTGCGGAGGCGACCACATGGCTAACCGTTGCCCAATGCAAAATCAAAATGTGAGAGAAAGGAATGCTCCATATTGCACTATTGAGAGGAAATACACAAACCACATAGCTCAAGATTGTCCATATAATAGGCTGGCTATTAGACAAAATTATCAGCAACCTCAACAGGCTAGGTATCAGAACCAATACCAACATCCATATTATCGACCACAACATCAATATCAGGCACCATATAGGCCACAACTAGTCCTAGGAAACCAACCCCCAACTCCTGCCAATGTGATTCCAGTTAAGTATGCAGGGGTAGAAGAGAACCTTAATAGAGCTTTGGTGCCATTAACTCCTCAGAAAATGATCAACATGCTCAGCTTTCTGACTACTCTTATGAAGATAGTCCACAAGCTTATTACATAGAGTCACCTGAGCATAGTGAGTCTTATCCTTTCACTTCAAGACACCACCTATTTGGAGCCTCAATACTCGAATGTCATGTATACAAATCCTAACCCTGGGCCCCAATTGAGACAAATGGGACCACAAGCCCCTAGAGGACCATGTTTCAGATGTCAAGGCGACCATTTCATTCGTGATTGTACCAAAGATACCTATAGACAAAATAGGGGACATGAGTGAAGGTGAAGAAGGTAATACATATCTTCCAATCACTACCAAGATTAAACAACCAAAGCAATCGTATATTCAGGTGCTGTTGTTGCTATTGCGACCACCTCCTTGTGGAAGTGATGGGGCAAATCCACATTAAGACCAACTAAAATGAAGCTTCAAATCGTAGAAGGTCATTTTGAAAGACCTCTAGGATTGCTCGAAGGGATAACTCTAACCACATGTGGTGTAGAGTTTCAGCACACCTTTGTTATATGTGACTTTGAAAAAAATAATGTATACGAGATGATCTTAGGAAGATCCTTCTTATGAAAATTGCAAGTAGTACAAGACTGCAGAACAAACTCCTTGTACTTACAGCACTTAGGGCTCACAAGGAAGGTCAATTTGAAGGATTACACCTTTAGAGATGTACCATCCCTACAGTGGAACCCTATCCATAAGGCACACGAAGATTCAATCTCGATGCATTCTAAAAGTTCATCTGATCCATCCTGGATGCATGAAGATACTCATTTGTGGATGTGCAAGGTCGTAGAGGAAGAGGAAAGACGCCTAAAAGCGAGAGAAGAAGGAACTTCTCAAGGAGATAGACCAGTTCAAGACCCAGCCTATAGATCAATGATCTTTCCCGATGAGGAATTTGAGCCTCATGGTTGGGCAAAAATCCTAGCCACCATAGACATTGTTGTCAATGAAGAACAATGGACACCTCATTGTGATGATGAGGGTTATGATATCTCAGTGTTCATGTGTCAGTCCTTGCTAAAAGAGTGTGACCCCATTGAAGTCATAGAAGAAGAAGAAGAGGATGACGATGATCCAGAGTCGAGTGTGATGGATAGCTGCTTTAACTCAAAAGAGCATTATCTAAAAGACATAAGAGTATTTAATAAAAAAGAAGAAGAGCCTCTCACAAGCATTAAAACCATCAATTCAAAGGATGGAAGTGAGGGTAGTCAAAAGAAAAAGAAAAGAAAAGCAGTGAAACAAGAAGAGGAGTCATTGTTCGAAGTACTAGAGAACTTTAGGAAATATGAAGTTGAAGACTGGAAAATTTTGGTACGAATTCTTAAGAGAGAGGCCATCACAGGAGAATCATATGATAATATAGAAAAGACCAAAAATATTGTTGTGACCATTGAGGAGAACGAAGAGAGATGTACCTACATAGGAGATGACCTAAGTGTAGAAGATGAAATGGAGCTCGTAGCTCTATTAAGGGAATATAGGGATGTGTTTGCATGGCACTATAAAGACTTGAAGGGGGTAGATCCAAGAATATTCTCTCATACGATCCCCATGATTGTTAACACCAAGCCCACCAAACAAAAGCCCTACAAATATAATGCCACTTATGCAGCCAAGATCAAAGAAGAAATTGATAGGCTGATTGAAGTTGGAACCATCGCATACTAAACAGGTATCCCCCCTTGTAGTGGTGCCCAAGAAGAACGAAAAGTTGCGAATGTGTATTAACCTTAAAAAAGTTAATGCCACTATGATCACGGATAGCTATCTGCTTCCAATCACGGAGCATTTATTGGAGTGTGTTGTAGGCAATGAAGTTTATAGCTTTATTGATGGATTTTCAAGTTACAACCAAGAAGCCATTGCCCCAGAAGATCAGCACAAGACCGCTTTTTCCATAGAGTGGGGAATCTTTGCATTTCGTGTGATGCCATTTGGTCTCACCAATGCACCTGTAACCTTCCAAAGGCTCATGTGTCATGTCTTCAAAGAGTTCTTGTGAAAGAGCTTAGAGGTATATGTGGAGGATCTATGTGCCCATTTCCAAGAAAGAAGATACCACATCCTTGCACTCAAACAAATCTTCAACAAGTGTAGAGAATATCGAGTATGTCTGAACCCCGAAAAGTGTGTGTTCATGGTGCATCAAGGTTAAATCTTAGGTCATATTATTTCTAAGAATAGAATATCAACAGATGAGGACAAAGTAAGAGCCATAGCGGAGTTGCCAAGACCAAGGAATATTAAAGAGGTCCAAGCCTTCATGGTCATTGTGGATATTACCGTAGGTTCATCCACATGTACACAATCATAGCTAAACCTCTTTACGCCTTGTTAACAAATTTTGAGTGGAACGATGAATGCGAGAACTCCTTGAATGGGCTAAAACGACATTTGTGCACAACACCAATATTGACCACTACTGATTGGAATAAACCATTCCATGTCCATGTGGATGCATCCAATCATGCAATAGGATGTGTGCTAGCACAACCCACAGGTGAAGGAAATTTAGATTTTCCCATAGCATATGCTAGTAGAAAACTAAACCCAGCTGAAAGAAATTATACCACAACCGAGCGAGAAGGCTTAGGCATGGTATATGCTGTGAAGAAGTTTCAACACTACCTATTGACCAACAAGTTCAAGTTTTTCACTGATCATCAAGCTTTGTTATATTTGTTCAATAAACCTTGTGATAGAGGACGCTTAGTAAGATGGTTCCTCTTACTAATGGAATATGACTTTGAAGTTGTTGTTAGGAAAGGTAAAACCCACCTCAGGGTAGATCACCTTTCTCGCATCACTTCAGGAGAGCCACCGCAAGGAGTGTCGATGAACTACCTGACGCTTATCTGTTCAATTTGGAAGTTGATCCTAAATGGGCAAATAAGTTGGTACCTATCCTAACCTTTGGACCAGCAAATAAGAATGCGAGAACAAATAAAGAAGACATTGTCAAATCACAAAACTATAAAATATTGGCAGGAAGCATGTACAAACAAGATATAGAGGGTGTACTAGCTTTTTGTGTCAAGGACGATGAACATAGTAGTTGGTTGCAACAAGTCCATGAAGGGTTGCTAGGAAATCACTATTCTAAACAACCAACATTGCAAAATCTAAAACATTTAGGAGTGTATTGGCCTAGCATGGATAAAGAAATACATGAGTGGATTAAGAATTGTCCAGTGTGCCAAGAGAGGCCCCCAGTGGAGCATGCCACCCTATATCGAGTGTCGTTAATTCCAGATTGGAGTGCTCCATTGGTAAAATTCATGAGATCATGGACATTACCCAAAGAGGCTAGTCTAGCAAGAAGAAGAATCATGGAGCAAGAGGCTCAGGACTATGCCTTAGTAGGAGACAACCTATACCGAAGAGGCAAGGATGGATACTTAAGATTATGCATTCATGAATCAAACTATTTGAAAATCTTAGAAACTGTGCAGAGTGGTGTTGCAAGTGGACATTTTGAACCTGATCGAGTAATCAAGACCATTCTATTCTCAGGACTTTGGTGGCCTACTCTTCATGTGGGTGCACATACCTATGTGAAGAAATGTGATACATGGCAATGTGCACAATATCCAATTAGAAAAGACGAGATTCCTTTGAGGCCAATGATGGGAGGATGCGCATTCTCAAAGTGGGGCATAGACTTCATTGGTCCCATTAACCCCCAGCTAGAAATGCCCATGCAGAGTACATTATTCTAGACACAGATTACCTTACAAAGTGGGTAGAAGTAAAATCCACGACAAAGAATGATGCTCAAATGATAGATAAGTTCTTATTGGAGAATGTGTTCACTAGATACGGGTTACCAATCGAGTTAATAAGTGATAGAGGTACAGACTTCTTGAATGAAGTCATTGAACTCTTCTCCAAGCATTCTTGGTGATACATAAGACAACTGTGCCGTATCATCCACAAGCTAAGGGACAAGCTGAGAGCACAAACAAGATCCTATGTAATGTCTTGATCAAGCTTGAAAATAACAAACGCTCTGATTGGGATAAATAGCTTCATCATGCTATTTGGGCTTACCAAGTTGCCTACAAAATGATACTCAATGCCACCCCATTTTAGATGGTCTTTGATCTAGAACGCTTAGGTGAGATGAGGCTATGAGCGGCAAGAGACATTTATGCTGCAAACGACGAAAGGCATACTTTGATGCCCATGTAAAGGATAAAGGATTGAAAGAAGGAGATCTCGTGCTGGTTTATACACTAAAGCAACATGCCCATAAATTAGAGAAACGAGGATATGGACCCATGATCATTAATAGAATCTCTTCTAGTGGTGCGGTTCAATTGCCCACTCTAGAAGGTGACATCTTGCCAAACTATATTAGTGGATGTCGAGTCAAGCTGTATCAAGAACCGCTTACAGATGATATGTTAATTAGACTCAACACTACTAAGAAGCGAAAAGAAGAAGAGTTGAGGGTCAGAGAAGAAGCACAGGCAGAGGCTAGAGGGCGCATTAGACGAAATAAGTTAAGGCGAATAGGCCTAGATGTCAACCCAAAAGCCCCAAAATATCACATGGACATGTGCAAAAAGTCGGGCATAATTACTTCTCGAATAATTGACTGACACCCCTTTGTGACCTTAGATGTAGGAGATGGAGAAAACGTAAGGCCTGTGAGAACATTAGTTGATTCAGGTTCACCAATTAGTTCAGTTAGACTTTCCTACTGCCAGGACTTGCAATTGAACATCAATCCAATAGAAGCCTATCTCATAGGATTGGGAAGTGTGGAAACCCCATGTTTGGGTGAGGTAGAACTTCCCATCTATCTTCAAGATATTCCAATGAGATTAAAAATGCTAGTGTGTCAAGATGAGGACCATACTAAACCACTTGTCTTGGGTCAAGATTGGATCTATGACCATGTAGTCAACTTAAACCTAAGAAATCAACTTCTTCAAGTTTGGATACATGAACAATGCATTACATTAGAATTAGAGAATTGCATGCTGACAAATCCAGGTGTCACACGTTCTCCTTGTTCTTTTGAGACTCTTCTTATAGAAGTTGACATTGTATTTATCAAAAACTTATGTGAAGGTGGAACCGTTGATTACAAGGCATTTATCAGTTTTGATAGAAGTGTGTCTCGGGTAGCACATGATATTATTGCTACCTTATCTGGTAGATGTCCAACACTTGGCATGAACATGACATCCACAACTATTGTTTCCCCTTACCATGTTAGGAGGGAAGAGCTTGAAGGTCCGCAACTTGAGCGATGCTTAACTACTATATGTCCGAGAGCACCCAAGGCGATATCTACAAGGGGTAGTTTGGTACCCTGAAAATCCTTATCTGTATACTAGGTGAGAAGACTCCTACTTATAGTGACTTGAAGAGAATATGTGAAACTAAGCTTGGTGTAGTTATCCAATGTTGTTTGTCAAGGAATATAAAGAAATTCAATTCTTAGTATTTGGAAAATGTTGCTTTGAAGAGAGGAGACATGACTAGAAACTCAAAAAATTTCATCAATGGACCATCAACACAGACATTCATCGACAATGTTCCATCACAAATGCCAGGTGTACAACACGAAGAGATAAACATCGATTGAGCCTTCACCATGGTAAGTATCCTTACTTCGGCAACACCATAACCATGATAGCTTAGGAAACCTCTTCGTCAGTGTAACCTTGAGCAATTCACTCAAGATCTAATTTTTTGCACCATGTTTCTTTTAATGCATTCCCCACATAATCATACATAGGGCTACATTACAAGGCCGTGCACAAGGCACATATTTTCCTCAACCCATGTACGAACACACTTACCCATCATTCATTATGGGTTACGAGTACTTGGCATGACTATTATGAACATCATCTCTGGAAGATCTAGAGGACATCAATGGAGACTCACAATGACACAGTCATGCTAGAATCCAAGGAAGAAGCACATACCAAGGGACTACAACTTGGAAAGGCTCACAGTGACAAATGAAGAACCGAATAACCAACCCTCCCACATTTGCAAGAGGTAGTGTTCATACAAAATGGACACTACATCTCAAAGCACAAGCTAGAACAACCATTACAATGAGGGTCTGTAGCGACGACAAACTCGAGAGGGGGGGAGTGTTGACACTCAATGTCAAGCAAAAAGCATGGAAGTGCATCAAAGAAGTGGACATACAAGAAGGAGGAGCATGTAGGGAGCTCCAAGAAGTACATGTCAAATTTTCAAAAGAATCCCCTACAAAAATAGCGATTTTCATCACTAAAAACCATTGTAAATATCATTTCATATTTTTATAACTCCATTTTAGTCACGCCAAGGAGTCCTTGATGAGGAGTATTAGAAGTATCATCCTACCAATTTTCATAATTTTTAGACTCCGTTTGACTCCCCAAATAAGCCCTAGAACTTAATTTTTAACTAGGCCGGACACTAAGTCTGGACAGGGCCAAAACTAGTCAAAAAACTATAAAAAGAGCTAGGGAGCTCATTTTTAAGGTTAGCTTGTTGTAGATTTGAGCTTTTCTAAGAGAACTCTTTTGTAATAGAAGCTTTCCATTGTTCCTCTCTTTGATCTTACCTTGTGTGCGTGCGTATGTGTGTGCATGTTTGTGTGCTTTCACTCACGCACTTGTGCCTTCACTTGCTCATGATCTTCATACCGGTCCTCACGTCTGTGCAGATTGACAAGTAAAGGAGGTGGTGCTTATGCTTGAGCTACATTTAGGCCAAGAGCCTCCATCATGTACTCCATCATCAAATTGACAGCTGCTCCACTATCCGATTGAACACCTAGGATCGCATACCCTTTGATCTCGACCGTCAGAGCAGGAGCATTCGAATGGATTTGCATTGTGATGCTCTGAATAACACCTTGGCTATCTTTTTCCTGTTTCTTCTTATCTCCAGCTTTCCTCAGCTTCTTGATATATTCGTTGTAGAGCTATTTCCTATATGCAAGGGAACATCTCAGCAAAGTGCCAATGTCCAACGTCACTTCTGTTTCAGACAACAATTTTATGATGTCAACTTCCATTGAGCTTTGCTTTTCCTTATGACATTTTGGAGTCTTCAGCCTCTTAGGGAATGGAGTTGTGCCTGGCACAAACTTCTTAGTTATGGGTGGAAGGATCTTGATCTCCTCTCCATCTTCAAATTCTTTTTGTTCAGCAAGTCCTCTTACTTGGTTTTCCACTTTCACATGCTCTGGTACCTTGTCCTTGCCGGTATTGTCACTTTTGCCTTCCATATTTTTCTTCGCATACTCTTGCGTTTGTGTGACCATTTCCAGAGTTGGCTCTTTTTGTGCATCCTTGCCTTGGTCAACATCCACAAAGTGCATTGATGAACTAGGGCCTTCCTGAGGATTCCGCATCATAAAGACCACTCCAATCGTGGGAACTTGTTCTTGTGCTCCAGGAGTGGGATGTGTCTGATTTTCCACATAGTTCAAGGACTCTACTGGTTTTTTTCCATTGTCAACTCTCTTCTTTGGGCAATCTTCATCAAAATGGCCCTCTCCACGGCAATACCTATACGACGGGGTGTAGTCAACTAGTTTCTTCTCGTTTGGGCATCTAGCTTGAGTATGGCCAAAGTCATGGCATCTCCAACACTGGATCAAACGAGCCCTTCTTTGATCATGTGCGGCTCCTCTCTGATATCCTCCTCCCTGACCTTGAGAACCATACCCATAAGCCTATCTGTTTTCCCAATGAGGCATAGGCAAGACACTTTGAGCCGGGAGTCCCATATATGAGCATTCTCTCGTATTTTCGGATTGCATGGTCTGATCTTCATAAGCCCTATTGTTATAATATGGATCCTCTGTGTCACTTGTCCTTCCACAAAAGGTGCAAAGCATCCTAGGTGGTGATCTATCCGCGAACACTATCGAGATTGTGGGGCACGCTGAAGCCGGATGATCATAGCCATGGCACTTCCAAACCATGTGTTAGACCTAAATACCTGATTGGGGTTTATAGGTACCTCTTGTTTTTCGATGTATGTTTCTTGGGCCATTGTGGCAAATTTTACTACTTGTGTGACCAATTCCAATATTTGTTCCTCTGTCAGCGCAGGCTTCACCTCACCTAGCCTGCTAGTGGTGGCTACAAAAGCCGGAGTGGTCAATGTAGGACTTTGTTGGCCCAATTCCTTTATAGGTATGCTCCCTGGTCCTCCCATTGGCTCATATAGGAGCTCCATCCTCCTTTGTTGACATAATTGTACTTCTTCGCATAACCTCGCTTGTTTCTTAGCATCCATTAAAGTAGCACGTCATGTAAGGATAATATGCTGCTGTGCCATAGGATCTCTCAATCTAGCAATGAATCTCCTCTTCAACGTCTCTTTGTTCGGGGCATTCACCCCCATCTTTCTCACCAGGGTCTCCATCCTCTGAATGTAGTTGTCGATGCTCTCATTGACCCCTTGCCATAGATAGTCCATCTATAGGGCAAGCCTATCTTGGAAGCCTTATGTCCTAAATTTCGCCAAAAAGGCATCATTAAGCATCTTATAAGTTCCCCATTCTTATGATGTCAAGTTTTCGTACCAGATGGCTGCCTCATCGTGGAGAGTTGGCTGACAAATCCTCAACCTCTCAACCTGGTGAACTACCTCATTGGCTTCAAAGTGACTTCAAACAGCTGGATAAAACTATCTGGATCCTCCTCCCAAGCACATGAGAACTTGGGAAAGTCCCCCAATTGAACCAAAATCAGCTCGGTGAACCTATGAAACTCTCTTATAGAGACGTGCGAAGATGATTCCCAACAAACACACCAAAATGTTTCCTCCTTAACCATTGGAACAAAGCAATCCCAAATTGATGATTATGAAGAATTTGAAGCAAGTCAGGAATCAAAATTAAGCGAAAGAAGTCATTGAACGAAGAAAAGAAATCTCAGTAATGAAGTTTGTATACATATGTACATTACAGATGAAAATTCTTGTAGAATGGATATAGATGATCATTAGGATGGTAAAGAGTAATGTAATAGACACGGGATGATTCTAGAATCATATGTATATGGTAATGAAGTTAAATTCTAAAGCAGACTTCTTGACGAAGAAGAAATTTCATTCAGAGAAGAGATAGTGAATGATTTTGTAAATCAAGGTAACATTTGTGTAAAGTGCTCACAAATTTTGAACATAATCCATTAAGCCAATGTGGAGAAAAGAGCATCGAAGCACTCACTCGTCAAGCTTTGCAGAGGTCCTTAAAAATCGGGGGTAATGATTTGATTGCTAAATTGATTGCTCTATGTATAGCGCATCATTTTAAGTGATTCCACTTGGAATCATTAGCTGAGTAATCTACTTTGCTATATCTAAAAGGAATTATTCTAATGCCTACTCTACTAGAAGCATTGAGCATAACAAGCAGCAGCTGTGTGAAGAAAAATAGAAGGTTTCAATAATCCTTCAACTTGGAAGTAGTCTGTTTTGGTTCAATCATTTATCACATCATTTCCAAAGTACATGGGCACTTGTATAGTGTCATTGGAAAGCTAAGAGGGCCTACAACTCAACTCTGAAGCAAGAAGGGGCTGGTACAAACCAGGATTTGGCAGTACCTACTCATTTCTTGGAGTGTCCATCCATCTATCCCAACAATGGTATCAGAGCAAAGCTAAGGTAATATGGGAGATGGTTTTCCTTCTTTCATTGATAAATTGGATAGGAACAACTATCAAGCATGGTCCTTGAGGATGAAGAGATACTTGCAAGGAAGGAGCCTCTATGGATACATCTTAGGAGATGAGGACATGCCCATATTCAGAAGCAAAGGACAACCTACAAGAGAGGAACATCAAAGACTCAACACATGGTGTGCCAAGGATGCATTAGCAAGGTCTTACTTACTTAACTAAATTTCTGATTTTCTTCTGCCACACATTAGGAACTGCAAGACATCCCAAGAGACTTGGGAAATATTGTCTTCATATTTCTCTTCCAACACAAGGGCTAGGAAGAATCAATTGTGGATTGAGTTCACCACTCAAAGAAAGCAACCTAAGCAAGGCATCTTAGAGTATGTAACAAAAGTCAAAGATGTAGCAGATCAATCGCCAAGCATAGGAGAAGAAATTCAAGAGGAGCAGATTGTAAGACAAGTCATCAATGGTATTAAAGCTAATGACAAATGGGAGAGCTTCAGAACTACCATGGACTTGTACATGGACATGTAGATTCCAAACCTTACCACTCTCATGGGGTAACTCTTCACCCAAAAAGCCAAGTTCAACAAGAATGGAGATTCATCAAGAGGTAATAGCTCTTCTTCCCTATACACTGATAAAAGTAAGTCCAAAGAGAAAGGGAAGAACAAGAAGATTGAGGATGAAGGAGCTACCTCCCAAGCCAACTATGCAGGGAGAGGTAGAACCTCAAGGGGAAGGGACAGAGGAGGTACGCTAGGTAGGGGGAGACCTTATAACTCCTCACCATGTAATATTGGTGGAATTTCAAATCATACTACAAATGAGTGTTACAGGAACTTCAAGAATTAGAGAGGTAGAGGTTATCAAAGAGGTGGATATACACAATCAAGAGGAAGATTCAGTCACCATCAAGAATACAATAACAACTAGAATAACAACTATAATAGCAACTACCAAGGAGGCTACAAATCAAGGAAAGATTGCAAGAACTATACAAAGGAGCAAGAGGATTCTCTTCTAATTATGAATATGACTTCAAAACCAGGTATAAATGATGACCATCTCTTCTACATTGACTTAGGATGCTCAAACCATGTGGCAGGCAATGTAGCTCTTCTCTCTGACCTTGGGGAACCAAAGGGTAAGCATCAGGCACAAACAGGTGATGACACCAAGCACTCAGTGATTAAAGTAGGAAATGTTAAGACCTCTGATGGAAATAAGAATCTGTTGAGCAGGGTTCTATATGTACCTACAATTACCAAGAATTTGATGAGTGTTGAACAGATTGTGGAAAAAGGTTTGCAGGTTGGATTCAACCAATATCAAGCATTCATGGAGTGTCCCCAACATGGATTTGAGAAAGTTGCCAAAGGAGAAAAGATAGGTAGATTATTCAATTTTGAACTTGAAGATACAAGGAACATTTCACTTTATAGTTACAAAGATCAAACACTATCAGAACTTGAAATTTGGCACAAGAGATTAGGGCATGTTGGTGAAAGAACCTTAAAGCAAATATGTAGAGATCAATGTGTGCTTGGCATACCTAATATATCCAAGCAACACATGATCTATAAATGTGGTGCTTGTTAGTTTGGAAAATCTCACACGTTACCCTTCTCAAGGAAAGGCTACATGCATGAGGACTACCTAGAGCTTGTCCATACAAATGTATCGGGACCATGTAAGGATCGCTCAATCTTTGGATCAAGTATCTTTCATTGATGACTTCAGTAGGTGGACTATCTTATATTTTATGAAGCACAAAGATGAAATATTCAGTTGCTTTAAAAAGTATCTTGCACTTGTTGAGAACCAAACAGGAAGAAGTCTAAAGAGACTAAGGTCAGCTGGAGGAGGTGCGTACTTCTCAAATGAGTTTGATGCATTCTTGCAGGATAGAGGAATCAAGAGAGAAATTACAACAAGGTATACCCCTGAGCAAAATGGGGTGGCAGAGAGGAGAAATAGATTAATTGTTGAAACAGCTAGGTCAATGTTAAATGAGAAAAAATTACCTAATTACTTGTGGGCAGAGAGTCTATCTACTACCACTTAGCTTGTAAATAGGTTATCATCCAAATCTCTTAATGGGATGACCCCATACAAAGCATGGCATGGTAGAAGACCTTCACTTGATCATTGCAGGATCTTTGGATGTGTTGCTTATGTGCATATCCCTTCTCAAATAAGAGGTAAGCTAGACCCCAAGGTAGAAAAGTGCATCTTCATAGGGTATGACTTGAATAAAACTTAATCCCACTCGACTTTCACTCACAACATAATTTCATTCCCATAACAAAAACCTTTAGTGAGTTAATACCAATTTATTCAAAGGCATCCCAAGGCTCAAAAGAACCTACAATATCTTCCTCACCGTTAGTCATCAATGGGGTTTCAATTCAGCTTCGATCTAGTGGCAAATTCCATATATTGTGCTATAGCATCCTCGAATGAAGAGAAAGAAGGTGATGCTTCTCTAAAAAATATTCTAGAAAGGCATTTTCAATAATTTGAGAGTTTCAAAGGTGCTTGTCTTCTCCCCTTGGTGAAAACAATGTCTTTCGCGAGAGGGAGGCTTGTTACACCTTTTCTTTACGTTTCACAAGAGAAACATAAATTGGTGCTCATTACAAAACATTTCTCAAGGTACAATATAAGATCTTTTTATAGTAGGCTATCCTTGGTCAAGTGGTGCCCAGATCCAGAACCCCATAGAATGTGATGAAAATTATAGCTCTATGGAAAATGTAGAAGGGATGTTTTCTGCCAAACTTTGGTAGTTCACCTAGGATCTTTTCCTTTTAAATCAACTTAGTAATTAGGAAGAGATTTTAAGGTAGCAATGCTAGAACCACTTCGTACCTGCTTCTAGCTTTCCTCTATCCTATTTTTCTTCTTAACATAGTTCTAGATTACGAAAAATGTAAAAAATATTAAGTTATTTTTCAGCTGATTTTACCTTCCCATGGTGGAAGATGAATATATGTTCTCACAGATCTCTCTAACCATCTTCAATGTGTCCAATTCTTATATGTACCCAGTCATATCATACTATAATTTCTCATATGTTTGAACAAGATAAATATGAACCTTTTCTCATGTTCTATCCATTCATCATACGCTCTAATTTTCCATTAAAACAGTGCATGATCTACATAGGATATTGAAACTATGACCCACTATTCCCTAAGTTCCTTCTCCAATAACGAAAATATTAATCCTTAATTTCTAAGTTTGAGAGGTTTCGCTTTGTAACTTCCCTATTTTTGCATGCAATTATACCATTCTAAGATAAAGAATAATCCCTTATGTTTATTTAAGTCTTAGAGCGCTTAGATGTTACCCCTTGCTAGATTATTTTTTTTAGCCCTTTGATTTGTTAATGAATTTTTGGATCTAGCCTCCTCATGTATCCCATTTGTCCTCTAAATTCATGGCTAATTCTTCTATATAACTATCATGATTTTTTAATACTAGAAATCCTCCTTAGAATTTTTTCTAAGGGTGCAAAGATTAGATAATCTTGGATAGTTTTTGTGGGGGGTTATATTAACATCCAAATATAGATTTAAAAGTTTGATTTGATTCACAAGGCATCCACGTACATATACATGCACTGTAGTTGAACATCGTTTTTGAACTCAACTACAAAATACACATGTTTCTTCACACATAACATGTTATATTCCAGAGATGTACATGCATGAAGGAATGAGAAGTTCTTTGCTTAGCAGATAGGCAAGGCCAAAAGCCAGAGTTCATACGAGGTACCTACTCATGATGGCCAGATGAGTAGAGGGACCTTAGAAAGAACTCTAGATGGTGACTAGGTCAGGGTTATAAATAGGTTGGGAGTTGACTCGCAAGTATGTCATTCTCCACTTCTCACATTTGGCATCATCTCTATACACATGATATCAGTTACTTATGTGTTTTAATAAAAGCATGCACAAGTTTTCTCATGTTTTCAGAATTTGTTTTGCAAGTGTCGAAGAAAGAAGAAATTAATAAAAAAAAGGTTACCATCATGAGGGCGTGTAGTGCCCAACAACAAATTTTTTGCATATTTCTATCTTGCAGGTCATGGACCAAAAAGAAAGTGGCTTGTCCACCACTATGCTTATGCCTTTGTAGTGATTATGTATTTTTCTTTTATTTCCATTTTACTGGCGAGATGCTGCCCAAATTTTTGTAACCTCATGGTGTTATATGCCATGAAAAAACTAGAGAGATATAGTCTTTGAGAGAGGAAGTCTTATGTGTCTTTTAAAAGTAGTAGCAAGAATAGATGCTTGCAAAATATTTTAGTACATGAGAAGATGCATGAGTGTATGCATAGAACTTTTGCACGGTTTCAATTTACAAATGGTTTCTTTAACCTCACCGGCAGTGACGGGCAAGTCCTTAACATGTTTCATCATTTTTAGGTTAAAAAAAAAATAAATTAGGAAATAGTTAGAGAGCTAGCAGCCTCATTGCAATTTGGATGCCACTCTTTGCGAGAATGCCCAAAATCATTGAAATTTGGAGAGAAAATAGCTCAAAGACGTTTCTTTAAGCTACCCAACTTTTAGGTAATTTGGATATCTTTAAAAGGACCAAATGACCTCTGCACTAGAAGTGCTTCTAATAGAGGTAGAGACCTGAAACAAGTGACAAAGGCATGCTAGAAAGGACATTTCTCTTCATTGTTAGATCCAAATTGCATGCTTTTGTTGGATATTTAAGATTAATAGATGAAGGTTATCCATAATAGGTTTCATTGATTTTAGAGATCATTTGATAGGTCAAAGGATCTCTCCATATGAAAGTGCAACCTCTAGAATTTATGAAATGACCAAAGACCATGTCATATAGAGGTGATTGGTTTGTTGATATATTTAGGTAGTGATGTGTGTGAACACACTAGGACCAACGGGCCACTTTTTTCCCTCTTTAGGAGGTTTTTTTCCCAGCTTGTATATATGCTTATAACCCTAATGGGATACTTATCTTTGTACATTCTCTTGGTAATACATTCAGTATTGTGTGTTGTGCTCCAAGCTTCTTCTTCTTCCTTGTACTAATCGCGTGCTTTTGCAAACCTCAAACTCCAACAATTGGTATCAGAGTAGGTTGCTGCTTCACTTAGGGCATCGTCGACACCCCTCCGATGACAGTCACAGAATCGCATGAAAACTAGTGAGCATACTAATGGCAATTAGGAATTCAAAGCATCTTCAATTTTCTGGTGTCCAAATTGTGATCTGAGCTCGTTTTGACCTCCAAACCCACTAGTATAGTGTCTATGTAGGCAATTTTGTCTTTTTATGCCAAAGATATATATAGGTTTCGATTCGCCAGTATAAGCGCCTCAAAATCTGCTACAAGTTTAGCAGAACTTGATAGAGTAGTTTTGTTCAACTTTTTGAGATACAATCATTTTTCTCCATTAGGGTATCTTAGTTAGTGGCCATGGCTGAAAGTAGTGATGTATTCCATATATTGGCTGTTGAGGATAAGTTGGATGGTACCAATTACCTATTATGGGCATATATGATGCCTCATGTATTGGTTGCAAAAGGACTATGGAATATTATTAGGGTATTGAAAAATGTCCTATTACACCTACAAACACATTTGTTGAAGGTGATGTAGATGGCATTGAAGATGACGACAGTCTTCAGATTCCTAATAGCACTACGATTCTTTCTCCTAGCTACTATAGAGCAACTTTGTTGGGATGGGAGAGATCCTCAGTCACATGCATTGATGGCCTTCTCTATTAAATGTGCCACTATTCCTCACATTTGTCTTGCAAAACAGCAAAGGATGCTTGGGATACACTTACCACTTTATATGAGGCAAGGAATGAGGCTTGTATTGCTTGCCTCTAAAATCAATTGGAGAGTGAGCACATGAATGAAGGAAATTCCATGGATAGTTTTGTGGCAAAGATCAAAGCTTTGAAGGAGTAGTGGGTTTCTATTGATGAATTCTTGCCTGGCAGTTCACTTGTGTCGACTGTTCTGAATGGTCTTCTAGATTCATATTAGAGTTTTGATTGATGATGAAAGGCATTCTAAATGCCTTAACATTTGAGGATTTGGTTTCTATTATGTTGCAGGAAGATGAGTCCACATAGATGAGGTCCATTATGCATGTTGTAGATCCAGCTTTCCTAGCTAGTCGGAAGGGAAAATGTGAATGGAGCTCATCTACTAGTAAGCAAAAAGCTCCTAATTCTACACAATGAAAGAAGGATGACAGAGAGGATAATAAAATAGAAAAGCAAAAATTGTTTTGCAAATATTGTAAAGAAAATGATCATGTCATAAAGAGGCTAGAATGGTTGTTGCAGAGGCCTCTACACCCAAAACAGAGTCCACTAATCTTGTATAGAATGAAGAATGAGCATTTACTAGAGTTTGCACTTATGACCCATCCTCTCATGAACAATGTATGTCTACAGTAGACTCATATGTTTGGTATCTTGATATTGGGAAACCAAACATAGTACCTCATAGTGCAGTTTCTTCACTTCACTTGAGCCTGTCCCTATAGGGAACATTGTCACATGTGCCAAAAACTCCTCTTCTCTTGTCATAGGAGTTCGTAAGATCATTTTAACTACTACTGATGGTAGTTCTTTTACATCGTCGAATGCTTTATTTGTGCCAGGGATCAAGAAAAATGTGTTATTAGTTTCAGCATTAGCCAAGATCGGCTTTGGCTATGGAATTTGTTGATGAGAGATTTACAATTCATGATTTTTCAAATGGCGATGTCATTATTACTTCTGACATTTAATGTCATGGGTTGCATTAGCTCATAGGCTATGAAAAATCTCTGAATGAATTCCCATGTGTAGTAAATGATTCTTAGGCTATGTGAGATGCAAAGCTTTGTCATGCATGATTTAGTAATCTAAATTTTGCTAGTTTGGTATGCCTATAGAAATCTAGAATCGTTTTCTCTTTGCCCAAATGTGAGGCACCTCGTCATGTCTACGAAAGCTATATTTTGGGAAAATTGTAGCATTCCTGCTTCCCAAAAGATGGTTCAGTTCGAGCTACTCTGAAATTGTAGCTTGTAGACAGTGATGTCTGTGGTCTTATGCAGACACCTTCTTTTGGGAACTATTTGTACTTCCTGAATTTCATTGATGATTTTTCTAGGCATGCATGGGTATATCCATTAAAAGAAAAGTCTGAAGTGTTTATGTGTTTCAAATAGTTTTTGGTTTTGGCTAAAAATCTGTAAGCATGTAAAATGGGCACCCTCCATTCTGATCGGGGGGGGGGGGTATATGTCTTCCAACTTTAATGTGTTTCTAGGCAAAAGTGGGATAAAAGTAATTTTACTGTGCCGTGTACACCTCAATGGTGAGGTGTATGGCCAAGAGTCAGGCTTTACCACATGATTTATAGCTTGAGGTTGTTATGTGTGGAGCATATGTACTTAGTAGGTATCCGACTAAAGCATTGTAGTTTATCACTCCATATGAGGCTTGGCACAATTGCAAGCCATCTTTTGCTCATGTGCATGAATTTGGTTTTCTGACATATGCATTAGTTCCTAAACAACAACACAGGAAATTGGATGATAAAGGAATGGAATGTATTTTGGTTGGATACAGTTCTGAAAGAAAAGGCTATCATCTGTATCATCCACTAACAAAATGCAATTTGGATAGCCATGATGTTTTTATGGAAGATGCTATTCAACCATTTCTTTCATGCACTAAGGAGCCATCAATTAGCTCCAAAGATGTTTACAACACTTTGCTACCTCTTTGTATAGGTGTACATTCTAGTGCTAGTCCAAATGAGGCAATTTCTCATCCTTTAGAGGTTTCATGTGATGACGCAGATCATTATGCAGATTTGCATGATGCACTTCTTAATGAGAGAGATGATATTGAAGAGGCAAAAAGTATGCCAAAGTGGCTGGTGTAGACTTTGTGAGATAGAAAATTAGATGCATCTCTATCATATCGTACTCATTCTAGCTCTCATAGTGCTTCTTTTGCATCAGATTGCTATGCTATGGATACCTCTAGTCTTTGTGATGAGAATGAGCCTGTTTCATTTTATGAAGCACAAGTATTTGAAAATTGGATGGCTGCTATGCACTCAAAATATCATGCTATCATGAAAAATTGTACCTCGTCTTTATATGACTTGCCTCCTTGCAAGAAGGCCAAATGCACTAAGTGTGTATACAAGCTGAAGCCTAGGCATGATGGAATAGTTGAAAAGTATAAGGCTAGGCTTTTTGTAAAGGGTTATGCTCAAGAAAGAGCCATTGATTTTGATGAAACCTTTGCTCCTACATGCTGAATGACTACTATTCATAGCATTTGTGCACTTGCAGCTCATCATGGTTGGAATGTACATTAGTTGGACATTAGAACTGCATTTTTGAGTGGTGAATTGCATGAAGAAGTGTATGTCATTCAACGCTATGGCTTTGTGTAGAAAGTGCACGAAAACCAAGTGTGCAAGTTGAAAAGGGCATTATTTGGTTTGAAGCAAGCACCACGTGCTTGGCATGAAAAGATACATGCCTATTCAATTGCACATGGTTTTGAGAACATTCCAACCGAGAGCATGTTATATGTTAAGCATGCAAATGATGTGCTTATGATCATTGTTGTCTATGTTGATGTCATGTTGCTCATTGGTCCCAATGAGAAGCATATCATTGATTTAAAGGCTAATTTGCTCGCCTAATTTAAGTTTTTGGATATGGGGCATTTGCATCATTATTTGGGCATTTAATTTATGCAAGTTGATGGCCTAATAGCTTTATGTCAAAACAAATATATTGACATATTATTGTAATTTTTTGGCCTTGAAGACTACAAACCTATTGCCACTCCTATGGAAACACATTTATGGTTGAGTCTTCATGATGCTAGAGATGCATTGGATGATGTTCTCTATCAATAGGCTATTTGATGCTTGAATTACTTGTGTTACTTGGCCAAGTATTTAGTTTTTTGTCTCATAGATCAGCATGTTTATGCATTCCCTAGGTGTCATGCATTGGAAGGTGGATAAGAGCATCTTTCACTACTTGAGTGGTACCCAGCTACTTGGATTGTTTTATCCCAAGGAGGGATCAGTACTGCTAGATTTACATGCTTTTTCTGACTCAGAATGGGCTGGTTACTATGACACCCGTGTCTCCACTAGTGGTTTTTGCTTCATGCTTGGTATCTCATGCATACCTTGGTTGAGCAAGAAGCACCATAATGTGGTGACTTCTAGTTGCGAGGCCGACTATAGGGCACCTTTCACAACGACTTTTGAGTGTGTGGCTTAGAGGCCCTATGGCTGATTTGGGTGTTTGTCAATCTTCTGCCACCATCATCTTCACTTATAGTCAAAGTGCATTGGCAGTTGCAAGGAACCTCGTGTTCCATGCTCACACTAAGCACATTGACGTGCACTAAAATTATGTTGGGAAGAGGTTCTTTACTGGATATATCAGTTTGACATATGTGCCCACACAGGAGAACATTGTAGACCTTTTCACAAAGGCTCTCCCTAGGGAGCAGTTTGAAGCTTTCTGCAAACCTTTGGGCTTATTTCATTTTGTGGATTGAATCCACATAACTTGGCACTTCCTTATACATGACTGCTAGCTCCTTGTTCATCGCATCACTCCTAGGGGGATTTGTTGATATATTTAGGTAGTGATGTGTCTGAACACACTACGAACGCCATGGAATTTTTTTCACTCTTTAAGAGATGTTTTCCAGTGTCTTGTATTGTAGGGATAGATGGATGGACACTAAAAGTGATGAGTAGGTACTACCAAATCCTGCTTAGTAGCAGCCCTTTGTGACTTCAGACTTGATACCTGGGCCCTCTTAGCTTTCCAATGACACCATAAAAGTGCCTATGTACTTTGGAAATGATGTATGAAAGATTGAATCAAAACAGACTACTTCCAAATAGAAGACTCAATGAAAACCTGTTATTTTTTATCATACTACTTGTAATGGTCAGTGCTACCAGTACAGTAGGAATTAGCAAAATTCCTTTTAGAGGTATTGAATTAGCTTAGTAAGCTAATGATCCCAAGTGGAATCACTTGAAATGATACACTATACACAGAGCAATCAATTTAGCAAATTAATAATTACCCCTAATTTTTTAGGACCTCTACAGAGTTTGACTAGTGAGTGCTTCGATGCACTTTTCCCTAGATTCGATAAATGGATTTGCTTCAAACTTTGTCAGCATGTAGATAACTCTGATCAAGTTGCAACAAACTATAGATCATTGCAATTGGTTGAGAAATGACTGAGATATGAGCAGCACAAGTTGAGAGTTAAGAATGACTATAATTGAGAGATCATGGATGAAAAATGTAGATGTATATTATTATTTAACAATGTTGTACAAGATCATAAGCTTGGTAATCATAGCCATATGATAGAGAGTAGTGTAGGCTACAGTGTAGGCCTTACACACATACAAGATGGTGATGGAGAGCTTGGATGATTAAGCTACCCCGCAACTTTCTCCAAGTGATTTTATATAAGTGTTGTATTCAAATTTGAATTTGAGTTCACTTTTGGCTCTATCTAAAAGTGATCCTTTATTCTAGGATATATTCTCTCAATGAAGTAGTTACTTTTCTAACTAACAAGTCCACGAGTTTTTGGTAGGTGATTACAAAAATTCTCTCAAGTCAAATAAATGACTTTTACAAATGTAAAAAGATAAATTTCCACTAACAATGGTTTCCATGGAACTTCATATCTTTATGAGCCTCAAGCCAAAAAGTGTGGGCTTAGATTTTGCACCAACAACTCCCCCCAAGCCAAATATTTTGGCTTGGTCTTCATCTTCAATCTTCATGGATGTCCTGTAATCCAATCATTGATTTAAATCTGCAAAGTTTTGTACCATCTAATGCTTTAGTCAACAAATCTGCACATTGCATTTTAGTTGATACATATGTCGGCTGAATATCCTTGCTCAATAGCTTCTCTCTCCTATAATGATACTGGACCTCTATATGCCTGGTCCTACCATGATAAATGGGATAAGCTGCAAGATGTAATGAACTTGTATTATCTCCAAAGATCATTGGAGATGTAGTGTGCAAACCTAAACAATAATTTGATCCATATAGCCTCTTGAGTAGCATTGGCTAATCCTCTATACTTTACCTCTGTAGAAGATAAAGCAACAATAGGTTGCTTCTTTGATGACCATGATATTGGCTTATCATGTGCAAATGATAAGTATCCTAAGGTACTCCTATCATCTTTGCATCTTGCCCAATCAGCATCTGAATATATCTTAATGTCCAAGTCTGATGTATAAGGGAAATACAAACCATGATGTTGAGTACCGTTAAGGTACTTCAAGATCCTTTTGGCAGCGTCCAAGTGAGGTGCCCTAGGCTTGTGCATAAACTGACTTAGCACACTTACTCCATAAGCAATGTCTATCCTTGTCAAGGTAGCATAGTTTAAGCTTCCAACTATGCTTTATTCTCAAGTACATCACCTTCATGAGCACTTAATTTTAGGTTAACCTCGATTGGAGTACTTGAAACTTTGGCATCCTGCAAATGGAGCTTCTTCAACATATCGTGTATATAATTTCTCTGAGTAATGTAAATTCTAGAATTAGTATAGAATAACTCAAGTCCAAGAAAATATTTTAGTGATCCAAGGTCACTAACTTTGAACTCCTTCATCATGTGATTCTTGATCTGTTTGATGCCATTATCATCATTACGTGTAGGTATGATATCATCAACATATACACATAGGTATATTACCTTTGAATTACTTCTCTTGATGAAGAGAGAAGTATCTGCTTTACTCATGACAAAACCTTGGTCCTGAAGGTATGTAGTCAACCTATGGTTCCATGCCCTAGGTGCCTGCTTCAATCCATAAAGAGCTTTGTTCAATTTACATACATTTGTTACCTTGTTTGGGTCCTCATAGCGAGGAGGTTGTGACATGTACACCTTCTCTGAAATCAAGCCATTTAGAAATGCATTTTTTACATCCAACTGATACATCTTCCAATTCTTTGATGCAGTCACACTTACCAATACCCTAATGGTTGGCATTTTTGCCACATGTGAGAAGGTTTCTTCATAATCAATCCCTTGGGTTTGTGAAAAACCCTTAGCCACAAGTCTAGCTTTATACCTGCTTATTGACCCATCAGAATTCCTTTTGATCTTATAGATCCATCTAGAACCAATTACCTTCATAGACTCCTTCTTTGGTATTAGTTCCCAAGTATCATTCTCCTTGAGTGCTTCAATCTCCTCATCTATAGCTTCTTTCCATTTTGTCTTGGTCTTTGCTTCCTCATATGATGCTCCTTCTTCAATTGACAAATCTTTTGCAAGATAAACATAGTGTTTAGTAACTAGGGAAGTGTCATACCCATATCTGATTGGCTTCTTGCTCTCCCTTTGTGATCTTCTGATTGCTTGGTTGGATGATTCAGCTATATCCTCCAATTTTTTCATCTTGAATTTGCCTTTGGACTTCCATGCCTTGAATTGTTCAAGATTGGTGATGTCCTCATCGTCTGAATTGATGTCTTCATTCTGAGTAGGTTCCTCCTTAGTGAGGCTTGGAAAATCCTCTTCCAAGTAATAAGGTAGTTTTACCTTCTTGCATTCACTATCAAACCAAATCGTTTTCATCAAAGGCAACATCTCTACTGACCGCGAATCCCTTGTTTGAAAGATTGTAAAACCTGTATCCTTTTTTATTTAGATCATACCCTATGAAGATACACTTCTCTGCATTAGGGTCTAGCTTACCTCTTATCTGAGAAGTGATATGCACATATGCTACACATTCAAATATCCTACAATGATCAAGTGAAGGTCTTCTACCATGCCATGCTTCATATGGGGTCATCCCATCAAGAGATTTGGATGGAAACCTGTTTACAAGATAAGTGGCAGTAGATACACTCTCTGCCCACAAGTAGTTAGGTCATTTTTTTTTTTCATTTAACATTGACCTAGTTGCTTCAACAATCAATCTATTTCTTCTTTCTCCTACCCCATTCTGCTCAAGGGTATACCTTGTGGTAATTTCTCTCTTGATTCCTCTATCCTGCGAGAATGCATCAAAATCATTTGAGAAGTACTCACCTCCTCCATCTGACCTTAGTCTTTTTAGATTTCTCCCTGTCTGATTCTCAACAAGTCCAAGATACTTCTTAAAACAATTGAATACTTCATCTTTGTTCTTCATAAAGTACAATATAGTCTGCCTACTGTAATCATCAACGAAGGATACATAATACCTTGATCCAGAGATTGAGGGATCCTTACTTGGTCCCCATACATGTGTATGAACAAGTTCTAGATAATCCTCATGCATGTAGCGTTTCCTTGAGAAAGGTAACCTATGAGACTTTCCAAACTGACAAGCACCACACTTATAAATCATGTGTTGCTTGGATACATTAGGTATCCCAAGCACACATTGATCTCTGCATATTTGTTTCAAGGTTCTTTCACCTACATGCCCCAATCTTTTATGCCAAATTTCAAGCTCTCATAATGTTTAATCTTTTTAAGTATAAAGTGCAATGTTCCCTGTATCCTCAAGTTCAAAAGTGAATAGTCTACCTATCTTTACTCCTTTGGTGATTCTTTTGAAACCATGCTTCGGACCCTCCACAAATGCTGCATATGGGTTGAATCTAACGTGCAAACCTTTTTCAACAATTTGTCCAACACTCATCAAAGTCTTGGTAATAATTGGTACATATAGAACCCTACTCAACAAATTCTTATTTCCATCAGAGTTCTTAACATTTCCAACATTAATGACTGAGTGCTTTGTTTCATCACCTGTTTGTACTTGATGCTTACCCTTTGGTTCCTCAAGGTCAAAGAGAAGAGGTACATTGCCTGCCACATGGTTTGAGCATCCTGAGTCAATGTAGAAGAGATCATCATCATTTATACCTAATTTTAAAGTCATGTTCATAATCAGAAGAGAATCTTCTTGCTCCTCTGTGTAGTTATTGTAATCCTTTCTGGATTTGTATCCTCCTTGGTAGTTGCTATTGTAGTTGTTGTTGTATCCTTGGTGGTGATTGAATCTTCCTCTTGATTGTGTGTATCCACCTCTTTGATAACCTCTTCCTCTCTGATTCTTGAAGTTCTTGAAACACTCATCTGTAGTATGATTTGATAATCCACAAATATTGCATGGTGAGGAGTTATAAGGTCTCTCCCTACCTTGCTTACCTCCTCTGCCCCTTCCTCTTGATGACTTCTACCTTCTTGTTCTTGTGTTTCTCTTTAGACTTATTCTTATCAGTGTATAGGTCAGAAGAGCTATTACCACTTGATGAATATCCATTCTTGTTGAGCTTGGCTTGTCCATGTATAGATCCATGCCAGTTGTGAAGTTCTCCCATTTGTCATTAGCTTTAATACCATTGATTACTTGCCTTACAATTTTCTTCTCTTTAGTTTCTTCTCCTACGCTTGCCAACTGATCTGCTACATGTTTGACTTTGGTCACATACCCTGAGATGGGTTGCTTAGGTTGCTTTCTTTGAGTGGTGAACTCAATCCACAATTGATTCTTCCTAGCCCTTGTGTTGGAAGAGAAATAAGAAGACAATGTTTGCCAAGTCTCTTGGGATGCCTTAGAGTTCCTTATGTGTGGAAGAAGAAAATCAGAGATTGAGTTAAGTAAGTAAGACCTTGCTAATGCATCCTTGGCACACCATGTGTTGAGTCTTTCATGCTCTTCTCTTGTAGGTTGTCCTTTGCTTCTGAATATGGGCATCTCCTCATCTCCTGAGATGTATCCATAGAGGCGCCTTCCTTGCAAGTATGTCTTCATCCTCAAAGACCATGCTTGATAGTTGTTCATGTCCAATTTATCAATGAAAGAAGGAAAACCATCTCCCATTTTACCTTAGCTTTGCTCTGATACCACTGTAGGGATATCAAATTAGCTTAGTATGCTAATGATTCCAATTGGAATCACTTGAAATCATGCACTATACACAAAGTAATCAATTTAGCAAATAAATCATTACCTCCGATCTTTTAGGACCTCTATAGAGTTTGACTAGTGAGTGCTTCAACATGCTTTTCTCCAAATTGGCTAAATGGATTTGCTTCACAAGCTATAGATCATTGAAATTGGTTGAGAAATGATTGAGATATGAGCAACACAATTTGATAGTTAAGAATGACTATAACTGAGAGATCATGGATGAACAATGTAGATGTATTGTATTAATGAGCAATGTTGTACAAGATCATAGGCTTGGTAATCATAGCCATATGATAGAGAGTAGTGTAGGCTACAATGTAGGCCTTACACACATACAAGATGGCAATGGAGAGCTCGGATGATGAAGCTATGCCCCGCGACTTTTCCAAGTGACTTTATATAAGTGTTGTATTCAAATTTGAATTTGAAATCACTTTTGACTCTATCTAAAAGTGATCCTTCATTCTAGGATATATTCTCTCAATGAAGTAGTTACTTTTTTAACTAACAAGTCCACGAGTTTTTGGTAGGTGATTACAAAGATTCTCTCAAGTCAAATAAATGACTTTTACAAATGTAAAAAGATAAATTTCCACTAACAATGGTGTCCATGGAACTTCATATCTTTATGAACATCAAACCAAAAAGTGTGGGCTTGTATTTTGCGCCAACATGTATATGCCTATAAGCCTAATGGTTTACTTGATATTTTTGTAGGATTGAGTGCTTAAATGATTTTTTAATTGAAGTAAGTATGTGCCTTAGACATTTCTAGATAGTGTATGTGCAAGAGTGTTGTATAGGTGTTTGAGATATAGAATAACATCATGTGTATGCATATGGTTTTGCATAATTTCTGTTGATCATCTCCATGTGCAAATGCTATTCTAGATTAGTTATTATATCTCCAAGTATACGTCTTGCACCCTTGAGTTATTTAAATCATTTGAGCTCCCGTTTGAGGGGTCTATACCATAGGCTTGATTTATCCTAAGGTGTGGGAACCTTCGTGCCCAGAGAAGCTTCTCCTACTAATGCCTTGGGGTGTACATGAGAGGAGGATTCTCGCTTGAATAAGTATACATCTGATACCATGTGTTTGGACCTTAGAAAAGTGTCCACATACAAGACACTTGGAGGGACACTTGGAAGTGTTCAAGTACATGTGACCCTTTTTATAGACGTGTACATATGGGTGATGTTGGTTTGGTGGAAACATGCTCTCAATTATGAAACACTACACTCACTCATGAGTTTATCTTTCATCATGATGAAAAATTCTAATAAGTTCATAGAACTTAAGAACTTGAATAGCTTATCATTGAGAACAACGATCTTATTAACTATGAAAGATAATATGATAAAGTGGCATGTTAAGGAAAAATGGTTGAACCATAACATGCCTTTGAAGTGATCATTTCTTTCCAACCCCTGAGTTTCTCCAAGGCTTATCTCTAAGGTAGTGACCAAGGCATACACCTTGGCATACCTTATCATTTAAGTAATTGACATCACCATTGGTGCCATTAGCTATGTTCAAGTAAGGGCTTGAAGGATCAAGGAAGAAAAAGTACTAGCACTCCTTGGGAGGTCACCTGCGTTAAAGAATGCTAAAGGTAAAGGATAGAATGTTAATGGGCATGTTAAATAATTATGTGCAGCACATGCTTCGACTGTGAAGATCAGAGAAGAAATTAATGCTATTTTTGGATGATGTTGATGTGTTGGCACTTGATAATAATGTGCCCATTGATGCTCTTATGGCTGATTCTCTTTTCCATACATGGTTGCTAGGTTCTCATGATTATTTTCTGTGAAACCACATATTGAATGTTTTTCTATTTATGCATAAAGTCTCTTCATACTATGAGACTTGGTGACTCCTACTAGTGTGACATTCTTGAGATTGGAGACATAATTCTGTAGTTCATTAATAGTTCAAACTTCACTATGCATAATGTCATCATATACCCCAATTATCATGTAGTTTGATGTTAGATGGTCAACTTGATGATATTGGTTACAAAGTGGTTTTCTATGTTCAACCCTTTCCCATACCAAAGGGAAATATGGTTATTGCAAAAGGAAGCAAGGTTGACTCACTTTATCTTTTATTTGTATCATAGAAAGAACACTTGTCAGTTGTGATTGAAGAGACTATGGCTTGTATCTGTGATGGTGATCCATGCCACATATATCATAGTGTAATGGAAAATCTTTTTGGCTTTGGATTCTTACCTATCTTATCTTTCTCTTGTTTTTTAATTTTGTGAGCATTTTCGATATGGAAATCAAACTAAGAGTGCACATAAGACACACATTACTCTTCAATTCAACCTGTAGATCTCGTTCATATAGATGTGCGTGGACCTATGCCCGCAAGGTCATTAGGTGGTTTGTTTTACTTTATCACTTTCATAGATGATGCTACTAGAAAATTCCTAGTATATCCTATCAAATTGAAGGCTGAGGTATTCCATACCTACAAAAAATGGGTCGCTTCACTTTAGATTCCCCTCTAGATGCTATGGGAAAGATCTATTGTGAAACTAATATAATAATGTTTCAATTCCATTTTCTATAAATTATGTCGCTCCATCACTCACTAAATTCATAGCCCATATCATGGAAACATATTTTAAAAGCCAAAATTGTTTCTATTGTGACGAGTATGTTTGTAGGTTTTCTTAGCTTCCACCGAATTTCTCAACTAATAAGCTCACAAAGTAACGTATAATAAATATAGTCCTTTCGTTGATGATTTGATAGGGAAAATAAAACCACTCTTCTATTCGGTAAAGGTGTTCCCTCCCATAATTAGTCATCGGGACGTTTGCTTTACATAAGGATGCTTCACTCATCCACGTGTTTCAATATTATTGAAAAACGCCTTCGCATTCCATGCGAAGAGTGTTCCACCACAAGCGAATAAATAAGTTGCACATGCTTCGTGTCTATCCAACAATTAGAGACCTTGGAAAGTCCCTATCCTTAGAATAAGTTAAATATTTCAATTCCAACTTCTTCAAACTTGCAAGTTGGTGTTCCCATCAACTAGGTAATGCAAAATTGTCATCTTCTCATACAATCATGAGTGGCATACATTGCTCATATACTAGCACTCCCCCTCAATGTTTATTAAATGATGAATCAAGTGTGCCTAGCTACTAAGCACAATTGTTGAAGATGTCTATTAGGCTCCTCATTTGCAATAGTTTAGTGAACATGCAAGTGGCAGTTGTCTCATTTGGACAATACGCTAGCTCCATAATTTCATTTTCTTTTAGCACATGAGCATAGTGGTAGTATAATTATATATACTTGGTGCAAGAATGAAATATTGAGTTCTTTGGAATGGCCATAAAACCTTGATCATCAGATTTAATTAGAGTTTCCATTTGAGATAGAAATTATAGACCTATAAAATCTCCTTAACTTGATTTCCTTACAAGAGGCAAAGCAAGCTACGTTGTACTCAATTCCAATGGAGAAGAGTGTTAGAGATTGTTTCTTCATACTTACCCAAGAAATAGTACTTTAACCAAGTGATCGAGTAACAATATTACGAAATTGATTTTAAAGAATCACAATCTTAAACCCAATGTGAAGAGTGTCACTTGTGGTATAAAGAATCAAAAAATCCAAAGTTCTTACCTTTTAGCTTCTTATCCTTCTTATTTGCATATATATCACTAGTTGGATTACCATGAAAGGAGTTATCCTTTATGCTATTGTTGGCCTCTTGATTGAAGATTTTTCCAAGAAAGATGTTGAATTCTCGAGTTTGCACATCCATGATTAGATCATAAGTTGTGGTGAAAGACTACCATTGCTTATCACTTCTAATCCCATTGAGAATTTTCCTCATGATAGCCTCTTCTTGAATGATCTCTCTAGTGGATGCCAACTGATGAACAACCTCCTTGAACTTTGTAAAAAACTCTTTAATGGTTTTTTTAGGTGTCCTCTTCATCTAGTTGAACTCGTTCCAAAGATGATTCTTTCTTCATTTGGTAGTAGCAGAAAAGAAAGTTTCTAGGGCATCCCAAGTTTCTTGAGGTGTCTTGCATCCTCTAATGTGTGGTAATATAAAATCAAAGATAGAGTTTAGTATGTACAACCTTTCTTGAGCATCCCTTGCACACCAAAGTGTGAGATTCTATGTCTCCTCTTGTGTAGGTCCTCCCTTGGATCTTGGAATAGGCATAACTTCATCACTTGCTAGAATTCCATAAAGATTTCTACCTTGCAAATAAGCCTCCATTCTGATTTTTCAAGCTGCATAGTTGTGTGAATCAAAATTCTAAACCATTGAGGGAAATCTATCACTCATCTTGATCTAGTTGTGATACCACTGCAAGAACTTGGAGAAGCTTGTAGGAGGTAGAAAATTGAGTTACAAAGTGACAAAGTTCAGTCCAACCAACCAGCACATGACCAGCCCTTGAGATTATGGAGACTCAAATAGACCTTATAGGCATGTGATAAGTGCAATAAATTCCATTATGTGCTTTGAAGCACCAAGGCAAAATAATCGATACAAAAAAGATGGGTTTTGCACATTGACTAGATGAAAAAACTATCTTTGGATGAAATAATCAACTTCAAATGCTCATAGCAGCCACCATGATTACAATTGGAAACAATTGATTTAGAGGATTGATACCAAAATGCACAAGCGTACAAGAAATAAGAAAAATATGCTTTTGGAATGAACTTGACACTCAATAGTGGTACCTACTATTTTTTAGGGATGCATAGAGATAGACCTTGAGAAAGAACAACTAAGATTTCTCCCACTCTACTAGCACTTATATTTACACATTAAGTCCCTTCCCATCACTTGCACACAAGCCTTTAGTAAAACCTCAATGGGATGCATACATGGATAGAATAGGATCTCTTCACATCCTTAAAGACCATCCTCACAAAGTCAATGCGTTTGGGATCAAACTCTCTGACACACAACTTCAAGATCAAGAGATGGCATAGGAACACTCAAAGGTAAGCACCGTGAGTCTCAAAGTGAGAATGACTATGAGTAGATCTATGTTATAAGAATGCTATCCTTGAACAAAATGATCAATCATGACATGAAGATAGAGGCTTATCATGTTTTAGACACACTGTAGTTGGACATTTACACCCTTAGGACGAGTTGGTTCTCCATGAATTTTTCATTCTACAAAGACCCCATGAAGAGAAAATCTTTGATTTTATTAGATGAATATCAAGGCTCATATATCTTTCACAATCAACTAATATTTATCAACTCTCTACCTCGAGCATGCATATGCACCCCTAACGCATCATCGTAGATACGAATGCGATAATCAAGCATAAATGGATGTTTATCAATTCACTTAGACATAGAGATGCTATGGATGCTACTTCGACAGGTGCTACCAGAGCTCAAATCCATAGGAACAATCCTCTTGAACCACTTGTAGAATCACATGACATGTATTTCTAAGAGGTTTCAAGCTCATCAAGTGAGAAAATGTATTGTTGAGATATCAAGATCTACATGTGATGATCCAGGATGCCAAGTATCATTTTTCTGTTTCTCTGACATGTATAGTGGTCACACCCATATATTTCAGGGATACTTCACTGAGATTTATTAGATTTATCTACCGAGAGTGATGGCACATTTATTTCTTGCTAGCTCACTCATTTGCGGATATTAAGATTTTCCTCATGTATTGTTCTTTATATATTGGACTTGTTGTATTCTTGTTTTTAGGTCATTCTTGTACATTCCATTTTATGTAATAGAAGAAGAAGAAGAAGAAGAAGAAGAAGATCATTCTTCCTTGCCTCAATCTATGTGTGTGCTTTCCTTGAGAGTGAGAGTGTGTATGTGAGCTCTCTTTGTTATCTCCTTCCTCATGACATGGTATCAGATCCAGTATGGTTGTAGAGAGCTCGTGGAGGATAAGACGGTGAAGAGTATGCAGCAAGGCATGGAGAAAACGTGATTCATAAATGACCTCCATTTGCTACGAAAATCTACATGAAGGTAGAAGACCTCAAAACGTTTTCAGAAGTTATCCGTTTAGGGTCACTGGTTTATGTCAAAAAAGAGTCTTGATGAGGAACTTGGATTGCCCTCTATGAAGAATCCAAGAGTAAGAAAAGCACATGCAACTATGCAAGGATAAGAGACTGAGGACCAAGAAGATCCGGGAGGATGAGGAATTCAGTGCAACGATTGACGTATGACAGTTATATGGCTCGTCATTGTGCCTACATGACCAGGGTAATACAAGATGCCGAAACTTCTTGTTCTAAAGATCCAATTGGAAATGCAAATTGGGAAAAAGATATGGATGAGGAGATGGCTACAATTTATGGAAAGGAAACATGGAAGCTGGTTCCATTGCCACAAGGAAAGAAACCCATAGGCTGCAAGTGGGTTTACAAGGTAAAGCACAATGCTGATGGTAGCATAAGCAGGTACAAAGCACGATTGGTATCAAAATGATATGCACAAACTTATGGCATTGATTATGAAGAAACGTTCAGCCCTGTAGCTAAAATTTCTACTGTTAGAACACTTGTTGATGGATTTTCTATCTGTGATGCAAATCATTCACTATATGCAAGGAAGGGTGATGATGGCATGACAATTGTGGCTATCCATGTTGATGACTTGATTGTATGTGGTGATAATGGAGAAAGCATCAAAGAGGTAAATCAACTTCTTATGTAGGAATTTGACATGAAAGATCTTGGCGTGTTGCGCTACTTCTTGGGCATTGAGTTTATACATACAAAAATAGGTATATGGATGTCACAAAAGCAGTATGCCTTGAATATGGTGCAAAAGTATGGTATGGCTGATTGTCTGCCGATTTCTGTGCCATAAGTTTAGAATTTAAAGTTGGATACTACATCAAGTGAATCATTGGAAAATGCTACTATGTACAGGAAAATTGTGGGAAGCTTGATATATCTCACAATTATGAGGCATGATCTTAGCTACACTATTGGACTTGAAAGTCAATTTATGCAGGTTCCCAAGAAGCCACAATTGGATGCTCTGAGGTGCACTATACATTATGTGAGTGCTACTTTGGATTATGCATTATTTTACGAGGCTGGTGTAGATTTGTAGGTTCATGCATACACTGATGCAGATTGGGTTGGTAGCATTTTAGATAGAAGATCTACTAGTGGATTTCTATTCTCACTTGGAAGTGCCGCTGTTACATGGAGCAGTAAGAAGCAACCTAATGTTGCTTTGTCGAGTACAGAGGCTGAGTATAGAGATGCTACAATGGCATCATGTGAGGCATCATGGAAGTGTAGATTTGTAGGTTCATGCATACACTGATGCAGATTGGGCTGGTAGCATTCTAGATAGAAGATCTACTAGTGGATTTCTATTCTCACTTGGGAGTGCCGCTGTTACATGGAGCAGCAAGAAGCAACCTAATGTTTCTTTGTCGAGTACAGAGGCTGAGTATAGAGATGCTACAATGGCATCAGGTGAGGAAAGAGATGCTGCTTGTAGATTTAGGTGTGGAAGTGCAAAAGATTATCACTATCTATTGTGATAATATTAGCAGTAAATAGTTAGCACGGAACCCTGTTTTTCATGCTAGAACAAAGCATATCGAGGTACATTATCACTTCATCAGAGAGAAGGTACTAGCAAGTGAGATTGATGTTCTTTATGTGAGAACAAATGAGCAGGTTGCTGACATCTTCACCAAAGTAGTTGGAGCTGAGAAGTTGAAGAAGTTTAGGGAGATGCTTGGATTACAAGATATGAGATTGAGCTTGCGGGGAGTGTTGAGATATCAAGCTCAACATGTGATGATCTAGGATGAAATATACAATTTTTTCGTTTCTTTGACATTCTTCCTTGCCTCAATCTGTGTGTAGTACAAGAAGAAGAAGAAGAAGATCATTCTTCCTTGCCTCAATCTGTGTGTGTGCTTCTCCTTGAGAGTGAGAGTGTGTGTGTGAGCTATCTTTCTTATCTCCTTCCTCGTGTCATGTATGAGTGCATCCTATGCGACTCATCGGTATTAATACAACCATGTCATAGAAATCAAGAACAAAACTTTAAACAAAGTAGATAGATGACTATTACACGCTATCAAACAAATTTTCATGCATTAGCCTTGCACACTAGGCTCCTCGACAATCTAAAAGTATACAACCACTTGCAATCTAATGTTCTCCTTGTTTCTACCTTTCAACCGTTAGTTACTCCAGATACAACATGATCTTATCAAAGAAGACCTTTACATTAGTTTTTTTTCTAATCTTTTATGGGTGTGTGTGTGAATGAGGTTTGATTCTTAAGTACTTAGCGGCCACTGAGAAAGCTGCACATGATCCTTCAAGTCATATGGATGCAGCTATGCTAGTACATACTTGAATGATACAGAATGCAATAGTATGTCTCTCAAAAAATGCATTACACATGGAGCTAAGAGAGACTTAATGCATTCTATTCTTGGTAGTTTTCTTTTTTTTAACGATTTTCACGGAACCTCTCATAAAAAGAAAAGCTTTCCGAAAATATTTGCAAGTGCAAGTGTCATAAAATGTGCTTTCAAATAGGTCCTAGAGAGGGATTCATATGAACCAAATGATCGTTTTTATTTTCTTTTTTAAAAACGATGTTTGGCCTTGGCCTACTCTCCCAGATTTTAATTAAAAAAATAAAAAAGAAGAACAAAGTACAAATTAATGGAACTAGCACCTTTGAGACCCCCAAATCCCACAAAGCAGAGGCAGAACTTGGAGATCTAGAGAGTGCTACAAAAGAGGTTAACAAATGATCGTTTTTAGATGCAGACATGATAACCTTTATTCATTGAAAAAACGTGTTCATAGAAAACTCGTGTACAACTCCATGTATGAACCCACAACACAAGCTCAATACGTAGAGTATATTCTAAGAGTGACGCATGTGAATTACACACATTGGAACTCTCTCTCTCTCTCTCTCTCCAAATTCATTATCACATAGTACAACATGTTGCACACTCATTTTTATAGTTTCAGAGATAAGAGAAGTGAACCCTATAGCCATAAAGTGAATAATTTCTAGTTATGATTTTTGGATGAACATCTCGATTTAATACAACGCCAGTATACGCATGGAAATTGACAACTGCTTGATTCCTCTCTTTCTGCAACTCATATAACAATGTGTTCCATCTCAACACATCACACAAGAGTTTAAATCAAGATATTACCAACCAAACAAATGATTCTTTTACTTTAATATCTTTGTTCAGTTGTTGTTTGCATTGGACCCGCCTTCCCTTCGAAGATGTCTCTTGATTTAATATCCATGTTGTTGTTTTTAATAATTTTGCGTACTTGCGCATAGAATTTCGAGCGACTTCTCACTCATTTTGTGCATATACAACTCCACATACACAGAGATTCAGAGCATTTCAGCTAAATATCTCTCTCTGTCTCTCTCTCTCAGCCTCTCTCTCTCTCTCTCTCTCTCTCTCTCTCTCTCTCTCTCTCTCTCCGCGGTTACAAAACCATATGATCCTTACTAAGTAGGCATAAGTTTCTCTGAAGTGATCCTTCCTTGTGGATTGTTCTCAATCTGGTTGTTCGATCATTGCTTATCTTCATACCTTTCTCGCTTATCTTCAGAATATATATTCACTGTTCATACCTTTCTCGCGTACCTTCAGAATATATAATCAGGATTTGGCAAAGACAACGTTGAAGAGAGAATTTTGCACGCGACTCAATCAAAGCATGAATAAGAAGGGATTAAATAAGGAGTAGAGGGCTGGTGCATTGGTCAAAGTGTGAAAGACAAAGAGCTTGGGGAAGTAGGTAGGATATGCGTGCCATCTGCTTATCTTATAATATACTCAACTTGATTCTTGTTTGAGAGTGATTAAAATACATATTAAAATGCACCATCAAGTGACTTCCATGAATTACTTTTGAGTTAAAAAAAAAACAAAATAGAAAATTATCTCTCCATTGGTTTGTATATTATGCGCACTGATCTCACACAAAGATCCATTTCCATTATATACTCATTGACCTTTTATAAATCAAGGTCAACAAGTCGCAGTATGCTTCCGAGTGACTTAAATGGAATTTGTTTATTAGGGATGAAGATGACTACTCTCACAGAGATTAGATCAAAAAAATAATGGCCGGATAGCATTCAAAGGCTAGAAAACCTTCATTGGTTATAGTGCCAAAATAGATTTACGAACCAACCTCTCTTCATTTATTTCTTCACCTAAAATAATTGTTGGTGCAATTAAGCCCAAGCCTATTGTAATAGGTCCCTTTTCTAGTGAAATAATTCATTTTGAACTTTCTGAATTTCATTGTGAGGATAATGCTTAGAATGAATAATTAGGTCATTTTATGCATATAGGAAAAATTTTGGGTTGAAAAGTTTCATTTTCTCTCTCTAGATCTTATTTGCATCATGTTTTCTAGTCAAATTTTGAAGGTGAAGATGAAAGAATTAAGAAAAACTCTATATGAGAGAAAGGTAGAGCAAGTATAGGAGAATAAAAGTGCCTGAGTGAAATTCTTGTGAATCATGCCTTAAGTACCTCGTTTAGGGTCCTACATTTAGTTCATTGTAAGAAAATGCCTTGATTCTACTCTCTCTCTATAATTTTGAAACTTGCAAGACTCAAATGTGGCATTTGGAGGTTGATTTGGACCTTGGACGTCTCTAGCACTATTATTTATGCTTATTACCTAGCTAAAGAGGCCCACAACACTCTCCAGCCATCACTTATAGAAGGTGTGAAACAGGTTTTAGCTACACCAACTCATCTTTTGTGATTATCCACCATCTCCTCCAACAGTGGTATCAGAGCAAGTTCAATCAAGATGGGAGATGGTTTTCCATCCTTCATTGACAAATTGGATAGGAACAACTTCTCAGCATGGTCCCTAAGGATGCAAGCATACCTTTAAGGGAGAAGCTTATATGGATACATCTCAGGAGATGAAGACATGCCAACCTTTAGGAGCAAGAATCAACCAACAAGGGAAGAGCAAGAGAGGCTAAGCACATGGTGTGCAAAGGATGCTCTTGCAAGGTCATATCTACTAAACTCAATCTTTGATTTCTTGTTACCACATATTAGAAGTTGTAAAACCTCCCAAGAGACTTGGGCCCTAAATTGCAATTTTTGTAAGTGTTGAAGCCAGGTTAAGGCTATGTTTTTCAACGTGAGTCCAAATGAATTGTATTGGGTGATCTTATCATCCACTTGCTTGGCTCATAACAGTTGTTTGAGTTCAAAAACATGAACATAGGGATCTGCTATCCCATCAAAATAATTTTTCATTGACCACTAACTTGGTGGGCCTCAATATTCTTGGGTGCTCTTAGGGTCTAGGTACAGGAAAGTCATCTCTACCACCTTGGAATCTTGGTTCTCTCGATCTCTCCATTCTATCAGTTTCCCCTGTTGATCGGTCTCTCCCTAGGGTGGGAGCAAAGCTCCCTTCTAGCTTCTGCTTGTGTTTCTCTCTTTGGCAACCATGGGTCATGGATGTCCCCTCTCATTGATGGTTAAAGGTTACATTAGTATGTGGTGGTGGCAATACCGATTCACCTCTCCATGCATAAGCATGTCTTCCATGATCGGACACTACAAAAACTCGTTTTGATGTGTTGTCTATGTAAACTAATTTTCCAAGTATCTCAAGGTCATGGAATTTATAGATTGTGATTGATCCTATTTCACTTGGTTCTTCCATTGTATACCTCCAAAATGCTTCATTCGAATCCTTATTGAGAAATAATCCAATACTTTTGTTATCTTGAGGGATGCATTTTGGTTCAACATCCTTGTCAGCACTGATTTCCCTCTTGGTGTCTTGGGTTCATCTCCTAATGTTTCTTGTCCTTGGGTCCCTTCTTTTGCCTTAGGAGTGACTACCCCAAATTCATTAGTGTTGTTAGGCTAATTATTAATGATGTACATTGTTCCTTCCTCATCTATGTATGCATCTCTCTCGAATTTAACCACTGGATGTTCCAATCCAATGGGTTGGTGAGGGTTTTGCAATTGCACAACCCACCTTCTCAAACCATCCTCATAGATGTGGGCACCTTAGTAGTTCAGGTCTTTCTAAATAGGCTATATTTGATCCTCCCTTAGGTCTCTCCATACTATAAGCCATTTTCCGCTCGCTTGTCTCAGAGCTCAAATTGTAAGGATAAATACTCAATTGTTGAGCCCAAGAACGTGTTGTAATTCTCACACTTGCTTCTGATGACTAGGGCTTTGTAAATTTTCCTTTCCTATGTGATTTTTGTATCTGAGGTTCATGAATTCACCTCCCTCTAACACTCAATGTGAGTTGTCATCACTTCTACTTCTTTGTTCTCAATCCCTTGGTTCATTTTTAATCCTTTTGGCCTCTTTTCTTGTCCAAATATATAGATTAGGAATCGTCTTTTTGTTTTATGTTTAAGTTCTCACAATGTCAAATTTTAATCCTTTTCCTTTAGGTTTTCTTGGTTGCAATGTCTTAACTTACAATTGAACTTGAATGATTAGTGTTTCTTGTACTTGAATCCTTCCTATCGCAACCCGAATTCAATCAATAATGCAACTCGCACTTTCCATGAGCTAGAAGTTGACCAAGGGGGTTGCAAATTCTTCCAACCTCAAGTCTGATGTCTTTATGGTTGCTCTTTCACCCAAGAAGATGCACTTCCCAAGCTTAGCCTCACATCACACTTTTCTTTGCCTCAGGTGCTCTAAATAGCCTATAAAAAATCAGACTAGATAGAGCTTTTCTGGATGAACAATAAAATTGGTCCTTCTTTAAACATGTACCTGGGCCTTGAATACATACTTTGTGCTTGCAAAATCACCCAAAATAGGCCTCAAAATGCCAAAAAATAGAACCTTAAAAAATGCATTTCAGGTGGACCATCATGATGGTCTCACACAATCACAATGGTGATGAACGGTCATGATGGTCCTGGACAATCATGATGGCATAATGGGGAATTCTCAAGATGGTCTGCAATTTATGCGTCATGGCAATGGTCTTGAACCGTCACTAATCTCAAAGACTATATGCATGGAGATGTACCACTCTTGTAGTGGAACCCTGTCCATCAGACACTAGAAGATGCTAAGCCTCTATTCATTTATGGATGTGTAAGCTTGTAGAGGAAGAGGAGAAGAGGTCAAAAGACAAAGATATAGGAGCATTGGGAAATCATACATCACTTCAAGGCCCAATGTATGCACCTATGAACTTTACAGACAAAGAATTGGAGCCCCATGACTAGGCATAAATCCTAGCAAATCCACTTAGAACCAATTACCTTCATTCATGCTTTCTAGGGTACTAGCTCCCAAGTGTCATTCTCTTCGAGTGCTTCTGTTTCTTCATCCATATCCTCCTTCCATTCTACCTTGGTACTTGCTTCTTCATATGAAGAAGGTTCTTCAAGTGATAAATCCTTCACAAGATAAATAGAACGCTTAGTAACTAATGAAGTATCATACCCATATCTGATTGGTTTCTTACTCTCTCTTTGTGATCTCCTTCAAGCTTGGTTGGATGATTCAGGTATGTCATCCAGCCTCTTTAGTTTGGCTTTTTCTTTTGATTTCCATGCTTTGAACTCTTCCAAGTTGATGGTGTCCTCATCATCTGACTTGATGTCTTCAATTGTGCTTGGCCCACAAACATGCAATGTGGTGATTTGTTAACCAAAGCACTTGATGGTACTAAACTTTGCAGGTTTAAAACCATGATTGGAACGCATGACATTCAAGAAAATTCATGAAGAAGTTCAAGCCAAGATGTTTGGCTTGAGGGAGAGCTGTTGGTCTAAATATCCAAGCCTTCAAATTTTGGCTAGGCATGGAAAAAAATATGTGCAACTAATTGAAGCATGTAAACCATTGCTTGTAACCATTTGATCATTTACCACTTGTAAAAGGTAAAATTATTGAGAATATTTCAAACGCCTTAGATCTCATGGAGGTAGGAAGCATATTAGCTACACGTTTCAAATAAGAGAATAAATCCTAATTTAGAGGAGTAACTTTTTAGTGGGAGCCAAACTTGAATTCAAATTCAAACTTGAAAGAAGATTGTTATAAAAAGACTTTAAAAATCTCACAGCCTCCTTGCCTCATCTTGGAGCTCATTTCATGAACATTTGTAGAGAATGATTAGCTTAAACCATAGCTTACTCCTCCCACTATCATTGAGCATCAATGCAATGCCAATGAACTTGTATAATCATGTGCGATAATACATATACTTCATTGAGTATCTCTGTCTAGTTCTATGCTATGACTACTCAGAACAATGAACTTTGTTTGATCATATCTCAGTGAGTCTCCACCATTGTGTCTGATCTATAGCTTTTTGGAACCAACTTGAGGTCTATTTTATGCTGCCAAAGTTTCAAACCTTTTGGTTCAGCCATTTTGGAGAAATTTCTATCCAACTACTCATTGGTCATCTATTGTTGAGTCCCTAAAAAATTGAGGGTAAGCCTTGGATTGCTTAAATCATTTCTTAGAGCATAGTTTATCTTTTCTAATGATTCCACTTGTAATCATTAGCTATCTAAGCTAGTTTGATTCTGTCAAAAGGAATTTGATCAATTGTTACTGTACAATGAGCACTGAGCAAAAGAACCAGCAAGTATATAGACCAAAATAGCAAGTTTTATGAGACTAGCTATTTGTGAAGTAGTCTGTTTTGGTTAATTGTTTCAAGCATCTACTTCAAAGTACATAGGTACTTTTTTGGTGTCCTTTGAAAGCTAAAGGGCCCTATTATCAAAATGTGAAGTGATTTAGGGCAGGTACAAAGCAATTTTGAGTAGTACGACCTCAGTTCCTTGAGGTATCCATCCATCTCTTTCAACACATATGATGCACACATTACAGCCTCAAGCTAGAACCTCTGTGGTAAACCGTGACTCTTGACCATGCAATTCACCATCTCCATGAGTGACCTATTTTTTTATCTAGCAACTCCATTCTGTTGAGGTATATACGACACTATACACTAATGTTTTATCCCCTGTTCAGCTAGAAATGTGGTAAATTCAAAAAACATATATCCCTCTCGTCGATCAAAATGGCGGGTGCCCATTTTACATGCTAATGGATTTTCAACCGAAATAAAAAACTATTTGAAGCACATGAATAGTTCGGACTTTGCTTTGAGTGGATATACCCATGCATGCCTGGAAAAATAATCAATGAAAGTCACGAAGTAAAGATAATTTCCAAAAGAAAGTGTCTGCATAGGATCACATACATCACTATGTACAAGCTGCAATTTCTTAGTACCCGGAATTGAACCATCTTTTGGGAAGGATGAATGCTACATTTTGCCCAAAATATAGCCTTCACAAACATGTTTATCGGGTGCCTCAAGTTTGGGCAAAGAGGACACCATTTCAGATTTCTACAGGCATAACAAACTAGCAAAATCTAGATGACCAAAGTGTGCATGCCAAATCTTTGCATCTAACATAGCCTGAGAATCATGTACTGCACATGCCAAATCATTCACATATTTCTCATAATCTATGAGCTTATACAACCCATGAGATAACATGTGAGAAACAATAATCACATCGCCATTTGACAGATCGTGAACTTTACATCTGTCATCAACAAATTTCACAACCAAACCAATCTTGGCTAAGGCCAAAACAGATAATAGATTCTTCTTGATCCTCGACACAAATAAAGCATCTGACAATGTAAAAGAACTACCATCAGTAGCAGTCAGAATGATCTTTTCAACTCCCATAACAAGATAAGAGGAGTTGTTGGTGCATGTAGCAGTATTCCTTGTAGGGGCAGGCTTGAGTGAAGAGAAGAAACTATAGTGTGAGGGAATATGTTTGGTCATCCCACTATCAAAGTACCAAACATGTGATTCTACTACAAACATGCATTCCTCATGAGAAGATAGGTCAAAACTGCAAAGAGTAGTAAATGCCCATTCTTCATCCCTGAGAACATTAGCAGGCTCTATTTTCGGTGTAGAGACCTCTGCAACAACCATTCCGGCCTCTTTCTTCTTTGCCTCTTTAGTAGCCAGTTTTGGAAAGCTCTCAATGACATGATCATTTCCTTTACAATATTTGCAAAACAATTTCTATTTTTTTTATTTCTTCACATCTTTGTCTTCCTTCTTTGATTCTGCAGAACTAGCAAATTTCTACTTACTAGTAGAAGAGCTCCATTTTGCTTTGCCCTTTTGACTAGCTAGGAAAGCCTGATTTTCAACATGCATAGTAGACTTTTTTTGCCTGGACTCATCTTCCTGCAATAGAACAGAAACTAAATCTTCAAATGTTAAGGCATTTGGATTGCCTTTCATCATCAAAAAAAGAGTAGAAGCAAAAATCTAATGTGAGTTAGGAAGACCATTTAGAACAGTCTCCACAAGTGAACTCTGAGGAAGGATTTCATCAGCAGAATTCAATTGTTCCTTTAAATCCTTGATCTTTATTAGAAAAATTTCCATAGAATCATCTTCATTCATGTGCTCACTCTCCAAGTGGTACAATGTGGTAAGTGTATCCCAAGCATCTTTAGTTGTTCTTTAAGAGAAAATGTGAGAGATAATGGCTCGTTTGATAGACAAGGCTATCAATGCATGTGTCTGAGCATCTCTACCATCCCAAGAAATTTGCTTTGTAGTTGGATAAGGTCTTCAACCCAGGTTATGTGCAAATAGTTTCACCGTAACTTGCCAAATTTCTTTAAATCCTTGATCTTTGTTAGAAAAATTTCCATAGAATCACCTTCATTCATGTGCTCATTCTCCAAGTGGTACAATGTGGTAAGTGTATCCCAAACATCTTTAGCTGTTCTGCAAGAGCGAATGTGAGGGATAATGGCTCGTTTGATAGACAGGGCTATCAATGCATGTGTCTGAGCATCTCTGCCATCCCCAAAAAATTGCTCTGTAGTTGGATAAGGTCTTCAACCCGGGTTATGTGCAAATAATTGCACCTATATCTAGCTATCTCTACGCAATTTCTTGTAACTTGTCAAATTTATTTCACCCTTAAGCCACAATTATGACTAATGTGGCTCACGTTCTCAATCTTGTCAAATTGTTCTTTGGTCCTTTCCCAACCTTGATCTTGATTATATTGCCTTCTTTTCATGGAAATTTATGTTTATGGTCTTATACACACTTTGGTCTTTTGTGCTTATGTTTTTACCTTTCACTTCTCTTCTCCACTTTTGGAATTCACTATCCCTCTTGCTCACATATCGCATACAGGGCCCTAATTATTCTCTCTCTCTTCCTTTCTCACTCTAATACACCACCCATTTCTCACACTAGCCCTTACACACTTTCTCTTTCCCTCACGACATCCCACTACTACAAACTATCCTCTTCCTCTTACTCCCTTCTTGTAGTCAGCCTTCCCCTTTCATTTCCTTGATCAAATAGACTCTTTCTCCTTCTCAGCCTAAGATTCACTCTCAGCCTTGCTATGCTTTCTCTCCTTCAAGCCCACCCTTTCACTCTTATTTTCAGACACACTCACTCAAACACACCTTTAGCTGAAACAAACAAACTCACTCACACACTCCTAATCTCACTTACTCATAGAAACACTCCACTAGATATTTGCCCAAAATGTACTCTCACACCTTCAACCACAAAATCACTCATGCACACACACCCACATGTATATTCTATCTCACATGCATTTCATGCACTCCCTTCTTCACATAAGGTCTGCAACCTCAATTCCCCTTTCCTTGTCTCCTGCAACCCTTCACTCTAACTCATAGTCCTATATTCTTATTGCAGTCTGGTCTCTATATCTCACATTCCTTATCTAGTAACAACTTATCGTTCTTTCTCACTCGTACACACATAAACAACCCAGCTTGCATGCATATGCACACCAAATCACTCTCACATAGTTACCAATGCACACTCACATAGCTGCACACAGTCATTCTCACTCTCAGCCTTCAGGCACTCTTACTCACTAACACACGAGTCAATCACACAACTCATTCAGTCACATGCTCATATATTCAGATATTCACATACTCAAATTCACCCACTAACCATCAACCGCATCCTCACTCTCACACTCATACAATCTCACACTCTCACATACAGACTCAATTAGAACCTCAAGCAATAACGGTTCCATGACAATGTGATGAATGTAAGTGTGTGAAAAATAACCATTCAGAATACTGAACATTTTCTTTATTCTGCATCTCATTACAATCACTACAAGAATTAACCTTCCATGTTACTGATTAAAAAGGATGGCAAAAAGCTTATTACGCATATTATTGATAAGCATTTATATAGAGAACCTAAATGATTGGCGTACAGTGAAGTGATTATGCATGTGTGGATATCAAAAGCACAATGAATTGTGTCTTAGTTATCTGTCGATTGGTTCATGCTGATGCATTTCTAACTAATGCAATGGTTGCATACATACCCCTTGAGGCATTCGAAGCAGAGAAACTTGGAATGCTCAAAACAAATGCACCTCTGGTGTCCCATGTAAGTTCCAAAACAGAATATAGCAAGATAATTCCATGCTTTCAACATTTATAAATCATAATGCCTTTCTTTACTCCATGTAAACATATACACTCTGAGTACATTATGCAGTAAACGGAGATAGGGGATGACTTCAAGATGTAATCAAAACATCTGACAACTTTTAATATAGATCAGTGAAATGAGTTCATAGGTTTATCAAAGATAAGTCCCTCCCTTACTTCCATATCGAAAAGATTCCAGCCTGATAACAATATTCGAATCTTCAGCCCAACAAGTTGTTCTTTCTTTGGAGCTCACTGACCTCTTGATGTGCAGTAGTGACAATTCCTTGTTGATCTCCTTTCAGTAGGAGAAGCCCAGTGCTTCTTCCTTCTCTCAACTATAGAACAACTCTCTCAGTTCCTTAGTAGGGTGGTTCTCTCCTCCTCAATCAAACCCTGCCCAACATTTCCATGAAGGTTAATCATGCACGCATAATGGTCTGTCCGATATGTTAGACCATACTCTTAATTCAAGGAATAGAAGAATTCCCTTGGAACATCAATTTTTCCTACAAGACTACAAGCATTTAGAGTGCACACAAAAGTAACATCATGTGACTTGATGCCTTCATTTTCCAAGTGCTTGAGGAGAGCAAAGGCATCTATGATATGGCCCATCTTACATAACATTGCGATCATTAGTGTGTAAGGCACAACATTTTGTTTGTGTGAACCTTGCATCATCTTGGAGTCCAAAATAATGTATGATAGTGCATACCTCTCTTCCTGTGAATCACTGCTATGATTGCACAAACATCAAGAGCACAATGAAAAGGCACCCTATTAAGGATGATAACCTGAGCTTTTCATTTGATGATACCATCTCAATCCATCTCCACTGTTGGTATGCTTCGCATAAGCTTTCATTATGGTCGTCTGTGAAACTACATCTATAGAAGAGATCTGATTGAATATCTCTGCTGGATCTCTATTAATAAGCTGAAAATCTAAGATATTTTCAATGCATCAGTAGTAGGTGCAGCAGAAATCGTAGCACGAATAGGAATTTGCAAAATATCACCATCTTCGACACCATTTGCATTAGCTTCAATGCATGTATTTGCAGTACCTAAATTTGCATGTGGAATAGGATGTCTTTGAACACCCTACACAATATTCCATAGTCCTTTTGTGACCAATACATGATGCATCACATAAGCCCACAATGGGTATGAAATACATCATTGCTTTCAGCCATGGCCATTGACCAAAATATCCTCAAACAAGTTTTGCTAGGCCTGTAGGAGACTTTGAGATGCTTACACTAGCGAACCGAAACTTGTATATATCTTTGGCACAAAAAGACAAAATAGCTTGCACAAGCACTATGATAGTGCATTTGGAGGCCAAAACGAGCTCATATCACGATTTCGGCACCATAGAGCAAAGTAGTCTTGATCTCTAAAACACCCTGAGTATGCTCACCAAATTTTGTGCAATTTTGAGACTATGACCGGAGAGGTCTAGATAACCCCTTAGATGAAGTGGTGACCTACTCTGATACCAATTGTTTGAGTAAGATGTCCGATGAAGCACACGAACACCACAAGGAAGAAGAAAAAACTTGGAGCACAACACACAATACTGAATGTATTACAACTAGAATGTACAAAGATAAGTAGCCCATTATTGCAATAGGCATATACACAAGCTAGGGGAAAACACCTCCTAAAGAGGGAAAAAGGTGCCTCAATGGTCCCAGAGTGTTCACACACATCACTACCTAAATATATCAACAATTAGGATCTAACTACTAGGCTTTGTAGCAAACAATGACACAATTGCATGCTAGCCTTAATTCGCTAGCCATTGAGAATGCCTCTTGAAATGCACAACACAAAGAACTGCATGATGCATATCACTCCCTGGAGTTGGAGTTTGAATGGAAGACAAAAGAAGGTATCATAGAGTTAGAAGAACACCTATGAGTTTAAGTCATCAAGAATGCAATGTTAAGCTGAAAGATGGGACTGTTCCGACGACATCTTGAAGCAGCAAAGAAAGAAAATCAATGCTTACAGGAGCAAAATAGAGAGAATTTTGAAGTAGCTATGGACAAGCCTCATGAACCCATTAGTTCGACTCGATTCAATGTTGTTCCATCTGAAACAATGCAAATGCTACTAGAGGACCAACATGTTAGTGGAGGATTATGATAGATTAAATGAGAAATGTTGGCTGCTGAAAAGTGACAATGCCAACTTATGCCTAAAAGCACCTGTGTAGCAACCTATCATTCAAGAAGTCTTACAGCTGGACATAATGAAAGAATTGACTACATTACAGGCATGTGTGTTAGAGATCCAAACCAAAATACCAGATACATCAAAGATCCCTCGAACAGGCTCCCCACCTAAAATCCGCGCTCATGAAGAAACAATCCCCATTCTGATAGAGGCTACTTTCAAAGAGGAGTATGAACTATAGCCTTCCCCAAGTGGATGGATCATCGAACATGGCCAAGATACATTTGAGCTCCCCACCCTAGCGTGGATGAATCCCATAGAGGAGCTTGACACAACTCATGTAGCAAGGGTAGAACCACAACTACATGCAATGGGAGTGATGGAGGAAAAGATACTTTGATCCCCATATTTTGCACACATAGAACACGATGATATATCTCTATCAATGAACTTCAATACAAGCCATACTTTCTCTATATGGCTGAGTATCATTTGGCAATCAAGAAGGCCATGAAGAAGAAACCTACACATGCCAAAAAATTCGAACTAATGGATTTACCTTTAGAGGCTCAACAAGGTAAAATGTACCAACCTAATTGGTGTAAAGAACAACTATAGGAGTACCCATAAACGTTTTACAAATGGAAAAGGCTCCCATAAACCTTAAATACAACCCTTGTTATGGTTTGCAACCCTGTTGTCGCTCTCCGACTACGTTTGCTATCAAAGTACTAGATAAGAAGTAGTGCAAGGACTGGCTAAATTACCCATACTTCACACCATCTCATGGTACTCCCTCAGTTGGATACGTGATGGTCATAATAAGGCATTGGTTCCCCTGGCTTTATCGCATGACCGACATTGTAGCATAGATGAGTATCAAGATTTTCAATATGATGTAGACAACCTTTAAGATCTTGAGACGCATCAAGCCACCCCATGTGTCCACCCCCAGATTGGAGCATGGCAATAGTGATCTTGTTTATGATATGAGTACAACACCGTGGATATGCTACATATGGCATTGCCGGATCAAATACTTACCCACATGTTATAAATTGACCTTGAAGAAATGTTTACTATTAATTTTTGGGAGTACCACTTGGAGGTATTCATTAGTCGACCAACACATGTGTTACAACTATTCGCTTGTGAACAGACGATGTGCTCCACACATTATTGCCTCCCACCACATGTTGAACCTTAGGTTGTTGACTGGAAAAAATTAAAAGTAGATCTAGGAAGAGGCTTTTATATCATTTAACAAACAATCTGGCATGATCTCTTACAGACATACATCACCAATGTCTTGCAACAAGGATTTGTCCGATATGATAGACACGAGAGGGAGGGGGTGTTGCCAGTTGTGAAAGGGAAATATACTAAGTTAGGGGAGCCAGACACATCATTTTTTCAAGAAATATGTTTTAAGACACGTTTTCCAAAACCTCAAAACAATGATTTTCATCAGTCTTGTAGCATATGTAGCATAGACTACCCAATTTTGTATCAAGAAATTCCATTATGTGCAAGCCAATGAGTCCTCAAGCTTGAGGAGCTTAGATAGAATGCTCATACCAATTTTGGTGATTTTAGACTTCATTGGGAGCCCAAAATGACCCCTAGAACCTAATTTTTAACTATGCCAAACACTAGGTTCAAAACCAGCCAAAACTAGTCTAGAACCTATAAAAAAAACTAGAGAACTCATTTTTGGGGTTAAATTGTTAGAGATTGTAGCTTGTTTGAGAGCTTGTAAGAGTATTCTTGAGTAATAGAGTATATCCTTCACCTTTCATTGCTTCCCTTTTGTCTCTACCATGTGTGTGTTCATGTATGTGTGTGTGCATTTGCATGCTTCTCACCTTCACCATCACTCATTCACGATCTACATATCACCTTATCTCTTCCGCAGATTGATAATTAAGGAGGTGTAGCTTCTTGACGTGGTACCTACCCTTGTCTAGAACAACAGCTATCTTAGCTATGCGTATTTATGAGACTTTTCTATGTGATCCTACTTGAGAGTGGAAAGTAGCCTTTCTTGGTACGTGGTATGCTACATGTCTCCACAATTTTGGTTTGACTTTGAATAGTTCTTCTAAAGTGAGATGACAGTGCACTTTCAAGTTCTTGATTGCTTTCATGTTCCTATGTATAGCTGATTCTTTGTTTCTAATCATTATCATGGGATCTCTCATATGAATAAATTCTCATTCCCAAGGTCCAATATTTTACTTGATTATGGAATTACATGTTCTCTATAAATAGAACATAGTTCATGAGGAAATTGATCATGAAGAACATCTATTTTCTAGATGGGTGGGGAATTCATCTGTTACATGCCCCACTTCTTCTCTCAAATTTCTATCAATAAATCGTATGAAAATCTATTGATTGGAGGAGGAACTTAGCACTCAGCTAAGCTAGGAACATTTGATTCTTCTAAAAAGAGTTATCCTTTATTCCTTAAACTCCTTAAGACTTTTGTGGATCCAAGTGGTGAGGTTTCGATTCCATTTTCTCTAATCTTTGTAGCATTCCTTGGAAGACTAGGCTACTCTAGTTAAAGAGTTGGCTACTGTCCAACATAGCCTGAGCTACATTGACAATTTTGATGCATAGCTTGGATCTTTCTACCTCTAAGTCGAGTCTAGCATAACATTTGTTTAATTTTGGTGGATTGGATCTGTCTTTTAATCATGGTTAATAGACTTTGAATATCATATCTAAGTCCTCTAGTAATAGAGCACTAATCCTGACTTAGAAAAGGTGAGGTCTCTAATGGGACCTATGATTTCAATTCTACAATTGTTTCCTTGGTCTCTTTGAGATGACTTCTCGCTGTGCTAGTTTCATATAGCATTGTTCTCTCAATCTTGTCTCTAGGGTCTCTCCATACCTTAGAGTTTTTCTTCCAAACTCTCCTATTTTAGTAGACATTAAGTCCTCCCATTCACTTCCTTACTCAGACTTCTGTAGGTAATGAGCTCTAGTAAGCACCTTGATGGGCACTAAGGTGGGTTGTAGCTCAAGCGTAAGCATCACCTCCTTTACTTGTCAATCGGAGAAGACATAAGGATGGTATGAAGACCTGGAGCAAGTGACGCACAAGTGGTGGAAGAGAAGCACTCACACACACACGCGCGTGCACATAGGTAGAGCAAAGAGTGGCACAATGGAAGCTTTGATTACTCAAAAAAAAAAGATTACAATTGCTTTAGATTTTATTCATTCTTTAACTTGCTCTCTCAAAAAATGACCCTTCTAGTCCTTTTTATAGTTTTTCACTAGCTTTGGCCCTGTTCATACCTAGTATCTAGCCTAGTTAAAAATTAAGTTCTAGGGCATATTTGAGGACTCAAACGGGGTCTAAAAAATATGAAAACTGATAGGTAGTTGTGCTTCCTATCTCTTCACCTTGGCACGTACTTCCTTGATGATTTAGCCCTTGACTTCCAACACTCCCCCCTCTCTCACATCTGTCGTCCCTGACAGACCCTTGTGTAGGGTGTTTCTTGATATAGAACTCGACGACATCTAAGGTGAAGTGGTGTTCTTCAATTCTTAATCCTTTTGCAAGATCTGTAAGTAGTGTATCCCAATCCACTGGACCTGGGACTTTCGGATGTGGCAGGCGCAACTAATAAGAATATAAAGTCCTCTCCATAGCAAATAGTTGTAGGAGATGTGAGGGTCTAGGAATGAATATTTCTGAATGGTACTCCCAGAACCTGTAATGAACATCTCCTCAATGGTTTGTTTGTAACAGGCTGGGAGGTACTTGATCCTTGCGTGCCATGAATAGATTACATTAATGGAAGGGGTTGTACTCATGTCGTACACTAAATCTAGATTTCCTTCATTGAAGCAGACTGCAAAGAAGTGAGGATCTTTGATCTTCTTGAAAGTTTGGAAAGCCACCAACATCAATTGAAATATCTTCATACACATCTAGGCCATAAAATCTGGTATATTCCGTAGTCTGGTACTCTAATGGCGGATGGTTGATATCATATAAGCTATCATGGCAGCTTCCCGTGGTGGTGCTAGGTACACATAGTTGAGCCATTTTTACATTCTTAATAGTGATTGTGAATTCTAGTCACCCGCGTCTTCTTAGTACTAGAAGGTAACATGGGTTGTATTTGATGAAGAGTGGCAGATTGTTCCATGTACGAACCATCTCCGGATATTTTTTGAGAAGACATAGCCGCCAAGTGGGTGGTAGATGGATCCACGTGCATTGCTCTCGGGTATGTCATCTGAACCAAATTGAGTAGCAAAGGATGACACCTTGCCACTAGGTCATTGAATTTCAGTATTATAGTCGAGTACTAGTACTCAATATGGCACATATTGACCATTGACTGTTCCTATCCATCAATGATGGGACATAAGTATGAAGTATTGTGACTTGATGACGGTCTCCTCCATCTTTGACATTGTTTGGATTTGAACCACTACTCTGTCATCATGTGTGCTGCTTGTCTTTTCTAGCTTCTACTGCCATTTCGGGGCTTTGACTTTGAGTGTGTATAATACTTCAGCCATTTTTTGACCTCTTTGCATGGGCATAGGTACATAAGGTTCCTCATATGACTCCTCCACTTCGATGGGTACCAACTCTTCAGGTTTTGGTTCTATGACGGGGGAGGGTTGTCTTTTGTATTGAAGTAATTTACTCTACAATTCTGCAACCTGTGCTTTGAGCACGTCCACCTCTTCGGTAGTTGATATAGAAATTGTGACCCTTGTTTGCTCTTCTTGTGCCCTTAGATATCAGCGGATGGTGTCTCGTTCTTTTTCCAAGGCATCATGCGCTTCAAGAAGATCAGCTTACATATCGAGGATGGTTCTCATTGTGTCCGAAGGAATAGCTTTAAGCTTTTTTGGATCTATCTCCTAAGGAGAGCCTTCCATTGCCGCTTCTAGATTCTCTTCATTATGCTTTTGAAGTCCTTTATTCTCCTTTAGAGCAATTTCCATATGCTTTCGTAGTAATGCCAGATTACGATGTAATCTGATATTATTGGCCTAATGAACTTCAATTAAAGCTTCTAGTTTTTCAATGTCTTGAGAATTTGATTGTCGAGGATTATCCAATAAGGTTTGGTGGGCTTGCTCTAGAGTAGTATAGCATTGATTGAGTGCTACGTTCTCTTCTTCTAAGGTTGTCAACCGCTCTTGTAATTGTTGTTGTTTCGCAAGTATATCGTGGTGACAATCTTCTAAAGTATGATATTCATTTTGTCACTGATATATACATTGATGTAGCATAGAAAAAATATTATTTACATGCATAGATGCTGGGAAGGTGGATGATGCAGGGGGAATGGGAATAAGGGGAGGGTGGTGAATGTAGTGGAAATAAGAGGTGATGTTGGTGGAGGGGGAAGGGGAGATTGTGGTAGTGTGGAGGGAGGGAGTGGTGTAGTGGGTGGTGATGTGTCCATACAATCAAAAGTGTGTGCTACCATGTATGTAGGGATGGTAGGTGCGCTGGACATGATGTTTGTCAAAAGTGCTATGAATGTTGGTGTGGCAGACCATCCTAGTTGGGTGCAAGAGGGAAAGGGAAATTCTATAACATCAGAAATAAGACGATAGCCCATAGTCATATTTACAACTTCAATGGTTTCTAGATGTGATAATGATGATGAGAGGCTTGTGACAATGTGTTCAATGGTGGTGGTGATTATGGTGATGATGTTGTGAGAAGGAGTTTGTTATGCAGTGTTAGGTGAAGGGGTTGGGTTTCGAGGTGAGGGTCCAAAGGGTGGGGACACGGGTGCGGCATGGTATTCTTCAGTGTGGGTGGTGTCAATCGGTGCTTAAACATCTATACAAATCTCCTTTTCCAGATCGAGTGGGGCATGTAGGTACTCATTGTCCAAAGCGACGAACGTGAGCCATGGCTGAGTGAATGGCTTCATCAAGCCCAAGTGCGTCAGCTAGAAGGTTCAGAGAGTTGATGAATTATTCATCTACCCCTTCTTCCCCTAACATTTGGCTCATCAGTAATTTCCCTATCTCTAATGAAAATTGGTGATGCTCCTGAACTCTATTCATGGTCTCGTATAGTCTCCTGATTTGTGCCATGTAGGCCACTGCTCCCACAAGCTCTGGAATTACTCCTACTCCTCGTCATGCTCTTTATTTGATTCTTCTTCGTTGGTCTCTTCCTCGTCTTCGTCCACTTCTACTACTTCGGGTCGGGTAGGGGTTGGAGTCTCCATAGTCGTGTGTTGTACTCTGGTATCATCTTCCTCAATCATGGAGATTGGCTTCATTGATTATTCTAGTGATTTCTTCATCGGTTAAGTCATCCAAATTGTAGCCGTGTGGAAATTGCAATTCAGAAGGAATAGGAGGGAAAACGAGGTTTGGTCTCTCTGTAATCTGCCTAGGCAATCGAATAGTGAACGGGCGAACATGTCTATGTTGAGTTGGTGTCACCTCTCCTGTGAGAGTGGCATTCCTTGCTTGTGCACAGGGTATCTAAATGGTTTTCCTCATTTTCTTTGATGGTGGGGCTGTAGTTGATGCTCTTCTTTAAAACTCTTGGACTCTTGACCATACCAATGCTCGTTGGATGGGTACATCATAAGCAAAACACCTGTAAATGATCGTGGTAAGAGCACAACATCCATGAAGTACATTCTTTTGTTTCTTGTTCCAACGTTGATGCGCGAGGCGGATTTGGTCGATGATCCAATGGGGCATATTGATGGTGAGTCTCTTTGTTTCTGCCAAATACAAACTGAACCAGATTTTCTTTGGCGGCATGGTAAAGCATTCTTGAGCAGGGAAGGCAAAATGCTGCATACATTTGTGTAATTGGAGAGCAATGGTTGGAGTCATGGCCACCATATCCTTCAATTTGTTGAGGTCCTTGTGCTTCATTCCTCTAGGAATCATGGTTTCCTTCTTTGTCAAAATATGCATGCCCTTCATGTCCAGGACATCCCGTACTAAGTTGATGGTCAATTTAAACCTCTTTAAATCATGTCCTTGTGTTAATGCTGGAAGCACAGAGGTACTATCTCCTCCCTTATCTCTACTAGGCATGAGAGTGCTGATCATGTATGAGCAGTGCAAAAAATTAGGTTTGGGCAACATAGCTCTGAAGTAAGTATCCAAGCCGGCTTTAGTCCATAATGATCTCATATTTTCTGCATTTTGGTACTTTTCAAACTCGCGAGTGAAGAAGTGGTATCTTCCCCACTTTCCATTAAATTCTACTTCAGCATCCTAGAAGTGGGTACCATCTCCTACTAGTCCTGCAACATCACTGAACCAATGGGCATGCTTGCCGACTTGTAAGGTGTGCCCCTATGGAGGGTCCTAAATTGGATGTACGTGAATTGCCTTGAGTTCTTGGGGTCTCTCCGTCAGCTATTCCTCGAGGGGGAGGTTTCCAATGTTGGCTATTTGAGTGCTTGACCTTGCCTATCAACTGGTTCCTACTACTTCTGCCTTGCTTGCTGATTCTGTGAGAATATAGAAGCACATGTTAAAATTGTAGTGGACAAGATATGACCATTTGTCCCCGTTACAACATTAACATGAGGCACCATGATAAGGTTAGTGGATAAGTGGTCGTGTGTGTAGTTATTGGGGGTCAGAGGGTTTATTACAAGATTTCTATCACCAAACATACTACATGGCTTTACAAGTTGACCGCTTGTGGGCTATGGGAGACTCTACACGAGTATCTACTTGGAAATGAGGCTTTTTAGGGACCCATTCACAAGTGATCGTGTTAGTGCGTGTTGATGCATGTGTGATTGTGTGTGAATGGAGCTTTATCTTGTGAAGCTTATGGGTGGCTACTTGAGCCTGCAAACAAACCTTAGGCACCCAAATTTGTCTTGATTGTGGGTCGACCTTCATAGAGTTCTTGGGTACCCAGATAGACATTACTTTCCTGGATGATTGTCGGAGAAATATTTTATTAGGCCGTCCTATGCTGATCACTAGACTAGGGTTTGGTTGAGGCTTGAGTCAAAGTTGCTTGGGAAAGTTTGCCCTTCCGTACCCATATCTACTTTGATGGTCGAGATGCCTTGGTAGAGGTGATCTTTGGTTTAGGACAATTGCTTCTTTGCTTCATTCAGGTCTCATGGACTTCATGCTTTGGGTCCGAGACTTCGCTTGAACAAGAAGGGAGTTCCATTTGCACCACCTCACTTGGAGTGGAGGTTTTCTACATCATAGAGGGTTGGACAAGAAAAGAATCATTTTCCATCATTGTGCTCCTAGAAGGACGGGGACTTGGTGCCTTTCCTACTTTCTTGAGTGCTCCAATGATCACTTCAATAGTTAAATATTGCCATTGCACCCAAACCTGAAGAATTCTACTTCTTAGGTTGAGATTGACTGCATTATTTTAAATCCTATCCTATCCTAGGATGAGGCGTTCTGTGAGATCCTCATCTTGGCACACTAGTACCTTTACTTTCATAAGAACCTCTTGAAGATAGATGGGAAGTTCCACCTCGCCTAAGCAAGGGCTTCCACACCACCTAATCCTATAAGGTATGCCTCAATAGGATTGACATTCAGTTGCATATCTTCACAATAGGACAACTTAATAGCACATGTGGCAGAACCGGAATCAATTAAGGCTCTGATAGTCATTGCATCCTCTCTGTGTCCTAACTCTATTGTGACAAACAGTCTTCTATCCCTAATTCATGAGGAACTCTCAGTAGAGATTTGACACAAAGCTATTTGATACCTTGGTATGTCATCAACTTCTACCCTCGCGTTTTCTCTTCCTTGCCTCCTAAGCTTCATCTATCGAATCCGTTCTAAAGCTTCAGCCCATGCCTCTTCTCTAATGTGTTTCTCTTCTTCCGTTCGTTTCTTCATAGTGTTAATCCCCGTGAGCATCTCCTCGGTTAGGGGTTCTTTGTATAGTTTCACTCTACACCTACTAATGTAGTTGGGTAGGACATCTCCTTCTAATGTGGATAATTAGACTACTCCACTTGTAGATATTCTGTTGATTATCATTCCACGTTTTTCTAGCTTCTTGGCATGCTGCTTGAGTGTATAAATCAAGACTTAATCTCTTGCTTTTAAGCCTTTGTCTTTCACATGGGCATCAAAGTAGGCTTTTTGTCTCTTCTTGGTGGCATAGATTCTTGCAGCAGCTCTCAATCGTGTCTCTCCTAATCGCTCTAAGTCCAAGTTTCTTGAACAGAGCTCATGACCCATCCATTGGTGCTCCTGTGCTACCTTTAATGTAGGGATCAAAAAGTCTAATGGCAGCACTACATTTTTTCCAAAAACCATCTAAAAGGGGGTGGCTTGGAGTACCGTTTTATAGGCAACTGGATATGCCCAAACAACATGATGTAGATGTTTGTTCCAATCAAAGCATTTATTGTTTACTAACTTAGTTAACATAGTGCATAGTATCTTGTTTGTGCTCTCAACTTGACCATTAGCTTGTGGGTGATATGGAGTCGACCCTCGTGAATAATCAAGAACTCTTGAAGTAGATATTCAATAACTTCATTCAAGAAGTGCCTTCCACAATCATTAACTAGCTCTATGGGTAAGCCATATCCTGTGAATACATTTTCAAACAAGAACTTAGCCGTGGTCTGAGCATCATTCTCTTTTGTAGCTTTTACTTCTACCCATTTTGTCAGATAATCAATGTGCACCATAATATATGCTACATGAGAACCCTTAGCTCGGGGATTAATAGGACCAACAAGTATATTCCCCACTTAGAGAATGCCTTTCCTCCCATCATGGGTCTCAATGGTATCTCATCTTTCCTTATCGGATACTGCATTCTTTGACAAATATCACATATCTTCACATAGGTATGTGCATCCATGTAGAGAGTAGGCCACCAAAAACCTACAAACAATATTGCTCTAATCACTCGATCAAGACCAAAATGTCCTCCTGCTACTCTCTAGTGAGCAGTCTCTAGCACTTTTAAATATTCACTTTCAAGAACACACAACAAGAGATAGCCATCTCTGCCCCTTCTATATAGATTATCACGTATGAGTGAGTAATCTAATGCTTCTTGTTCTATGCTCCTCCTTCTAGCCAATGTCATCTCTTGAGGGAATGTTTTTGTTCTCAAATAGTTTACTAATGGTTCACTTTAATCCAGTATTAGAGCTACATGATACAAAGTAGCATGTTCTATGGGAGGTCTAGTACAAAAAGTTGGGCATTCCTTGCATTGTCTATGGACATCCGCTTCCATAGTTGGCCAATGCAATCCGAGTCTCTTTAGCGTTTGTAATGTTAATTGCTTTGAGTAGTGTTGCTCTACTACACATACATGTGCTAATTGCAACCACTTTGCATACTCATCTTCTTCCACACAACAGGCTAAAATCCCATGGTATGTGTGCTTATACATACTTCTGACCATAATGTGGTACTTTTGAGCTTTTACTACCTCCTTATCTTGAGTGTTTATGATTGGATCTTTAGGCCCATAGGTTAATATAGGCACTAACGTATTAGCCCAACTAGGTATAACTTCTATGCTAAACAAGTAAGCATCAGGAAGGTCATCTGATACTCCTTGTGGGGTCTCTCTAGATATGAGCCTCGAAAGATGATCTGCTCTCAAGTGAGTCTTCCCTTTTCTTACCACTATCTTGAAGTCATATTCCATTAGTAAGAGAAACCATCTTACTAATCTAGTATAGCAGTGCCTGATGATCTATAAAAAATTTAAACTTATTTGCAAGCAAATAATGTCTAAACTTCTTAACTGCATATATCATGCCTAGTCCTTCTTGTTCAGTAGTGGTGTAATTCCTTTCTGTAGCATTCAATTGCCTACATGCATAAGCAATTGGTAGATCCATGTTACCTTCATCTGTAGGTTGTCCTAGCACACATCCAATAGCATACTTGGATGCATCCACATGTACATGGAATGGCTTATTCCAATCTGGTGTCATCAAGATTGGTGTTGAACATAGTCGCTTTTAAGTTCATTGAAGGATTTCTCACATTCATTAGTCCACTCAAAATTTGTCAAAAGGTTGTACTGAGGCTTTGCAATGATGGCATACATGTGTATAAAGCGTTGGTAATAGCCACAATGCCCCATGAAAGCTTGCACTTCCTTGACATTCTTTTGTCTAGGTAACTTTGTGATTGCTCTCACTTTGTCCTCGTCTATTGAGATCCCATTCTTTGACACAATGTGTCCTAAAATCTTGCCTTGCCTAACCATGAAAACACACTTTTCTCGGTTCAAGAAAACTATGTATTCTCTACACTTATTGAAGATTTGTCTCAACTCTAGAATGTGTGTTTACCTCATGTTTGAATGAGCGCATAGGTCATCCACATAGACTTCTAGGTTGTTTCGCAAAAACTCTTTAAATACATGACACATCAGCCTTTGAAGGGTAGTAGGTGCATTAGTAAGCCCAAATGGCATTAATCAGAATGCAAAGATACCCCAATCTGTGGCAAAAGATGTCTTGTGTTGGTTCTTAAGAGCTATGGCTACTTGATTGTAACCAGAAAATCTATTGAGGAAAGTGTAAACTTCCTAGCCTGCTACATGTTCTAATAGATGCTCAGTGATAGGAAGCAGATAGCTATCTCTAATTATGGCCGCATTAACGTTTTAAAGGTTAATACACACATGTAGCTTCCCATTCTTCTTGGGCACAACCACAATGGGGGATACCCATTCGGTATGCTCAATTTCATAGATGATTCATGCTTCCTTCAAGAGATCTATCTCTTCTTTGATTTTAGCTGCATAATCGTCATTGTATGTGTAAGGTTTCTACTTAGATGGCATATCGTTAGAGGCCATGGGAATTCTATGTGATCATATGTCAGGATCTACTCCTTTTCAGTCTTTGTAGCTCCATGCAAACACATCTCTATACTCTCTCAATAGAGCAATCGACTCTTCTTCTTCCTCTTCGGTTAAATCATGCCCAATGTAAGTACACTTCTCTTCGCCTTCTTCTATTGCAACTACAATGTTCTTGGTCTTTTCTTTATTGTCATAAGCAACTCTTGTGAGTGCTTATCTAATAGGCATTCTTATCATGAGTTTTAATGATGGATTCTTCATCCTCGTCGCTCAGCTCTATGGGCTAGTTCCAGTGGGTTGTACACTCTTCAATGACAGGGTCACACCTAATGGATAAGATCATAAAGACTGAAATGTGGTATCCATCCTCATCACAATCGGGTGTCCACTGTTCTTCATTTAGTGCTACATTTATGGTGGCTAAAATTTCTGCCCAGCCATGAGGTTCAAACTCCTCATCTAGAAATACTATAATGGGATAGGCTGGGTCTCTCATTGATCTGGAATTTTCCATAGCACCTAGCTCTCTAGCGTTCTCTCTCTTTTCTTCTTCTACCGCCACTTTGCAAATCCATAAATGTGTATCTTCAGGCATCTGTGAGGAGCTTGATCCTATGGAATGCACGAACTCAGTCTTCTCTATGGCTGTATGGATGGGAGTCCATTGGATAGGGGGCACATCTCTATGTGAGAAATCCTTAACAATGACTTTAGTTGTGATGCCTAAATGTTGCAAGTACAAAAAATTGGTTCCCCAATCCAATACTATTTGCAGTTCTCTCATGAATGGCCTTCCTAAAATCATCTCATATGCATGCTTTTTGCCAAAATCGCATATAGCAAATGTGTGCTCAAACTCTACACCACAAGTGGATAGAGTTATCCCTTCCAATAGTCCTAAAGGCCTTTCTATGTGGCCATCTACCATTTGCAGCTTCATTCTTGTGGGTATGAGTGTTGACTCGCCCCAACGCTTCCATAAGGAGGTGGTAGCAATAGCAACACCTAAACCTGAGTCGAATATGGCCTTGGTAGTATGTCCTTGATAAGTGATGGGCAGGTATGTATTTCTTTCTACTCCATCACTCATGTCACCTATCTTATCTAAAGGTATTTCAGGCACTGTCTGATGTGATCCTACCTAGGAATGGGTTTTGGCTACTTGTGGCACTTGATTGGCTACATGTTTCCACAACTCTGGCTTGAACTTAAGTAGCTCTTCTAAAGTGAGATGAAACTGCACTTTAGTGTGCTTTACTGCCTCCATATTCCTAGGTATAATAGAATCTTTGTTTCTCACCATAATTGTGGGTGCTCTGAAGCATGTGGACTTTGATTCCCATGGGCCTCTGAAGTGTGGTAGTTCTTGCAATGAATTAGACTCAAAGTCTAATTTCTCACCTGATTGCATATCTCCTTGTTCTCCATAGATAGATGGGATATCTTGTGGAAATTGCCCTTGGAGATCCTCTACTACTTTAATGGGAGGTGAATGATCACTCTCCTTAGCCCATTTCTCTTCCTGAATCTCTCTCAAGAATTCTTGTGAATACTGAGGGAATTTCTGGGTCGATGGAGTTAGGGACATAAGCTTCCTTAGAGAAAATACTCATTCGTTCAGTCACACTACTTCTGTTGTGAAGTGAGTTTCTTAACAGATTGTGCTAATAATGCTTCTAATCTTTCCAACAGTCCATCAAAGTGTAATTGAGCCTTTGTTGAACTAGAGAGATTGAAGTATAGACTAGCCTCAAACATGGTCTGAGCTCGTTCAACCATTTTCATGCACAACTTGGTTCTAGGTCGTTTACTCGTGGCCCTCCTTGAATTCTGGCCTCATAGGCTTTAACCATCATATCTAAGTCCTTGGGGATGGGATCCGCTAGGAATGATCCTACTCTATGAGGTGGAGGGTGGGTGGTGATTGTGAGGTCATATAGAGGATGGATTTAGCGAGGGTGTGTGAGATGTGATTTCTTTCATTTTCTTCCGCACTTCTCTCATGCTCTCTTCTAGCTCACTCATCTTTTTGGCCCATTATCTTTTCATTCTCTCACGACTATCCTTCCAGGCTCTTTCTCTTCTTGTTAGGGCTCTCAGCGTCACTAGAAGTTGCATCCTGTCCTTGTCCTGTGGCAAGATTTTGTTTCTGTACCTGAGCTCTAGTTACTGCTTGAATTGGTGTGGTGGAGATCACACTTCCATTGGAATCTACCACCAATCCTATCACATTGATTGGGGTGATCTTTTGTGCACCATTAGGTTTTTTAGGGCAATCTCGGATGAGATGCTCCTTCTCACAATCTAGATAAAATCCTTGGATGGTTACTGATTGGGGTTGTCCTGGTGCTTGGATTGGATAGTCTTAAATAAAGTGACCTCCTTGAAATCTTTATCATGGTCCTCTCGGAAATTGTGGTGTCATCTATCTAGGTTGGGGCCTAGGATTCAGGTTTGTGTGCATGAGGTTCGAGTGTTCAGGCTCCCAACTATGTTCACTAGCATTCTCGTATTGACAATTCTCATAATGTTCAGGCGACTCTATGTAATAGGCTGGTGGGCTATCGATCTGAGTTGAATCAAAACTGTGGTTCTTAGGGTCATTCTTAGTAATCATAGGTGAAGAGGGAACTAATTCCCTATTCAAGTTCTCTTCTATAGAAGTGTACTAGACTGACATTGACAAGTGCAGGGGGCTATTTTCCTCACACTGGCTATAGTCTCGGTTGTAGCTGATATTGTTGCTGATAAGGCAACTAAGGTTGCTAGTAATTTTGCCTACTCACTTGCTTGTTATAAGGTAAATCTTGCATAGTGTGGTTGGTGTACCTTCTCTCAATGGTACAATATAAGCCACTAGGGTTCCCTTGAGGTGGTGCCATTATGGGGCAAACATTTGTCATGTGATCTCCACCACAATGGTAGCATCTTCTTGGGAAACTCATTCTAGGCACTTGTTTACTTGACACTCCTAAATTCTCAGCCACTTTTTTTGCTAATTCTTCAATGGAGGTAGAAGACTTAGTAGAGAAACCAGCGGAGCTATCTGAGTCCTGGTGTATTTTAGGAAGCTTTAATTCCTCTCCTAGGTTATCTTCTATCTCAATGCACCTTCGCATGCATTGTTCTATGGTTCATGGTTCTTTTAGGAACACATATGACTTTAACTTGGGGCTCCATAATCCATCTAAAAACAATTCCACTTGTCTGGCTTGTGTTGGTAGCTCTTGAGCAAGGCATATTTCCAAATACTGCCTAAACCTTCTTGCTGCTAATCTCACACTCTCATGGTTATTCTGTTTAAAGCTATGAATCAATGAGGAGGCATCACATCTTATGCCACTCTTGGAATTCAGTCATGAAGGCCTCTAACAGATGGTCTATGTCTCTAAACTAACCTTGATTGAGGGGTTGAAACCAATTGAGAGTTGGATTCCTTAGCGTTAACCCAAATGCAGTAAATTGAGTGAAGAAATCCTCCACTTGTTCGACTCTCAATACATGTTTGAAATCCACTACATGATCATAGGGGTCTTGGCCTTCTGTACCCTCAAAGTAGTTCTTCATGGACTTTAGTAGCTGTGATGGCCTTAAGGTCCTAGGATGGTCTCTAGGCCTAGGTAGAGGGAGTTCATCTTGATTTCTCTAATTGATTTGTCCTCTCTGCCTCTCATGATCTCTACCAAAGGTTCTTGTTTCTTACCTCTCTCTCTCTCCATGTAGGAATCTCATGGAGCTTTCCAATGGGACCAAAATTGTAGCAAATGGAATTCGTATGAAGAAGGCACTCGAGAGTTGAAACAGGTGAAACATGCACTCAGGGATATCTCACACTATTTTCTAAGGTTTCTTTCTGCTCTAATGACCCTTATTTTTCCCAAATTTTGGCCAAAAATAGGCTAATTCTTTTAACCCTAAAGAAAATGCCGAATTTGCCTGTCAATCACATGATGTGTCGATCACGATCCACTATTCGATGGCAATGGACAAGCCCGACGGGGCTGTCCATCACAAGTGATAGGTCAATCGCGATTGACACGTTGCCCAAAAATTCAATCGCTCCTCAGGCTGTCCGTCAGGATGGACATGTGGTCAGTCGTGGAATGATTCGGTTATGGTCAAACAATCGTTGACTTAGTCAGTCGTGATTGACATGTGGCATTGAGAGACTCAACCAATCGTGGGTCAAACAGTCGTGGACTGTGTGCATCGCGATGGACACATCGGTCAGGGCTATCGGTCGCGATTGATGAGTCAGTGGCGATCGATGAGTCAGGCGCGATCAATGGGTCGGTCGCGATTGACACATGACACGTGATGGCTTTGTCAATTGTGGTCAATGGATCATGGACCCTGTCGATCGTGATTGATATGTCAGTCACGATTGACTAGTCCATCGGGATATGTGCATTGTCGTTTGTTAGTCGTGATTTACATGTCAATCGTGATTGATAGAAAACTATGGAATTTGAAAAAATTAATCAGACATTTGGGATCCCCTACACCTAAGCATCATGTTTATCCACTTAGTTTTGCAAAATGTTCAACTTTTCTATCGGTCGTGATTGATAGAAGTCAACACCTTAGGACCGGCACAATCAAATTTTTTACCTGCTCAAGGTCGTACAGGTGCTGGAGATGCTGATTCCTGCAAAAAATTTCAGAAAATGCAGAATACAAAATCGCACACAAGTCGCTCTCTCGCTCTTGCACTCAAATGAAATGAGGAGGTGAATGGAGATGGAGGTATATGGTCACGATGGTGAAGATGATGATGGATGGATATGGAGTGTAGAAGTGAAGAAGAAGATGTAAACAAATAAAATAAAATCTTACCTATGCTTCCCACATCTCTTCTCTACGTCTTACCATCACATGCTCATCCTCAAAGCTCAATCCCCGACAATAGCACCAAAATTTGGTGTAGCTCAAGCGTAAGCATTACCTCGTTTACTTGTCAATCTGGGAAGACATGAGGATGGTATGAAGACCTCGAGCAAATGATGCACAAGTGGTGGAAGAGGAGCACACTCACATGCACATAGGTAGAACAAAGAGTGGCACAATGGAAGCTTTGGTTACTCAAAAAAAAAATATTACAATTGCTTTGTCTCCCTAAGCCCAAGCACAACCTTATGGACTTGAAGAAAATGAGGCACCTAATCTAGAATCTTGAATAAGAATTCCCTCTAATTGTCAACATATTCTTGCAATGCAACATGTCTCTATTGCAAGGAAAACCATGCATCTAGAGCACTCGTATGCTCATCTGTAGGAACACAATGATTGCAAAATATGACCTTGAAATCTACTCAAGTGGTGGGTTCTACCTTGTTCTGCTCTCTTTTCCTTCACCACTGATGAGAAACATCCATCAAACTATAAGTGGCATGGTAGATCTTCTATTTCTCATCCTCAATATTGCAAATCCAAAAGCATTTCTCTCACTTACTTCTCCACTACTCTACTGCATCTACTATCTTGGCACTAACCTATTGGTATTTTGGTGGATTCAAGTTCTTTACTTGCCACTTGATCAATCTACTACTAAAGACCCCACATTTGCAACTGGTATCTACAAACTAGATGGTTCAATATATGGAACTTACATCTGCATTGGTGTATCCACTAGTGAAACCTGTAGTTTCTTAATTGCTTTGAAGATCATCTGAAGAGTATTCTCTATGCCTCTAACCTTGGCATTGAGAGCTTTATTCTCCATATTGTAAGGCCGCTCAAGCTTGACCTCATCCATGGGATTTAGTGTCTTGTCGAGATTCATTCTCTGAAATAGAATAGCGGACAGGCAACTAGAAGACCTTTTGCTTGCTTTGCTATACATGAATGGAGGCAGAGCGGCACAAACTCTAAGAAGACCAAACTCTTCACACAAGGTTCTGTAGAATTCCATGAAATTTTATTTCCAAAAAATCCCTTTCCAAGAAACTCTCAAGAAGATGATGAGGTGGCTCCCTCTCAAAAAAATTCCCTTTTCTCACTCAAGCTCTGATACCAAATAAAAGATCCCAATTAGCTACCTGCCCCTCTCCTTCCAATAAATAGCCCTTGCACTTGGCACATCTAGAATCTTATCTAAGGTCCAAACACTCCCCATATGGCCACTCTGAGGAGACAAAATAACCTCAAAGACTCGAGCTAGAGCCTTGGATTCCCCAAGCTCTAGCCCTCGACTTGGTTAGGGTCATCAACGAAATGTAGATAGACCAATGGCAGACCATGGACGTCTAAATAAATATAATATGTGTTCTTTCTTTTCATGTGCATGGGTTGTAGGCATCCAACTAACCTGCTTCTCTTCCTTAGTAAACTCAATTATGATCACATTTTCCTGAGTTGCTAGTTGGTTTTGATGTCCCTAATCCACTTGCTAGTTTGCTTAATTATATGTAGCCAGCAAAACTCCTCTTTTTTCCCTCTACTTTACCCACAATAGATAATTTGGCCCTATCCAATGATCTAGAGCAGAGCAATACTGACATGGAATTATTCATGATAGTCTATCTTCTTATTTTTCATGGTCCCGCCTTGGCGGCCTTTCTTTTCTTTGTATTTGAAATCCTTCTTGTCACCTAATCAGAACTACTTAATTTGTTGCTACTTCTCCTTGGCATATTTCTTCATAACGCAATGACTTGCCTCTATTTTTGGTTTATAGCAACATTGAGCCATACTATTCCTTTCCTTATCGAAAATTTCATGAAACATTTTCTCTTTTGGTGGAAGCATCAAATACCCATACTTCTTGAATATATTGATGAGATCTTCATCTTTGATATGTTTACCTTTCGCTTGTGATTTTTCCTTATTTTAACTTCCTTGACCTCACTATCTGAATTTGTATCTATCGCATCATGAACGAAATCGGATGTAGTCTCTAATTCTTCCTCTAACTTTGAATTCTCATATTTTCCATACTTCCCTTTTGTTTTACCAAATCAATTATCTACCCTAGCAACACCCAACACTTCAACATTGACTCCACGTGCGATATCTATGCTAGCCACCACATTCCTCAAAATACTTCTTAATCCTTTCAAGAAATATCCATCTAACCTCTCATCAATGGGTCTCTCTTTAACCTGTGATCTTTGTATTAAGGTCCCAACCTTTCTATGCAGAATCCTCCACTAGCATATTCTTCTGCCAAATCCCTCTAAGTTTTCTAAAAATCTTTGTTGGAGTCTTTTCTATTCTAAATAATTTTAAAAATGTTGTTCTTAAATCATCATAAGTAGCAAAATGTGCAATTGCATACTGGCTAAATGAGCTCATGGATTTACCTTCCTATGTTGCCACAAAGTGTTGTCATCTAATGCCATCATCATACATTGTTCCGTAACCATTGGCTTTCCATTTCATTTCAAATTGAGCAACATGGAAATCTGTATCTTCTATAGATCCTCCTTTCAATTTGGATGCCTTGACACTAAGGTTAGGGGTTTTTTTTTGCCATATTTGTTCGCTCAAGCGATCTCCTAGATGTTTTCTTGTAGTCCTTGCAAGTGGATCAAATTAGAGTCACCTTCTTGTCCTTGCAGTCCCTCTTGTTAGGATCAATGCTCCTGAATCAAAACCCATTAACCTTGCTTCGACTGCAACAGAACCTTGACCTTCTGGGTCTTTTGCAGTTTGTTCAATGTTTTGGTTTTTTGCTTATCATACCTCATACCACTCCTCCTGATCATCCCATGAAACCAATTATGCAATGCAAGCCTGAGCCCTTGTATAATTCACTTTTCCAAAATTTCACGGTCATTGTGACATTCAATTCTTGCCTCATACCGAACAAGATCATTAGGATTGGCAAATGTGTTAGGGCTTAACAACACATACAAAAATTTCTCTCACAGAGCATTAAGATTACAATACTAAAGCACATACACCTACTACTTTGAATATGAAACTTAGCAAAATACATAGTATTATAAGATTAAACAATAAGGAATAATAAGAAATAATAACAATCAAAATGAACATAAATTTTGATTCTGGAGAAATCATCATACAAAATATCTTATCATTCTCTTTTTTGCTTGCCCTCTTCCTAAGCACAAAGCTTCCTCTTTTTTAATAGAGAAGATCAATTTGGTACACATGAATACAACGACTAAGTTACATGACTTTCAGGTAACATCCAGCTATAACTACTTATAATAGATTATGGATGAGCAAAATCCGATTCACTACATACCTGAGTTAGCAGTTTTACAAAATATGAGAGTGAGAAGTACATATGTGCTTATGTATGTGTATGTGTATAAACATATACAAGTCTATGCATATACATGTGTATATGTATGAAGCATGCATGTGTGTTTGGATGCATTTCCATTTGCATCCATGTGCATGCACGTGAATGTGCATGCATGTGGATGTGCATATACATGTATTTAAGCATATGTTAATGTGTGTATGTGTATGTATATATGCAATAATGCATGCATGCAAGTCTTTTTATGTGGTTGTAGAAATGTTTGTGCATATGAATGTGTATGTGCACATGTATGTGTGTGTATATATGTGTGTGTATGTGCATGTGTATATGTGTGAGCATGCATCTTCATCATGTATAAGTGTATATGTGCATATCAATAACTGTGAGGATGCTAACTAATGAGAATAACACAATTGAAATGATATACAGAGAATGGAAATTGTATCTACAATAGTTAGCCATATTTTTAGCTTGGTTAGCTTCTTGAATAACATGCAATAAAGAGAGAGAGAGAGAGAGAGAGAGAGAGAATTCAAAGAGAAAAAGAGGTAGAAAGAGAGAAACTGAGACAGACAGAGACAATAAGATAGAGATTAGACAAAAGAATAGTTCTACAAGCGATTGTTTTAGCTCCTAAGCACAATGCAATTGCGAACGTTGGAGAGCTCTTCCATCAGATATATGAAGATGCTAATCGAAGAGCCCCCTTAAATTTTTTTCATGAAAAAGCCATGGTGTATGCAATGGTAAGGCATCATAAAAAGCACTACAATTGGCATCGCATAAGGGACGTTATTTACTGTCATTTATGCGATGAAAATTAGCGTCGCTCAGGTGATGCTTTTTTAAATCATCACTTTAGCAAGGCTCACTATGAGCATCGCACATCCCGCCATGCCACAAGTCGATAAAAACATCGTATTGCTTATCATTTAACCGACGATCTGCACTCGTGCTTCTTGCGATGCTTTCTGCAATTTTATAGTGACAAAATTGTGTCACCTTAACCGTCATTATGCGCTTGTATTCCTTATAGTGTTGCTCAGGAGCTTCAAGTGCAACACATAAGTACCAAGGAGCAATGTGCTAACATGTTCACCAAGTTATTGAACTCAATCAAGCTCCCGAAGTTCAAAAGAGTCATTGGATTATGAGAGCTAGGGTGAGGACTTGGAAATTGAAGATTGAGGTGGAGTGTTGAAATTCAAGCTTCAACCTTAGTGCCTTTTGGAAATTTTGGATGGATGTCACTTGGAGCGATAAGGATCAATTTGTTAATCACGAGATCTCATATTGAACATTTGAATTTGAATGCCTCTTCATAATACTAAATCATCACATATCACACTTAGGTGTGATAAAGCATATGATTTAGGAAAAGGGATTTCTAACACCTCGGGAATCTTTTCAAGATTATATCTACACACATTGTACTTTGAATTAAAAAAAATGCATGTGTGTATGATCTCATAGGATTTGAAAAAGCTAGTAGACTTCCCTGCTTAGCAAGCCTACTACTTGGTTAAGTCATTTTAGTGGAATTTGTGTAGACATATCTAGCTTATGCATTTTTGTGTGTAGGAATTAGATAGCTCTGAGTGTTGTGTAGAGTTCTCTTATCAAGTTGAACTCATTTCTTGTAGTCTTTGTTTTTGTGAAAATCTATTCTTGTCTTCTAAAATTCTTTCAAATATCAAATCCACACTCTCCTTATCTTGAGAGGAATTTCTCCAATAGTGAATAGTTTTCTATATTTGCATCCCTAGTGAAGGCAATAACTAGTCTATCTTGGAGTCATTCTTCCTCATAGTGGGAGTGAGAATTTTGCATGATCTAACTTGCATTAGAAATTTCTTATAGTCTAGTTTGTGTGTGCAAAAGCTCTAGGTTTATTAATCAAGAGTCCATAGAACCATTCATCTGAATGAACAAACGCTCTAAGAGTGTGACTCTGAGGCCATATTTGCTTCAAGGCTACTTAGAAACGTTATTTATTCTCCTTAAAATCATCATTGTTAACCAAATCAATATTTACTTGAGTGTAACATTTTAAATTGAACTACTACATTAGTAGCATCCTAGTCTAGCCATATCTACTCCAAGTCAAACCAGGGCATATGCATCATCCTTGTGCCTTAAAGGTTTAGATTTTTAGAGATCTCAAATCACAAGGGTAGTTTAAGTGTACATAGCCTATTCTTGTATTTTTGGATCTCGCTTCAACTATTTACTACTAGAATTTCCATTTCAATAATTATAAAATATATCCAAAAGTAAATATGACGAAATTCTTTCTCCATAATTCTATATCAAAATGTATACCTTGTGACCCACTAATGTATATTCATAGAGGATTCAATCCACTTCTCATCATTCCTTGGCGCATTCAAGTTGTATACAACTAGGTAATCATCCTCTATGTGAGAACCTATGGATACAAATGCATCACTCAATTCCTTGATCTTCAAAATATAATACTTTATATTGGATCTTTCTAGCTTTAGTTCAATCGGAGTAAAGTCTCTCTAGGGTTTCCTATACCCTCATAGAGGTATCAAAATCTTGCATATGCCCTATCATGACATTGATAATGTGATGTGATAATATGAAGATGAACAATTTATTACTCTCATTCCACTCTCAAAAGTTCCTTAATTGATTAGGAGTTGGATTCTGACAAAACCTTGGTCTTGCGTCTCTCCTATTAATGAGAACCTATAATCTTTCGCATGAGGTAGCTGGATATTCTAAATCTCGATGGTTGATAATAGATTTTTTCAAATTTAATGTACTCTTCTATGTTGGAGCGAAACAATCCCTAATTGGTGATTATGAGGAACTTGAAGCAAGTTAGAAAACAAAATGAAGCCAAACAAGTCATTGAAGGAAGTAAAGAGATCTCACTAATAAAGCTTGTATACATATGTACATTACAGATGAAAATTCTTGTACTATGAGTATAGATGATCATTAGAATGATAAGGAGTAATGTAATAAATTCCAGATGATTCTAGAATCACGTATGTAAGTTAATAATTTGAACAAATAAGAGAGAGAGTAATTAGAAGCCAAGTGTCCATGAGATAGATGTGTAGAGAGTCATCTTTCTGAGTTAGCATCAAGTATTTCTTTGATTTCTCTCAACCTGATCATGCGGATCAAGAAATATTTTGTACACATCTAACCTAGAAGCTAATCAAGCTATGTTCCATAATTTTCCTGTACATAGTAGCATTTTCCAATGCTTCACCTGATGTAGTATCCAATTTCAAATTCTGATCTAATGGCATAGAAATTGGCTTACAATCAGCCATACCATACTTTTGCAGCATATTCAAGGCATATTGCCTTTATGACATCCATATACCTGTTTCTGTATGTATAAACTCAATGCCCAAGAAATAGCGCAGCACATCAAGTCTTTCATGTCGAATTCCTGCATAAGGAGTTTCTTTACCTCTTTGATGCTTTCTTCATTATCACCACCTACAATCAGGTCATCAACATAAATAGCCACAATAGTGATGCCATCATCAGCCTTCCTTGCATATAGTGAGTGATCTGCATCACACATAGAAAACCCAATGCTGGTTAAGTAATCAGCAATCCTTGCATGCCATGCACGCGGAGCCTGCTTCAACCCATACAAAGCCTTTTGCAACCTGCAAACATATTCTGGATGCTTTGAATCTTCATATCCTTGTGGCTGGTCCATATATACTTCTTCCTGTAACTCACCATGTAGGAAAGCATTCTTCACATCCATCTGATGCAAAGTCCATCCTTTTGCTGTAGCTAATGCAACAAGTGTCCTAACAGTAGACATTTTAGCTACAGGACTGAATGTTTCCTCATAATCAATGCCATATGTTTGTGCATAACCTTTATCTACCAATCGTGCTTTATACCTGCTTATGCTACCATCAGCATTATGCTTTACCTTGTAAACCCATTTGCAACCTATGGGTTTCTTTCCTTGCGGCAATGGAACCAGCTTCCATGTATCATTTCCATAAAGTGCAGCCATCTCCTCATCCATAGCTTTTTCCCAATCTGCATTACCAATTGCATCTTCAAAACAAGAAGGTTCAGCATCTTGTTTTACCTTTGTCATGTAGGCACAATGGCGAGCCATGTAACTATCATATGTCAATCGTTGCACTGAATTACGCATCCTCCCAGATCTTGTTGGTCCTGGGTCACTTCTCCTTGTATCATCTGCATGTGCCCTTCTTACTCCTGGAGTCTTCACAGAGGGCAATCCAAGTTCCTCATCAATACTCTTTTCTGAACCACTTGAATCTCCATCAACATCTTCAAAACCTGCACCTGTTCGACTACCAGTAGAAAGCTTTTCTTTACCTTTCTTGGATGTATTTGATGAATTTTCTGGACTGAAATTTCCACCCAATCTTCCACTCCATGGATTTGAGTTGGAACTATTGCTTGCTGATGCATCCGGTCCACTCAAAACTTGAGATTCTACACTAGATTTTTCAACATTGTCTTTGTCATTTGGTTCAAGATTCAATCCTTCTTTGACATCTGCATAGAAGCTTGACATTTCATCAAATACCACATCTCTGCTCACCTTGACCTGTCGTGTGAGTGGGTTATAACATTTGTACCCCTTTTGCTCAAGGGAATATCCAATGAAGAAACATTTTTCTGCTTTCAGATCAAGCTTCGTCCTCAACTCATCTGGAACATGTACATATGCAATACAACCAAAAACTTTCAGATGTGATAAGTTTGGCTTTTTACCTCTAAACTTCTCTTCAGGTGTAACTTGATGTACAACAGCAGTCGAAGTTCTGTTCATGATGTATACAGTAGTATGCACAGCTTTTGCCCAATAACAATGAGGCATATTCTTCTCAGCCATTAAGGCTCTTGCTATTTCTGCAATATGTCTATTTTTGCGTTCAGCAACACCATTCTGTTGTGCTGTGTACCTGCATGAAAACTGACGCCGAATTCCATGATTTTTTAGAAAACTGCTGAACTCATTTGACATGTATTCACCTCCTCCATCAGATCTTAATGTCTTAATGTACTTCCCTATTTGCTTTTCCACCATAACTTTAAAATTCTGGAAGTGAGTAAACACCTCGCTCTTCTCTTTCATGAAATATACCCATACTTTGCATGTATGGTCATCAATGAAAGTAACATAAAACCTGCAGCCACCCATAGATGTGGTCTTTGCCGGATCCCAAACATCTGTATGTACTACTTCTAGTACATTCTCACTAACATGCTTGTCATGTGGAAATGATGCTCTTGATTGTTTACCGAATTGACATGCTGCACATACCTTTTGCATTTCTGCAACTTTGAAATTTGGTAGTCCATGGAAAATCTCCTTTGACTGCATGAGTTTCAGCCTTTGCAAGTTTGCATGCCCAATCCGTTTGTGCCATATCTCTATGTCTGCAATAACTCCTGCACCTTTTGAAAATATGGCTGCATTCATTTCAGGAATCTTCACATTTAAGGTGAACATCCTACCCACTTTGTTTCCTTTGGCAACCAATCGTCCATCCTGCTTGTACTCTTCTACATATAATCCATCAGCATTGAACCTGACTTGTAATCCCTAGTCAACCATTTGTCCAACAAAAACCAGATTCTTTGTTATATTTGGAACATACAGCACATCAGCGAGTTGTTTTACCTTTCCGTCCTCCATAGACAATGCTATGTTTCCTGTATGCTCAATAGGATGCGATGTATCATCACCTGTTTCAACATATCCAGGAACTAGCATTTTCTGCAAACTACTAAACCATTCTACATGACTGGTCATGTGATTTGAAGCACCTGAATCAACATACCAGACATTATCATTCGATTTTGAAACACGAGCAGACATCGTATTCATCATGTGATGTTGAACCATAAACAGCTTCTCAAAATCATATGCACTTGTGGATGCATAGTTGTTTTGCTGCCTTCTGTTATTTTGATTCTTTAATCTGCAATCACGTTCAAAGCGTCCAGGTTTACCACAATTCCAACATCCTTTACTATCATTACCTGAATCATTTCTTTGGAAATTTCTGCGACCTCCTTGGCTCCCCCTACCTTGAAATTGTCCTCTTCCTCCTGCATGATTCTGTTGTTGACCTTGGTCTTGGTTACTGTTTCCTCTTCCACTTCCAAAACCTCTACCTCTGCCTCTTCCTTTGCCAAAGTAGAATACCTGCTCAGAACTGGGCTTTCCTTGGGAGTTTGAGTCCTCACCAAGATTCTTTTCTTCAATAATCAGCATAGATACCAGATCAGCAAAATTCAGAATATTTTCCCCGGTCTGTATGGAAGTTCTGAACTGCTTATATGCAGCTCCTAAACCACGAAGGCACACTTCCACCTTATCATCATCATCTACATTCACACCAATAGATGCAAGTGACTCACATATGCTTTTGATTTTTAGAGTGTAGTCACTTACCGACATGCTCTTTTTCTCCAATGTATGCAACTCGTTCTTGAGTTGCAATTTCCATGCCTTTGTATTGGTCTCGTACAAAGTGACCAAACTGTTCCAAGCCTCTTTTAGAGTCTTGGCATCCTGTATGTGTCCAATCATGCTATCATGTATGCTAACAGATAGCGAATACATTACCTTTCATGCTCCTTGATTCCATTCCTCATATGCTCTTAACTATTCTGCAGTCCGATTCCTTTCTGGTAACTGCGGAGCATTTTCATTCTCTCCTTTGATGTACTTCCAGTAGCCTTTTCCCATTAGGAAATTCGTCATTGTGAATCTCCAAGCATGGAAGTTGTTCTTGTCCAACTTATCGCTCATAAGCTGACTCATTCCATCTACGTTTCCCATTTCTACAACAATTCACAACACTGCAACACACTACAAGCAACACTTCTGCTTGAACACTGTTGCACTATGACGTGACAGTTCGATCTCAGAAAAACACAGTTTTCGTGTATCAAGAGTACACGGAATCGCTTGAAATTTTGGATCTGGAATATATGAGTGTCGCCAAACACAACACAAGTTAGAGTTTCTGAAACTGACATGGTTTTTCTGTGGGCCCCACCTTGCCGCTCGAAACGGAGGTCGAGATGGCGTTTTCTCCACTGCTTCTACCTTCACGGCGATTTTCGTAGCAAACGGAGGCCGTTTGTGAAATCGCGTTTTCTCCACACCTTGTTGCATAGTCTTCACCGTTGCCTTCTCCACGAGCTCTCTACAGCCACGCTGGATCTGATACCATGTCACGAGGAAGGAGATAAGGAAGGGAGCTTACACACACACTCTCACTCTCAAGGAGAAGCACACACACAGATTGAGGCAAGGAAGAAGTATCTTCTTCTTCTTCTTCTATTACATAAAAGGAATGTACAAGAATGACCTAAAAAACAAGAATACAACCAGTGCAATATATAAAGACCAGTACATAAGGAAAAACCTAATATTCGCGAATGAGTGAGCTGGCAAGAAACAAATGTGCCATCACTCTTGGTAGATAAATCTAATAAAGCTCAATGAAGTATCCCTGACATATACCGGCGTGACCACTATACATGTCAGAGAAACGAAAAACTAGTCCGTGTCATCCTGGATCATCACATGTTGAGCTTGATATCTCAACAGAAAAGACCAGACCTATCATATGCACTTTGTGTCTTATAACAATTTATGCATTGTCCAAAGAAACCTCATTGGGTTGCAGCTCAAAGGGTACTCAGATATATCAAGGGAACTATGAGTGAAGGTTTGTATTATGGTTTTACTTCTGACACAAGAGTCAAAGTGTTTAGTGATGTAGATTGTGCAGGAAATTCAGATGATACACGGTCTACTCATGGTTATCTATGTTACATTGGAGATAAGTTAGTTTCTTGGTGCTCAAAGAAGCAACATACAATTCTTTGTCATCCGCAGAAGCTGATTATAAAGGATTGATAGAGGTTGTAAAAGAAGTGATATGGGTGAAGACTTTATTGAAAGGTTTTGGAACTGATCAGAGTACTCCCACTATTTTTGGAGACAACATGAGTTCATTATATTTGGTAGCTTATCCTGTTTTTCATGCCAGGACTAAACACGTAGAGACTGAGTATCATTTGTTGAGAGAAAAGGTACTTGAGAGAGAGATTGAAGTATTGTATACACCAACAAAAGAGCAAGTAGCAGATATGTTGACAAAAAGCTTTGATGGACCTAAGCTACAAAAGTTCAAAGAGATGGCAGGAATAAAGAAGAATGGCATAATCACAATAAGTGATTGAGGGGGAGTTGTTGGAGCAGAAAAAAAAAATCCCTAGTTGGTGATTATGAAGAACTTGAAGCAAGTTACAAAACAAAATGAAGCCAAAGAAGTCATTGAAGGAAGTAAAGAGATCTCAGTAATAAAGCTTCTATACATATGTACATTACAAATGAAAATTCTTGTACTGTGAGTATAGATGATCATTAGAATGATAAGGAGTAATGTAATAGATGTGGGATGAGTCTAGAATCACATGTATATAAGTGAATAATGTACAGAAATGAGAGAGAGAGTCATTAGAAGCCACGTGTCCATGAGATAGATGTGTAGAGAGTCATCTTTTTGAGTTAGCATCAAGTCTTTCTTTGATTTCTCTCAACATGATCACGTGGACCAGGAAATATTTCGTACACATCTAATCTAGAAGCTAATCAAGATATCGTAAAAGTTTCCTGGTCTAATTCCTTTTAGGTTGTGTGTATGATCCATAGGAACATGTATATGTAAAGTCTGCAGATAGAACTCTCAAAGTTGCACACTTTTTTGTACAAATGTTTTGCTTGGATCTTAGTGTACAGTGTAAAGTTTTTGATGAATGAGCACTCAAAATTTAAGTTGGAAGATAAGGAAGCTATGGCTAAAAGCATTTAGGAAAACGGGACTTTTGGTGTGAGAAATCAACCTTAGAAGTTGACTATGTTAAAGTCGCTTGTTCAGGAGTACAATTTCTGACATACCTTTGATCATAATGATCAAATCATAGTTTTAATGATTTCTTTGAAGGTCTAATGGATGATATGATTGTGCAAAGGTGGAATGGAGGTATGTATATCATTAGATTGAAGAAATTTGAAGCTATGTGCAGGTAATGAAGTTAATCTCTAAAGGAGACTTGTTGAAGAAGAAGAAATTTCACTCAGAGAAGTGATTGTGAATGATTTTGTAAATTAAGGTAACATTTGTGTAAAGTTTGGCCTATGATTGATATAGAGGTGTTCCTAAATCAGTATAGATCAAGCCTTTGGAGATTTAGAGGTCTCCAACATTCTAGATCCCTTGGATGCAAGAGAGGTGATGAATAAAAATAGTTTTTACTCTTGTACTTCACAAGTACTAAGAAAATGAACTAGATGCTCACCTTCTCAACTACTGGTCTCCCCTTGACTTGGTTTGTGCTATTGAGCTTGATCCAAAAACTCTCCTTCCTTTATAGTCCTTCAATGGCTTTTCCTACTACTCTTTGGAGCCTTCAAGCAAACATGGCCTCATAGGAACACTTTGAGAACCCCTCTTCATTCAAATGAATGGTTCTCTTGAATCTTCAAAAGTCAATCTAAGATCTTTTGCATACATAAACTAGACTACAAGGCCTTTCTAGTGCAAGTTACCTTACTCAAGTTTCTCATTACTATTGTTAGAGCCACTGCATCCAAGAAAGCTAGTTATTGCCTTTTTCAGGCATGCAAACAAGGACCCTATTTCACTCTTGGAGAATTTTATCTAGGAATACGTAAAGTTTCGATATGATCTTCAAGCGTGCTTTAGGAAATAAGAATAGATGTATTAAAAAACAAAGATTACAAGAAGTGATTTTGATTTGATAAGGGAGCCCTACTATAGTTAGAGTTATCTAGCTTCCATGTAGAGAAATCTATGAGCTAGATACGACTATACAAAGTCTACTGAAATCCCTCAAGCAAGAAGGGAGCTTGCTAAGAAAGGGGACTACTAACTTATTCAAATCCTATGAGAGTAAGCACACATGCGGGCTCATGGATTAAAAATACAATATGTATAGATATAAAATTAAAAATATTACCTAGGTGTAGGAATGTCTTTTCATAAATGCTAGGCTTTATCACATCTAAGTGTGATAGGTGATGATTGACTATTATGAAAATGCATTCAAATTCAAATTCTGAACAGGAGGTCTCATGGTTAACTCCTTCTTTCTTATTTCTTCAAGTGTCATCTATCCAAAAGGTTTCGAAGGTAGTAAGGTTGAAGCTTCAATTTAACAATACTTTCATATAGGGAAGATCCAAGGAAGACGTTCAAATCACATTTATATTTAATAATTAATAATTAATTTAAAATAAGGAAAAAACGAAAATCACATAGATGGATATGGATGTGTCCATATGTTATTGTTCATAGTGTGTAGAGACTACGCCAATGCATAAGAACACAAACATGCATTGAATGATATGTGTGCATACAATCTATGTATTTCATCTATAATCAAAGAAACTTGGGAAATGCGCAATTCGGTATATTCTATGTAGACAAGAAGATCATACTTACATTGGATATGTCCAATACATCATAGCCATAGTTATTGTGTGAGGACCATGTAATAGAGATGTGAAATAATATATCACAACACAAGAAATTAACTTTAAAAGGTTAAAGGTATCTTACTTCCATTGGATCATATGCACTATTTGTATATCAAAACGAATCTAGATATTTTATAAATGAACAAAAAAACCCATAATAAGAAAGCTAGATCAATTTACCTTTGTAAGTTAGTTGAGCTACATAATCCTTTGCATCGATACATCATTCTTTACACCAGAACACTAATATACTTACATTATGTCTATAACATGGGAACCATCATCTTCATGCTTCTCTTAATCCTCAATAGTGAAGGTCATTTAAAGTAGCCTTAGATGAGAATAAGGCTTTGGGATGTTGAATAGAAATGAAACAGGGTATAGGAAGGTTGTGTATGAGTTGAAAAATTTCTTTCTAGGTATGTTATGTATTGGAAACGAGTTCTAAAGACAAATGAGAGTGTTTTAAGAGTCTTGAATTTTTGTTTGAAATTTTGCAAAAAAGGATTGCATCGTAATTTCAAATTTGGAGGTTGAAAAGTTATGTTTTCGCATAGAATGTGATAGGGCATGCTTTGAAGATGATTTTGAGAATTTTTGAAAACTTTTAAAAATATTCATTTTTCCATGGTTTCTATGTTACAATCTTGATTGGTTAATGGTGGGGATGCTAACGTTTTCATTATCTCTCTAACAATAGTGCATTAACCAAAGGGTATCCTATTCCCTCCGCTCCCTCCACCCTTGATCCTCCTAGACCATAGTGAGTGTCCATTGCTCTACTCCTATAGCCCTACTCATCTTTAATTTTAAAAGGCCTTTCTTGGGTTCTTTTTTAGCATCATGGTCTTCTTTTCAAATGGATCTATATGCAAAGTCATATATGTATACAAAAGTAGTCATATATTATTTCTATGGATGTGCAAAAATATATATGTGTTCATTTTCTTACTCTCCTTGCATGCTCAAACAAGATAGACTCATATCAATGAGTATGTTCTACAACTTCCTTAACTAGTATCTAAATATGCATGAACTCAAAACGATACGTTGATCGCTAGGTGGAAGTATGGTTGTGCTAAAAATGTGATCATCTCAATTTGCTATAAGAAAAGATCGAAAATCAATTGGTTCCTTTAGGAATAATGTGTCTGAATTCCATCAACAAGATTCAACAATTGGTACCGTTAATCTTGCTATAACTTTAGATGATAAACGTAAAGATTAAAAAGCTTCGTCTTTTTCAAATCAGAAAGATATCCTTTATGAAATATATGTGATAGCTAAACCAAAATGAGTGAACAAATATTATACACAAAGAAACGCTAAAACAATTGAATAATGAATGGACAATACGCAATGATTGCATATGCAAGAATATCCAAAACATCAAACTTATTCCGGATGTGGAGCATGTTTTGTATAGGTTGTGAAATGTTCAAACTTGTTTTCGTTTTCGGAAGTTTGGTCTCTGATTATTCTTCATCTAGGCATGAAAATTCAGAGAGCAATGCACATGCACAAGAGATTCGTTTTAGGTTTTCGATTTGGGAGCTAGCATTAAGTGCATGTATGGATACTGAATCTTTAACAGAGGGATTCAATGTGTTTACCATTACAGCATGCACACTCGACATCTTGAACGCACACTCGACATCTCGAAAGATTCATATCACCATAAAGCGGACGATCGCGCATGATTAATCTATATTAAGGTAGTGCTTTCTTATCTACTACGTAGTCAAAATCTATTTACAGATCCGTAGGCTGCCGTTTATCAACAGAGATTCGATACCATGGATAAGATGTTTCCATCGCCATCTTAACTGAAAGACATGACCGTCGAGGACCTTTCTCACTTGAATTGCTGGAGCCTTTGTACGTGCTGCTTTGTGCGAGGCACACTATGCTCATTTTCTCGGTGTCTTCTAATATATAAAGTTGAACTATACGAGATCACCAGGATGTGAACAAAAGCTGAATTGTTGAAGAAGAAATGGCCAAGAAACACTGCGTCGAGCAAGAACGACCACATGCTGAATCCAACTTTTAGAGGATCAGAATAAAGCATGGACGTCCAGTTGACAGAACACGAGTATCAAGTTGGGGAAGAAAGAAAAGTAGATATATCAAGTCAACCAGGGTCCAGGACGACAGAGTCACATGTGAGGCGAGAGTGCAGAAGGGACCTCTCTCCTCTGACGGCGAGCGTGCATGGGATGGAAATGACAAACCACAATGCACCATATCGTTGCCCGTGACATTCTAGTCAAATCGAGATTCTACAACGTACATTTGCTCCACGTTATTGTAGTTTCCCGGCAGCGGGGGCGATGGAGTATCCTGTCCTTTCGAGGCAAGAATCAGCGGCATTTTTCTGTAATTCTGAGTATGAGGTGCACGTGGGCAGCGGCAAAGACTCTTGTTTAGAAATTCTAAGACCTGAATTCGACGGGCGGCACAGAATGTCAACTCAGGATAAGTTCTAGTGGTCTTTAATAGGAGTATATTCATATATACGTGTGTGTGTGTCTGTGTGTGTGTTTCGCATGATTCGAGTCAGTATAGGCCGTAAAGCGATTATTTGCGGTGCTTTAGATCATCAACGCAATCGCGCTTGTTGATTTTGCCAGGCAGTCGCTTAGAGTACCGTACTACGGGTTGATTTGTGCGAAGTGATAGAGGGTTCTTAATCCACCATCTTGATGTTGTTGGGCAGCGAAGTACGGTTGAATCGTGCGCGCTGATAGAGGGTTCTTCGACTATGGTTCTAAGCCTTTCAATCATTCCTATTGATCAGGGGATCATTTGGAAAATGCTAATTGATTCGGGGATCATTCGCCAAGTTCTTGTTGCACTACATGCTGTCGAATCAGCTATATGTGTTGATGCTTCTCTTGGCGTATGCTTTAGTTCATCACCCCGGTTGGGGTGTTTGGTCAACAAGTTCAATTATGCTATAAAACAATTAACTCTCTATAAAGAAATTTGCTGAAGGAGGGACTCCTTAGGTATGTATCATGATGTATATATCATTCACTTTGAAATTCAATTATTTTCTCACTATTTGACTCTTTAAGAGTTTGTTAATTGTTGATTAGCCTCGAAATAGATATGATTGAAAACTCATCAAGTGCATAAGAATCATGTCCTTGTATACTTTCATGATGCAAAATGAAAACATAAATGTGGAATCACAAACGGTGCTAGAGAAAGAAAAAGAGATATAGCAAAGATTTCATCAAAGCGCTTCTACTATCATTAGAAAGGACACAACGGACATTATAATTCTAATAAAGAAGACGAAGAGAAATCTAGTTCAAGTATTGAATCCAAGAAGATAGGAAACATGGGAGAACTAGAGTTTGAGTTGTTCATGGTGCTTGTTTAGAAGTATGTTGCTTGTGACATGACATGTCTATTATTGATTCATAAGAATGAGGTAGTGGAGCATACCATCACATTATCAATGAGAGAGTTTATAATATTTTTTATGAAACCTCTATAGGTACCCATGATATTGATGCTTACAGAAACTACAAAATGTTACGATTTTAAATAAGATATTATAAGATAATTTTTCCATCATACCTATAGAATGTCATAACTATTGACACTCTTTGAATGACCATCTTAGAATCACAAAGGAAACGCAGAGCATACTTCTAATCATTAAGAGTTCAAAAAACTATTGTGTGCCATTAAAATTCTTATCTGAGTTCCTTTTGGCCTTCAAATACACTATTGGTGTGATTGCATAAGAAATTTTATGCTTTTGTGAAAAACATTTATATCGTTTTTTATTGTCCAATACAATTAGATCAAAGTATACTATAAGTCTTCAATATCTTGATTGGATATTTTGATTAATCTTTTAAGCGAAATAATAAAATTTCTACATTGGCTCATATAGTCGTCAAACTTGAGGTAAAAAAATGATGTATTTCTTGTTGAAAATCAAGCTTCAGGCTTGGGAGCTTATAGAATTATTGAATGGCTGACACCTTGCGAAATGTGAGACAATACGTGTACCATGAGACTTCATGTTCAAATTAGAATTGTAATGCCCCCCCATAACAATGACATATCACCTTTCACACTTATGTTTGATAAATAATACAATTTCGGAAAAGGGCTCCCTATCATTTAGGGAATCATGTCAAAGATTTATATACACACAATGTCCTTCCAATTTGGAAGATCATGTGTATGTTATCTCTCATATGATTTGAATAAGCTGGTAGATCCTTTGCTACGCAAGCCCCCTAATTCCTTGAGGATTCCCCTAGGACTTTGAGTTTCCATACCTCTCTTATATTTTTGGGTGTGTATGGGCAAGTCAATTCTAAGTAATGACCAAACCTTCCTTGCCATTTTGCATTGGTTTCTTATAATTTTTGGTTTTTTCAAAATCAAGTATTGTCTTCTAAAGTTTGATTGAAGCGTAACTCTAAACTCTTCTAAAGTTTGGGTGTGTATGGGCAAGTCAAGTCTAAGTAATGACCAAACCTTCCTTGCCATTTTGCATTGGTTTCTTATAATTTTTGGTTTTTTCAAAATCAAGTATTGTCTTCTAAAGTTTGATTGAAGCGTAACTCTAAACTCTTTACATTCTAAGAGAAATTAGTTATGAAGTGAATAGGTGTCTCAATGTGCATGCTTAGTGAAGGAAACAAATAAATTTCCTTGAGGAATTAGTTTTGAGAATAAAAGTAAGCATTTTGAGCGAGACAACTTGAATTAGGAAGGTCCTAATGTCTTGTGCAGAAGCTCTACAGTTCAATCCCTAAGACTTACAAAAAAAAAAACATTATTTTGAGTGAAGAGATGTATCAATGAGTATACCTATTAGACATTTGTGCTTCAAGGCAACAAAGGATGATGTACATTCTCCTATAAGCAGTATCACATCATTTTGACATAAAGCGAAATTCAAAGAGGACTAGATGGAACCATTGAAGGAATTTGAAGGAACGATTGTTGATTCGAGCTCAAAAAGCATGGAATAAACTGAAAGGAAGTCTTCGTATGAAGAAAGAAAGCATCAACTCCATCATTTTTGGTATTGTGAAGTACAAAGGTAAGTATATTGTTACTCTTTACTCTTCTTGCATCAAATGGTTCTAGAAAAGTACATTCAAGAAAATTTTGTTAGCATATAGCACTCAGATTAAGAAACTAGGGAAAAATAATTGTGAACCCTAGAAGTATACAATAGGTAGCATCCTTAGAGGAAAGGGTTTATGGGGTGTTATTACGGGGTCAATTTCTAAACCTAGCTTGGGAGACAATCCAACTCCTAAATAGTGAAGGATATTCAAAGATTGGAATGAGAAAGATAAGATATTTTTCTCCATTATATCATAGCATATTACAAGTGTAGTGATAGGGATTATAAAAGATCTCGATACTTCTATGAAAATAAGGGAAAACCCTAGAAACGCTTTACTTCACTTCAACCAAAGCCAATAACATTCAATTAAAAAAGTCCTCAATAAGGTACCTAGTAGCAATATCAAAAACTATATTTTAAAGAACAAAGAAGAAAGTGTGGGATTTGAACTCAGGACCTACCAGCTAGGAGTATGATGGGCTAACCACTTGCCGAAAAAGCCATGGTTGAGGATTACTCCCTAATCCTCCCTCTTAGGGTGTGGTTCAACCATCTCCTGCTGGTTATATCTTGAGTCTAACACTCTCTTCCCCTTCTAGAGATCATTCTCCTCAATGATCAATCCTTGCTCTCCCCTTGGATTGATGTCCTCGCCCTTGCACAGTCTCTTGAACCATTTTGTCCTGAAGCTTGGTTTCTTGAGCCTTGCCTTTCCGCTTCTTGGCCACTTTGCCTACAGACTTGCCTTGCTCTCAAACTTGGTGTCTTGAGCCTTGCCTTTTCGCTTCTTGGCCACTTGCCTATGGACTTTCCTTGCTCTCAACCTTGGTATCTGGGATCCCCAATCTAATGTCTCCATTGGAATACTCGTTCCGAGAGTTTTCCAACGGTATATTACACGTTGAAATCCGACCTACGGATTGGGAGATACACTCAAATCTTTTTTTCCAATCTCTAGTTTTCTCTATTTCTCTTCATTTATTTTCTTCTCTCTTCTCTTTCTTTCTCTTTCTAATTCTTCTCTTTTTCTCTCTTTATCTATCTATTCTTCTTATGTTTTGTGTATCAAAGTCTTGCGCTATGTTCTACAAAAAATTTATCAGTCACATCCTAAACATGGACTAAGATCTCAATTAATCACATCCAAACTATGGATCCAAATCTCAATCTATCATATATAATAATCCAAACTATGGATAAAAATATCTCTAATACAAAAAAAATCCTAATCCACTCTCTTGAACCAAGTCCATCATGCTAAGTGAAGATGTGCAAAGAAAGTCCAGCAACTAGTGGAACTACCTCCGCCTTCTCAATAATAACATGCAAGATGTTCCAAGTGGTTGAAACTTGCTTTATCTCTGACCACCATCTGATCATCACTATGATCAAATCATTCCTAACTAGGAATGAGGTGTCTCAAGCAAACTATTGTAATAATCTGGCACTCCCATATAATGAGAACCATAACATAAGTCCACTAAATACATTGAAAAATGATAAGTAGATGTGTGCACACTCATAGCCCACTAGGCCAAGCATCTAGCTCACCTCATACACACTATGTATGAGCCATGGCCTATTCTCAGGCATATCAAATAAAGTAGTACGTACTCTAAAAATTTCTTCTAAATGCAGTTTCCTATTCATAGTTCTTATGTACAAACCTTGCCTTTCCGCTTCTAAGCTACTAACTTGCGGACTTGCCTTGTTTGCGATCACATACAGAGTGACTATCTCAAGTGCCCCTCTATTCTCTAATAATAAGATGATACTAGAAGATCATATAAATGAACTCCAAATCATATAAAAATACAATCTCAGAGACTTCTCTCCTATACCATCTGTCCTACACCTACGTAGATACAAAGTTTGATGTCCCATACCACCAACTTTATAGTCCACATAGATGCGTATATGAGATTAAAGTCGAGCACTTCTCTCAAAAATGATAAGAATAACTCGGTGAGTACTCACAACCATAAATAATGTAATGAAATCATGAAGTGTTTCCTTCCCTTGATGGAAACAACATAGTCATTCCTATGACTCTATCACTCATAACTATCTGTAACATCAACTCATCTTGAGTTGTGAAGGATGCAGCTTGCATCAAATATCAACTCATCATAAATTGGAATTTATATGACTTGTATGAATCCACTTATATGAAATGAGAACAACTACTAAAGTTCTGCTATTCCATGCTCTGATGGCACTATATATATTGTGGAAATTTTTGACAGAGTCTCCTTTGTCCTATTGGGAATGGTGACAACCAATGCTCAAAAAACAAGTATCTAGGGAATATCTAGCCCATGGTGATCACACCATCTCAAAAATGTATCATAAAAAACCTGTGAAAAGTCTTTTCCTTTCAACAATGTCTCCTACATAAACAATTTCCAATAGCAGCAGATTAAATCTTAATTTTAACTAAGTTTTACTCATTCAAAATCTATGAAATTCTCGAGCATTTTGTATTTTTTTTCAAGCTTTCATTAGGCACAAAAACCCCAACTGCTACACTCATAAAGAAATCAACACTTGAAGGTTCAAAAGGTGAAATCTTGAAAGGAAATCTTGAGAAGGAGGCCTGGAGCAATCAAGAAGATCAAAAGGAATTCCATTTGAAGTAAAGGTACACTTATTTCTCATAAACGTTGAAGAATTTAATACACACGTGAAGAAAGGATGCGAGATCCTCTTTAGATAGAGGAATTGGATAGAGAAAATTATCCATCTTGGTCAATGAGGATGGAAGCTCACCTCATGAGCAAAGACTTGATAGGTTGCATTAGAGGAGAAGAAGAAAAGACACAATTCAAAGATCCTAGTGTTCCAACTAGAGATGAACTATCAGATTTGAAGAATTGGATGAAGAGAGATGCTCGAGCAAGGAGCATTATCTACATGGGAGTCAATGACTACTTGCTACCTCACATTAGGGGTCTTGAAAGTGCAAGTGATATATGGAATGCTTTGGAGGAGCATTTCCAAAACACTACAAAGTCAAGGAAGGCAACTTTGTGGGCAGAGCTTACCACATTCAGGAACAAGGCCTCTCAATCCATTTCTGATTACGTAACAAGGATGAAGGACATTGCAGATGAATTAGGAGCAATTGATGAAGATATTCAGGAGGATAAATTGGTAAGGCAAATCCTTACAGGCTTGAGAGGTGATGAGAAATGGCAGCCATGCATTTTGTCTACTAAATTGTCACTAGATCATTTACTCCTAATTTAAATCAGTTGCTAGGACACATGCTAACCTTTGAGTAGGATGTCAAAGGTGAAGGTGATAAGAGTGCAGGTCAAGCAATGTATTCAAAGGATAAGAAGAAGAATAGCAAAGGTAAGCAACAACCAAATGAAGATGAAGGCACAACTAACCAAGCTAACTTCCTTAGAGGAAGAGAAGGTGGTAAAGGTAGAGGAAGAGGCTGAAGCAATCAAGATGGAGCCAAAGCTTGCTGCATTTGTGGTACAAATCACTTAGCTCATGATTGTTGGCATAATAATCAGAATAATGGTGGATATAGTTAGAACTTTAATTAAGAGAAAGAGGTGGCAGAACTCAAAGAGGTAACTTCAGAGGTAGAGGTAGTAGGGGTTACTTTGGAAGAAATACAGGTAGAGGATTTCAAAGTCAATCCTACAACAATACCTATTACTATTATGCTTCAAATCAGAAGGAGGATTCAACATTGGTTATGAATGCAACTTGTGAAAGGAAAAGTGAAGACCAAAGAGTCTTCTACATTGACTTAGGGTGTAGCAATCACTTGAGTGGCAACATAGCCTTGATGACTGATTTTGAGAATAGGGTAACTAATCATGTAGTTCAAATAGGTGACAATACAAAGCATAATGTGAAGTCAATTGGATGAGTGAAGGCCAAGGATGGAAGTAATCTCTTGATTAAGGTTTTGTATGTTCCTACAATTCCAAAGAATTTGATAAGTGTAGGCAAATTGCTGAAAAAGGTTATGAAGTAAGGTTCACTAATGAAGGAGTTTTTGTGTAAGACCCTAGAATTGGGTATAAACAAATTGTTTCACGGAAGATATAAGGAAGACTCTTCACATTGAAGATTCAAGGTAATTTTGGACATGCCTTGTTTACTTATGGAGGACATAAGAGTTCTGAGTTAGATCTTTGGCACAAAAGGCTTGGACATTTGAATGAAAGAGGTATTAAAGATATGGTTAACAATGGTTCAGTGCTTGGATTGCCTAATGTTGTAGTTCAACACATGACATAGAGATGTGAGGCATGTAAATTAGGTAAGGCTCATAAGAAATCTTTTTCCAAGCATGGTTTTATGTATTCAGAGACGCTTGAGTTGGTACACACAAATGTGTGGGGATCATCAAAGGATTTCAATATCAATGGTTCAAGATATTATGTAATTTATGTTGATGACGCTACTAGGTGGATCACTATCTATGTGATCAAAGATAAATCAAAGGTATTTAATACATTCAAACATTATCATGTGTATGCAGAAAGAATCATAGGTCAAAAGTTGAAGAGACTAAGGTCAGATGGAGGGGGAGAGTATTTCTCTAATGCGTTCAGTGATTACTTATGGAATGCAGGTATAAAAAGGCAAGTTACTTGCACGTATTCTCCTCAACAAAATGGTGTAGCAGAAAGGAGAAATAGAACACTTGTGGAGTTTGCAAGATCCATGATGAAAGAAAAAAACTGTCCCAATTACTTGTGGGTTGAGGCTGTAAATACAGCTACATATTTGGTCAATAGGTTACCATGTAAAGCTTTGCAAGGTATGACACCATATGAGGCATGGTGCGGTAAGGGACCTACCTTAGATCATTGCAAAGTGTTTGGTTGTTTAGCCTATGCATATGTGCCATCTCAGATAAGGCATAAATTTGAACCTAAAGCTAAAAAGTATGTGTTTATTGGATATCATGATAAGCAGATGGGATTTAGGTTGTGAAGTCCATCCATGTTAGGTGTCAAAACCCAAGGGAAAGTGCATACACTCAATGATATTTTGCCTAAACGTTTTGATGCTAGGTTAGTTTTGATCACCCTAAGTCCACAATTTCACCCAAAGTTTTGATGGAGGAGGCGAGAAAACACATGCGCAATTGGATATCCACCTCCAGTGGTCACTTCTTGTAACCTCCCCTTCTTCGCTCAACCCCCTCCTTTCACGTCGAGTTCACCAGGTATGTCGCGGGGTTTTCGGAAAGAAGGGGAGGAGAATGTCAAGCAAATGTGAAGATAAAAGAATTACTTCTTTTACCCAAGTTGATCGTTCCAAATGTGTCCAAGCACATGCATGTAGGTTTAGAGAAGGTAATCTTTAATATGGATACTCAAGTGGATCAAATTTTAATTCTTAAAGTAGCTTCAACGGTTAAGCAAGGTATATGAAGCTATATGAACTTCCTCAGATTGCCATACATTTTTATTTTTCAATGAGAGAGAGAAGTTTCAGTAAGGACCTGAATATTGATAAACTAATGTAACACTTCTTATTTGCGATCAAAGATCGCTACAGAGCATAAAGTCACAGGACATATTTATCGTTACCCATGGAAGATGAATCTAAAGTGTTTGGAACAAGAACTCATAACCAAATTTCCACTTCATCACTTTGTTAACTTTCATATGGTTTTCTTTAGCTAATTTAGCATCTTGCGTTGAAATTCAAATAGCTTCAAGAAGTTCAAACAACCTACAAAATGAGCTGCGAACAAAGTGGAACGCACCGAAAGGATTCAAAATTTATTGACCTTTTCGATTGCAGCAAATTCAAGTAAACCAAGCAGTAAACTCCTCTTACTGGACCCAAAGAGAACATTGATTTCTATAAACACTCTCACCCTCCATGCATTATACATTTGACTGAACACTGAACTCAACTATACAGTTAATGGAAAGATCTTAGTCTCCAATAGAGATGCGGAGCAAAAAAATGCAAAGATCAAAAGACGTAATTCAATCTGCCATGTTTAGTTTCTATCAAAAGAAATGCTCTCAGTTTCTATGCCGACTACAAATACACTGGTGGGAATAGCATATGCAGCGAAATCTAAAAGACAACACCCTTTGTCATGACAAAATTTAGATATTGATCTCTGCAAGTGAGTGGGCAATGTAAACTTTCAATGTCCAGTTTCTATTCATTCTAAGCTAATGATTGAAACCGCTCTATAAACGCATGAAAGAAATCATTAAAGAAAATAATTTTCCTCAACGAAAAAAGAATTTCATCCTGTTGCATTCAGAGTCTTCATGTTTCCCACTGTAACCCATTCACACGTTGATAAATTTGCGTAATAAATCTCAATTTTTCTCAAAGAAAACTACTCAACAACATTGTAGATCCAAGATCTTGTTTTTTTTCTTTTTTAAGTGTATCCAAAACGTTTCCTTAACTGTCCATACGAGAACATACCTTCCCCTTTCTCCTGCACACGGCATGAAAGTGCCCAAATAAACCCCCCAGCTATTCACATTGCCAATACCATGGCCATTCATCGCTTCTTACTGCATATACCTCTTCTTTACATGTCGTGCATTCCTTTGAAGAAAAACAATTCAGGTCATAGAGAGAAAGAATCCTCGTGATGGCCAACAATGCTCCTCTTTGATGCTCTAATGATTCTCCTTCTCCACAGGTGCTGCCACCGACTCTGCACGTGAGGTCCGCCTTCTTCCTTTTATGTCCCTGGTGGAAGAACCTTCAGCGCTCTCCTTCTCCCCTTCGATCTCCTCCAGATATCTCTTGCGTGCTATCCCCCGCTCACGTGAAGTCTACCGTTCTTCTCCTGCCCCCCAAGACGAATCCTCTTTTTTTTCCTTTTTTTTTCCCAAGCGAACTTCGATATGCTTTTTTCTCTCACAGCTGTCATAGCCTCCACATACATACTTTTTTTGATAAGGCAATCATTCCCCAGCACTCGTTTTTTGAAATCCGAAAAAGAAGAAGCCCCTTCGAAGCTTGCACCTACTGCATAAACCTTGGACATAGTAACATCGGTCATGTCAAGATAGAGTAGTGTTCTTACATAACTTCTGAAGGTCAACATAACCTATAAGAGCATCTTCGAAGTTTGAATCCTCTAGCTTTGCATTATCGAATGTTGATCCTGATAGAACTACATTCTTGAAATTAGCACCTTGCAAGTTTGACCCATCAAATACAACACGGTCCAAGATGGCATTTGTGAAATTAGCCCTTTTTGTTGTCGAAGAGGAGAAAGCTATTTTTCTTGACATTCTTTGCCCATGAGGTATCCCATTTCGTCGACCAACAAGTTGTCGTGTTACCTCAAATACTTCTCATCAATCGTCACTTCCACTCTTCAAGTACCTGAAATCAAACATATATTCTACACAACCAAAGCATATTAGTGCATAAAAATCAACCATTTCGTGAGCTAACATACTCCCCTCTTCTTATTTGCGAAGTCGTCCTCGACGAGCCATTCTTGCTGCAATAAAATCCAAACAACCATGAACATGTCAATTTACAAATAGTTCGCATACCTTTTCATCGAGCCATCATTCCAAGTGGACCTGCACTCATTGAAGCTATTAGTGCTAAAAAAAATCACTCATGAATACATACAAATCAGTCACTTCCAAATGATTCAAGAACATGCACATATATGCAACTCCAATTCCGCATACATCAGATTGCTCATGCATTCCATTATGAACACAGTCTCAACCAAAATGACACATACATACCTTTCCATGTTTTACACATGCAACTATGATTGCGAAAAAACAGAAACGGAAATACCGAAATAAACAACAATAACTGAAATGAATTCAACAGGAGATGCTACGTACCCAAAATGCATACCCCATTATTGCACCTACTATTCGCTATGTACACATATTCCATGAACAGACACTCTCGAAGAATCCCCATCGTCGTCCCACAAAAACCATCGAGATTCGAGTATAAGTCAAGACCTACATAAAAAACCTGGAGTGCCCCACATACGGGAAAACCTTCTGATAAAGCACACAAGTTATAAAGCAGCCCCGTTGCATTACCTCACTAGAGCCTCATCCATAAGTACATATAGAGTCTCCGTGCCTTCAAGAATGTTGATTCAAAGTGAGCTGATCTGTCATAAGCCATCACATACCAATCACACAAGCAAATAACGTTCCCTTCCAGGCGATCATCGCCCTCTCCTCTCTCTCTCTCCCCCTCAGGAGTGGGGAATAATTTCATAGGTAAATTTTATTTTAATCACACGTTGGCCTACGTTGACATTGGATGCGATTCGTGGGCCTGACCACCCGATCAGGTTGATTCCACCCATCTACCAATGCAATGCAGCGCACAACACACAAACACACAATGATAACACATAACATATATCAGCTAGCCCATAACGAAGCTGGATACGGCTCATGGTCGTGACTACCCAGCCACGATGGCTCCACCTACCTACCAACCCGTTATGGCGCATTGCTAAGCATAAACATATACATCCCAAGCCTATGGCGAAACTAGCTGCGGCTCGTGGTCCTAACCACCCAGCTAAGATAAATCCACCCACCTACTAGCCCACCATAGCGCATTGGTACGATCACAACAACACACATTCTTTTTCTTTTCTTTCTCTTCGTTTTTTTTCTAGTTAATTAATTCACCCAAGTCCTGAGAATTAGGGAGAGGAAGAAAGGGACTTTCCCAGTTTTCCCACACATGCATGCAACCATATACACTCTAGCCTTTGACAGATCAACCACCTCTTCACTCCATTCTCTCAATTACAGACACTACATATGTATTCATCGAGTTGACTTTTCACTAGGTAACTACAGCCGGCTATGCCTTAGTCCCTCGTATACCTATCCTTAGGTGTCCTAGAATGTGAGTCTCCGGGATATCTCATGTAGTCTCACATCGTACTCGCATCCCGACAACTTCCCTAGGGCGAGTCAGGCTCAGCTTCAGGAGCTCCGTCATCACTTCCTATCGTTAACACATCTGCCCAAGCCCAAGTGATATCGTTTTCCTTATTAGGCATTTCCCTAGAAGGATCGAAATAGTAATATCGATCTCCCGCCCATCCTACATGTCGAGTCAGGTATTCCTCAAAACACTCAATATAAAACGCAACATCCAAACCCTGGTTTATAAAGCATACCAGCCAATGCGCTTCCTCAACATCATATTCCGTCTCAAAGTCATCGACATCTATGTCCATGCGGGCGAATGTTTGGTCCGAGAAATATATCCTTAACTCGTACAAGTAGAGTTGCGTTATTTGATGTGCCATTTTGTTACTTAGCTCCTAACAGTCTCTGCATAACACAAAAAATATTAGAAGTCCAAAATTCTTGAGCTAGCACAGGATAATATTTATGACAACAAAAATCATAACTAACATATGCGCATATAATATATATATATAACTATACATGTATGTACAAGGAGTCTACTACGTCCTTCCGTTGGATCTCATCTGGCTTCTCTCGTCTTAATATCACTTGAAATATGGTTTAACTCGAAGCGCGTTAACCTTCACGGGAGCATATTCTTCTCCTAAATCTTGAATTTGCATGGAACCATTGGAATTGAGTTCCACCACCTTAAACGGTCCTGCCTATCTTGTCTGTAACTTCCCCGGGAATTTATAATATTTACTATCATAGACTAGTACCAAATCCCCTTCTTGAATCGCATAGGTCTTGAGATTCTTATCATGCCTCTCTTTACGTCTCTTTTGAATAGCTTCCAGACTTTGCTGTGCAATGAGTCTCTTTTCTTCTAGCTTGACCAGTTGCACGTACCTCTCTTTTAATGACTCTTCCTCTCCCAGCCTAGCCTCGATCGCCACTCTTAATGTCGGCACTTCTTTTTCGATGGGAAAGATGGCTTCCTCGCCATATACTAGAGAGAACGGAGTGCTCTTAGTCGTCACTCGGTAGGATGTTCGATATGCCCACAAGGCTTCCAAAAGTCTCTCATCCCAGTCTCTCCTATGCACAGCTACTGTCTTTGTTAAAATCTATTCAAGAACTTTGTTGGTGACCTCCACTTGTCCATTCGCTCTCGGGTAATATGGAGTGCTTTTCCTATGTTTGATTTTATATAATTCCATTAATTCTTCGATCAGTTCGTTGACAAAATGGGTTCCTCTATCACTCACTATTTCCAACGGGCATCCAAATCGGGTGATGATTTGTTCGTACAAAAATTTAGCTACATCAACAACTCGGTCAGTCTTCAGAGCTTTGGCTTCTACCCACTTGGTAACATAGTCTGTGCAGACCAAAATATACCTATTAGACCGACGTCTTGAGGGAGGATCAATAGGCCCCACAAAATAAATTCCCCATTTCTCAAACGGCTTAAGAGCGAGCACCGGCGTAAGAGGAGCAGCATGTGCTAATGTGGGTTTGCCCATTCGTTGGCATTTGTCACATTTCTTACAGTATGTGTGCGAGTCTTTGAATAGCGTTGGCCACCAATACCCAGCCAATAACATCTTTCTTGCCGTCAATTCACCAGCAAAATGTCCACTGCAGGGTTCATCATGTAATGCTCTCAACACTAGGGTTGCTTCTTCTTCCTCGAGACACCTCCGATAAATGCTTTCATGTACAAAATATCGATAGAGTTGCCCACCAATGATGCTATGGTGCTTCGCCAATGCTAACAGTTTTTGCTTCTCTCTCTTGCTTGCTCCTATCGGATATTTAGTGGTGCACAAGAAATTCACCAAGTCGGCATACCAAGGTACTTTAGCATCAACCTGGAATAGAGGTCCATCAGGAGCATCGTCGGGCACACCAGAGATTGGCTCCTCATTAACAATTCGAGATAAATGGTCAGCCAATATGTGCGCTTTGCCTGGTCTGGTTACCACTGTGAACTGAAATTCTTGGAGAAGTAGCATGCACCTCATCAGTCGCCCTGACAGCTCGGGTTTATTAATGATGTACTTAAGGGCTTCATGATCCACATAAAATGTGAAATGCTTTCCCATCAAGTAATGCCGATACTTGTTTACCGCAAAGATCATCGAGAGGCATTCCTTCTCTGTAGTTGTGTAGTTCCTCTCAGTGCTATTCAAGTTGCAACTTGCATAATAAATAGGGTGGTCCAACTTCTTTTCATCGGCTTGGCATAGCACTACTCCAACCGTAGTATGAGAAGCGTCGGTATGCACATGGAATTCTCTCGTCCAGTCGGGTGCTACCAAGATCGGTGCATTTATCAATCTCTCCTTGATCGAGTCGAATGCAACTTGACACTCTTCAGTCCATTGGTATTTTTGGTCTTTCCTCAAAAGATTCGTCAGTGGTGCCGCTAAGGATGCAAAATTTAATATAAATCGTCGATAATAATTTGCATGGCCCAAGAATCCTCTGAGTTGTCGCAAGTTTTGCGGAGGTGGAAGTTGTCCAATTTTTTCCACTTTATCCTCGTCAACCGCGATTCCTTTTTCGGAAATAACATGTCCCAAAAGCAATCCTCTTCGTACTCCAAATGTACACTTTTCAGGATTTAAGGCGATGCCTTTTTTGATGCTTCTTCTTAAAATAGCTTCGATCCTCTCCATCATGTTTTCATCATTGCCCCTAATTGCAAAATCATCGAGGAATATCTCCATCTAATCCTGCAAATAGTCTTGATATGCAGCTATCATTGCTCTCTGGAATGTGGCCGGTGCATTGCATAATCCAAATGGCATCACATGATATGCATACGTACCCCATTCTGTGGTAAAAGTAGTTTTTGATTGATCCTCTTCATGGATTTGGATTTGGTTGTACCCACTGAAACCATCCAAAAATGAGTACAATTTATGGCCAGCCACTCTGTCTAAGATTTGATCAGTGAATGGCAAAGGAAAGTGGTCCTTCTTTGTGCGCTCGTTCAACTTTCGATAATCTATGCAAATACGGATTTTCTTATTTTTCTTCGGAACCACTACAATTGGTGATACCCACTCGCTGGATGCGATGGGATATATAAATCCTGCCTCCAATAACTTAGTCAATTCCAGCTTGATCAATTCCGAGTAGACTGGATTTGTCCGCCTAAGTCGTTGACATATTGGTCGGGTGCCTTCTTCCAAATCTATATAATGTTGGCAGATTCGGGGATCAATTCCTCTCAAATCACTGTATGACCATGCAAAGGCTTTGCCGAAATTTTTGAGTGTCATTTTAATACAATCTCGTACTCCCTCTGGTAGCTCTGACCCCACGCTCAAGAACTTTTCTAGAAAAATTTCCCATTTTTCCAACTGAGCTTCTTGCGAATATTCCTTCTTCCTTGATGACACTGTGATTGGAACGTGCTCTCCAATCACACGTGCATGGTTGGCTAGTAAATCATTTTTTTGTCCTTTTTCAATTGTACCCAATTTCTTTAGTTCACTTTTGCAATGGCTTCCGATACTTTAGTCTTACTTTCCGCTTCTCTGTCTGATTGTCGACTTCTCCTTAGAAGCTCTTCTTCTAGCATTCTAACCCTTTCTCTCAACTGTTGCACTTCCATTGTCGGAGCTAACTCTAGTTTCAACTCTTCTTTTCAAGTTCCCTTCTCCAGGGATTGAGTAGCTTTATTTTCCTTTGCGTCTATACTCAACATGTAGCACTCAAATTCACTTGTATGTGTCAACCATCCCAGCAACTCCTGGTCTGAATCATCCTTGTAACATAGAGGATCTATGTACTCGCCCACTTTCGCATGTTGGAGGTTGGCCAATTGCAGATTAAATCCATCCTGTGAAAGGTCCTTAGAAGTCTCCGTGCGCAGTGCAAACCTTACCCGTGCCATTTCTTGTCTAACTTTTTCCTTCGCTTTTTGCTCCCTTTCCTCAGCTGTTGTCGATTTCTTGTCGGTCAAATTGGGAGACACTTGAAGTTGTATTCGATCAGCCTTTGGTCCAATTGTGATAAATCCTGTGCGCCAATCGTGCACACATTCGGCTTGCACCAGCCATGGCCATCCAAGTAAGATCGAGAAGGTAGCCTCTGAGGTCCTTGTTCTTACTATCAGATAATCAACTCTAAACTCTAGACCGCCCACAACTGTGCTTACATTGTTCAAAAGACCCGCAGGCTTCACTTGTGTTTGATCTGCCATTCTCAAGGACATCGGCGTTTCTTCCATGTGGTTGAGGGCCAAAGCTTTCATCATGAATTGAGTCATTAAGTTGAAACCGGCTCCACTATCTAACTGAGCACTGGGGACTGCATACCCTTTAATCTCAGCTGTCACAGCTGGAGCATTCGAATCAATTTGCGTCGTAATGCTTTGAATGATCCCTTGGACATCTTTATCTTGTCTCTTTTTATCTCGAGCTTTTCTCGGTTTCTTAATATATTCATTGTAGAATTGTTTCCTATAGGCAGGTGAACATTTCAGCAATGTGCCAATGTCTAGCGTGACTTCCATGTCCGCGAGCAACTTTACAATGTCCACTTCCTCCAAACTTTGTCTTTCCTTCCTACTCTTAGGAGCCTTCAATCTTTCAGGGAATGGTGCTATGCCCGGCACAAACTCCTTGGTCACTGGTGGAAGAATCTCTATCTCTTCCCCATCCTCAAACTCTTGCTGCTCAGCAATTCCTCCAACTTGGTTTTCTACCTCTCCATGTTCAGCTATCTTCTCTTGACTTGCTTTTCCGTTTTCACCTTCTGGATTTTTCTTCAAATACTCTTGAGTTCTTGTGACTACTGCCACAGTTGGCTCTTTATGGGGTTTCTTGGCCTCGTAAGCATCCACAAAGTGCATTGACGAGCTAGAGCCTTCTTGAGGGTTCGATGTTTTGAACACTACTCCGATCGTAGGAACGTGCTTTTGAGCTCTCGATGTGGAATGCATCTGAGTATCACCATAATTCGAGGACCCTACTAGTCCTTTTTCCTTGCCGGCGGCGGTTCTTCGTTTTGGACAATCTTCATCAAAGTGGCCCTCTCCACTACAGTACCTACATAGTGGGGTATAATCAATTGGTTTCTTTTCGTTTGGACATCTAGATTGAGTGTGGCCAAAGCCATGGCATCTCCAGCATTGGATTGGACCATCTCTTCTTTGATCACGTAGCGGCTCCTCTCGGATAGTCTCCTCCTTGACCCTGAGCACCATATCCATAAGTCGGTCTGTTTTCCCAACGACACCTCATTGGCCTCACAAGTAACCTCAAACAGTTGGATAAAACTATCTGGATCTTCGTCCCAAGCACGTGAAAACTTGGTGAAGTCCCCCAAATGAACCGAAATCCGTTGAGCCATTTCGAACAGAGGTGTGATGTCAATATCACTTTCATCCCAGAAATTTAGTGCACGCGGCCTCAGGATCCCTCCTTCAAACTTTCGCACTTGATTCTCGACCCTCCTACGGGAGTACACGTTTTTGGCTGATTTCTTCGAGCCAATCGAGGTCCACTCACCTGGCGGTTCCCACCTTCTCCTTTCTCTTTCAAGGGCTCTTCTCTGAGCGCGTTCCTCTCTTTGAGTTTGTGTTGCTCCTGAGGATGAGCTCCCCTCGCTCATGTACTAGATCTGGGGTCCGCAAGCTCGGCCAACATGTGGCGCTAGGCGAACCTATGGCACTCTCTTACAGAGACGTACCAAGCTATTCCCGGCAGACGCACCAAAATGTTAGGTGTCAAAACCCAAGGGAAAGTGCATACACTCAATGATATTTTGCCTAAACATTTTGATGCTAGGTTAGTTTTGATCACCCTAAGTCCACAATTTCACCCAAAGTTTTGATGGAGGAGGCGAGAAAACGCATGCACAATTGGATATCCACCTCCAGTGGTCACTTCCTGTAACCTCCCCTTCTTCGCTCAACCCCCTCCTTTCACGTCGAGTTCACTAGGTATGTCGCGGGGTTTTCGGAAAGAAGGGGAGGAGAATGTCAAGCAAATGTGAAGATAAAAGAATTACTTCTTTTACCCAAGTTGATCGTTCCAAATGTGTCCAAGCACATGCATGTAGATTTAGAGAAGGTAATCTTTAATATGGATACTCAAGTGGATCAAATTTTAATTCTTAAAGTAGCTTCAACGGTTAAGCAAGGTCTATGAAGCTATATGAACTTCCTCAGATTGCCATACATTTTTATTTTTCAATGAGAGAGAGAAGTTTCAGTAAGGACCTAAATATTGATAAACTAATGTAACACTTCTTATTTGCGATCAAAGATCGCTACAGAGCATAAAGTCACAGGACATATTTATCATTACCCATGGAAGATGAATCTAAAGTGTTTGGAACAAGAACTCATAACCAAATTTCCACTTCATCACTTTGTTAACTTTCATATGGTTTTCTTTAGCTAATTTAGCATCTTGAGTTGAAATTCAAATAGCTTCAAGAAGTTCAAACAACCTACAAAATGAGCTGCGAACAAAGTGGAACGCACCGAAAGGATTCAAAATTTATTGACCTTTTCGATTGCAGCAAATTCAAGTAAACCAAGCAGTAAAATCCTCTTACTGGACCCAAAGAGAACGTTGATTTCTATAAACACTCTCACCCTCCATGCATTATACATTTGACTGAACACTGAACTCAACTATACAGTTACTGGAAAGATCTTAGTCTCCAACAGAGATGCGCAGCAAAAAAATGCAAAGATCAAAAGACGTAATTCAATCTGCCATGTTTAGTTTCTATCAAAAGAAATGGTCTTAGTTTCTATGCCGACTACAAATACACTGGTGGGAATAGCATATGCAGCAAAATCTAAAAGACAACACCCTTTGTCATGACAAAGTTTAGATATTGATCTCTGCAAGTGAGTGGGCAATGTAAACTTTCAATGTCCAGTTTCTATTCATTCTAAGCTAATGATTGAAACCGCTCTGTAAACGCATGAAAGAAATCATTAAAGAAAATAATTTTTCTCAATGAAAAAAGAATTTCAACCTGTTGCATTCAGAGTCTTCATGTTTCCCACTGTAACCCATTCACACGTTGATAAATTTGCATAATAAATCTCTATTTTTCTCAAAGAAAACTACTCAACAACATTGCAGATCCAAGATCTTGTTTTTTTTTCTTTTTTAAGTGTATCCAAAACGTTTCCTTAACTGTCCATACGAGAACATACCTTCCCCTTTCTCCTGCGCACGGCATGAAAGTGCCCAAATAACCCCCCCCCAGCTATTCACAGTGCCAATACCATGGCCATTCATCGCTTCTTACTGCATATACCTCTTCTTTACATGTCGTGCGTTCCTTTGAAGAAAAAAAATTCAGGTCACAGAGAGAAAGAATCCTCGTGATGGCCAACAATGCTCCTCTTTGATGCTCTAATGATTCTCCTTCTCCACAGGTGCTGCCACCGACTCTGCACGTGAGGTCCGCCTTCTTCCTTTTCTCTCCGTGGTGGAAGAACCTTCAGCGCTCTCCTTCTCCCCTTCGATCTCCTCCAGATATCTCTTGCGTGCTATCCCCCGCTCACGTGAAGTCTACCGTTCTTCTCCTACCCCCCAAGACGAATCCTCTTTTTTTTCCTTTTTTTTTCCCAAGCGAACTTCGATATGCTTTTTTCTCTCACAGTTGTCATAGCCTCCACATACATACTTTTTTTGATAAGGCAATCATTCCCCAGCACTCGTTTTTTGAAATCCGAAAAAGAAGAAGCCCCTTCGAAGCTTGCACCTACTGCATAAACCTTGGACATAGTAACCTCGGTCATGTCAAGATAGAGTAGTGTTCTTACATAACTTCTGAAGGTCAACATAACCTATAAGATTATCTTTGAAGCTTGAATCCTCTAGCTTTGCATTATCGAATGTTGATCCTGATAGAACTGCATTCTTGAAATTAGCACCTTGCAAGTTTGACCCATCAAATACAACACGGTCCAAGATGGCATTTGTGAAATTAGCCCTTTTTGTTGTCGAAGAGGAGAAAGCTAGTTTTCTTGACATTCTTTGCCCATGAGGTAGCCCATCTCATCGACCAACAAGTTGTCGTGTTACCTCCAAATACTTCTCGTCAATCGTCACTTCTACTCTTCAAGTACCTGAAATCAAACATATATTCTACACAACAAAAGCATATTAGTGCATAAAAACCAACCATTTCGTGAGCTAACAATCCACAAAACAATTCCTTGTATCAAACGATGTTACATTTGATGAGCAAGGTACTTGGTATGCAGGTACAGTCATTAATCATGCAGGTGATGAAGAAGTTGTGAATCAAAAGAAAGGTAAATCAAAGCTTCAAATATTTGATGAAGAAGAGAACAATGAAGTACAAGTTGAAGTTGAAGAAGTGCCAAGGTTTGACCTAGATTGTAATGAACGAGAAACCTCAAGAAGTGGAGAACTCAAAAGATCAGCAAGGCATAAATGGCAACCTACAAGGTATAGCTATGACACTTCTTTTTTCGCTACAAAAGATTATGCTTATATGGTAAAAGCACATGAAGACCCTTCTACATATGAAGAGGCAAAAGGTAAGGAAAATTGGGAGAAAGCTATGCAGGAAGGGTATGATGCATTAATGGAAAATGAGACTTGCGATTTGGTTCCTAAACCAAATAGTCAGAAGATCATTGGATGCAAATGGGTCTACAAAACCAAGAGGTATGCAGATGGAAGTGCATCTAGGTATAAAGCTAGACTTGTTTTGAAAGGGTTTGCTTAGACATATGGTATAGATTATGATGAGACTTATAGTCGTATGGCAAAGATGACAACCATCAAGACACTCATAGCCATTGTTGCATGTAAAGGTTGGAAATTAGGTCAATTAGATGTGAAGAATGCTTTTCTAAATGGTTATATCTCAGATGATGTTTCTATGGAGCAACCACAAGGATTCAGAGATGAAAGGTATCCAGATCATATATGTAAGCTCAAGAGAGCTTTGTATGGTTTGAAGTAGGCCCCAAGGGCATGGAATTATGGACTTGTGAAGTTCTTGAAGGAACTTGGTTTTCAAGTATCTAAAGTAGATAGTAGTTTTCTTGTTAAAGCAAGTGATGATGGGTTCATTTACATGTGCATGTATGTTGATGATATAATCCTTACAGGTACAGATGAGAAGGGCATACAAAGCCTAAAAACGCAAATGGAGAAAGACTTTAAGATTAGCGACTTGGGAGACTTGTCATATTTCTTGGGCATGGAGATCTCATACACTCAACATGGAGTGTATATATCTCAAGAAAGGTATTTGAAGAATTTGTTGATCAAGTTTAAAATGGAAGATTGTAGGGTAGCACCTACTCCAATGGAGGTGAATCACAAAATGAGAAGATATGGAGGAGAAGATTTCAAGGACATGAAGCTATATCAAAGTTTGTTTGGTAGTCTAATCTATGCAACTCTAACTAGACCTGATTTGTCATATGCAGTTGGAGTGTTGTCTCAATTCATGCATTGTCCTAGGAAAGAACATTGGGTTGCAGGACAAAGGGTCTTGAGGTACATTAAGGGTACACTCAAAGAAGGTTTGTATTATGGTTTTACATCAGATACAAACATCAAGATATATAGTGATATAGATTGGGCAGGTAATCCTGATGATAGGAGATCAACTTATGGATACTTGTGTTATGTGGGAGATAAGCTAATCTCTTGGTGTTCTAAGAAGCAACACATAGTTGCTTTATCATCTACAGAAGCACAGTATAAAGGTATGGTTGAAGTTGCAAAGGAAGTTATATGGCTAAAGACTCTCATGAAGAGTTTTGACATCATTCATAGTACACCCACTATTCATGGAGATAACATGAGTTCATTGTATCTAGTTGCTAACCTTGTTTTTCATGCTAGGACTTAACACATTGAGATTCCGTATCACTTTCTAAGAGAGAAGGTGATGGATAAGAAAATTGAAGTCATACATACTTCAACAGAAGATCAGATTGCTGATATGTTAACAAAAAACTTGGATGGACCAAAGCTACAGAGATTCAAAGACATGGAAGGTATAAAGAAGATAGAAGAAACCTCAATTGATGATTGAGGGGGAGCTGTTGGTGCAAGACAATCAACAATTGAAGTTTTGATGAAGGATTGAAGTCAAGGATTGAAGAAAAGATCCATTTATGAAGCTTGAAGAAAGTACATGTTCAGAAGATAAGAACTTGTATACATGTGTACATTAATTTAGAGATAGCTCACTTATACCTTTTGTATGGTCATGAGCTTGTACATCTATGTCTATATATACAAGTAAAAATTCAGGGAAAATGTGTGAGAGCATTTGAAGAGAATATTTAGATGTTGTAAGAGTCATTAGACACTTTAGAAGTATAGGAGATCTTTTGCGTAGTACTCCTTTTGTTTTTAATCTTTTGTGAAATGCTTTTGTACAAGTCTAATTCTATAGTTGATTGACCTCTGTACAAGTTTTAAGCATCTAATTGTGATCAAGCTGAGAGAATTGAGAGTAGGAACATTTACATGTGTAAATGTGAAGAAGTGAAGTTGTAGTAGGTGCAAAATTTGATGTTAATGTTTTGATCAATTCTCCTTCCAAACTATAATGTTTTGAGCAAGCAAGCACTAATTCTTTAATTGGAAGGTAAGCTTCCTATGGCTAAAAGCATTTGAATAAATGGGTTGTAGTTTGAGAGAACTATGTGTTTAAAGTTACAGGTGTCAAAGTCGACTATAAAGAAGTATAGCTTAGACATAGGTGAATTGTTAAGATCATTTAGCAAGCGCTACTGAGTATTTTGAAATGATTTAACTTGGAGAAGGTGGAGAAACTATAGGCAACACCTTATGCAAAGTTTTATAAAAAACTCTACACATTTCATTAGTCAATGAGTGAATTATGTGCAACAGAGTTTCTGAGTATCAACTTATTTCACAGTTTGTTCAAGATTTGGATAATTGATTGTTGATCCTCCAAATTGGTAAAAGTTTTGAGTTATTCTTGATAAAGAGGTTCTCTAACTTCAAGGATAGCTTATTCTTTTGGAGATTAACTCTCTCCATCACACATACCCTCACAGATTAGTGGAAAGCTTGATCCGAAAGCTGAAAGATGCATATTTATGGGCTATGATCAGAATAAAAAATGATATAGGTTATATAATCCCACCAACAAAGGATTTATAGTTAGTAGGGATGTGGTATTTGATGAAAATAACTCAGGGTTTGAGCATGATTTTAGGAAATTAAAGCCACCATATGATTTGGAAAATGAATTTCCAAATCTGACCAAGCAAGAACCCCATACATCAGAGGATGTCAACTCGGAAGATGAAGAACAATCAATCTTGAATAATTCAAAGCTTGGAAGTCCAAGGATAAAGTAAAGATCAAAAAGTTGGAAGACATTCTACAGCCATCCAATCAATCACTTAGAAGATCTCAAAGGGAAAGCAATAAACCTATAAGGTATGGCTATGACACATCACTAGTCACGAAACATTCTATATAAATGGCTAAAGATTCTATGTCAAAGGACCCTTCTTCATTTGAAGATGCCAACAAGAAAGAAGAATGGAGAGAAGATATGCATGAGGAAATCGAAGGCATTTCAAGAAAATAGCACTTGGGATTTGGTTCTCAAGGAACCATCCAAGAAGGTGATAGGATCTAGATGGATCTACAAAGTGATAAAGAATTTAGATGGCACAATCACCAGGTATAAAGAAAGGCTAGTAGCAAAGGGCTTTGCTCAAATCCATGGAGTGGATTCTGAGGAGACCTTCTCACCTGTGTCCAAGATGCCAACTATCATACTTTTAGTGAGCATTGCTGCTTCAAGGAATTGTAACTTGCACCAATTATATGTTAAAAATGCATTTCTTAATGGATGGATCTCTAAAGATGTCTACATGGCTGAACCACCAGGATATGAAGACAAAGACAAACCTGATTATGTATGTAAATTAAGGAAGGCATTGTATGGGTTAAAGAAATCTCGTAGATCTTGGAACCATAGGTTTGTCACATAATTGTAGGAACAAGGTTTTGTTGCAAGCAACGCAGATTCTTCATTGTTCATCAAGAAGAATAATTAAGAAGTTACTTATCTATGTGTTTATGTGGATGAGATTATGATTATAGGAAATGATGCCAATGGTATCAAGAAGATCAAACCTAGATGAAGGAGGAGTTCAAGATCAATGATCTTGGATTGCATACATATTTTCTTTGTTTAAAGATCGTTTATATATATTCTGGAGTTTGCATTACTCAGAGAAAGTACATCCATGATATGCTAGTTAAGTTCAGGTTCGAAAATGCAAAAATTGCAGGTACTCTATCACTCTAGCAGAATGGTAAGCACCAACGTGAGGAGATACACCTCATAAATGTCAATTAGTGGAGACTTGAGGACTAGTATGAAGACCATGAGCAAGTGAAGGCACAAATGTGTGAGTGAAAAGGACACAAGCATGCACATACATACACACACCCGTGCACATAGTAAGACCAAAGAGAGGAACAATGGAAGGATTTTGATTACAAAAGAACTCTCTTAGAAAGCTCAAATCTACAACACGATAACCCCAAAAATCAGCTCTCTAGATCTTTTTATAGTTTTTTGAGTGGTTTTGGCCCTGTCCATACTTAGTGTTCAGCCTACTTAAAAATTAGGCTCTAAGGATCATTTGAGGGCTAAAATGGAGTCTAAAAATTATGAAAAAATGGTAGGATGATAATTCAAATACTCCTCAAGCTTGAGGAATCCTCAGCTTGAAACAAATGGAGTTGCAAAATCTGAAATGGTATTTACAATGGTTTTTAGTGATGAAAATTGCTAGGTTTATAGGGATTTCTTCTGAACATTTGACATGGACTTCTTCGAGCTCCCTACATGCTGCCTCTTCATGTGTGTCCGCTTGTTTGATGTGCTTGCATGCCTTGTCCTTGACCTTGAGTGTCAACAACCCCCCTCTTGAGTGTGACATCCCTGATAGACCCTTGTTGGAGTGGTTGTTCCCTGTAGTACTTTTATAAGGAGTGTCCATTGTGAATCAACAAGAGTGGTCCATCTTCCAAATGTAGCTTGGTTAGTTGTCTTATTCTTCATTTTTTCATGAATATCCTTTGCAAGTTTTGGTCCCTTTCTATGTACATCACCCTTGATTCTATCTTGACAGTGTATTTGTGTGCTTTCAAAGATTGCTAATTTCTCAAAGAGGTCATCAATGTTAATTTTGAGGAGTTGTTGGCTGAGGATTGCTTCATAGGTACAAATGTTGGAACCTTGATGTCATTTGGATCTTTCCAATGTGTGTTTCACAATTATTATGCCAAGTACTCCCTAATCAAAATGAATGATGGGTAAGTGCATTAGTGCATGGGTTGAACAAAATATATGCCTTGTGCATGGCCCTATAATGTGGCCCTACACATGCATACTTGGAATACATTGGAGGAATTATGGTCCAAGAAATTGGGTCTTGAGCAAACTACTGAAGGGTATGCTACCGAAGAGGTTTCCTAATCTATTATGGTTATGGGGTTCCAAAAGTAGGTGATTCTTACCATGGTGAAAGGTCTGTTGATATTCATCTCTTTGTGTTGTAATCCCATCATGGTGAGTAACCATTGACTAGTCTTTCTTTTTGATGGATGTCCTTGTTGATGGTTCACTTGATGAGATTCTTCGAGTGCATGGTCTGGTTGCTTCTTCTTCTCCTCTTTTTTTTAATAGAAGAATGGCACAAAACAAGAAGAAAATGGTTAGTATTAATATCATATTTTACATATGTCTAGTGTGTTGCATGTGCCTAGGATTGCTAAATTGTCTTTATGCATGGTCGTTGTAGCATAGTTATAAGTAACCATGCCTATCACGCTGGAAACTCGGGTTCAATCCCCGACAACAATGCCAAATTTTATGTCACTCTAGCACAATGCTAAGCACCAACGTGAGGAGACCTCATAAAATTTCAATTCATGGAGATGTGAGGACTCATATGAAGACTATGTGCAAGTGAAGGCACAAATGCATGAGTGAAAAGCATATAGGCATGCACATACATACACACACGCGTGCACATAGTGAGAGCAAACAGAGGAACAATGGAAGGACTTTGATTACAAAAGAACTCTCTTACAAAGCTCAAATCTACAATAAGCTAACCCTAAAAATGAGCATTCTAGCTCTCTTTATAGTTTTGCCCCTGTCTAGACCTAGTGTTCAGCCTAGTTAAAAATTCGATTCTAGGGCTTATTTCAGGGTTCAAACAAAGCCTAAAAATTATGAAAATTGGTAGGATGATACTTCTTATACTCCTCAAGTTGGAGGATGCCATGGATATATTGCATGGGGAAGAGCTGAAAGGTCTCCCCCTATCTTTCATACCTCCTCTACCCCTTCCTCTTGAATTCCTACCTCTCCCTCCATAGTTAGCTTGAGAAGTAGTACCTTTATTCGCTACTTAGGGTAGAAGATTTGTTACCTCTTGATGGTTCTCCATTTTTGTTGAGCTTGGCTTCATGGGTAAAGAGTATTCCCATGAGTGTGGTAAGATCTTGGATTTGGATGTCCATGTAAAGGTCCAAGGCAATTGTGAAGGCTTCCCACTTATCATCTGCCTTGATGCCATGATTATTTGTCTCATTATTTGCTCCTCTTCAATCTCCTCTCCTACGCTTTCCAATTGATCAGATACAGCTTCAATCTTGGCCACATACTCTGAAACACTTTGCTTGGGTTGCTTCCTTTGAGTGGTAAACTCAATCCACAAATCATTTTTTCTAGCTCTTATATTGGAATTAGAAACATATGAAGACAATGTATCCAAAGTCTCTTGGGCATTTTTACAATTCCTAATGCGTGGAAGAAGGAAGTCAGAGATAAAGTTAAGTAGATATGACCTTGCTAAAGCATTTTTAGCACACCATGAGTTGAGTCTTTCAAGCTCCTCTCTTGTAGGTTGTCCTTTGCTTCTGAAAATGGGCATCTCCTCATCTCATGATATGTATCCATAGAGAATCATTCCTTATAGATATGTATTCATCCTCAAGGACCGTGTTGGGTAATTGTTCTTGTAGATTTTATCAATAAATGAGGGAAGGCCATCTCCCATTTTACCTCAACTTGCTCTGATACCACTATTGGAAGAGATGGATGGATACGTCAAGGAAGTGAGGTGGTACTATCAAAACCTACTTTGTGCCTGCACTATCAAACCTCACAATTGTGTTGTAGGCCTTCTTAGCTTCAAAATGACATAAAAAAGGTACCTATGTACTTTGGAGGTGATGCTTCAAACCATTAGATCAAAATAGACTACTTTGCAAATAGCTAGTGATAAAAAACTTGCTATTTTTATCTTGACATCTGCTAGATCTTTTGCTCAGTGCTGACCATACACTAGCAATTGATCCAAATCCTTTTGATGGTATCAAACTAGCTTGGATATCTAAGGATTACAAGTGGAATCACTTAAGAAGATAAACCACACACTGAGAAATCAATTTAGCAATTGGATGCTTACCCGTGACTTTTCAGGAATACACAGAGAATGACCATAGAGTAATTCGATGTGGATTTATCTTAATTGGCTAAAACTAATGCCTTCAAATTATGAAAGCTTAAAATACATTTTGAGCTGGTTCCAACAAGCTATAGATCATGCAAAATGGACAAAAACGCACTAAGATATGATCAAACAAAGATCAGTGTTCTTAGTAGTCATAGCATAGATGTAGACAGAGTTGATCAATGAAATGGATGTATTATAAAACATTGTTGTACAAGATCATTGGCTTAGAAATAATGCCCAATGATAGTGGGATGAGTAGGCTATGGAGTAGACTACTCAACTTCTGCTAATGATCTATGGAAGAGCTCTCTAGGAGGCCACATACCCACGACTCTCACATAATGCGTTCTTCATTCAACTTTGAATTTGAATTCAAATAAGGCTCCACCTAAAAGTTCTTCCTCTAAATGATGAGTGACTCTACCAAATAAAAAATGTAGCTCTTTTTTCGCTAGCTCGAAGAGATTTAATCTCTTGAAGGATTCTCCCAATGATTTAACTTTTACACATGGTAAATGAATAGATATTACAAGCTATGGTTCATGTGAATCGTCACATGCTTTCACATATAATCATGCAAGATAAGCCAAATGTGAAGGCTAAGAGACTTGCACCAACATTCACATAGGTATGTGCATCCATATGAAGAGTGGGCCATATGAATAGAATGGTCTTAATTACTCGATCAGGACAGAGATGTCCACCTACAACACTGCTATGTGCAGTTTCTAAGAGTTTCAAATAGTGTGCTTCATGAACGCACAGTCTTAAGTAATCATCTTTGCCTCTTCGATAAAGGTTGTTTTCTACTAAGGGGTAGTCCTGAGCCTCTTGCTCCATGCTTCTTTTTCTTGCTAGACTAGCCTCGCTTGGTAGTGTTCCTGATCTCATAAATTCTACTAATGGAGAACTCCATTCTGGAATTAATGACACATGATAAAGAGTAGCATGCTCCATTGGGGGTCTCTCCTAGCACAGTAGACAATTCTTAATCCACTCATGTGTTTCTTTGTCCATGCTAGCCCAATACACTCCTAAACATTTTAGGTTCTACAATGTTCGTTGTTTAGAATAGTGATTTCCTAGCAATCCTTCATGGGCTTGTTGCAACCAACTACTATGCTCATCGTCCTTGACACAACAAGCTAATACACCCTTCGTATCTAGTTTTGTACATGCTTCTTGCCAATATTTGATATTGGTGTGATCCCACATTTTCTTCTTCATTCATTCTCACATTCTTATTTGTGGGTCCAAAGGTTAGGAGAGGTAACAACTTATTTTCCCATTTAGGAACAACTTCTAAATTGAATAGATCAACATCTGCCAGCTCATCAGATACTCCTTGTGATGACTCTCTTGAAGTTATGTGAGAAAGGTGGTTTGTCTTGAGGTGGGTTCTACCTTTTCTAACAACTATTTCAAAGTCATATTCCATTAGTAAGAGGAACCATCTTACTAAGCATCTTGTATTGCAAGGTTTATTGAGCAAATATAATAAAGCTTGATAATCGGTAAAAAACTTGAAATTATTGGCCAATAGATAGTGTTTAAACTTCTTTACGGCATATACCATGCCTAAGCCTTCTCTTTCAATTGTTGTATAGTTTTTTTCAGCTGCATTTAGCTGTCTACTAGCATATGCTATAGGTAGATCTAGATTTCCTTCACTTGTGGGTTGTGGCAGCACACGTCATATTGCATAATTGGATGCATCTATATGGACAAAAAATGATGTATTCCAATCAAGAGTGGTCAATACTGGTGTGCACAAAAATCTCTTCAACTCATTGAAAGAATTTTTGCATTCGTCATTCCACCCAAAATTTGTCAACAAAGCATAAAGAAGTTTAGCTATGATCGCATACATGTGGATAAACATGCGATAAGATCTACAATGACCATAAATGTTTATACCTCTTTGACATTCTTTGGCCTTGATAGCTGAACTATGGCTCTTACTTTTTCCAAATCTGTTGATATTCCATTCTTAGAAACAATATGACCTAAGATCTTACCTTGAAGTACCTAAGATCTTACTTTGTCCTCATATGTTGATATTCCATTCTTAGAAACAATGTGTCCTCTTTCTTGCGAATGAGCACATACATCATCCACATATACTTCCAAGCTCTTTCGCATCAATCCTATAGATAAATCTAGCTTCAATCAACCTATCAATTTCTTATTTTATTTTTGTAGCATAAGTGTCATTATATGGGTAGGGCTTATGTTTGGTGGGCTTGGCATCAGTTATCATGGAGATCATATGAGAACATATTTCTAGATCTACCCCCTTTAGGTCTCTATAGTTCCATGCAGACATGTTCCTATATTCCATTAATAGAGCTACAAGCTTTGTCTATTCTTCTACACTTAGGTCTTCTCCTATGTACAAACATCACTCTTCATCCCCTTCAATGGTTACAATAGTTTTTTTGGTCTTTTCTTTGTTACCATATGTTTCTCTTATGATTGCCTCTCTCTTAGGCATTCATACCAAACATTTTTGGTCTTCAACTTCATATTTCTTGAAAATTTTTGGTACCTCAAACAATGATTTCTCCTCTTCTTGTTTCACTACTTTTCTTTTCTTTTTCTTTCGAATAGCTTCACTTCCATCCTTTGAGTTTATGGTTTTGATTCTTGTGAGAGGTTCTTCTTCGGTTTGTGTAAATACTCATATGTCTTCTAGATAGTGCTCCTTTGAGTTAAATCAACTAACCATCACAATAGACTCTACATCATCATCATCCTCTTCTTCTCCTATGACATCACTAGGGTCACATTCTTGTAGCAAGGGCTCACACATGAGCACAGAGATATCATAAACTTCCTCATCACAATGAGGTGTCCATTGTTCTTCACTAACAACAATGTCCATGGTGGCCAAGATTTTTGCACGATCATGAGCTTAAAATTCCTCATCTAGAAAGATCATTGGTGTGTAGGCTAGGTATCTATCTGCTCTGATTTCTTGAGAAGTCGCTTCTTTTCTTGCTTTAAGGGGACTTTCCTCTTCCTCTCCAACCTTGCACATCCACAATTGAGTATCTTCATGCATCGAAGATGGATTAAAAGAACTTTCAAAATGCATAGAGATTGAATCCTCTTGCACCTTCTAGATAGGATTCCACTGTAGGGGTGGCACATCTCTAAAGGTATAATCTTTTGGATTGAACTTGGTTCTGACCCCTAAGTGCTACAATTACAAGGAATTGGTTCCCCAATCCTACACTAATTGCAGTTGTCATAGGAAGGGTCTTCTTAGGATAATCGCATAGATGTTATTCTTTCCAAAGTCACATATAGCAAAGCTGTGTTCAAACTCCACCACAAGTGGTCAGAGTTATCCCTTCTAGAAATCCTAGAGGTCTTTCAACATGCCCATTAGCCATTTGAAGCTTCATTCTAGTCCATCGTAATGCGGGTTCACCCCATTCCTTCTACAAAGAGGTGGTTGCAATCATAGAGCCAACACCTGAATCTAAGATAGGTTTCATTGTGTAACCTTGGTAGGTGATTGGAAGATAGGTATTACCTTCTTCACCTTCAATCATGCCTCCTATTTTGTCTAGAGGTATCTTTGGGACTTTCTGCTTAGATAGTGTTTTTGACACATTGGAACCAAGTTTTAGAACTTGATCTACTACATGTTTCCATATCTCTGGTTTTACCTTGAGGAACTCTTCTAAAGTGAGATGACACTAAACCTTAGTGTGCTTCATGACTTCAGTGTTTCTTGGAACCAATAAGTCTTGATTTCTTACCAAGATTGTGGGGGCTCTGTTGAGTTCTAACAAGCTTCCTATCAACTGTTGAACTCCTACTTGTTGACGCAGTGAGTGAGCTTAACTAGCTAAAGCTCAACTGCGGAATTCACCACGCCACAAGAAGAACTAAGCTAGAGTGATATTAGAACACCTCTATAATCATCAGTAGCTTAGCAAACTTTCTGAACCTGAAAACTTTACAACTTTATTTAGTGAAAAACGAAAATTCACTTTACCAGAAACTTTACTTCTTCTTCAGTCTTCAATTCTGATATGATTTACTTCAGACTTTACACTACTGTGTTTGCTTACAGTTAAATAATCTTTCTGTCACTTAACTGTACCAAAACTGTGTTTTGAATCCACGGAAATATCACCGGAACTTCACCGGACTGTCACCGTAATCTTACTGGAATCAACTGCAAATCTGTTTGTGATTACTTCAATTGTTTGGAAATGAAGTAAGGGAGTAATATATGAGCTTCCTTCACTAAATAAACTCTATCTGAAGTTTAAGAAAAAACTTCATCAGTTCTTTACCGTCAGACTTAGTACTGTGTGTACATGTCCATTTCACCGAAATCTTTGATCAACTTATAGTTGAGATTATTGACTTTAAGATGAGCTATCTCTCATGAAAAACTTTGCACTATGTTGCGAGATCTAACTTACAGAAGTACCGAAAAATATTTTCTGAGAAAACTGTAACTGTTAACTAACTTTTCACAGTAACATGAAAACTCTCAAATTTCTTCATATACGAAGAATGTGCTCAAAACTTCCACATGAATATGTGTTTTCTATTAGAGAAGATGTGTACAAAATATATTGGCCTCACTTTGCTCATAGCTATGGAAAAACTCTCCTACTCTGAGTAGTTATTCCTTACCATCTCTCTCAGATAAATACTCGACATTTCAGGTTTCGTTAATCATCTCTACATATGCAATCTCTGGCGTCTTCTATATCATTATACGCTCTTTTATTTGTAGCTTCTATATGTGCTCACTTTTCACTCTCTCTTTTCTTCCGGTTCTATACTCTCTCTTATATACATTTTGATCCGAGATTCAAACTCTAATTCTAGAAGTTTCTATGTTGTATATTACAGACGTGAATTTGTCCCTTCACTAAGGCTTTGGCTTTTTTTTGAATGCGTTGTTTCTTCTTTTCTTCGTATTTATGTCGTTATGCATAATTAGTGAGTGAATCTCCAACAGCTCCCCCTCAATCACTAATTTGCATCTTCCGGTCTTTCATATATCCTTCTTTCTACTTGTTTTTTGCAATTATCTTGAATCCGTGCTGGGGTCCTCCACAAAGGCTCCATATTTGTTGAACCTAACCTGATCCTTCTCCACTATCTATCCAACAGTCATCAAATTCTTGGTGATTGTAGGTACATAAAGAACCCTGCTCAACATATTCCTTTTCCCATAAGAAGTTTTGACATTTCCTACTTTGACCATTGAATGCTTGGTGTCATCACATGTCTGCACTTGGTGCTTTCCCTTGGGCTCCTCAAGATTAGAAAAGAGAGCTACATTGCCTGCTACATGGTTTGAACAACCTGAGTCAATATAGATGAGGTGCTCATCATTCATACCTTGTTTTGAAGTCATGTTCATAATGAGAAGAGAATCCTCTTGATCCTCTATATAATAGTTGAAGTCGTTTCTTGATTGCTATCCTCCTTGGTAGCTGTTATTGGAATTGTTGGTAGCGATGGTTGTAGCCTTGATTATGGTTGAATCTTCCTCTTCATTGTGGGTAGCCACCTCTTTGATATCATGTTCCTCTCTAATTCTTGAAGTTCCTATAACACTCATCTATAGTGTGATTAGACAGTCCACATATATTGCATGGGGAAGAGTTGAAAGGTCTCCCCCTACCTTGCTTACCTCTTATAACCCTCAATCTTGAATTCCTACCTCTCCGTGCATAGTTAGCTTGAGAACTATTACCTTCATCCTCTACTTTCTTTCTCTTTCCTTTATCTTTAGACTTTCCTTTATCTGTGTATAGGACATAAGAGTTGTTACCTCTTGATGGTTCTCCATTTTTTTTTGAGCTTGGCTTCATAGGTAAAGAGTTGTCCCATGAGTGTGGTAAGATTTGGGATTTGCATGTCCATGTAAAGCTCCATAGCAATTGTGAAGGCTTCCCACTTATCATCTACCTTGATGCCATTGATTATTTGTCTCACTACTTTCTCCTCTTCAATCTCCTCTCCAATGCTTTCCAATTGGTTAGCCACATCTTTAACCTTGTTCACATACTCTGAAACACTTTCCTTTGATTGCTTTCTTTGAGTAGTAAACTCAATCCACAATTGATTTTTTCTAGCTCTTATATTGGAAGCAAAGTATGAAGACAATGTACCCCAAGTCTCTTGGGAGTTTTTAAAATTCATAATGTGTGGAAGAAGGAAGTTAGAGATGCAGTTAAGTAGATATGACCTTGCTAAAGTATCTTTGGCACAGCATGAGTTGAGTGTTTGAAGCTCCTCTTGTGTAGGTTGTCCTTTGCTTCTGAATATGGGAATCTCCTGATATTTACTCATAGAGACTCCTTCCTTGTAGATATGTATTCATCCTCAAGGACCATGCTAGATAATTGTCCTTGTCCAATTTATCAATAAAAGAGGGGAAACCATCTCCCATGTTACCTCAACTTGCTCTGATACCACCATTGGAAGACATGGATGGATACCTCAAGGAAGTGAGGTGGTACTGCCAAAACCTGCTTTGTACCTGCCCTATCAAATCTCAAAGTTGTGTTGTAGGCCCTTTTAGCTGCGAAGGACACCAAAAAAGTACCTATGTACTTTGGAGATGATGCTTCAAGCAATTAGATCAAAACAGATTACTTTGCAAATAGCTAGTGATCAAAGCTTAATATTTTTGTCTTGACACCTTCTGGATCTTTTACTTGATGCTCCCACTACATTAGCAATGTATCAAATTCCTTTTGTGGTTATCTGAGTAGCTTAGATAGCTACTGATTAAAAGTGGAATCACTAAAAAAGATAAATGATACATTGAGAAATCAATTTAGCAATTAGATGCTTACCCTCAACTTTTTAGGGACTATACAAAGAATGACTAGAGCTTTCTTCGACGTGGATTTCTCCTATTTGGTTGCATAAAATGCTTTTCAATTTTCATACCTTACAAAAGACTTTGATCTGGTTCCAACAAGCTATAGATCATACAAAATGGATAAAAACACACTGAGATATGATCAAGCAAAGGTCACTCTTCTGAATAGCCATAGCATAGATGTAGACAGAGTTGATCAATGAAATGTATGTATTATAAAACATTTTTGTACACAATCATTGGCTTAGAAATGATGCCCAATGATAGTGGGATGAGTAGGCTATGGATTAGACTACTCAACTCCTGCAAATGATCTATGGAAGAGCTCTCTAGGAGGCCACATACCCGCGACTCTCACAAGCACTTTTTATATAAATGAGTTCTTGATTCAATTTTGATTTTGAATTCAAACAAGGCTGCACCTAAAAGTGCTTCCTCTAAATGAGGAATGACTCTACCAAATAAAATTTGTAGCTGTTGTTTCCTCTAACTCCACGAGATTTAATCTCTTGAAGGATTCTCTTAATGATTTAACTTTTACACATGGTAAATGACTAGATATCACAAGCTATGGTTCATGTGAATCATCACATGCTTTCACATATAATCCTCTAAGCTTAGCCAAATGTGAAGTCTTAGATACTTGCACCAAAAATACACGTGAACAAAAATGGCACAGTTGATATAGCCATAAAACCAAGGAGTTAAAGGTATCAAGGGATGTCTTAGTTCTTTATATTTTAGTTTGAAGATAAACAAAACCTTGATTGTGTTCACTAGATGAAGAAGCCACTTTATGGTCTTAGCAAGCTCCAAGTGCATTAAATCAATCACTTGTGGATTATTTGATCACTTATGGATACAAACAACAGATGCTTCATTATGAGAAAAAGAGAGGGTGAGACATCTATATACTTATGCTTGTGTCAAAATCATTTGATCTTTATAGCTAATCATGAAGAAGGGATCAAAGGAATCAAAAGAAGACATGGGGAGGAGCTTAACGTCCCACATGTTTGAGATCTATGGTATTTACTAGATATCAAAGTTATCTAAAAAGAAATTGGTATTTGGATCATTCAAAGTGAATACATTCTAGATGTAGTGGAGAATTATGAACTTACCGGTTGCATTCCATTGCCCAATCCAAGTTGAATGTAAAATTGACTTCAATTGAAGCGAATGAGGTTCAACATGCACTACTATACATATCTGTAATAGGCTATTTGAGCTATGCTATAATTGGAAGATGTAACCTAGCACATACAATAAGTGTGGTACTTGAATTCATGCACACACCTAGGGTTCTACTCTTACAAGAACCCAATAGATTGCCTACATATCTCAAGTGAACCTTGAATGAAGGTGTTTTCTTTCCTTATTAATATGACTTGCATGTGAAGGCATACATACATATTGATTGGTCTATATCTAAGGAAGAAAAGGGAAGTAAAAGTGGATATGGAGTGATGATGGCGAAGGAAGTCATCTCATGGATGGCAAAGAATAAACCAATGGTTTCTTTATCATCGATTGAGTATGAACATAGAGCATTTCGAAGTTTCTTGTGGGCCTATGTGGTTCAAGAAGCTTAAGATGAATTTGAAATTTTGAGTAAATCAATTTCCAATTTGTGTGATAACATGAGTAGAGTATACCTATCACCAAAGTCTATTTTCCATGTTCGCCATAAGGAAATAAAGGCACACTATCAATACATCAAGGAGAAATGTCGGCTAAGTAGGTATAACTCTAGTAGGTATAACATGTCATCACATCAAGGATAAATGTGATGACATATTCGTCAAGACACAAAATTCAAATAGGGTGCTAACGTTAAAATGAGGAATTAGAATGATAGAACTTGGATGGACATTTGGAGGTTGCAAAATTAAGGGGCAATGTTGGTGTAGCTCAGTGATGAGTAGCACCTCCTTTAATGTCAATCCGAGAAGACATGCGGATGGTATGAAGACCTCGAGCAAGTGAAGGCACAAATGTGTGAGTGAGAAGCACACCAACATGCACACACACACACACACACGGCAAGAACAAAGAGAGTAAGACAATGGAATCACTTTTATTACAAACAAGTTCTCATACAAGCCCAAAACTACAAGAAGCTAGCCTCAAAAATGAGCGCTCTAGCTCTATTTATAGTTTTTGACTAGCTTTCGCTCTGTCCAGACCTAGTGTCCTGCCTAGTTAAAAATTAGGTTCCACGGCTCATTTCAGGGCTCAAACGAGATCTAAAAAATATGAAAATTCGCAGGCAACTACTTCTAAGGCTCCCCAAGCTCAAGGACTCCTTGGCTTGCACAAAATGGAGCTACAAAAAGATGAAACCGTATTTACAATTGTTGTTAGTGATGAGAATCACTTTTAAAATGTTGTCAAGACTCGAAAAAAATGATGGGATGCCTTAGTGCTAGATCTGCATGTCTGCCCGTACTTGCTTCTTCCCATATAATGCCAACATTCTCCCCCCCCCTAGCGTCTGTCGTCTCTGATAGACCTTTACTCCGCAGTTTGATCAATGTAGTGCTGTAGTATGTCGGTTGCCACCTCTTGTTCTCTGATCCGTAGTCCCTTGACCAGGTCTCTTTGCAAGGCATCCCAATTAACTATGCCAGGCATGTCAGGTTGTGGCGTGGTGTAGAGATCTGAATGCATTGTTTGTTCGCACGCGAATAATTGTAGTAGATGAGTTGGGCGTGGCGCGAACACTTTTGAGTGTGATTCCCAAAACCTCATGGTGAACATGTCATCAAAGTTTTGCTTGTAGCAGGCAGGAAGATATCTGATCCTTGCATGCCATGCATAAGCAACTCAAATACTTCGGATCATGCTCATATCATAAAGTAGGTCATAATTACCATTTATGAAGCCCGAAATTGGCGGCTGGATGTGACGTACATTGTGAAAAGTCTTTAACACTACTTGCATCATGTCGAGTATCTTGAGCATCATCTCTGCAGCGATGTCAGGCATGGGGTGGAGGCGTGGCATCCAATGTCTGATGGTAGCCATCATGTAAGCTATAGTAGGTGTGCCAGTTGGGGGTGCAATGGCGGGGTAATTGAGCCATTCTTTGCAATTGGCATTGTTCTTAACTTTTATGGCAAATGCCTTCCATGATCTTCTTCATTGCACTCGCCCGAAGCAATTTTTATACTTCAAGTGCATGGGCGCGTGATCCCATGTTAGTAGCATCTCCGGATAGGTCTCTAGTAACTTTTGCCTCCAGGTGGGTTGGTATATGTTCCCTTTGTGGGCGTCCTCTGGAATGTCCTTGGGTTCAAATTGGGTAGCAAAAGTAGGGTACTTGTTGGTTTTGCGTTTGATCTCAGCGTTGTAGTCTGCCAACAGTACAAAGTATGGCTTTTACTGTAACTCTGAACTGGTTACCAATCGCGTAGGAGCCAAGTGCTTGAAATATTCCGATTGAAGTATGGTCTCCTCGATAGTTTTCATGGCCACCATCTAAGTTGAGATACGCTCCTCCTGAGTCACCCCCATCTCTTCTACCTGTTTCATCCATGCCGGAGGGGGTTCCTCGTATGTGTCTTGTCCCTCGTCAGTGGTTGTGCCTCCTGGAAAAGGTTGAGGCTCATAAGAATCTTCAAATGTGTCCTCCACTGGAATGGTGATGGCCTCCTCTTCTATTGGTTGAGCGGGTGGAGAGGGGGGCTGTTCATATTGTAGCAACTTAATCTTTAATTCTGCAATTTGTTGTCGTAGCTTAAGCACCTCATTGACCATTGAAGATTTGGGTTCTGGTGAAGTAGGAGCATTGAACATCTCTTTAGGTTCTATTGGGTGTGATGGGAGCACTTGGGATCTTTGTAGTTCTTTGACCTGGTCTGCTAGCTGGTCGTATGCTTCCAAGAGGGTCGCATAATCTTCCAATACCTGTTGAATGTGCTCTGATGGAATGGCTTGGAATTTGGCAGGGTCTATAGGTGCCCCTAGGGTGCTTTCAATGGTTGCTTCTAAGTTCTCCTGGTTTTGTTGCTGTAGTCTTCTGTTCTCTTCTTGAGCAGCTGCTAGGTGGCGGCAAAGTAAGGCCATGTTTCTTTGTAGTGTAGCATTGCGAGCCAACTGGTCTCTGAGTTGTTCTTCCATAGCCTTACCCGTCTCTGTATACTTGGCTTCAAGCTCTGAATTCGATTGTTGGAGGGCGGTCACCTCATGTTGTAATGCTGTATTACTCAACTCCAAGGCATTGACACGTGCCTGGAGGTGAGATGAAAGAGTACAAAGCTCCTTATTGTTTTCTTCTAATAACCTGTATTCCTGTTTAAGCTGGGCGGCCGCTTCAAGCATGGTGTCTAGTGCATAACTAAATGAGGTGGATGCACAAGTGGAGGTGAAAGATGCAAGGGGTTGGGAATTGGGGAAGGGAAAGGTGGATGTGGTGTTGACTGTGGATGTATGTGGTGATGTGCGTGAAGTTACGAGTGGTGATGTTGAGACAAAAGTGGTGGTGAGTGTTCCTGTGAAGGGTGAAATGTCCATGGGATCGGACGTGATTGTGTGTGAAGTGTGAATTGTGAATACTGGAATGGTCGGTGGTGTGTTAGTGGTGGGCGTGAATGTGGGGGAGGTGGGGTGGGAAAGGGACTTTCTATTATGATTCTTAATTTGTTGAACTATATTTACAAGGTTTGCCAAGAATGGGGATAGGGCAGTTTGCGTTGGTTCTAAGGGGGTTAAAAAGGGTACAGTGGGTTGGGGTTGGGAAAGAGGAAATGTATTAGTGAAGGGAAATGGGTGTGTTAATGTTTGGGTAGGGACATGTGGCTGCCCGAGAGCTGGAAGATAAGAAGGGTGACCGATGATGGTTTGTTTGGTGGCGGGGTGACCTATCTGAGGTTTGGAAAATTGGTTGGAACTGGTGGATGTAGGTAAAGGGAAGGATGGAGAAATGGTGGTGTGTAGTATGGGTTCACTATGGGTGGATAGTGGTTGTTCAGGAAGGCTAGTGGTGAGGGGTTTTGAGGGCTGGATGGGAGGTGATGGTGGAGATGGTATCTATATATTCACATCTGGTTCATCACTGTTAGTTGTGGTGGCCATGTGAACATCTTCTTGAGTGGTGGTAGGGAGTGAGGTAGAGACTTCCATTTGAATCATTTTTCCCCTTCGTGGTCGCGTATCTAGCCTTCCTTGATGATATTGAGGAGGGTTGCGATGTAACATGATCTGCATAGCTTCTATAATCCCATATGTCTTAGCTAAGAGGTTCAATGATTCAACAAAGTGGGGATCCGTGTTCTCTGCTTGAAGCATTTGATTCACCATCGCTCTATTGGCCTCTTCTGATAGCTTATGCCTCTTTTGTACCTGCTTGATCATTTTGTAGAGCCGTTTGAGTTGTGCGGTGTAAGCAGGGCCTTCCTCCTCACTCTCCTCTGATTCATTCCTCTGCATCTCCTCTTGTTCATGTGTGCCTCCCTCCTGAGTGTCTTGTGCCTCATCTTCCCAATGTACCCTTCTTGCATCACTCTGTGGCCGTCCTCTCTGGGATGATGATCCGGGGCCGTCAGTTTCTGAGAAGAACTCACTCTCAAATAACTATGTTGTTTGCAAGAATCTCTCAAAATCAAAGGATGTATCTTCTGCCAATGTAGCCATTGAGGCAAACTCAGCATCGGTGGGTAGTGGAGGGGCTCATGGAGTGGGTTGTACAACACCCTCTGATTGTGGTCTTTGGAGATGGATCGTGAATGGGGCTACTTGTTCTTCTTCTTTGAGGGAAGCTTCTGTGGTGGCCTCACGAGGAATTAGAACCTATGAAAGTGATCCACGCATTCTTTTTGCGAGTTGAACCCCTGACTTCTGCCCCTCGAAGAATTGCAACTGTGAGTACTTAAGGGCCCGTGCGATTGGCAGATCATAAGCGAGGCATCTGTAGATGATTCTTGTAATGGCGCAGCAGCCATTCAAAGTAGGCTTCCTCACTCCTCGTTTGCCTGCTTCATATAACTGGTCAAGGATCCACACTGGCATTTTGATAGGTAATCTCCCAGTCTCCGCTAGGTATAACTCATACCAGATCTTCTTATGAGGCTGTGTGAATCGGTCTTACACTGGAAATGCAACATGTTGAAGACACACACATTTCTTTCAACTTCTTGAGTTTATTGTTCTTCATAGACTCCGGTATCAAAGGATCTCGATCGGAGGGTACATGGGTGCCATACATCTGAAGGGCCTCCCTAATCAAAGTGCTGTTCAACTCAAACTTTTTCATTTCCTCTTGGTTCGATAGAGAGGGCACCAGGAATGTGCCGGAATGATCTTTATCTCCTGTCACCTTCAGAGTTGCAATCAAGTAATAGCACCTAAGGAAATCAAGTTTAGGTAGAGCTGCACTAAAATAGTCTTGCAATCCCGCTTTCTGCCAGATATCTTGAAGAGGAGCTACATTTTGCAATGCTTCAAAGTCTCATGAGAAGAACTGAAAGGTCCACCAAACTCCTCCAAAGTCCAACTTGGATTCCCAAATATGGTCTGTATCTCCCAAATCTCCTAGCATCTCATTGAACCAATGAGAATGTCCTTTCACTCTTTCTGTTAGGCCACTCGGTGGATCCAAGATGCGAATTCTTCGCACATTCAGGAACTCTTCAGGCCTCGCTATCAATGGAGCCCCCACAGGCATGGTATCCCAATTGCTTTGAGTACTAGTGCCCGCCTGGGAGCTTGTTCCTGCTGCTACTGCCATGAGACTTTTGATGCTTATCTACTAGAAGAAGAAAGACACATTAGTGTTGCATAGGAAACAAGATGTATTGGTGTTCCCTTCACAATACTAACATGACCATCCAGATGGTTAGTGGTTAGAGGTGAAGTGTTTGTGAGAGATTTGAGTGGTGGTTAGTGGTTCATGTCATCCTAGATGCATACTTGGGATATGCAATGTTCTCAGAATGCACCTACCTCAGAGTGGATAGATTTACAAAATTGGGTCTGGGGGTTTGGTACAGGGTTTAATTCTCCAAATTTTGATCGAGGACCCATGGCTCTTAAAGCTAATGACAGGTTAAGATTTTTGAACTAGATTGTGCTGGATTTGGGACCTTTTGGGCACCCATTTCCAGACATGTCTAGGTTTGACTGAAGGTGTAGCAGTGAGAGGTGTAGGTATCTGCCCTGAGTTGTTTGCCAAGAATACTTGTGAGTGTTGATTTAAGCTATTGATTGGAGGTGAAGTTATTTAGGCTTGTAAGCAGGCCTTGGGCACCCATATCCATCTAGCATTAGGGATTGCCTTCATTGACCGCTTAGGGACCCAAATAGAAATGGTATGTCTAGATTATTGCCTAGGGAACTCCTTCGTTTTAGTCCTTGACGGTGTGGCTTGCTTGATGCTCTTTTGAGAACCTGCCTCTAGGGCCGTGGTTTTTTCCTTCTTGCGTATCCAGATCTGCTTCATGCCACGAGGTACTCCATATTGCACAGTTGGTGCTCCTACTTCTTGATCATCGGCCTCCTTAGTTTCGTGTGATGCTCAGCCTGCCCTTTTAGAAGCTTCTTTGGAACAACTGGGAACTCCTCATTGACTTCTGTTCCTTCGGTAAGAGTGACAACCCTCTACACCATAGAACTTTGGACAGGTACAACATTGTTATCTTTATGTGGGTTCCTAGAAGGACCACAAGTTAGTGCCTCTTCTAGTGGTGTGAGTGATTGATTTTCTAATTCAATCGTGAGGAGGTTTTGGCCTACCCAAGCCTAAAAAAGTCCACTTCTTAAGTTGAGGTTGACTGCATGTTCATAGATCCAGTCTTGGTCCAAGACAAGAGGTTCGGTAAGATCCTCATCTTCACATACTAGCACCTTTGCTGACATTAGGGTCTCTTGAATGTAGAGGGGGAGTTCCACCTCTCCCATGCAAGGAGTTTCAACTCCTCCTAATCCTATCAGATATGCCTCTATAGGTTGTACCTTCAATTGCAGTTGTTGGCAGTAAGAAAGCCGAACTGCACTAGTGGCTGCTCCTGAATCAATTAAAGCTCTCACGGTCTTTGCACTCTCTCCATGTCCTACTTCTAGGGTCACAAAAGGTCGTCGATCAACTATCCTATGCGACTGTTCACCTGAGGTCTCACACATGGCTATGTTATAACCTAGAGCTTTATGAGCATCAATCATGGGTTGATCTTTACCTTGCCTTCTCAATTTCATTCGTCGAATGCATTCTAAAAGCTTCGGCATGTGCTTCTTCTCAAATTCCTGTTTCCTCTTCCTTCCGTTTCTTTGCAGTATTGAGTCGATTTAGCATTTCCTCTCTGAGGGGTTCTTGATATAACTTGACTCTACATCTGCTTATGTAGCTAGGGAGAACATCCCCTTCTAAAGTGGCTATTTGTACTGCTCCACGAGTTGAAATATTTATGATCATAGGTCCAAAGCCACACTTCTCTAACTTTCTCGCATGTTGCTTCACGGTGTAGACTAGTACTAGATCTCCTGCCTTCAAGCCTTTATCCTTAATGTGGGCATCAAAGTATGCCTTCTTTCTTTTCTTAGCTACATATATTCGTGCTGCCACTCTTAGTCTTGTTTCACCTAGTCGTTCCATATCAAGAATTCTAGAAGAGAACTCATGCCCTGTCTAGTTATACTCATGTGCTACTCTCAATGTAGGTATCAAAAAGTCCAATGGTAGCACCGCATTCTGGCCAGATACCATCTGAAAGGGTGTGGCTTGGAGTACCGTTTTATAGGCAACTCGGTATGCCCAAACAGCCTGGTGTAGCTGTTTGTCCCAATTAGAGGGTTTATTATTCACTAATTTGGTGAGCACATTGCATAAAATCTTATTTGTGCTTTCAGCTTGTCCATTAGCTTGTGGGTGATAGGGAGCAGACTTCTTGTGTATCACCAAGAACTCTTGAAGAAGATTTTCAATGACTTCATTTAAGAAGTGAGTCCCTCTATCACTTACTAACTCTATAGGCAATCCCTATCTAGCAAACACATTCTCAAATAAGAACTTTGCTGTCGTTTGAGCATCATTCTTCGTAGTGGCTTTCACTTCTACCCACTTGGTTAGAAAGTCTATGGCCACAATGATATACTCAGCATGTGAACCCTTAGCGGGGGGATTAATAGGACCCACAAAGTCTATTCCCCACTTAGAGAATGCATGTCCACCCATCATAGGCTTCAATGGCATCTCATCCTTGTGTATGGGATACTAAGTCCGCTGACAAACCTCACACCTCTTCACGTAGGTGTCTGCGTCCATGTGAAGGGTGGGCCACCAAAATCCTACAAATAGTATTGCCCTCATCACCGATCTGGTCCAAAGTATCCTCCTTCTACACCTTGGTGAGCAGTCTCTAATATCTTGAGGTATTCGCTCTCATGGACACATAGTCTTAGGTAACCATCTTTACCACGATTGTATAAAGTATCACCAATGATTGTGTAATCTAAGGCTTCTTGTTCCAAACTCCTTTGTCTAGCCAAAGTCATATCTTGAGGGAATGTTTTCGTCCTCAGAAAGGCTACTAATGGTTCACTCCAATCTGGTACTAAAGATATTCGATAAAGATTAGCATGTTCCACTAGTGGTTTAGTGCAACAGATTGGGCATTCTTTGCACATTCTATGGACATCAACTTCCATAGTTGGCCAATGCACTCCTAGTCTCCTCAGTGTCTGTAGGGTTCGTTGTTTTGAGTAGTGTTGCTCTAACGCACCTACATGTGCTAATTGCAACCATTTAGTGTGCTCGTCCTCTTCCACGCAACAGGCTAATACTCCTTGCTCCGTATGTTTGTACATACTTCCTACCAAGATATGATACTTTTGAGCTTTTACCGTCTCTCTACCTTCTGTGTGTATTACCGGGTGATTAGGCCCGTATGTCAATACTGGCACTAATGGCTTAGCCCACTGAGGTAAAACTTCCAAATTAAACAAGTAAGCATCAGGGAAGTCATCTGACACTCCTTGTGGGGCCTCTCCTCATGTGAGCCTTGAGAGATGATCTGCTCTCAGGTGGGTCTTGCCTTTCCTCACCACAACCTCAAAGTCGTATTCCATTAGTAAGAGGAACCATCTTACCAATCTGCCTGTATTGCATGGCTTGTTTACCAAATACAACAGAGCTTGATGATCAGTAAAAAATTTAAACTTATTTGCAAGCAAATAGTGTATAAACGTTTTAATTGCATATACCATGCCTAACCCTTCTCGTTCAGTGGTGGTATAATTTCGTTCAGCTGCATTCAACTGTCTACTGGCATAGGCAATTGGAAGATCCATGTTCCCTTCACCTGTAGGTTGTGCTAGCACGCATCCAATAGCATAATTGGAGGCATCCACATGGACATGGAATGGCTTGTTCCAATCTGGTGTGGTCAAGATTGGTGCTGAACATAATCTTCGTTTAAGCTCATTGAAGGAATTCTCACATTCATCAGTCCACTCAAAGTTAGTTAGAAGAGCAAACAGAGGCTATGACGGCATACATGTGAATGAACCGGCGGTAGTAACCACAATGACCCATGAAGGCTTGTACCTCCTTGACATTCCTTGGCCTAGGTAGTTCTGCAATGGCTCTCACTTTCTCCTCATCCGTTGATTCGCCATTCTTTGACACTATGTGTCCTAGAATTTTTCTTTGCCTGACCATGAAAATGCACTTTTCTAGGTTCAGGCACACTTGATATTCTCTACACTTGTCAAAGATTTGTTTGAGTTCAGGTATATGGGTCTGTCTAATGTGGGAATGAGCGCAAATATCATCCACATAAACTTCTAAAGTTTTCCTCAAGAACTCTTTAAACACGTGGCACATCAGCCTCTGGAAGGTTGCAGGTGCATTGGTAAGCCCGAATGGCATTACGCGAAAAGCAAATATGCCCCACTCTGTGGCAAAAGCTGTCTTATGCTGATCTTTTGGAGCTATGGCTACCTGATTGTAGCCCGAGAATCCATCAAGGAAGCTGTACACTTCGTTGACTGCTACCCTTTCTAATAGATGCTCAGTGATAGGAAGCAGATAACTATCTCTGATAGTGGCTGCCTTAACCTTCTTCAAGTTAATGCATACACGTAATTTGCCATTCTTTTTCAGCACCACTACAATGGGGGAGACCCATTCAGTGTGCTCAATTTCATAGATGAATCGAGCTTCAACCAAGCGATCTATCTCCTCTTTGATCTTGGCAGCATAGTTGTCATTGTATGTGTATGGCTTTTGTTTAGAGGGCCTGGCATCTGAGGTCATGGGGATCGTGTGAGAGCATATGTCGGGGTCCATGCCTTTTAGGTCCTTGTAGCTCCAAGCAAAAACGTCTCTATATTCCCTTAGCAACGCTATCAACTCTTGCTCTTCTTCTTCCGACGGGTCATGTCCTATGTAGGTGCATCTTTCTTCTCCCTCTTCTATGGCTACAACTATTTTCTTGGTGGTTTCCTTGCTATCATAAACCTCTCCTGATTGTGCCTCACATTTAGGCATTCTTATCATGACTCTCCTATCATCTATCTCATATTTTTAAAAGTTTTCAGGGACCTCAAACAAGGATTCTTCTTCCTTCGGAGTGACTTCCTTCTTCTTTCTTTTCTTTCCCTCACTCTTAGTGGTCACTTATGTGGTTAATCTCATATCATTAATGATCTCTTTGTGTCTCTAAGGGTGAACTTCTACCTCATAGAAGTATTCCTCATCTGATGCAAAAGGTGGTTCCATAATGATTGACTCTAAGTCACAGTCACTTGCATCCTCAAATGCATCAAGGCTAGGTTCGCATTCTTCTAAAACTGCATCTCCCATGATTGGATCTATTGAAAAGACTGAAATGTCATATCCATCCTCATCATAGTGGGGTGTCCATTGTTCTTCATTGATGGATACATCCATTTTTGCCAAAATTTTAGCCTAGCCGTGAGGTTCAAATTCTTCGTCAGGGAAAACTACAGGTGCATAGGCTGGGTCTTGAATTGATCTATGGGTTTGTTTTGCACCTACCTCTCTGGCTTTCTCTCTCTTCTCTTCTTCTACTGCTACCTTACACATCCATAAGTGAGTGTCTTCATGCATCCATGAGGATCCTGATCCTATGGAATGCACTGACTCAGTATCATCTTTGGCTCTGTGGATGGGATTCCATTGGATGGGGGTACATCTCTATGAGAGTAATCCTTGAGATTGACTTTGGTTGTAACACCTAAGTGTTGCAAGTATAAGGAGTTGGTTTCCCAATCCTGTACCACTTGCAACTGCCGCATAGATGGTCTCCCCAAAATCATCTCGTAGGCTTGGTTTTTTCTAAACTCACATATAGCAAAAGTATGCTCAAACTCAACACCACATGTAGTGAGAGTTATTCCTTCTAGCAATCCTAAAGGCCTCTCAATATGACCATCGGCCATCTGCAATTTCATTCTCGTCGGCCTGAGTGCTGGCTTGCCCCAATGCTTCCATAGGGAAGTGGTAGCAATTGCAACTCCTGCACCTGAGTCCAAAATTGCTTTGGTTGTGTATTCCTGATGGGTAACTAGGAGATAGGTATTTCCTTCTTCTCCTTCACTCATATCGCCTATCTTATCCAATGATATTTCTGGCACTGTTCTATGTGATCCTACCTGGGAACGCGATTTCGCTATGTCTGGCATTTGTTTGGCTACGTGTTTCCACACTTCTGGTTTAACTTTGAGTAGCTCTTCTAAAGTGAGGTTGCACTGCACTTTAGTGTTCTTTACTACCTCAGTATTCCTAGGTATGATCGAATCTTCCTTTCTTATCATGATCGTGGGTGCTCTCATGCAAGTTGACTTGGTTTCCCATGGGCCTCTGAAATGGGGTAGTTCTTGTAAGGAATTAGACTCGAAGTCTAATCTCTCTTGAGATTTGACGCTCTCCTGCTCTTCATAAATAGAAGGGATGTCTTGTGGGAATTGATCATGTGCGTCATCTACAAGTTCAATGGGAGGAGGGACTTCACTTTCCTTTGCCCATTTCTCTTCTTCTAACTCTCTCAGGAACTCTGGTGAATACCTATTCATAGAAGAAGAGGTGTCTGGTTCAGTGGAGTTAGGCACATAAGCTTCCTGGGGAGGAATGCATATTCTATCTCTTGCACTCTCCTCAGCCTGCTAGGTGGCTCTGTTCCCAGACTTTGCCAGTAACCTTTCTAGTCTATCTAATAGACCATCAAAATGCAATGGCGTTCTTGTGGAGCTAGAGCCATTGAACAAGCGACTGGCTTCAAACATGGCTTGCGCCAATTCGACCATCTTAGCACAAAGCTTGTTCGCTCTATCTCTAGATCGGCTCTAGGGTAACATTTGTCATGATCTGTCATGTTTGGCCCTTCCTGGATTTTGGCCTGATATGCTTTAAGAATCATGTCTAGATCCTCAGGAGTGGGATCCGCTAGGGCTGATCCTACTCTGGGTGGTGGGTGGGCTACGTGTGGTGGATTAGAAAGTTGGGGAATGGAAGGTGATGGGTTGGAGGGCGATGGAAAGGGGTGTGGTGGTGTAGTGTGAGAGTGGTTTTGAGATGCGAGTTCACTTATCTTTGCTTTGGTTTCTCTCAAGATTTCTTCAAGTTTGCTCATTTTCTATGACCATTGTCTTTTCATTCTCTCTCGGCTATCTCTCCAAACTCTTGTCCTTTTCTTGGTTAGGCTCTCTGTCTCACTAACCTCAGAACTCTTTTCCTGTCCTACGCCTTGGGTTCGCTGCAAGGCTTGAGCTCTAGTAACCACATGCACGGGGGCTGTGGAAGTTATACTCCGTGTAGAGTCTACCACTAACCCAATGACGTTGATAGGAGTGATTTCTCGTAGGTTATTTGGGTTCTTTGGGCAATCTCGTAAGAGATGCTCTTTCCTGCAATCTTGAAAAAATCCCTGAATTGTCAGTGGTTGGGGTTGTGTAGAGGCAGGCAGTGGACAATCACGTATGAGCTGATCTCCCTGACATCTGAAGCAAGGTCCTCTAGGAAATGGCGGTCGTACATACCTAGGTTGAGTTCTAGAGTTGGGGTTTGTGTACATGACATTAGCATACTCAGGCTCCCCACTATTTTCACTTGGGTCCTCATAATAGTATGACTCGTTATGCTCGGGTGACTACATGTAGTAAGCCTGTGGGCTATCAATATGTGTGGAGTCAAAACTATGTTCACTTCGATCACTGTCTGATAGCAACGGTGTGACTCGGACTATGGCTCTGTTTAGATTTTCTTCAGCAGATGCATATTTCACTGGGATTACATTGGTTGGAGCAGGGGGTTGCTGGGCAAGGACTGGTTGAGGTCTCTATTGCCCTTGATAAGGTGGCTGATAAGGTTGCTGTGGTCTGCCGTATTGCTGTGGTGGGTACTAATTTTGGTATCTACCCTGTTGTGGATATGGCTGAGGGTAATTTTGCCTGACAGTTTGTTTGTTATAAGGGCAGACTTGTGCGGTGTGTTTGGTGTACCTTTGCTCTATTGTGTAGTACTGGCTACTATGATTCACTTGGGGTTGAGCCATAATCGGACATACACTTGCCATATGGTCACCTCCACAAGTATAGCAACGCTTAACTAGGGCAAATCTTGGGATTTGTTTGCTAGAGACACCTAGTTTTTGAGCTACCTTTTCTGCAAGTTCTTCAATGGATGTGGATTGACCCGACATAAGGCTACTAGAGCTATCTGAATCCTTGTGGATTTTTGATAGCTCCAACTCCTCACCTAGATTATCCTCACTGTCTATGCACATGTGCACGCATTCTTCTATAGTTCTGGGGTCCTCCAGATATACATATGATCTGAGCTTTGTGCTCAACAATCCATCTAAGAACAAAGCCACTTGCTTGGCTGGTGTGGGTAACTCAGGCATTGGAAACCTCTCTAGGTATTGCCTAAACCATCTTCCTGATAGTCTAACCATCTCTTGAGGTGTTTGCTTAAAGCTATGAATCAGGGAGGAGGTATTATGCCGTATGCCACTCTTAGAGAATTCAGTGACGAAAGCCTCTAAAAGTTGGTCTATGCTCCTAAACTGCCTCTCGTTGAGGGGTTGAAACCATGTAAGGGCAGTGTTCCTAAGGGTTAGACCAAAATCATTGTATTGCATGAAAAGGTCCACTTGTTCAGCTGATCTCAAGACTTGTCTAAATTCAGCTACATGATCGTATGGGTCTCTTGTGCCATTGAAATAGTTCTTCATGGACTTCACCAACTGGGTTGGCCTCAGGGTCCTAGTGTGTTCTCTCGGCCTTGGCAAAGGGAAATCATCAGCATTTCTTTCGTTCCTTGGAGCTCTAGGTCTCTCAGTTTCTTCTCTATCCGTTTCTGTTCTCAACCTTTCTCTTCCCAGGGGGTTGGCAAAGCTTACCTCATGTCTATCTCTACTTCTATCCCTTGGAGCTCCATAAGCTTGGGAGGTCCCAGCTCCTTGGTGGCTGTAGGATAGATTGGACCGAGGTTGGGGAAAAACAAACTCACCCTTCCAAGTGTAGGCATGTCTGCCATGCTTAGTGACCACGAAGATCCTCTTTGATGTATTGTCTAGGTAGGTTACTTTGCCTGGGCTATCAAGGTCTTTGAACTCATAGATTGTGAGAGCACCTACTTCATGAGGTTGAGCAGGCTTATATCTCCAAAAGGCCGCATCGGTTTCTCGGTTTAAAAGCAAATATATGCTTTTATTATTCTGGGTAATCCACTCTGGAGTCATGATTCTAGTCAAGTCTGGTTTACCACGGGGAGTCGTCGGCTCTCTCTCTAAGTTCCCTTGCTCTATATCACCCATGTCGGTCTCTGTGATCACATTCCCGAACTCATTTGTTCTATCTGGAAGGGTGGTGACTACATAAATAGTCCCTTCTTTATCTAGGTATGCTCCATTCTCGAACTTGACTACCGGGTGTTCTAGTCCATGGGGTTGATCGGGGTTCTTAATCTAGACCACAAATCTTCTCAGGCCGTCTTCGTAGATGCGAGCACCTAGACGATTATTCCTGATGTATTCCAATTGAGTCTTGTAGGGACCTTCTGGCTTTTCTAGGTACGCCACCCCTGAACTACCTACTAGTCTCTCCATGTTATAGGACATCTCAGAATCACTTATTTCTGATCGGGGAGTGTATGGGTAATCACTCAACTGCTGGGCCCAAGACCTAGCAGTGTGATTGACACTAGCTTCAGAAGATCTGAGGCTTTGTCGGTCTTGGCCTAAATGTCTGCCTGACCTAAGGTTCATATGCCTAGTTTCTCTACCCCCTTGGTCCTAAGTACACTCTCGTTGCAGGTTAATTTGCACCAATCACTTTGTTCTTTTTAGTTGACTATTGTGTTAAGCTCTTGTTTGAAATCACGTCTTCAGGAGTACTTAAGTGAATTCCGCACTTGATATTTGCTCGATTCAAGTTTACTTTTGTTCCTTAGAATTTTCGCACTTAAGCTCTACTTAATGCTTGTACTTTGTTGATTAGTTCTCTTGGACTTGATTAGTGCCTAGCGTTGCTCTAGTTAATCACCACACCTAAGTCGTACTAGCCTAAGCTAGGAATTGACAAAGGAGGGTTGAGAGAACTTCCAACCTCAATCCTCTGGTTGCTCAGACTGCTACACCAGCCCACAAAGCCTTCTCCCAAGCTTGGTACTCACCCTTGCTAGCTTGCCTTGGAATGCCTTGAGTGCACGCAATGTTCGTGCAAAAGTTCACAAGTTAATATAGCTCATTTACTACAATGGATTGAAAGACACACATCAACAATTTTAGGCCCCCCCTTGGAGTAACTCACTGTACCCCCAAAATCTTATGACCACCTAGTCCCACCTAAAGGCCAACTTAAAAATACATGTTCTACAAATCCACGTATGATACTTACAAACGTAGGATTCTCAACAAGCTTTCCAATGAGACCAAAATCTCCTCAATCGGAGTTTGTATGGTGAAGTTATGACCAATCAGGTAGTTAGGGGTCAAAACAGGCTCTCAGGATTCAGGAAATTCCTCCTTGGTTTTTAGGTATTTTGCCCACTTCTAAGGCTCTAATATCATCCCAATGTGTCCAAACTTTAATCCCAAAAGTACCTCAATTCAATCCATTAATTGACCCTAAAAATTCATGCGTTAAGCCGGTGTATCGCGATAGGTCGGGTCGGTGTGTCGCGATACGTGGAAGTGTCACAATACTTGGAAGTGTCGCGATACTTGGGAGTGTCGCGATAGGTGGAAGTGTCACGGTAGGTCAGGTTGGTGTGTCGCGATACTTGGGAGTGTCGCGATAGGTGGAAGTGTCGCGATAGGTGGAAGTGTCGCGATACTTGGGAGTGTCGCGATAGGTGGAAGTGTCGCGATAGGTCGGGTCGGTGTGTCGCGATAGGTCGAAGTGTCGCGATAATTGGGAGTGTCGCGATACCTCCATGTGTCGCGATAGGTCGAAGTGTCGTGATACTTGGGAGTGTCGCGATAGGTCGAAGTGTCGCGATACTTGGGAGTGTCGCGATAGGTCAAAGTGTCGCGATACTTGGGAGTGTTGCGATACCTCGGTGTGTCGCGATACCTCAGTGTGTCGCGATAGGTCCGGATATGGTGAATTTCCCTGATTAGGCTAGTGATTCTATGAGCTCTCAGCCTGCGTACTGTCGTGGTGCACTCAGAATTGTGATTGGGTCAACTTTTTGGTGTGTTGCGATAGCTCCAGCTTGACGCCTCGAGGCTTGCGCAGAAAGATTCCATACGTGTTGAGCTTGCTGGAGATGGTGATGCTGCTGAAACTTGCAAGAAACATGCAAAAACACACAAAAACAACACTACACACTCGCTCTCTCTCAAACTCACACTAAGCAAATGAGGATAATGACAAGGAAGAGGGAATATGAAGTGGAGAAGGAGATGGAGGTGGAGGTGGAGGTGGAGATGGAGATGGAGATGGAGATGAAAACAAGAAAATTACCTACTTCTTACCATTCCAACGCGTCCTCTCTACGTCTTACCATCACACGCTCGTCCTCAAAGCTCGAATCCCTGGCAACGGCGCCAAAATTTGGTGTAGCTCAGTGATGAGTAGCACCTCCTTTAATGTCAATCTGGGAAGACATGAGGATGGTATGAAGACCTCGAGCAAGTGAAGGCACAAATGTGTGAGTGAGAAGCACACCAACATGCACACACATACACACACACACACGCACACACGGCAAGAACAAAGAGAGTAAGACAATGGAATCACTTCTATTACAAACAAGTTCTCATACAAGCTCAAAACTACAAGAAGCTAGCCTCAAAAATGAGCTCTCTAGCTCTATTTATAGTTTTTGACTAGCTTTGGCCCTGTCCAGACCTAGTGTCCTGCCTAGTTAAAAATTAGGTTCCAGGGCTTATTTGAGGGCTCAAACGGGATCTAAAAAGTATGAAAATTGGCAAGCAACTACTTCTAAGGCTCCCCAAGCTTGAGAACTCCTCGGCTTGCACAAAATGGAGCTACAAAAAGATGAAACGGTATTTACAATGGTTGTTAGTGATGAGAATCACTTTTAAAATGATGTCAGGACTGGAAAAAAATGATGGGATGCCTCAGTGCTAGATCTGCATGTTTTCCCGTACTTGCTTCTTCCCGTATAATGCCAACAATTGGAAATCAATCTCCATCCTTAGGAGCTTATGGGTCAAATTTTTGTTGAGGCTTGTAGCATTTTGAAGAAAGAATCCAAGAATGTGATCTCGTGTTTCAAATTTTAATTTTTATCCCTACATATCTTTCATTCGATCATATATCACACTAAGGTGTGGTGAATCCTATTTTCTAAGAGAAGAGTTTTCTACCTGTTAGGGAATCTTTTCCAAGTTATGTAAGGTACCATGAACTTTGAATTGTTGTGATCTTTCACGTATTAGCTCATTATAAATTTGAATATGCTAGTGCCCCTATGCTAAGCAAGGCACCTACTTTCTTGAGTGATTTCTTTCAATTTCAGGTAGCTATATCTTAATCTTTGTTTTGGCATTGAAGAGGCTAGAATGCTTTGTGTGTAGAAATTGTTTATATGCTAACACGATTTTGTACTTTTTGGCATGTTAGAAAGGTAATATAGTCTTCTTAATTTCGTGAAAAGTTTTGGTCTATTATGAGAGAAGTGGTGTCTTGAGTGAACAATGGCCATTGCGCATCTAATGAAAGCAACAAATAGTCTGGATTCTAGGCATTGGATTCTCCCATCAACTTGTATGGTTTTTTGTCAACTAATTATCCTTGTTTCCAACTCTTAGGATAGATTTCTTCAATGGCGGGGGGGGGGGGGGGGATTGTAATAAGAATACTAATCATGAAAATTTTCAACGTGAAATTTCTTTCTAATACTAATATTTGGATCAAAGGTTTTCATAATTTATCTATGAGAGTTTTCTATTATCTATTTCATAGTTGAAATTCAACATGAATATAAAGGAATTCGTGAAATATGTGTATGAGATGGAGGTAGGGTGTGCATCATATAATAAAAGTGTATGTTTATAGATTTTGTGAATGGTGTTTTTGAGACGTGGTTTGAGTCCTATAAATTAGTTCATTCCAAGACGATTCCTTGTTTTCTTCTCTCTCTAGAGTTTCTAGACTTGCAAGGTAAGAATATGAGATTTGGACATAGATATTTCCTTAGGACATCTTCAACATGATTAAGAAAATTGAAGAGATGCAAATTTCCTCTTTTTACAAACATTTTCAAAATCTTCTTCATTTTTGAGTTGTAGGGCTCTTGAAAGTGTTCTTTTCTACCCTTATTCAAAACCATGATTATAGGCGCTACCTGCCGTCATGTATGTTTTGGTTGTAAAACTTTATGTTCTATTGTTCAATTATCTTCTAATTTTGATAACTACTACTAAAGAATAGCACACAACAAGAATGCATAGGAGCTATATATGCAACACTTAGAGATGACCACACTTTTTATTTTTTGTAGATCACACAGTTTTCCTCGAAGGTAATGATCGAATGTATATGTGGGAGTATGTCTTTTTATAATTTGATCATGAAAGAGAAGAGAAAAATATAAAGATTCTTATTGTGAATGAGAGTGTAATTGACACTGTTAGTGAGAGTGTGACTGAGATTGCCATTAGCTGGGGTTCTTTAGGGTGTTCACTCTTTATTACGAAGTTATTCTTCATATAGTGTTGCACGTGATTCATCTAGATAATGCAAAACTATATTTCTTTAATGTATAATAAATTTTCTTTTTTGATGCAATCGACTCTCACTTCTTTGTCCAATCTTATCTCACTTATGTAGTTCTAATGTGATTTGTGTTTAAGTATTGTAGGAGCATTACATGTGGAAACCCACCCCTCAAAAAATTTTAAAACTGAAGCTTCCATAAACCTTGTGGGAAATAAATCGTGGACATGTGGAGCAATGTATGCAATGCTAAAAGCAAAAGATTCCATCAAAAGAACCCAACCAAACATTTTTGAAATCAATACAACTAAGTCCTGCAATCGAGGAGGCCAACTTTTTGGGAAAGCTACTTTGTAGATCTTAGGGGCCAACTTCCCATTGATAAAAGTAGCTGGTATCATACCTTTTTGAGTGCTCTCTTGGGTTTTCTATACCATTTCAAGTGCCTACTAAGTGGTGGAGTTGTAATAGGCAAGTCCACTTCCCTACTTCTTTCTTAACTTTTAGTAGACATATTTGTATGTGTCTTAGAGTAATGTTTTGCTTCCGTTTGTTCGCCGAGGTTGCTACGAGGCCTTCCTTCGACTTTGACACACACAAAGAACTTGAAAGTTCGATCCACCCAGCCACGTCCGTGAGAATTCTTCCCAATCATTTACTTATGAGAATCCTTCATAATCTCTCTCTCTCTCTAGTATTATATACACTGCATCTATCTGATGCCATGTGGCAAAACATGCCACCTCATCTTAGAGGTGTTCCCATGTAACACCCATGATATGACATTTGCTGTATGCACTCCAATCTATGCATGTACATGCAAAACATGCCACCTCATCTTAGAGGTGTTCCCATGTAACACCCATGATATGACATTTCCTTCCCCTTGAAAACGTTTTTGTCCTCGAAAATGTAGATAAAATGTCCGTAATGGAAGAAGAAAGTGCTCGGACTCCCCTGAACCACATGTACTCTATGTACATGGTCATCTCTGTGTGTTGTCTCCCCCATATCCTTCCCCTTAAGAAGGCTCATGTGTGATCATCTCAAAGATAGGAAACCGTCTGAGTGTGGTGCCTACTATCTCCCATGTACACTCAACTTCCAAATTATCACTCCCATGATATAAAACATCATCCAAATGACCTAAGTCCATATGATGTATCCTCTATGAAGTAATAATATGTAATGGAGATAATAAACCATATAATCCTCTAAAGTATAGAACAAAGTCCCATAACAAGTGAATCCAAACCCATCTAATACTAAATGATAGATTGTCCTCATAACACTCTAGGTCTTCATAACCTTGAGTGTGCTCACAAGTAATAGTTTCCTCTAAACTACCTTGTGACTATGCAAATCCATCATCTACCTCATGGTAGTAAAATGCAATCTCTACATTTCACCAACCAAGAAGTCTATGGTTTTTCATCCATTACCTTTGGACTAAGTTCTATTGGAAGAGCATCTATTGGCACTTGTGCAAACTCTAAAATATTCTCTTCCCCATAGTCTGCCATGTGAATGCAGAAAGCATTCCCTTTGAGATTCAGATAATCCTTAAGTACCCATCCTCCTAACTTATGTTTACTCATCATACTCATGATGTAACACCAATTAAGAGTTTGGTACCCTAATAGGTTAGATATATCTCTAACTCCTATAAAATCTAGAGAGAAAAGTCATAACTCTACTCCCAGTCTAACTAATGTCAATAACTAGATCATCTCATCTAGTAAGAGACCATCAGTGGAGTAACATAATTGCTCCTCTCTAGAGTTTACAAGTGAGAATCAATCTAACCATCATGATTTACTGATCTCCCTCTTGTCTTTGATAGAAGAGTGTCACTTCTATCTAGACAACATATAAGTGAGAAAGTGAAACTCTCTCTCTCTCTCTATTTAATCTCTTCTAAGGAAAAGAGCTCTAGCAATGGAACATATTCCACTTTCCCTTTCCCTTTGAAAGAGATTCTTTTGAATCCAATTATTCTACTCATCCATAATTGAGAACATGCATAGAAGTTCTCCATGTTTTTTCCTTCCAAACTAGTGGAGAAAGAAACTCCCATGTCAAGGAAAATTGTACTGAAAAGTAGAATAAATTAATTCCTTCTGAAATAAAGACTAAGAGACGTTTCCCAAACACCTCTTATATCTAAGGGAAAACATACTATATTCTTCTCCTATGAAGAAATCATGTTTTCCTTCCCTTCTTTCTCTGTCAAAGAGCAGGAGCTAAAGTGAGACCACTGAACTAAAGTGAGATCTCTCATGGATCTCTGAGCTGATTCCCACTTTCCCCTTTTCTTAAAAGAGAAACTCATGAATTTTTTTGCTCCTCTCTTCCATGACTGATGCATAATCCCTCATTATAAACATTCCTATGAAGATGGAGAACAGATCTCCCATAACCAATGAAGGTATTGTAGTGAAGAGTGGAGAAAATAAATTCCTAATAAGGGTGAAAGCCCTCTACTAAAATGGTCAGCAACGATATGACATGATACCATAAGCACATGTTTATCCATACTAAAACGCTATCTCTGCCAACCATTCTCTATGCAAGGATCTTTATGATCCCATCAACTAATGGAATTATCCTTCCTGAAAAACTCAAAATGAGTATCTGATACCAATGGTTATAAAATCACGTATCACATTCTCTACTGGAAGAATAAATCTTCGCTAAACTATGAAGGATAACTCCCAATCCTAAGGAGATGTCTAGTAAGAGCTCTCCTCTGATCTAGTGAGTCATGACACCATGAATGATGAGTCCTTTTCTCCCTCGCCATAGAAGAAGAGTGCTCAAAGGGAAGTCATTTCCACCGTCCCATACCAGTGAAGACTTCTTCCAATTCATGGTGTCATACCTACACTAAACTGAATATATATATTCTATATATATGTAATGGAATATCTAGGTGGATTGTAATAAACCCCATATCCTAAAATCATTTCAGTGGACTCAAATGGATCCCATGTCCTCGAACTAGTTAGTTTGGTTCTAATCATCATGTGACAATGGATATCACTTTCTTATTCCAAACCAACTTGTTCCTAGGTACAAGGACTAAGCTTAGGTACCTCTGTGTAGATCCCGATATACATATATGTATTGGGTACCCCAACTATTTCTAACTAAGGGATCTATGCTTTGAGTCATAGAGCTAGTGCCATGCCTATGGCCTTCCTAACCATCACTCGAATCACATAAACACCCATTGATGCTTTCTCATGAAACCCATCTGTGTGATCCCAACTATTTGGTTTCCTTAGTAGTGTAGCACAAATGCTTCACTATTTGCTCAAGTGATGTGCATGAGTGAAACTAGTCACTCTTTGGGTATTCGTGATAATATCCCATAGTCTCTTAATCATCATGTGAGACTCTTGTGAAGATAAGTAAATCTTCACTAACTTGGAGATTATCATAAATGTATCTCCCATGCGTGTATGCAACTTCCTAAAACCTATAGGATTGCTTGTGCACATTTCTAATAGTGAAGGTACATGTCCTTCCTTTAGCAATCCTATGGTCTAAAATCCATAGGGATTATGTGTAGGGATCTTGTTCCTAATGAAGTTGCCTCATCTATGATACTATGATGGTACTAAGTCCATCAAATACATGCTTAGAAGCATGCTAACACCTTAGTGATGTTTGCAGAAGGGGCATGTTACCATGCCATAACATTGTTACCTAAAGGCAAGTGCGTATATAACGCCATGAGGGGGAAAATTTTTCGACACCATATCCCCAGGAAATGGAATCCAAAAAAAATTATAACCAATAGCTCAGTGGCACATAGGCCACCCAACAACATAGGGCTTGACATGCCCATGGCATGCACGCCATAAACTCATATATGGACTCCATGACCTACAAAAACATAAAAGCAATTGCTAGCAACAATTCTCTATGTTGCATAGCCATATAGTTTTTGCAATCGTGTTTCCTGCAAACAATCAAAAAGTGTACCTCTCGCCTATTGATCCATATTTTGAGAATTTAAACAATGATCAACATTTGATGTATGCAATGCAATCTATGCATGTACATACAAAACATGCCATATCATAAAGTAAAAGGCTCTGATACCAATCTTAGAGTAACGTTTTGTTGCCGTCTGTTTGTGGAGGTTGCTACGAGGTCTTCCTTCAACTTTTACACACACAAAGAACTTGAAAGTTCGATCCACCCAGCCACGTCCGAGACAATTCTTCCTAATCATTTACTTATGAGAATCCTTCATAAGCTCTCTCTCTCTCTAGTATTATATACAATGCATCTATCTGATGCCATGTGGCAAAACATGCCACCTCATCTTAGAGGTGTTCCCATATAACACCCATGATATGACATTTGATGTATGCAATCCAATCTATGCATGTACATGTAAAACATGCCACCTCATCTTAGAGGTTCCCATATAACACCCATGATATGATAATGTGTGCAGGAAATGTTTGTTGATGACATGATCGCTCCTACTTCATCTACATTTGTATCCGCATGAGTGCATCTCCATTTTGTATCCAGGACGCACTTCATTTCCAGTCTCTTTCCATTTTATATTGTAATTCCTTTGTATTTGGGTACCTTGCGATGTGCTTCTACCAGTTGTATTCATTCTCCTTTCAGGAGACGTATCCCACATATGATGTACTTTTGAGAGCCCCTCCCAAATCTATATAAGGAGGGCCTCTCCCCTCATTTGTACTTGGTTAGAAGCTTGAGGAGCCTACTCCATGCTCCTAGCAATCTCATTTTTAATCCACATGAGTTTACCCACTTCATGGTCTACTCATTTTGTGTCTCACACATTCTTTGTTTTGTGAGAGTACTTTACGTTTCATTTTGCTTCCGCATGCGTACTCTCTACATGGTATGAGAGCGCTAGGTGGAGGACTTGGTGGTTCTTTTGGTGGTGATTCTGGTGTGTGTGGCAACACTCTTTTGGTGGTGAAGGTTTCATCATCATCTTCATGCTTTGATAGCATTTTGAATGTCATTTGCCCTCCCACCCACTCTCTCTACCACTCTTTCCCACCCTCCCATCCTTGATCGTTATGCTTGTGGACGTGCTTCATGGTCTTCCAACCTTTTCCACGTTCTATAGTGCTTCTAAGCACTCTTTAGCGTACAACTTTGGGGTCAAGTTCACGGCATTTGTAATTAATTTCACCTTTGTTTGAAGTGTTCATAAACACTCGAGTGAAAATTCGAGAGCCATCTAACTACAAAGAAGCTCAAGGCCAACCACAATGGGAAACAGCTATGAAAGAGGAACTCGATGCAATAGCAAAGAACAAGACTTGGACATTAGTTCCCAAACCAACCAACCATCAAGTCATAGGAGTCAAGTGGATATACAAAGTCAAATACAAGTCCGATGGCACTCTAGATAAATATAAGGCAAGATTAGTAGCTAAGGGATACAAGCAACAACATGGCATTGACTATGAAGAAACCTTTGCCCCTACTGCAAGATTCACAACCATAAGGATGGTCTAAGCACTAAGTGCTCACTTTAAATGGCCCATTTACCAGATGGACGTCAAAAGTGCATTCCTCAATGGTGATCTTCAAGAAGAAGTATATGTTGAACAACCTGAAGGCTTCAAGATCAAAGGCAAAGAAGATCAAGTCTACAAGCTTCACAAGGCACTTTACGGGCTCAAGCAAGCTCCCAAGGCTTGGTATGAAAAGATTCACAAGTTCTTTGAAGACAAGGGCTTTCACAGAAGAAATGGTGATCCTAATCTCTACATCTATCAAAAGGAATCTTTAGTAGCCATCATCATTCTCTATGTAGATGACTTGATCTTGACAGGCTCAGACGAAGAACACATCCAGTTTATAATCAAACAGCTTCACCTTGAGTACTCTATGACAGATCTTGGATTACTTCACTAGTTCTTAGGCATGGAAGTTTGGCAAACAAAAGAACTCTATGACAGATCTTGGATTACTTCACTACTTCTTAGGCATGGAAGTTTGTCTACTCATTTTGTGTCTCACACATTCTTTGTTTTGTGAGAGTACTTTACGTTTCATTTTGCTTCCGCATGCGTACTCTCTACAATGTTAAGCCTTTCTAACCTTTAGTTATTCTCAAGTTTTCTTGCTCATTATGCATGCATGTGATGTAATCTTTGGGTCGTTTGATAGATAGTACAGTCATTGTGAAGCACACCAAGTCTCTAGAGGAGTCTCTATGTTTTCTGGGAGAAACCATCAATCTAGTGAAGCATGTTGATTGATAAACGGAAGAAAACCCAAAGCATAGGAAGAAATTTGGGGTTTTCTAAGAGAAAACATACTAACTCTTTTATCACCTTCTTAAGAAATGTATGAAATTTCATTAGTATATTTTTCTTCTTCTCCAACACCAAATCACGCTCTACATGTTCATATAAGAAATGAGCACCCACGCTTTGTCTAATATTCCTAGTGTGTTTATAGCTTCACATGGAGTAACAATTAATACATATCTTGAGAGCATTACTTTAATCATATAAATGTGGCATATACTATTGTTCTCATCTCGTTATTAATAGTTAGACCGTGGACAATATCACAACTTATGTTGGAATTTAAGGAAAAGGGAAGTATGCAGCCATCACAAGGGAAAAGAAGAAGCTTATGTTGGAATTTAAGGAAAAGGGAAGTATGCAGCCATCACAAGGGAAAAGAAGAAGCTTGGAGCGCAACGCTTAGTGTATGACTAAGTGAATGAGTAAAATAAAATTTCTTGTTAGGTTTATACGTTTATATAAAAGTAGTGGGAAAGAAAAGGAAAAAAGCCACCCCATTGGTCGGAAGTGTGTATCCAAAACATGCAGAGCATCGTCCTCAACACGATCCACATTATTTAAAATCATAATATTTAGTAGTGTACGGGAACTATTTCAACACCCTAGACAATAGTCTAGAAGAATTTCACTATCAATACATGATGCATAATGCATGTCCATAATGAGTAGTTAGAACCATCCAACTTACAGTGAAAAAACAATCTAAAAAATACTTCATTACTTTCAGCCATGGCAAATGACTATACCATGATACAAAAAATTCATTATTAAAATAAAATGGTGAGAAAAACATACCATATGGATCTCTATGGACAGGTAGCAAACTTTGATGCTCTTGTATGGGTGGAGAAAAAACATTATATATGTCGGGAGGAAAAGGATGAAATTAGTTCCATAGTCATTGCGATAGTGCATTCCGATTTGTTCAAATGAATAAAGAAGCTCAAATCTACTTTGTAAACAAGTTTTTTGTCCCTAGGTATGCTGAAAAATATTCATGTGATCTTGACACTATGACTATAAGGGTGTTGAGAAAGCAGTGAGCTACACTGATATTAATTATTGGAAGAGAACGGAAGGAACGGAACAAAAAGATTAAAAAGAAGAAGCCTGTAACATAACATTGAGATTAATGAATATAGGAAGGATAACTAGTATGTTATTGTTATAGGAGTGTATTCAAGTAGGAGGAAAAAACCTCCTAAATAGGGGAAGAAGTGCCCTCGCAATAATGACTGTTTTCCTGCACAACACTACTGAAATATACTTAATACTTATATCTATTGTTACTACTTGTAGAGCAGTTTCTTTGTCCCTTTGAGATAGATGATTGATAACGCAGATCCCGGCGATCGAAGCGTCAACTTAGATATCTAAATTCATGGTATGATACTCCTTTTTCATCAAAGGACCAAGTCAAGCTATTATAGCATTTGGGAAAATGCTAAGACGACAGCAAAGAGAAAAATTCAAACTTCTGCATAGATTCTCGATAACCATAACTTCCAAAGTGCTTTCACGTTTTTTTAGGCTTAGAAACGAAGGAGAAAAAAAAAAGAAAAAACAAATATCATCGATCAAATTTCCTTATTCTTCATAGTGTAGTTGACTACCTTAAAATACTGGATGAAATCTTCTAAACTAGCCATTTAGCTTGTAGAAGTTTTAGACATGCATTTGGAGGTGAGTGTGGACATGCTAGGAAAAAAAAAGATCTTAAAGCTAAAAAACTCCCTTTTGTAACTTATGTAAATCTTTTCTGTAGGCATTTCTTTTGCAGACAGTTATCATCATTCATTCATCACAAACATTAAATCAGTGGTTAAGATTTCTTAGTGCGAACAAGCTCCGATGAATTCGAACATTATTTATGAACAAGCTAGATTTGGAGACTCGCACCATTCTTCTTCTGTGCTTGAATGCTGTTCCAAAAGCAACGATACTTATTTTCTTTCACATTTTAGGGAGATAGAAGATTGAATCACATTTTTATAAACCGAATGCGCACCTTGGGGACTCAAATGAAAGTTTAAACCTTTGAAAAGCATATTCACTAGGAAATGTATATTGTCGACACGTTTAAAGTCATCATAGCGTACATTTAGCCTTGTATTCATGTTTATTCTTCTCCTAAAAGACACCTTCAACGGCAGGAAAATATTTCGCTCCGAGAACCCTCCCTCATATACAATTGTGAAGCTAATAGATATTTGTAGGAATATCAAATATTTTAGTCAAAGTTCTCATAACGTGTTGGTTCACATTAAAGCAATCTGTCTCTAGAAGCTTAGCGCATAATGGTATCTATTGCTGTGTTTCTTTAGGAAAAGTATAGTCCATGTATGCAAGCGATTCCAAAGGCAATATGTAATCATTCCTGTGACCAACGAACCTTTGCATTAGAAAATTCATACTTTTGGGCTATGGCCAAAGTCGAACAAATGTCTCCAGCATGCTCCTTTCACTTTATCTAAGAGAAGGACACGGGCTAGTGAATATGTGAGATATTTATAATATACCTTACGGCTTATTGTCAAGGTACCATGAAAGCTGTTTGTTCTCTCTTTAAAATTGAAATACGAGTTTACTCAACAGCGTTTATCTGTCTGCGATGAAGCGCACATATTGTACAAATCTTCTTTTCTATCAAAAGAAATTGTATGCATGATAGGGAAAAGACGTCTTTCCTCTCCATATGCCACATAACCCTTCATGCTTATAAGTGTAAAACTTGAACGGTGCAGAGGCCACACGCTGGTTCAGTGGTTACATTCGCATTAATCATGTGAACTCCTACAATAAGTAGTCACTGTGTTTGATACCATAGAGTCGCACAAAGAATGGCTCTAGGGCGATTGTCATTGTGAACAGGATATCAAAAACTTGGTATACAGCCCCTCGGCCGAGTTCCATCTAGCAAAATCCAACGCCTCCAAGCATACATAGAGTGAAGCCCCGATTGAACGACCTCTGCAACTAAAGATCCACTTGAATCAAATCCACCATTCGCTGGCATGATTCAGCAACATAAAGCATGCAGCAAGCGAAGGCTAAACAAAAAAAGAGCACAGACACTGATTGATTACCGTAAGCCAAAAGACAGCTTGAACGGCGATTGAACCAAGCTCATATCGAGATGACTGATTAGACAACATGCAAGACGATAAGAGTTCTCCGAATGATCATCTGATCAATGGCCATGCTTTAAATGCGTACAACCATAGGCGAAGAGCCTCGGATACATATGGGCATGAAGGCGTAATTGGACGACGAACACCATGAAGATGCCCCAGAGCACTACTAGCTATACATTAAGAACCCTCTATTAGTTGGCACGATTCAACTCGTATCACCGTACTCTATGCTAAGCGCTGGTAGAAAGAACTTGAAGGTAAACAAGAAGCACAATTTTGTTGATGGACTAAAGTACCGGAAAAAGTTTCTTTACGGCCTATCGTGACTCCAACCAGACGAAACATCAAGAGCAAGCTTTAAATTTTCTGGCGAAGTCTAGTATTGCTCCACCGTTATCCATATATGCAACTAATGGAAGCCATTGTACGTCTCTGCTAATATATATCCATATTGGAAACGGTATCGGGGAATGCGCTTGAGGTCTTTAAAATATGGCTGTTTTACTTGTTTAAGGGCTACTTTCCTGCTCTCGCCTCTCTCTTGAGGTAGGGCGGGGTTCAAGCTCTACATATTGTGCTGTTTCTGTATCAGTTTTCTTGCCATTGTTCTGCCTTCAGACAGAGGCAGCTTTACTGAGTTCGAGCCCCTAAGGATACTATGCGCACCTTCACTTGTATAGTTATTCATTAATTCAAGCAAAGGAGAACCTCTTCTTATTAAAAACAGGGCCAATTTGTTTCTCTATGAAAACAGCTAAACTTTAAAACTTCTTGACAGACTCTGAAATTTGTGAGATTTGTAGGTTTCTTCTCTTTTTCTCTTTTTCTTTCTCTCTCTCTATATATATATATATATATGTGTGTGTGTGCGCGCGTGCTTCTCTGTGCAAGCAGCTAAACTTTAAAACTTTTTGACAGGCTGTGAGAGATTTGTAGGTTTCTATTTTACAGGCCAGACCATATATATATATATATATATATATATATATATATATATATATATATATATATATAGATATATAGCTATATATATATATTCCAATGAAACGCAACATGCGCGCGTTAAACTAAGGCCATGCATGCGCTACATGTTTCAAGCTTTCCTTCGATTTAAAATCTCTTTCATCCCTCTTTTCTTGGCGTCTACGTGCTTATAAATGTATGCAATCCGAGGCTCTACGAAGCTACTTGCAAAATTCAAACCCATATATATCTGCACGTGCACAGGTTGCTTTCCAGCCTTGAAATTCGAAGACGCTCAAGGAAACAAGAAGAAGCATACGTAGATTCTAAACTTTGGAAATAAAGTACCTTATTTGTTTGTCGTCAACGCTCATCCTTCTTTAAGTCAACGTCCTAAAAGACCTAGAACGCATGCGACAATCTGTGAATTTACTGATTCTCTATTCAAGCAGCCGAGCCATTGAGCCCTTTCTCTTTTCTTCGTCCATATGCTCTGGTCACTTCTCTGTGTTGCGTGTGTGCTTTAGAGGTCAACGAGAGATCGAATCGAAGGTATTTGGCGCTGCCTATTTCTGCCTGATATTGAGATATGCAGAGAAATGCCCCGAAAGGCCAAGATTTTCCATCGCGCCTGCCATGGAAATCTGCCATAATGTGGGCTTAATGTACGTTGTAAAATCTTGATTGACGAGAATGTCACGGGCAGAGCATGTGCTGCCTTGTCGTTTGTCATTTCCATTCCATGCAAGCTCTCCGTCAGAGTAAAGAGAATCATTCCACACTCTCGCCCTCACATGTGACCTTGCCTTCCTGGACCAGTGTTGACTTGACATGCTACTTTCCTGTCTTCACCGACAAGGCATCCGTTCTCTGTCCTTGTCAACTGGATGCCCATGCTCCATTCTCATCCTCTTAAGTTTGGATTCAGAGTGTGCTCATTCTTGTTGGAAACAGTTTACGTTAGCCTTTTCCTTTCTAAGAATTGAACATTTTGTTCAGATATTCTTGATCTCGAATAATTGAAATGTATATATTTGAAAACTGCAAGTGAAAAAGCATAGCCTGCCTCGGAGGTCGCACAAAGCAGGAACATACAAGGGCTAAGGATATTGGATCAAATCCTCGTTTCGAGCTAAGAATATCCTCAATGATCATTTCGTTCAGTGATATTCGATGGTCATTGACTCATCTTGAAGGGTATTTTTAGATCGGCTCTCGTATTTGAGTGATATATGCATGCGCAAAAGATGTGATTGTGCGCTTATATCAGTTTGAGTGATGAGACCGCTGAAGCTTTGCAGTGCTCTAAAGCGGAGGATAATCTAAATGAAGTACTAAACCTACGTTGGAGTAGAAAGTAACAGAAAGAACGTTTTTTTTTTTTGTTTTTGTAATCCCCTTGTCACGGGTTCCATGTGGGCTCCAAGGAAGAAATAAACCTTTTTGTATTGCTACTCTTATGGATGAAGTATACAATTAAGGATAAGGAGACACCTTGTATGTTCGTTTGAAGGCAATTACAAGTGACTCATAGATAGAGGTGAGACAGCCTGTGATTGCTTTCTTCGATTAATCATCAATTAGGGCATTAATCCATGCATGATCTCCGTGTATTTTAATTATCCGAAACCAAGTGTTGGTACGCAGTTGGGGCCCTCCATTTCGCCACCTTAATTAATTCCCATGCCTATCTACTTAGTTGAGTGTCTCCTTATTATGTAGACATGGCTAGAATTGTCATATATTCGATATCAAAGGATCGAGCCATATCTATTAACGATAAAGAAGCATAGTTCGTAGCCGTGGCGGCTGCTTTCATACCCTATTCTCCATCCTTTGCCGTCAATGACTGTAGTCACTCCATGATTCTGTAAAGCAGGCCAATAATTATTGAGGACTTTTGGATTCAATCGACTTGGGTTTCTAAATCAGAATTTGATGTCAAAACAAGTCACTGTGCTATGAATTTATATTTTGCGGAAGCACTTGTTCTTATTCTAAAGTTTCTTCATAGAAGCAGAACATGGAATCATTTTTCTCGCCCTAATACACACATGCATCAATAAACAACTCTTGACACACACTCATACATTGCATCACATGTAACACAAACATACCTATGACCCCACATCACATATGCAAATAAACATAGACATATACCCTTTCGTACTTTCACATATAAACTAAGACACATACTCCCACAGAATAGATACATATATAGCACACACACACATGCGCACTCATATATGCACGTGCACATACACACATATCACACTCATCCACATATGCACATGCACATACATACATTTGATTTCACATGGCACATACTCACATAGATGTTCACATAGTCACATGGATATTGAACTAGTCACATGGGTACATGCACTCACATTCACACAAAGAGTTTAGGCATAGCACACACCTAACACATATGTACACATACACATTTGAACAAACAATTATCTTTATTCACATATAAACATATAAATACAAATGCATATTTGTATTCAAATAAATATGCAGATATTCGAGCACACAGCACATATAGGCTCACAAATATGTATCTCATCACATGTATTAATCTTCATTTCAATGGTTTCATACAGCTACAAAAGAGAGAAATCAATAATGAACACATAGATGAATGCAATTACACTTCACAAAAAAAATTAAGAGAATGAAGAAGTTTATTGTTTCAAAGAGAAAAAGTATTTTTCTTGGTAATGAGAAAAAGGTAGGGAGTTCCTCCTAATACTACTCTAGCAAAGTGAGATATTTTGAAAGTCATGGCCACACCATAGAAATATATTTTAAGATCATAGGCATGATAGATTTTGATGCATTTAGCCATTATAAAGTTAATGTTATTTGCTAATTGCTTCTTTGGATTTTACCAAATGATCTCTATTTGCAATGGTCCGTTGGGTCATAGAGACAAGTTCTAATAGGGCATTCATTGTACACGTATCAAAGCTACCTTGTATTCCTCTTCCTATGATCTCTTTAGTAATCAGTAAATGTTAGCCTTATATCAGATATAAACTAAACTTTCATATGAAAATATCGATTCCTTGAATTCATAAACATTTGGTTTAAAAGAGCTAATGTAAAAAAACAAATCTTTTAATACAAGTAGTCAATTCTTGGAGTTTGAGGTATGTGCAAGCACACAAACACAATAGGGAAGAAGAAGAAGCTTCAAGCAGAACACAAGATTGAAGGGGGAAAAGTACCCATGGGAGCCTTAGTGTGTTTACAATACAACGAAGAAGACGAAGCTTTTGAGGTGGGGGAAAATTACTTTTAAAGAGGGAAGAAAGTTTCCATGGGAGCTTTAGTGCGTTTATACACATCACTAAAGATTGATATGAATTTGGGTCTTGACTAGTGATTATGTCAATAGGAAACCTATGCACTTTAAATATGTATCTATGAAAACCTCCCATACTAGGTGCACATGTGATTGTCTTGGTGGTTGGATTGAATTTAAACATCTTAATGAATCTATCCACTAAAACAATTTATGATAGCATGCTTTTCTCCCTTTAGTAGATCTATGAACTAGTCCATGGAAAATGAACACCATGTTCACACTATAATAGGTAAGATTTACACGAGACCATGAAGTTCATGGCAGGGCACCCCCGATCTATTGCTATCTTCTTATTCACTTCACAATGCTGAGCTACAAGGTTATCCTAGTGTTGAAGGTGTACTTGAATTTTTGGATTTTCTTTAGGAATGAGAAAAAAGTCTTTTTATCAAAATAGTACATAATTTACTTGGAACTACCTAGCATCATGAGTTCTTACATCTTAAACTTTGTGCTTCATATTAGAAGAAAATCCATTGTTTCCTAAAAACTCATGCACTAGATGGATCAAGATTGAATCTTCTTGATGTATTGAAGAGATAGTTGCTAAATAGAGATCCTTTAGCTTTAGTGATACACTTTTGTTTTGATCAAAAGCCTCATTTACTTCCTTTTTTCACCTCTCTCTCTCTCTCTCTCTTTTGGTTTCGTTATCTTCCAACCACCCATCCATTAATTGCAAGATCTTATCCCACCTCCTATCATTAGAGCACTAGATGTTTCCTTGTGACTAGATTCAAAAAGATTTTGGAATTATGTAGCTTACTACTAGATCACCCATGTAAGGTAATAATACAAGGATATGTACCTTATAGAAGATGTCCCATAACCTAGGAATGATAGGTATGGATAATTGATGTAGAAAGATATTAGAGATCCCACAATTAGGAATCATAGTTATGAAATAATATGTCTCGATTAGAAGTGATCCCTTGAGGTAGATGGAAGTCCTAATTAGATAGGATCTCCTACTGCAAGATTAGAAGAGGAGAATATAAGATGTCTAAGATACTAAACTTGACAAGACTAGAAAAATGAGCAATACTTGTAGGTTGTGGTGAACAGTTCGTAGGGTTCGTGGGGACTATTGAAGAGTGGTCCATCACAATACTCTTAAGAATGCACCCATGCACAATTTTAGAGAAGTTAAGAGATAAGTATACTCAAGAGTAGAAAGATAAGTACACTCCACGTTAAAAAAATATGCATAGGTCAAAGAGAAATGCAAGATTCTATTACATGGACTAAGTTTATACAACCAAGGGTAGAATAGGTATGCGAGAATGTGCCACAAAGATAATGTGAGGAGCAACCCAAGGGAGCACAAGATCCTTTCACACTTATGACATGGACTCCTTATGCCACTCCTTCCTAGTGCAAGAATTACATACTTCGACTCCTAATGAGTACCATATGTTCTATTGACGATTCAAGGGTTGGATTTACCTCCATTTCTATCTAATGAATGATCTTTCTTGCCTAATTTCATGTTTTCCTTATATATAAAAGGGGGAGGAAATTTCCTCAAATCACCAATGTCTCTCCTTGGCATGCAATCATCATATCTTGGAGAGAAAGACATTTTTAAGATCTTCACACATGAAACTTGAGGAGAAGACATTGGGGAAGTGTCATTGCACTCAAGAAAGTGAACAGAAGAAATCCGGGGACTTTCAATGCACACAAAAACTAAGAAGAGGAGATTGGGTAGTGTCATTACACATGAGCAAGAGTTAAAGAGAGAAAGATAGACAAAGAGAAGTAATGAGTGCTTTTAGAGATTTCCTCTAATATGCCCTTATAGATGTGTACATCTACTTAAGAAGGAGACACTAGAAGGAAGGAGAGGAAGGAAGAGAATACTGTGGAGAAGGATGATAGGATTCAAAGAAAACTAAAGAGAGGGAGACATCATAATTCTATAACGAAGTGGGAAAAAGACTTTGAATACTCGAAGGGTGACTCATGTAGCGAGGTTATATAAAAAACATTTTATGAGGGGGAATTATTTCTATGCTTCACTAACTCATTCAAGATATACTAGTGAAGCTTCTATAGGTGCCTGCCATGTGAGGGATCTCCCCTGATGAGAGCCAACCATAAAACAAGGAGGTGTCGAAGAGGGAGAATTAAAAGTACTAAAGGAGGAGGAATTGGTAGGGGATATGATAAGATTCCATCGAAAGGTGCTTGCCCATCATGGTTCTATCATTGAAACATATGAGTGGCATATTGGGCCTTATGCTGGTGCAAAACCATATGTGCATTTCAGTCGCCACATCAATATAAGTGTTAGTATGCATGACAGTACAATAATGCTCGTATAAGCATTGGCATAGGCACTTTTGTATGTGTAGGGACGTGTCCAATACCATCGGTATAAGTGCTGGCATGGGCATCGATATATTTTTGCTATTATAGGTACTGATATCTACTTGCAAACCGATAGTATAATTGAAAATATGCACATTGGTATTACTATCACTAGTACAAGCTTCTGTATGTCCTTGGTCAAAATCATCGGTATAAGCATCTCTATGTCCATGGGCGTGTTGATGATCATACCATCACATATACCAATGGCCATATCTACAAAATTTGTTTTGGGTAGAGTTTTTTGCATCTTGTTATAGCAACATCACCATGTTGTTGTGTAACAAAAGACAATATACTCTATGAAAAAGTAAAAGAAGTACATGTGACATGTAATCTAGAGGTTGTTGATTTAGGGTTTAGATAATCGAGAACCAAAACATGATTTGATAAAGCAAAACACATTTTTTAATATAAAAGAGATGTAGGAGCAGAATAAACCATCATCCATGTAAAAAAGAGGTATTCCATAAATGAACTTTGCACAAAAGAGATATATATTCCATAAATGAACCACATCCAAAACTATATATGGCCAACCATTGCCATATATGATCCAAATACAAAATGTGGCAAACCACTACCATATATGAACCAAATACAAAATTGTGATGCACCACTGCCATATATGAGCCAAATAAAAGATTGTGGCACACCACTGCCATACACATGCGCAGTCTGTAGTCCTAGAAAAAAGGCACATTCATAAAATGAGACAAATTGGCATGATATCTATAAAGAAACAACCAAAACACCCCAAACCAAGTTTATAAGCTCACCTCATTGTAGATACTCCCATGAAATGACCACACCACATCCCTCCTAGTTCTTCAACAACACAACCAATCCATGAAGATATCCATAAGCCTCCTCTCCTCATGTTGGAGGATGATCCACTATGTACTCCCGCAAGAAAAATGCAAAACATTAGATCAACATACATGATGTGCTTAACACCAGTAAATTCAATCATCAAAATTATAGTTACAAACTTGTGATGGATAGTGTGGAACCGGTTGCTACCCATGCGAAACTTTGATCATATCTAGATGTGTGGTCATCACATCTCGCTATTGATGATATCGGTTAGGAGTCTGCTACTGCTCATCACAAAATCTCCTAGTCCTTGGTGTCTAACCTGTTGAAAGTGTGAACTATGTAAGGTTTAGGTGGATAAGGGTCAAAAGACCTTAATGTGGACAAAATCCATGAGTCCAATCTCTTAGGGTCACTTCAACGTCAGCCAAAGCACTGCTAAGTGGTGCAAAAGTCTTGAGGGGCATCCAAAAGCTATAAAAGAACGTGAAGATTCGTCAATGCATGCGACTCTTGTGGGTCACTAAAGACCAAGAGAGATATACTTAAGGGGGCTCAATAAGAGAGTCATCCAAAGTTGAAGGAGCTAAAACGAAGTTGTACAAGCTAGGAGAAACATAGAGGAGGGCATTACATGCATAGATGAGGAGTAAGGAGGATCTATAAAAGACACAACTCCTCATCTCTTGTAGGTATGGACATAGTCTGCATATAACAATTAAAATGCCTTGTTGACATATCAAATTCAAGATATTTGAAAAGAATTATGTAGCTTATATATGTGTTTTTCTTTCCCTAAGAGGGATTTGTGAAATCAATTTTGTGTGCAGGGAAATTTTTGTGCATCTATAACCCTAATTTTTGCATATTCTACATCTCTACATAGTCTCTTTTGTACAGAGTTGTTGACTGACCTTAATAGATCCATTTTATCTGTTCTATAGAGTTTTGGAAATCTTATCAACCATACTAAGTGTGGCTAAAATCTTGGGTGATGTGGATGAGTTTAAGTCAGGTGAATTAGAGTTTTCCTGCACAGTAGTAGAAAAGGTGTATGAAGGGACCTAGGTCTTGGGTGCATTTCAATTCTAGTGTGCAAATCTGAGGGATTAACTTCCATTAGTTGGTATAATAGTAGGAAACATCCTTTGAAGACTCTAAGAGGACAGAAAATCTTGGCCATCAAGGCTTAGAGACATTTCAATGTATCCCTAATTTCCCATTCATTATGGTAGATCTAGATCACAAGTTGAAGTTGCTTGACAAAGACAACTATCAACCATGGAGGTTCAGAGTCATGAACTACCTCATGAGCAAAGCTTTATGGCTTATTACATGTGGAGATGAAGATAAGCATGATGTGGGTTCCAAAGATCCAAAGGTCATTAATCAAGAATTGAAGATGTTGAAGTATTGAGAGGAAAGGAATAGAAGAGCTATATCTTATATATCATATGTAATATCTAACACTATGACTGGTCATATATCAGAGTTTGATCATGCTAGAGATGTTTGGAGGCCTTAGAGAAGATAAATGCCACTTCCACAAGAAGCAAAAAGATGCAGGTTAAGAATGAACTCCAATCTTTGAAGAAGGGTAGTGATCAATTTATTCTTGACTACACCTTGAGGGTGAAGGCATATAGGGAGCAATTGGCATCCATTGGTTGCAAAGTATATGATTATGACCTTGTCTAGATTACTCAGAATGGGTTGAGAGAGGAACACGAGTGGAAACCCCTTATTACTTCCATCTTGTATAGAGATGCGTTACTAACTCTTGAGGAGTTGATTCCACACATCATAGTGGAAGAAGAGGTTGCCATAGGAGACACATCCAAGAAGGATGGTCACTCATAGGTCCTATATGCTAGAAAAGGCAAAGGCAAGAGTGGAAAGAAGGGGAAAGGAGGAGAAAGCAAGTGGGAGCAGTTTAAGGAAGAAGATTCAGACTCATAAGGAGAGAGCAAGGCATCATCTTCAAGGAAGGGCAAGAACGGAAAAGGGAATAGCAACCCTCATTAAGGTATAACTTGTTTTATATGTGGGAATCAGAAATATATTTCTTTAAATTGTTCCTTCAAGGATGAAAAAGGCAAGAAGAAGAAGGAGAAAGATAACTATGCTAAGAACTCCAAAAAGGATGATGAGAAGGAGACCCACCTAGCCATGAGACATGGCTACACTAGTTATCTCAAGGACGCAAAGTGTTCCATAGACCCTAGATGCTCTAATCACATGTCATGTATGGAGGAATCTTTTGTTCATGTACACATGCAAAGCTCAAAAGGGTTTGTGGAGATAGGAGATACCATTGGGCATCCCATTACACATGTGGTAGATGTGAAGCTAGGTGGAGGAAAATCTATCAATACTCTTAAAGATTTTCTCCATGTTCCATCTACTTCCAAGAACCTTATCTCTATAGGACATACAGTAGAGAGAGGTATGTAGGTTATAAGATCTGTTAATGATTCGGCATGTGCAGTTCATGATTCTCAGGCTATGTCAGATGCAAAGCTTTGGCATGCATGCTTTGGTCATCTGAATTTTGCTAGTTTGCTACGCCTGCAGAAATCTGATATGGTGTCTTCTTTGCCCAAGCTTAAGGCACTCGGAAAACATGTATGTGAAGGCTGTATTTTGGGCAAAATGCAGCGTTCCTCCTTTCCAAAAGATGGTTCAGTTCGGGCTACGCAGAAATTGCAGCTTGTACATAGTGATGTCTGTGGTCCTATGTAGACACCCTCTCTTGGAAATTACCTTTACTTCGTGACTTTCATTGATGATTTTTCTAGGCATGCATGGGTATATCCATTGACGGCAAAGTCCGAAGTGTTCATGTGCTTTAAACAATTTTTGGTTTTGGCTGAAAATCTGTCAGCATGTAAAATGGGCACCCTCCATTCTCATCGAGGGGGGGAATATATGTCTTCTGATTTTAATGCATTTCTAGCTGAACGTGGGATAAAACACCAGTGTAGAGTTCCGTATACACCTTAAGAGAATGGAGTTGCTGAACGAAAGAACAGGTCACTCATGGAGATGGCGAGGTGCATGTCAAAAGTCAGGCTTTACCACATAGTTTCTAGCTTGAGGCTGTCATGTGTGCAGCATATGTACTGAACAGGTCTCCCACTAAAGCGTTGCAGTCTATCACTCCATATGAGGCTTGGCATGACCTCAAGCCATCTGTTGCTCATCTACGTGTTTTTGGTTGTTTGGCATATGCATTAGTGCCTGAACAACATCGTAGAAAATTGGATGATAAGGCAGTAAAATGTATTTTTGTTGGGTACAGTTCTGAAGGTAAAGGCTATCGTCTGTATCATCCATAGACTAAACGCATTCTGGTTAGCCGTGATGTTGTCTTTGTGGAAGATGCTATTCAGCCCTTGTTTTCATGTACTAAGGAGACATCTGTTAGCTCCAAAGACATGTATGATACATTGATGCCTCTTTTTAGAAGTGGACAGTCTAATGCTGGTCCTAATGAGGCAACTTCTCAGCCGTTGCAGGTTTCATATGATGATGTAGATCATTCTATTTCTGATGCAGATTTACATGATGCACTTGTTGATGAGAGAGCTGATATTGAGCAGGCAAAAACTATGCCAAAATGGTTGGTGCAGACTTTGTGTGACAGCAAATTAGATGCACCTTTGTCATATCGTACTTGTTCAGGGTCTCATAGTGCCTCCTTTGCATCAGATTGCTATGCTATGGCTGCGTCTAGTCTCTGTGATGAGAATGAGCCTGTTTCTTTTGATGAAGCACAAAATTCAGAAAATTGGATGGCTGCCATGCAATCTGAATATGATGCTATAATGAAGAATGGTATATGGTCTTTATGTGACTTGCCTCCTGGCAAGAAGGACATTGGCACTAAGTGGGTATACAAGCTAAAGCGTAAACCTAATGGTACAGTTGACAGGTATAAGGCTAGGCTTGTTGCAAAGGGTTATGCACAGGAAAGAGGCATTGATTTTGATGAGACCTTTGCACCTACATGTCGTATGACTACTGTTAGGAGTATTTGTGCACTTGCAGCCAATCATGGTTGGAATGTACATCAGTTGGACATTAAAACAGCATCTCTGAATGGTGACTTGCATGAAGAAGTGTATGTTTTTCAGCCCCGTGGCTTTGTGCAGAAAGGGCATGAAAACCAGGTGTGTAGGTTAAAGAAGGCATTATATGGTTTAAAGCAAACACCACGTGCTTGGTATGAGAAGATACATGCCTATCTCGTTGCACATGGTTTTGTGAACAGTCCAACTGAAAGCACCTTATATGTTAAGCGTGCTAATGATGTGCTTCTGATCATTGTTGTCTATGTTGATGACATGATGCTCACTGGTCCTATTGAGAAGCATATTGCTAATTTCAAGGCTGATTTGCATGCCTCATTTGAGATGTCTGATTTGGGGCATTTGCATCACTATTTGGGCAATTAGTTTATGCAAGTTGATGGTGGAATGGCTTTGTGTCAAACAAAATATATTGACACATTATTGCAACGTTTTGGCCTTGAAGACTGTAAGCCTATTGCCACTCCTATGGAGACAGATTTACGATTGAGTCTTCATGATACTGGAGATGCATTTGATGCTGTTCTCTATCAGCAGGTTGTTGGATGCTTGATTTACTTATGCATTACTCAGCCAGATATTCAGTTTGCTATCTCACAGATGAGCAGGTTTATGCATTGCCCAGGAGTCACACATTGGAAGGCGGTAAAGCGCATCTTTCGCTACTTGAGTGGTACTCGGCTACTTTGGTTGTTTTATCCCAAGGGGGGATCACTACCGCCAGATTTGCATGCTTTTTCTGACTCAGATTGGGCTAGTTGCTATGACACTCCTGTGTCCACCAGTGGTTTTTGCTTCATGCTTGGTAGCTCATGTATATCTTGGTTGAGCAAGAAGCAGCCTACTGTGGCCACTTCCAGTTGTGAGGCTGAGTATAGGGCAGCTTTCACAGTGACTGTTGAGTGTGTGTGGCTCAGACGCCTTATGGCTGATTTGGGTGTTGGCCAGTCTTTTGCCACCACCATCTTCACTGACAATCAGAGCGCATTGGCAGTTGCGAGGAACCCTGTGTTTCATGCTCGCACTAAGCACATTGAGGTGCATTATCACTATGTCAGGGAGAGGTTCTCTGCTGGGGAGATCAGCTTGGCATATGTGCCCATGCAGGAGAACATTGAAGACCTTTTCACGAAGGCTCTGCCTAGGGAGAAGTTTGAAGCTTTCGGCAAAGCTTTGGGCTTACTTCCTTTTGTGGAGTGATTTCCACATAGCTTGGCACTTCCTTATACATGAGTGCCAGCTCCTTGTTCACCGCAACACTCCTAGGGGGATTTGTTGATATATTTAGGTAGTGATGTGTGTGAACACACTAGGACCGCCAGGGCACTTTTTTCCCTCTTTAGGAGGTTTTTTTCCCCCGGCTTGTATATACGCCTATTGCCCTAATGGGCTACTTAACTTTGTACATTCTCTAGTAATACATTCAGTATTGTGTGTTTGTGCTCCAAGCTTCTTCTTCTTCCTTGTGCTGTTCGTGTGCTTCTGCAGACGTCTAACTCCAACACCTCACATAAAGGATCACATATGAGCCCCTACTTACATATTTACGTGCAATCACCATGGTTCAATTGTAAAAGTGAAGAGAGAGATGATTCTTGTGAAGTAGGAGGCTGAACCCACAACTTATGAGGTGGAAGTAATCATTTCAATCACTTCTAAAGTGTAGGAACACTTTTAGGTTTGCAAAATTCAAAATTCAAATTCACTTGATGAGTATAAAAAGAGGTTGTTTTAGTTTTGGGGTAATATGAGCCATTATTGAGAGATTGTAAGCCACACCATTGACCATACCTTGAGCTCAACATATGTATAGGTAGTGCACCTCATTTCCCTTGTATCATATGTTCATTAGCATACATAATTTGATAAAATTCTTCTTGATCATTTCAATCTATTGTTCTCTATCATATCTTCATCATTTCAGTGATCTTGTAGAAAAAATTTCTCTACGCCTACTCAACCATTTGACGTACTTTAACTTGGAATAATTAGAGTCAAGGTTCTACTATATAACCATGAATTTGCATTATTTTTATTGCAACAAATCTTGAGATATGAACAAATGAATTTGACTATGTTTGCACATCATCTTGTTCCTTAAATGTTAGGATGACCCCATTGAGTTGCTAAACTCATTGCTTAGTGTATGGTGCCTCTAAATTCATGATATAAATTGTGTTACTTAGATATATACTTGAATTAGATGTGTGAAAAAGCTATATGGTTAATTCATACCAGCTTGTGAGCGCTGAGCAAAATATTGAGCACGTGCATTTCCAAAATAGAAGGTTTCTTCACATTTTGAGTACATGCAAGTTATTTGCTTTAATACAAGTTTTTAGGAATGATGTTCCAAAGTATCTATTGGTTATAAATGAGTTATTGTGTAGTCAAAAGAGTCTACTAAGCATCCTTGAGGTCAACTTGGTAGGTAAAGAGCACATTTTGTGCAACACCAGCTCATCTCTAGACCATACTCAACCGTTTCATAATAGTGGTATCAAAGTATACAACAAATCAACATGAGAGATGCATTTCCTTCATCCATAGACAAATTGGATTGAGGTAATTGCTCAACTTAGTCACTCAAAATGGAAGCATATCTTCAAGGGAGAAACCTTTATGGTTATATTTTTGGACATGAGATGATGCTAATTCTCAAAAGAAAAGGACAACCAACTCAACAAGAAAAAGAGAGGTTAACCACATGGTTTTCAAAGGATGCGCTAGCCAGGTCATACTTTCTAAACTCAACCTTTGATTTTTTACTTCCACACATCACGAGCTGCAGGACTTTAGAAGAAATTTGGAATGCTCTTGAATCATTCTTTGCATCAAGTACTAAAGCAAGAAAGAACCAACTATGGATGGATTTTATTACACTCAAGAAGATGCCCAAGAAAAGTATGAATGATTTTTTTACCAATATGAAGGACCTAGCAAATCAACTTGGGAGCATTGGAGAAGTCATTGATGAAGAATCAATAGTGAGGCAAGTGATCAATGGAATAAAGTTAAATGAAAAATGGGAAGCTTTCACCACAACCATGGACTTATACATGGATATGTAGGTTCCTCATCTCAACACCCTCATGGGTCAATTTTTCAAACATGAGGAAAAGATTATGAATAATGAAGACAATTGAAAAGGTCATTAGTCCTCTAACCTATATGCAGATAAGAACAAGAGTAAGGATGGCAAGGGAAAAGGTAAAACGTCTGATGATGAAGGAAGTACCTCTCAAGCAAACTTTGCGGATAGAGGTAGAGGCTCAAGAGGAAGAGGTAGAGGAGGAAGACAAGGCAAGAGGAGATCTCAAAGCTTCTCTCCATGTGCCATATGTGGCTCAACTAAAGACATTACTGAGAATTGTCTCAAGAAACATGTGCCATATGTGGCTCAACTAAAGACATTACAACAGAGGTGGATATGGAAGCTCAAGAGGAAAATTCAGCAATAACAATGGTTACAACTACAACAACTAATACAACAACAAATCAAGGAGGACATAGAGGAAGGAGAGACTACAATAATCATGCAAATGATAAAACTCAAGAGGACTCATTACTTTTGATGAATATGACTATGAAGCAAGGTAAAGCAGACGAGCATGTATTCTATATAGACTTAGGTTGCTCAAATCATGTAGCAGGGAATGTAGCTCTACTCTTAGACTTGGGGGACCCAAGGAATAGACATGAAGTCCAAACAGTAGATGACACAAGGCATCCAATGGAGAAGATAGGAAATGTGAAGACCTCAGATGGTAATATGAACCCATTGATTAAGCTATTGTATGTGCCAACCATTAACAAAAATTGATTAGTGTTGGTTACATTGTTGAGAAAGGATTGGAGGTGAGATTCACAAAGAATGGGGAAGTTGTTGAGGATTCCCATCAGGGACTCAAGAGGATAGAAAAAGGAGCAAAATTCACGTAGATTATTTACATTTGAGCTCTAATATATGCGGAACATTTCTTTCCTCAACTATAGTCGTCAAACATTATAAGAATTGGAAATGTGGCACAAGCATTTACCTCATATATGTAAAAGGGATTTGAATCAAATCAGTAGGGATAAGAGTGTGATTAGTTTACCAAATATCTCCAAGCAACACATGATTTACAAATGTAGTGCTTCTCAATTTGGCAAGTCTCACAAACAGCCATTCACAAAGAAGGGATATATCCATGGAGACCTATTGGAGCTAGTCCATACGGATGTATGGGTCCCAAGCAAGGATCCTTAAATCTGTGGATCTAGGCATTATGTGTCTCTGATTGATGATTGTAGCAGATGGCCACTTCTATACTTTATGAAGCATAAAGATGAAGTGTTCTCTTGTTTCAAGAAATATCTAGTAGTTGTTGAAAATCAAACAGGAAAGACTTTGAAGAGGCGAAGTTGAGATGGAGCGGGAGAATATTTCTCCCATGAATTTTATGCCTATCTCCAAGAGAGAAGAATCAAAAGGGAAATTAAAACCAAGTATTCCCTAGAGAAAAATGGAGTGGAAAAAAGGAGGAATAGAATTATAGTGGAAGCTACAAGGTCAATGCTAAATGAGTAGAAGTTGCATAGTTCTCTATGGGAAGAAGTTGTATCTAAAGCCACCTATTTGATCCATAGAGTCCCATCAAAAGAATCAGATGGAATGAAACCTTATGATGCATGGAATGGAAGAATTCCTAGCTTTCAGCATTGCATGATGTTTGTGTGCATAGCATATTCACACATACCTCCATGAATCAGAGGCAAATTGGATCGAAAGGTAGAGAAATGTATATTTATTGGTTATGACCTTAGTGAGAAAGGTTAAAGATTATATAATCTAAGAAATAGAGGTTTTATTGTTAGTATAAATGCTGTTTTTGATGAAAAACATCTTGGTTTGAAGATGATTGTAGGAAAATAAAACTTTCTTATTGACCTAAAGGAAGAATTTCCAATAGTATCAAAGAGGAATGAGCATACACATGACAAATCAAGAGATTTTGATCATGATATGAAGACTCTATGAAGATAAATCATTTCTTGGAACTCCAAAGGCAAAGCTAAAGTGTAGAAGTTGAGAGATGTGGTAGAATCATCTTCACAAACCATAAGAAGATCTACTAGAGAGAAAATGAAGCTAGAAAAGTATGGTTATGACACATCCTTGGTCACTAAGCATTCAATTTATATTGCTCAGGATATGAATTCAAAAGAGCCATCAACATATGAAGAGGCGAAGAAGAAACCAGGATGGAGAGATGCCATGGAAGAAGAGATAGAAGCTCTTCAAGAGAGTCAAAATTGGAAATTGGCTCCCAAGAAAGCATCCATGAAGGTCATTGGATGAAGGTGGATTTACAATGTAGAGAAGAGTTCTGATAGCTAAATTAATAGATAAAAAGCAAGGCTTATGGCCAAAGGGTTTGCTCAAACCCAAGGTACAGATAATAAAGAGACATTCTCACCTGTGACAAAGATGCCTACAATTAGAATACTCATGAGTGTAGCATCTTTTAAGAATTGGAAAATCTATCAAGTAGACGTTAAAAAGGCTTTTCTTTATGGTTGGATTTTAGAGGACGTATACATGGCTAAAATCTTGGCTTTGAAGATAAATCATATGTGGAACATGTTTGGAGGTTAAAGAAAGCCTTATTTGACTTGAAGCTAGCTCCTAGAGCTTGAAGCCATAGATTGATCACTTATTTTCAAGATAAAGGATTCATGTTGAGCATAGCAGATCCATCCCTCTTCATAAAGGGGAACCATTTAGAGTTCATATATCTCTATGTATATGTGGATGATATCATCATGGGCAATGATGCACATGGATTCAAATAAATCAAAGCTCAAATGAAAGAAGAGTTGAAGATCAATGATATTGGCCTAATCGCTTACTTCCTAGGTTTGGAAGTGTTATATATACAAAGAAAGTTATGTTCCTAACTCATAGAAAGTACATTGGAGATATGCTCTCCAAATTCAAGATGGAAAATACAAAGGTTGTAGGTACACCAATGGAGGTAAATCATAAGCAAAGTGCTCCTGAGGGTAAGCTAGTTGAAGATGTGACTTGTTACCAAAGTTATGTTGGAAGCTATGGAGTTGATATATGCTATGGAGTTAGTGTGCTAACTCAATTTATGCACACTCTAAGGAAGCCCCGCATGAAAGCAGCTAAAAGAATATTGAAGTATTTAAAGGACACAAATACCCTTATACCTTTGATTTAGATGTCAAGCTTTTTTTTTATGCAGATTGGGTAGGTTCAAAAGATGAAGCGAGAAGCACATCAGGCTATCTCGCTTTTGTAGCTAACAAATTGAATTCTTGGTTATCAAAGAAGGAGCCTACAACTGCTCTCTCATCGACTAAAGCTCAATATAGAGGACATATAAATGCAACTCAAGAAGCTATGTGGATCAGGACCCTATACTCTAATTTAGGACTGAATAATTCAACTCCACACATATGTGGAGACAACATTATCTAAATGCATCTTGTTGCTAACCCTACCTATTAGGCCAACACCACACACACTGAACTTCACTACCATTATGTCAGAGAGAACATGATTAAGGAGATACAACTCTCATATGTATCTATGTATCATTAATGTGCAAATATGATGACGAGGCATTAGATGGAAGTAAATCCAATAGGTTCAAATCAACAATTGGTTTGCCGGAAATTATGGACAGAAGACTCAAGCATCTTAGACTCGAGGGGGAGTTGTTGATGCGAATAGCAAGCCTAAGTGCTTGGCCCTTATCTTAGGACTACACCTTGATTTATGTACCTCACATAGAGGATCACATATGAATCCCCCCTTATACATTTTAGTGTATTGACCATGGATAAAATGTAAAAGTTAAGAGAGAGAAGAATCTCATCAACATAGGAAGCTGAACCGACAAATTATGAGGTAGAAGGAATAAATTCAAAATTCAAATTCACTTGATGAGTATAAAAAGAGCTCATTTTAGTCACGGCGTAATACACTTCCCTTGTGTCATATGTTCATTATCAAACATAATTGGATACAATTCCTCTAGATCATTTAAGACTACTTTTCTCTGTCATATCCTCATCATTTGAGTGACTTTGCAGAAATGATTTCTCTTTGTATACTCAGTGAATTGAGGTAATTTAATTCCCCATTGAGTTTCCATCTGAGCAAGTGCTTAAGCTAGACTATTACCTTGTTATTTAAAAGATGAAGTCCTCTTTGCGTTACTCATGTTTGTTGTAGCAACTCCTTGTGGATTATGTCCTATCACAATGAATTTGGTACTATTTTCCTTCTGCACGTTGAATTTATCCATCTTCTCAAAAATTTTGACAATTGTTACAACATCCACAAAATGAAAACAATGCACGTCAGTTCACTTGGTAGAGAAACTCCTCATGAATCCTTCAATTAACGTTCTCTTTAAAGCATCCTCATTAACCTCCAATGCATGTAAGTGAGGACATAGAAGCTTTGTTTTATAATCATCAATAGAAAATCCATGTTTGTGAAGCGTACGTTTTTTAAAATTATAGAACCTCATCTTCTTCTCCATATGGTAATGGGGAAAAATGTAATGGCTTTCTACCACATATAAAACTTCCAACATATCTTTACAATGTGACACATGTGTAGGATCCAAACAATTGCCCTTGGAATCTTTAGTGAACTATTGGAGATGAAAGATATTGTTTAGCTCTTCATGCCTCCAAATCTTTACTTCTCTTCTTCTCAACATAAAAATCGTTCAACTTTGCCTTCTCAAAGACTTTGTGAAGGCAAAATCACCAGCTTCCATATCTTCATTATTGTCTTTCTCTCTTGATCTAGGCATGTTTGATGCTCCTAGAATTTCATCTACTTCATTATCCAACTCGAGAAACAAATTTGTGGTGCCTTGCACTTGTTTTCGACCTTGTTCTTTGCATAGTTCTTCAAGAAGATTATGGATAAGCTATGCATGTCACAAATCCTATGTATCAAACCTTCAGTAGTTTTCATACCACTTGTAGCTCTTCCAAAATCATAATCTACCCCAATAGACAAGATGTGATGTAGATGAAGAAAATATCTTGTAATATAGAATTGAATTCGATACAATAACTTTTGAAATTAGCTTCTTGAAGAAGATGTGACCTCTGGACCACCACTCAACTATCTCAATCTCATTTGGACTCACACTCGCAATCTCACTCTCACTCATAATCTCACTCACAATCACAATCTCACTCTCAACCACAATCACAAGGTAATTCTTTCATTTTCAGCCTCTTCTTGCACGACATAGTGATCTCTCTAAAACAGATTTGGTTGCACCTACTCTAGGAAGTGCATGATCCACCAAATTTAGCTAAAGTTGGGTCTCTTGGCATTGCATGCCAAACTTTTGTAGAAGCATGTAATTTAGTGGTCCATTTCTTTCGTTAGTGGCACTTTTCAAAAGTGTAAGAAAAAGCAATGAAAATACATATTTTTTAACATCCATAATATGCATGAGATCATGCATGCATTAAAATCACAAATTGTGGGACCTATAATGCAAAAATAGTGTGGAATTACAAAATATTTACGAGAGGCAAAAGTGTTGAGGTCCTCAATTTTTAAAATAATGCTAGAGACACCCTTGGTCCAAATTGGCCCAAATTTCAATTTAAAGTATTATAACTTAAAAAACTATAGATAGAGAATAAAATCAAACCATTATTTTATAGTGACCTAACTTTAGATCCCGAAAAAGCTACCTTAATCATGATTTTAAAAATTCTCAAGCCAACGTTTCAATTCTCCTATGCATGTTCTAACTTTCTCTCAAACAATAATGTTCCTGATTCCTTCATCTTCATGTTCAATTCTCAACTAGAAAACGTGATGTAGATAAGGTTTAGTGAGAGAATATAGAAATTTTCATCCCTAAACTTTGTCTATATGCATAGAATTTCCTAAGCTTTCAATGTGGAAATTAACCACACAAGTTAGTACATAAAATTGAAAATGAATGATTTCAATATTGAAAGGGTTATTATATGTGGGTACTCTCATCACTGCCAACCTTACAAAATAGACACAAAAGATTACACGAGCCCAAAGAGAAATGATAAAAGTTAGTGAAAAAGCAAGAATCCATGTAATATTATAAGTTCATGCCACTAACAATGCTAACACATTCAAGATGCTAATTATGTTAGTCAATATGCCACATGTAGATATGGATAGAACGGTAATGATGATAATAAGCACTATCACAATTCTAAAAAAAGGACATATGACATGTTGCTTGGCCTTTGACACACAAGCCACTTGCCTTTAGAACTTTGAGGGTAGGTGCCCCTCCATAATTGTGTGTTGAAGGTAACTACAAATAGCTTCACATGAGCAAGTTATAGAAATAGAAAACATATATGGATACTAAGGAATAATACTCATATAAGTTACTCAGCATATGCTTAGAGAGACAATAGTATTTAGGGTTCGTTTAAATGATAACAATTCAATGCCTAGAGAAAATGAGATATTTGGGGGCTGAACGCAACTACTTATTGAGTATACTATTCATGAGTTTCTATGCCTATGAACAATTTTTTGAATGCATGTGGTTGAGTGGATTTTTTCACGACAAGAGAAGGCTCTCAAATTTCTTTTTAGATAGTGATTTTTCATACAAATATTTTCATTTATGCTCTTCACAAAAGCTTTATAGGGGGCTATTTTCACCTAGATTCTCTTCTAGTTCTTGTATAGCAAGAAACTTGGGTGCTTGGACATCTATATGATCTATGATAGTTTTTATTGCCATTATGATCTCCTCCATTTGCTACCTCACAACTAGATCAATATGGATTTTTTATGTTTCAAGCTCTTCAATATCATCCATCCATATTGCAATAGGATGCTCTTGTGTAATAGTATTCAATTATACACCAAGATGTTCCATCGATAAATTTTTGGAGTTCGAGGGCTAGAGAAGCTCACAAAGAGCATAAGGAGGAAGAAGAAGCTTGAAGCACAACAAAAATTTACTGAATAATACCAAGTGAAAAAAGTTCCCCATGGTCCTAGTGTGTTCACACACATCACTACCAAAATATATCAAAAACTTCCCCCTAGCGGTGATGCGATGAATAAGGAGATGACACTAATGTATAAAGTAGTATCAAGCTATGTTGAAAGAGATAAATCCATAAAAGTAGGTAAGCCCAAAGCTTTGTGAAAAGCTTCAAACTTCTCCCGTGGGAGAGCCTTTGTAAAAAGATCTACAATGTTATGTTGTGTGGACAAATATGCCAAACTAATCTCCCTAGATGAAAACCTCTCATTGATATAACTATAATGCACCTCAATGTGCTTTGTGTGAGCATGGAACACATGGTTCCTCTAAACTTCCAACAAGCTCTAAGTGTTAGTAAAAATTGAAGTTGTAGAATATTGACCAAAAAATAAATCAACTAAAAGGTGTCTAAGCCACACAGTCAATAGTCACTGTGAGAGCTTCCCTATGCTCAAGGTCACAACTACAAGTGGCCACAATATGATACTTCTTTCTCAACCAAGATATGCATGATCTACCACACATGAAGAAAAAAGCTATAATGAAGACATGATTGTCATAGAAACCAACCAAATCAAAGTAAAAAAAAAGGAATGTAAATATGGTGGTAGTGATCCCTCCTTTGGATAAAACAATCCAAGTAGTCGGGTATAACTCAACTAGCAAAAGAGGTTCTTAGGAACCTACCAATGCATGAAACCTTGCTAATGCATAAACTTGCTCATCTGAGAGACAACAAATTGAATATCATGTCAGGTTATGCATACCTAAGTCAAGCATTCAACAAATAGGTACGTGCATCAACTAGCTCAAAAAACTTACTATCTATGAAAGAGACAATGAACTTCAAATGCTCATAGCAACCAGCGTGATTAAAATTAGAGAAAAATCCTTTTCTGTGAGTGATACACATAGGGTTGAGTGTATATAATGCACAAACGTATAAGGAATAAGAAAAATATGCTATAGGAATGAATCAAAGACTCAATGGTGGTACTTCATATTTTTCAAGAATACGTAGAGATTAACCTCGAGATAGAGAAACTAAGATTTCTCCCACTCTACTGCACCAACTACTATAGGCATAAACTAGACAATAACACCTTTCTAATGAGCCATTTTTAAGACAATTTGGAGCTCTATAGAGAGAGCAGCAGCCTCTCCAAGGTTACTGTTGGCGAAGAAGATGATGGAGAGAAATAAAGGAGCAAGACAATGATGGTCACGTGTATGTATATTGCTTCCATGTATTGTGCAAGTGTTTTGAAGTCTTTATGTACACTCTAGAAGTGATCCACAACTTCTAGAAGTGGATTTTGAGTTGAAATGAAAGTGGGAATGGTTGTTTGAGGGAATCAATTTCACTTTCTTACAACCTAGCAAAAGTAAAGATCTAGTTTGATCTACTTTTAGGTGATTGATTGATTGATTGAATGTAACTCAACCACCACAAATTCGTGAAATTTGGGCTCTCTCTTTTTACTTTTACATTTGTAAAAGCTCAAGTCTTTTAAAATGGTAAAAGAGCCATGAAAAAGCTTTTTAAAAAGATACAATAAGTGAGCATACGAAAAAGAACTCTCGAACTAATATTCTTTCGTCATAATCAAAGAGATACCTTTTGATCTAGATCTAATCCACCTCAAGCATAGTGTTCCAACAGCTCCCCCTCAAGCTAAAGTGTGCTTGAGTCTTTGTTCTCTAATAGGTTGAATACCTACCATAGCTTTGAATCTACAAAGCTTCATTCCATCAAGTGCCTTTGTCATCATATCTGCTACTTTCTTTTCAACAAGAACAAAAGAAATATCAATCTCCTTTGCCATGATCTTCTCTCTTATAAAGTGTTAATGAACCTCTATGTGTTTGGTTCTTGCATGGAAAATAGGGTTTGCCGCTAGATGCATGGAACTTACATTATCTCCAAATAATTGAGTTTTGGATCTCACAAGTCCCAATCTATATACAATGCTTTTAACCACATTCTCTTGAGTTGGTATGGTCAAACCTCTCTACTCTACTTTAGTTGAGGATAAAGGTACTATAGGTTGCTTCTTGGAACTCCATGACACTAGCTTTGAACTTGCAAATGCTAAGTAACCAGAAGTCCCTTTTTTGTCATTCTTAGCTCCTATCCAATCTACAACTGAATAGATTTTGATATACAAATCTGAAGAGTAAGGATAGAATGTACCTTTGAGATACCTAAGTAATCTCTTAGCTACATGCATGTGTGGTCCTCTTGGTGAGTGCATGAATTGACTAAGCACTCCGACACTATATGAGATGTCTACCCTTGTATGAGTAAAATATATCAAGCTACCTACCAAGCTTTGATATTCTTTCAGGTCTTCAATTTTCTCACCTTCATAAACACTAAGTCTATGATTCATCTCCAAAGGCGTACCTGTAGGTTTTGTGTTCTCCAATTTGAACTTGAGAAGAAGATCTTGAATGTATCTTCTCTGAGTCACATACATTCCTTCATCTGTGTATATGACCTGAATACCTAGGAAATATGTGAGCTCACCTAAGTCACTAATTTTGAACTCATCTTGCATGTATCTCTTGATCCATTAAATGCCATTCAAATCATCACCTATCACAATAATATCATCTACATATACACATACATAGATAACCTCATTGTGATCCCTTCTGACCAATACAGAAAGATATGAGTTGCTAGCTTTGATCCCTTGATCCTGAAGATATGTAAACAACCTGTAATTCCAAGCTCTAGGAGCTTGTTTCCATCCATACAATGCTTTCTTAAGTCTGCAAACATAAGATGCATGATTAGGGTTTTCAAAACCTGGTGGTTGTGACATGTATACCTCTCCATTATCCAACCATTTAAGAATGCATTTTTCACATCAAATTGGAGGAGTTGCCAATTCCTTGTAGGAACTACACTTATCAATGTTCTCATTGTAGTTATCTTTGCAACTAGAGAGAATAATTTTCTCATAGTCTATACCATGAGTTTGTGAGCATCCTTTGACAACTAATCTTGCCTTGTACCTTGAAATTGATCCATCTCAAGTTCTTTTAACTTTATATACCCATCTGCAACCAATTACCTTTTGATTCGGCAACATTGGAACCAAATCCCAAGTGTCCATCTCCTTCAAATGCATATATTTCTTCTTTCATGAACTTTTCCCAATTTGGGTTTCCCTTTGCCTCTTGATAGGTTGATGCTTCTTCTGAAATTGAATCTTTTGCAAAGTAGATTGAATACCTTGTAACAAATGTGGAATCCTATTGCATCTTTGCTTTGCCTCTTGACTTCCATATTTCTTAATCTTTTTCTCTTTCATCTTGGTCATCTTCTGTATCACTTCTTTGATCCTCAACTTGTGTATCATGCTTCCTTCCTAATTGATGAGAATCCGAATCAAGATCATATGGAGTCTTCATCATACCACGACCTGTGTTCTTCAAACACAACATCTCTACTTGTCATGAATTGCTTGATTGAAGGATTATAGAACGTGTAACCCATCTGAGTTGATTCATACCTAATAAAAACTACCTTTGTTGCCCTTTCATTTAGCTTACCTCTTATTTGTGATGGTACATTAACGTAAGCTAAACAACCAAACACCTTGCGATGTCCAAGACAAGGTTTTCTTCCATGCCATGCTTCATAAGGAGTCATACCTTGAAGTGATATGGATGGTACTCTATTGACAAGGTACACAACACTTGAAATAGCTTCTCCCTATCAATATTGTGTCAACTTCTTCTCTTCACGCATTGTTCGGGCTGATCCATCCAATGTCTTGTTTCTCCTCTTTGCAATTCCATTTAGTTGAGGAGAGCACCTACTATTCACTTCCTTTTGATACCTTTTTCCTACAAGGACTCATCAAACTCTTTGGAGAAGTATTCTCTCCCTCAATCAGATTTGAGCTTCTTGAGTGATCTACCTATAGAATTCTCCACATGTGCTAGATATTTTTTGAAGCAGTTAAACACTTCATTCTTGCTTTTGATGAAGTATAGAATAGCCCATCTACTATGGTTGTCAATAAATGAGACATAATACCTTGATCCTACAAATGAAGGCTCTTGACTTGGTCAACATACAGTTGTATGTACTAAGTCCAATAAGTTGTTGTGGATGTAACCTTGGCGGTTGAGTGGTTGTCTTTGTGCCTTACCAATCTAACATGCATCACACATGTTGATCATGTGTTGCTTTGATATGTTTGGAAGTCCAATAACACTTTGATCCCTGCATATATCCTTTAAGGTTCTTTCATTGACACGAGAAAGTCTCTTATGCCACACTTCAAGCTCACTTAGGGTTTGAGACCAAAGTTGAATAGAGCTACGTTTTTTGTTTCTCCTACTTCAAAAGTAAAGAGCCTACCATGCTTCTCACCTCTGGCTATCTTCTTGAACCCTTGACATGGATCTTCCACAGAAGCTCCATGTTGGGTGAACATAACTTGAAAGCCTTTTTCAACTATTTGGCCTACACGTATTCAATTTTTAGTGATAGTGGGTACATAGAGAACCTTACTTAGAATGTTTTTCCTACCATTGGAAGCTTTGACATTACCAATCTTCTCCACATTGTGCTTTGTGTCATCCCCTGTTTTTACTTCATGTCTATGCTTTGGACTTTCCAAATCAAATAGAAGAGCAATGTTGCCTGCAATATGATTCGAACATCCTAAATCTATATAGAACAAATGGTCATCTTCTTTACCTTCTTTGTGGCTTAGATTCATAAGAAGCAATGATTCTTCATGTGGTTGATCTTCTGAATAATTATTGAATTCCCTTCTATTATAGCCTCTATTGTTATTTATGAACTTGTGTCCACCTCTGCCTCTATTGCTACCGTATCCAGCTTTTCCACTTCCTTTCTGGGTCTTCCCATTGAACAAACTGTTCTGAGTGTGTGATTGGTCTTATCCCAGATCACACAAGGTTGAACATTCTGACCTTTGGCTTTGTCATGATTTGATCATTTCTTCTTCCCTTTCCACTTTCTCTTGCTTGTGCAGTTGGCTTGAGAGGTCTCCTCTTCACCTTCTTCCTTCTTCTTGCCCTTTTGCTTCTTTTCCTTCTTATTTGCATATAGAGCACTAGTTGAATTACCATGATAAGAGTTAACTTCCTTTATGTTGCTTTTGGCCTCTTGACTGAAGAGTTGCCCAAGAAAGATGTTGGTCTCGAGTTTGCACATCCATGATGACATCATAAGCCATCGTGAAGGATTTCCATTGCTTAAGCCCCATGATAGCCTCTTCTTCAATCAGCTCTCCAATGGATGCTAACTAATCTGCAACCTCCTTCACCTTGGTACCAAACTCTGTAATGGTTTTTTTAGGTTTCTTCTTCATTTGGTTGAACTTGTTCCAAAGATGATTCCTTCTTGCTTTGGTACTAGCAGAAAACAAATCCTTGAGGGAAGCCCAAGTCTCTTGAGATGTCTTGCATCCTCTAATATGGGGTAATAGAAAGTCAGAGATAGAGTTTAGTATGTAGGACCTTGCTTGAGCATCCCTTGCACACCAAAGTGTGAGATTATATATCTCCTCTAGTGTAGGTCCTCCTTTCGATCTTGGAATAGGCATAGCTTGATCACTTGGTACACTTCCATAAAGATTTCTACCTTGAAAATAGGCCTCCATTCTAATTTGCCAAGCCACATAGTTTTGTCGATCAAGATTCTCGATCATTGAGGGAAAGCCGTCACCGATCGTGATCTAGCTCTGATACCACTGAAAGAACTTGGAGAAGCTTGTAGGAGGTAGAAATGTGAGTTGCAAAGCGATGAGGTTTGGTCCAGTCAACCGGCACAAGACCAACCCTTGAGCTTATGGACACTCGAAAAGATCTTATTGGCATCTGATAAGCTCAATAAAATGCACTATGTACTTTGGATCATGAAGGAGAAAGAGTCGATACAAAAGAGATAGGTTCGCACATGGACTAGCTCAAAAAACTTACTATCTATTGAAGAGACAATGAACTTCAAATGCTCATAGTGATCAGCATGATAACAATTAGAAAAAATCCTTGTATGGGAGTGATACACATAGGGTCGAGTGTATTTAATGTAAAAAAGTATAAGGAATAAGAAAAATATGCCATAGGAATGAATCAAACACTCAACAATGGTACTTCCTATTTCTCAAGAATACGTAGAGATTGACCTCGAGAAAAAAAAAAAAAGATTTTTCCCACTCTACTAAACCAAATGCTATGAAAATTTACAGGCATAAACAAAAAACAGATTCCTTTTTATTGAGCTATCCATCATCCAATTTGAAGCTTTGTAGAGAGAGCTGTACCCTCTGGAAGATTATTGTTGGCAAAGAAGATGATGTAGAGAAATGAAGGAGCAAGACAATGACGGCCACAAGTGAATGTATGTTGCTTCCATGTATTGTACACGTGTTTCTAAGTCTTTATATATACTCTAGAAGTGATCCATGACTTTTGCAACTGGATTTTGTATTCAATTGAAGGTGAGAATGGTTGTTGGAGGGAATAAACTCACTTTCCTACAATTCAAGAAAAGTTAAGATTTAGTTTGATCTACTACTAGGTGACTGATTGATTGATTGAATACAACTCAACCACCAACAATTCGTGGAATTTTGGCTCTCTCTTTCTACTTCCAACCATGATGCTCACTTATTTTATTTCACACATCTAGAAGTAGAAAGAGAGAGCCCAAATTCCACGAATTGTTGGTGGTTGAGTTGCATTCAATCAATCAATCAATCAGTCATCTTATGCTAGATAAAACTAAATCCTAACTTTTCCTAGATTGTTGGAAAGTGAGTTTATTCCCTCCAACAACCATTCTCACCTTCATGTGAATTCAAAATCCACTTGCAAAAGTCATGGATCACTTCTAGAGTCTATATAAAGACTTCAAAACACTTGTTTAGTACATGCAGGCAACATACATACACTTGTGACCATCATTGTCGTGCTCCTTCATTTCTCTACATCATCTTCTTTGCCAACAATAATCTTGCAGAGGGTACTGCTCTCTCTACAAAGCTCCAAATTAGTTGATGGATAGCTCAATAAAAAGGAATTTGTGTCTTGTTTATGCCTGTAAATTTTCCTAGCATTTGGCTTAGTAGAGTGGGAGAAATCTTAGTTTTTTTTTTGTCTCGAGGTCAATCTCTACGTATTCTTGAGAAATAGGAAGTACCATCGTTGAGTGTTTGATTCATTCCTATAGCATATTTTGCTTATTCTTTATATTTTTTTGCATTATATACACTTGACCCTATGTGTATCACTCCCATAGAAGGATTGTTTCTAATTGTTATCATGTTGGTCACTATGAACATTTGAAGTTCATTGTCTCTTCCATAGATAGTAAGTTTTTTGAGCTAGTCCATGTGCGAACCTATCTCTTTTGTATCGACTCTTTCTCCTTCATGATCCAAAGTACATAGTGCATTTTATTGAACTTATCACATGCCAGTAAGATCTTTTTGAGTGTCCATAAGCTCAAGAGCTGGGCAAGCTTCTCCAAGTTCTTTCAGTAGTATCAGAGGTAGATCATGATCTGTGACGGCTTTCCCTCAATGATCGAGAATCTTGATCGACAAAACTACATGGCTTGGCAAATTAGAATGGAGGCCTATTTGAGAGGTAGAAATCTTTATGGAAGTGTAGCAAGTGATGAAGCTATGCCTATTCCAAGATCCAAGGAGGACCTACCCAAGAGGAGATAGATAATCTCACACTTTGGTGTGCAAGGAATGCTCAAGCAAGGTCCTCCATACTAAAATCTATCTCTAACTTTCTATTACCATATTAAAGGATGCAAGACATCTCAAGAGACTTGGACTGCCCTCAAGACTTTCTTTTCTGCTAGTACCAAAGCAAGAGGGAATCATCTTTGGATCAAGTTCAACCAAATGAAGAAGAAACCTAAAAAGACCATCACAGAGTTTGGTACCAAGGTCAAGGAGGTTGCGGATTAGTTAGCATCCATTGGACAGTTGATTGAAGAAGAGGCTATCATGGGGCTTAAGCAATGACAATCCTTCACGATGGCTTATGATCTCATCATGGATGTGAAAAATCGAGACTAACATCTTTCTTGGACAACTCTTCAATCAAGAGGCCAAAAATAGCATAAAGGAAGGTAACTCCTATCATGGTAATTCAACTAGTGCTCTATATGCAAATAAGAAGGAAAAGAAGCAACAACACAAGAAGAAGGAAGACGGTGAAGAGGAGACCTCCCAAGCCAATTGCACAAGCAAGAGAAAGTGGAAAGGGAAGAAGAAATGATCAAAACATGCCAAAGCCAAAGGTCAGAATGTTCAATCTTGTGTCATTTGTGATAAGACCAATCACACCACTCAGAACAGTTCCGTCAATGGGAAGACCCAGAAATGAAGTAGAAGTGCTGAGTATGGTAGCAATAGAGGCAGAGGTGGACACAAGCTCAGAAATAACAATAGGGGCTATAATAGAAGGGAATTCAATAATTATTCAGAAGATCAACCACATGAACAATCATTGCTTCTTATGAATCTAAGCCACAAAGAAGGTAAAGAAGATTATCATTTGTCATATGTAGATTCAGGATGTTCGAATCATATTGCAGGCAACATTGCTCTTCGATTTGATTTGGAAAGTCCAAAGCATAGACATGAAGTACAACTAGGGGATGACACAAAGCACAATGTGGAGAAGATTGTTGGTGGTTGAGTTGTATTATTTCTACTTCTAAATGTGTGAAATACAATAGATGTACATTCCAACCATGATGAGCCTCAAGTGTACAAATGCGATGAACAATTTTCATTCGAGATGTGGGTGCAAAGGTCTAATCAAAATCAATGTCTTTGTTTTAAGCAGAATCATTTGCAACAAGCCTATTTTTATAAATGTCAACTATTCCATTAGGTTTATGCTTTAGACTGTATACCCATTTGGTGTCAATGAAGAAAATTACATAAATATGAGTTTATAAGAACAATGAGATATATATGCACCAAAACCTGGATGGCGGAGTGTGGAGTTATCAATGACTCCAAAAATTACATATAATCTTAAGAGAGGTCCTATCAAAGTTGAAGATATCAACATGAATTGTGAAAACAAGGCTAGATAACATATTGACATGCGAATGTTAAAGAAAAACGAAACATACATGTGAACCCTTCTTAATGTATGTAAGAGATTTCTCAATGAACTGAGACCATTCTTGAAAATTATCTCGTGGGATATTCTTCCTCATATAAGAAGTGGTGTATCCGATTGCTCCCTCATGATTGTTGCCCTTGCAGTCTTCTGCAATTGGTAGTTGCCCTTCATATTCGGTGTAGAGTCTTGAGTAGCTAATTGATAGTCGTCATTCATATTTGGTGTAGAGTCTTGAGTAGCTTTGTCTTTATTTCTTGAAGTCTGTCATGTAAGCTTAATTAACTTGTGCTCCTGTAGCTTCCCATATAGAGCCGCCACTTGTGTGTGTAATGCGATGTCTGCAACTTGTAAAACTCATGAAAAATAATGCGTGGAGTCTATGCACAGATTATATCTTACTCATATGCAGCGAACACTTTATATTTGAGAGTTCTCAACATATGGCGAAATAAGGGAACGACTTATGACATGATATCATCATGTCAGCATCATATCGTGCTCAACATATAACGATATGCACATCCATCAAATAGCATTGTTATGTATACAAACAACACGTGTATGTATGTAAATCATATTGACTGTAAACAAAAATTATGAGCGTTTTCATGTTATCTATCCATATGAATGATCGTGATCAAAAGAAAACTATGAGCGCTATCATATACTGAATATATACTCATTCGTGATGCTTCAAACCATTGAAAATTTCCACACGTGCATTGTTTTCAATAACTTGTTATGTAGTATTGAACAATGCATAACAGTACTATCAAAAAACATGCAAAATGAATACATAAAGAGCACCATGACATCTAATTCAGAGCAACATATACAACCACATATTATAGAAGCAAGGAAGAGCGCAATAGATAAATAACGAGCTCCATGCAATGATAGTATCTATAATTCTCTGTAAGCTACTATGAGTCATGCACACACTATGAATTAGCCAGATAGTATTGTTTCTATACTCTCACTTAATGTGCAAGTTAATACTTGATTATCAGAAGATAGGAGATGTGTCATACGTGATTATCACAAGAGAGGAAATTTACTGACATAAAGACCAAGAGACAAATGTAAAGGGGTCGACAATAGATATAAGTGTAAAATGCATGGTCGGCCAACAATTCTATTCTCTTCTAATCGTTATATACAGGTAGATTACAGGGATGAAAGAGCACCATGTGAGCTCTTCTTACTAAATTCCATTTGCTTAAATCAAGGAGAAATAGTCATTACTTTCCATATTTCCTTTGATTGATAAAAGTCGTGCAATTTCCTAGCAGTGAATTATGCAAGGTTTTCACTCTGTGCGCAAGTGATGCATTTTTCTTTTTTCTTTTTGGATGCTAAATAAAATTCATAAGACCGGTGTCGGGAAGATTTGCATCTTCCATTTGATAACCAGAGGAAATAAAAGCAACTTAATTGGTGAATTCTAAACCTCTTTTTCACTGTTGATCAGTTGTGCTAATTGGATTAACTATTTTGAACATGTTATCAGGTATGAAGGATGAAGCAGGACATATGTGCATATTAGGGTTTACCCTAAGTACTCAATTAATGAGTATTTCATATTTATACATGCTTGATTCATGGGTATTTAACCCTAGGGTTTTCTAAGTTCATATGATTCATCTGAAGGGACTCAAAAGATTCTAATGGGTTCATGTTAGAGTTTAAGTAAGAGTTAGTGGGTTAATGATAGGGTTCAGAAGGATTTTAATGGGTTATCAGTGA
>CM035408.1:170425315-170440315 GCA_020310875.1 Ceratopteris richardii | reverse complement strand
ATGCTTTGTTCTAGCATGAAAAATAGGATTTGAGGTCATATGAATGCTGCTCAAGTTATCCCCATATATAAGTGGTACATCAACCTGCACATTCAAGTCATGAAACAACTTTTTAAACCACATAACCTCAGTAGTAGCCAATGCTAAACCTCTATACTCAGCCTCTGTAGAAGATAAAGCAACTGTAGGCTGTTTCTTTGAACTCCATGTTAATGTCTTGTTTCCTGCTATTACCACATATCCACTTGTGGATCTTCTGTCATCTTTGCTTCCAGCCCAATCTGCATCACTAAAGACTTTAAGAGTTAGATCAGCATCATGACTATAAAATAATCCTTCGTTCATGGTACCTTTCAAATACCTAAGCACTCTTTTTGCTGCATGCATATGAGGTACTCTAGGTTCATGCATAAACTGTGACAATACTCCCACTGCATAACATATATCAGGTCTAGTTTTTGTTGCATAAATCAAAGATCCTACCATGGATCTATATACATTCATATCATGCAACTCATCACCTTCCTTTGCGCTTAGCTTTACATTACATTCCATTGGAGTAGAAACAAATTTACATTCCTGCATACCAAACCTTTTCAGCATATCACATATATACTTTCTTTGTATCAACCACATACCTTCATCGCTATACACAATTTCAATCCCAAGAAAGTATCTGAGCAAACCAAGATCTGAAATTTTAAACTCTTTTCCCAAATTACCTTTTATCTCATCAATTGCTTTTGCATCATTCCCTGTAATCAACAAGTCATCCACATAAATGCATACATAGACACACATGCCATCTACATGTTTTACATAAAGTGAAGGATCAGCATGACTCGCTGTGTATCCTTGCAGCATAAGATACTTTACCAACCTTGCATTCCATGCTCTTGGTGCCTGCTTAAGACCATACAATGCCTTCTTTAACCTGCATACATGATTAGGACATTTTGCATCCACATAACCATCTGGTTGTGACATATACACTTCTTCATTTAATTCACCATTAAGAAAGGCATTCTTTATATCGAGTTGATATATATTCCACCTCTTACTTGCAGCTAAAGCCAACAAAGTTCTCACCGTTGCCATATTTGCTACTGGACTAAATGTTTCCTCATAGTCCACACCTTGAGTTTGATTATATCCTTTTGCTACAAGTCTAGCCTTATATCTAGACACACTACCATCACTATTTCTTTTAATCTTAAAAACCCACTTACAACCAATTACCTTTTGCTTTGGTGTACTTGGAACTAAATTCCAAGTCTCGTTATCATGTAGTGCTTCCATTTCTTCTCTCATTGCTTTCTCCCACTTTTCATCTCCTTTGGCCTCATCATAACATGTGGGTTCATTTTCCTGCTCAACTTTTGTCATAAAAGCATAATGAGTATTCATGAAAGATTCATAAGTATACCTTTGAGGTTGCTTACTTACTCTTGAAGTTCTTCTTACCTCCAATGTAGATGCTCTTCCTTTCTTATTAGGAACCTTTGATGATTCTCCATACTCACATACATCACTAATTTCCTCTCCTTCATCATTAACTTCAACAAGTTTGAGTTTACCTTTACTTTTAACACTTGGAGGTGACTCTTGCCTTAATCTTCCATTGAAAGGTGATCCTCTTTCTTCATCTAAACCACTCCTTTCATCATTTAAATTTCCTGATGGCTGAACTATGCATTCATCTCCTTCAACCACACCTTCTTCATTTTCATCCATGACCTGCAAACAATTCTTATCTGCATACCATGAAAGTGATTCATCAAAGTTTACATCTCTTGACACAACAACCTTATTGGTATGAGGATTATAGCATCTATATCCTCTTTGAGTATCTGCATAACCAATAAATATACATTTTTCTGATTTCGCATCAAGTTTAGATCTCACCTCACTAGGTACATGTACATAACATACACAGCCAAATACTTTCAAATGACTTACACTTGGTTTCCTTCCATGCCATACCTCATATGGTGTCAAATGATGAACTCCAGCAGTCGGAACTCTATTCATAATGTAAACACTTGTGCTAACAGCTTCAGCCCAAAAATAATTAGGCAAACACATATCATTAAGCATGCTTCTAGATGCTTCTGCTATGATTCTGTTTCTTCTTTCTGCGACTCCATTTTGTTGTGGAGTATACCTGCATGTAACTTCTCTTTTGATACCTTTATCATACAAAAAATCAGTAAAAGCTTGAGAGAAATACTCTCCTCCTCCATCGGATCTTAGCTTCTTAATATACCTTCCTGTTTGCTTTTCGACATATGATTTGAACTTCTTGAAACAATCAAAGACCTCACTCTTATGTTTAATAAAATACACAAATGTCATTCTACTATGATCGTCAATGAATGATACATAGTACTTATTACCAACCAAGGATGCCTCTTTAGTAGGTCCCCACACATCTGTGTGTATGAGATCTAGCAAACCATCACTTACATAGCTTGAATGCTTGAAAGGTTGTCTACTCTGCTTACCCATTTGACATGCTTCACAAAGATGCACCATATGTTGCTTAGTAAGATCAGGTAATCCTTCAACAATCCTCTTCTTTGATAGCTCCTTTAACCTGTGTACATTCATGTGTCCAATCCTTTTGTGCCATAGATCAAGCTGTGCTATTCGATGCATACCATAAGAGAAATAGTTTGTATGATTTGGGTTTACCTTGAATGTAAACAATCTACCTTGTTTTTGACCTCTAGCAATTAACCTCCTTTGCTTTGGATCCTCAATGAAGCAACCTGCATGATTAAATCTCACTTGTAGACCTTTTTCTACCATTTGACCAACCGACATCAAATTCTTAGTGATCGTTGGCACATAAAGTACATCCTTCAAGCAATTTGTCTTGCTCTTATCCTGCATAACAACATCTCCAACCTGCATAATCTTATGTGTTGTATCATCTCCTGTTTCAACATGACCTTTACATGACGGATTATGCATATTAGAAAACCATGAAGCATCATGAGACATGTGATTAGAACAACCACTATCTACATACCATACATCGCTATTGCAATTCATCTTAGTTTCTACATTCATCATAAGAAGAGAATCATAATCATCACTTTTACCTTCAACTGCATAATTTCCTTGTTGTTTACCTCTTCTTGAATAGCCTCCTCTTCGATTACCACCTTGATTATTTTCATTTTGATAACAATCTTTGGCATAGTGTCCATACCTTCCACATATATAGCAATTGTTCTTATTATCTTCACTCCTTTGTCTTTGGTTGTAGTTGTAGTAGCCTCTCGTACCTCTAGCGCTTGATCTTCCTCTTCCTCTTGTGTTGAAGAAGCCACTTGAAGTCCTTTGATCATCGCTCCTTCTTCCTCCACCTCTATTTGAACCTCTTCCACCTCTGTTTCCACCTCTTGATGATCCTACATAAAGAGCTTGTCCTTGAGATCCTTTTTGATTTGAAGTAGAACCATTTAGATTCATCTCCTCCGTGACCATGAGGGCAATAAGTTGATCAAAATCTGGTAATTCTCCTCTGACATAAACTGAAGTAATGAAGGGTTTCCATCTCTCATCATCTTTAAGTCCGTTGAGAGTATGTGCAACCAAGTCGTCGTCCTCCACATGAGCTTGAATTGATCCTAGTTGATCTGCAATCTCTTTAACTTTCAATATGTAATCATTGACCGATGTCCTTGTATCTTTCTTTATGTTATTCAACTCATTTTTGAGTTGAATCTTCCTTGCTCTTGTACCTGTAGCATACAACCTTTCCAATGCAAGCCAAACATCTCTACTTGTGTCTAGATCTTGTATGTGTCCTACCATTGAATCTTGAATATTTTGTGATAAAATGAATATAACCCTTTTGTCTCTCTCATTCCAAAGTCTAAACTCCCTCAATTGTTGCTGATTTGGGTCCTCTGGTAATGTGGGTTTGATATATGTGCCGTCAATCAAACCATACAAGCCTCTACCTTGCAAGTATGCTGTGATTCTAAACCTCCATGCTTGATAATTGGTCTTATCAAGCTTCTCTATTTGTGCATATTGGTCTCCCATAATACAAATGCTAAGCTTCCTCCTTTAAGCCTCCTTTCCAATGTGTGTGATGAGAAGAAATATAATATTTACCTTGTAAATGAGGTATGTGCACCTTTCTTTGCTTGGATGTTGCTTTAGATGCCTCCTTGCAATCTTCTTCTACCTTTGTGTAGTGTTGATGATGAACTGCTTCTTTGATAGCTTCAAATTCTTCGTCAAGGTATGATAACCTTCTCCAAGCCTCCAAGTACTTGCTCTGATACCACTGTTGGAGTTTATTGATCTCCAAAGTACAGCTAGAAGTAGGTGAAACCCAATAGGACCTAGTTGACTTTTTCACAAACTTGTATGCACACACCAATTTTCTTGCAGAGCAAATTTCTCTTTACTCACTTGGAATTTTCCAAAACTGTTTCACACACATAAACTAGACTCTAAGAGCTTTCCAACAAGATATAGAACACCTCAAATGGATAAACACACAATGAGCTATGACCTCTGCAATATGCAGCTTTAATGGAGACCTTGAAACAGAGATGAACCTGAGGACACACATCACTTGCAGAGACTACTGCTCTTAACTCACAACTCCAATGACTTTGAAACTTTCCAGAATACAAGTATACTGAAAGAGCTTTCTAACAAGCCAAAGAACACATGCTTTGGATACATACACAAGGATATATGACCTCTGCAAGTTTGAGGTTTAATGGAGACCTTCAGCAGGGATAAAAAACAGAGAACACACACTACTTGCAGAGAGTATTGCTCTCAGCTCACACATCCAATGATTATGAAAATTTCCAGGAAAAAAGTAGACAGTAAGAGCTTTCCAATGAGCTATCAAACATGTAATTTGGATATATAATGAGGGAGATACAAGCTCTGCAATCTCTGCATACAAAACTACAGCAGTGTAGAGATACACATATAACTCTCTTGGACATCCCACAAGATCACGACTTTTCTCCTCTTTTTATAGCATGGGAAACTAATCTAAAACCTTCCTAATACATCTAAATTCGTGGTAGACACTTGGATGGAGGTATTACATGACTCAAGTGCTCAAATAAGCAAAGTATTGATGGACTTTGAGAACTAGCCACATCGACCTTCCACTAGGACACCACTGAAGCTCCCTTGTGACTCACTAGTTTGACTCACCATGTTCTAGAACTCACGTGGTATTTTTGCTATATTTTATGAATAATATGAGCCTTCTTGAAGTATTTGAAGACTTCCCAAAGGTATTTACATAATTTGAAACTTGTACCCTCCATAAAACAAATGTTCGCAACACATGAGCATAAAGAGTATGTATGATGTGAATGCATGAGAATGAGCATGTGCTTAATGTGCATAATTGTATGGTAAGCATGCATGAAAAGTGCATTAACATATACATGAGTTGTGTACGAGTATGATCAATGAATGTATGAGTTAGTGTATGAGAGTAGTTGAAAGTATGTTAGCATGCATGTATAAATGTGTGTTACCATATTTATGAAAGTATATTAGTATGTATAAGATTATGTGTTAACATGTGCATTAGCATATATTAGCATTTGAAAGCATGCATGTGAAGTGCATTAGTATGTATAAGGAATGTATGTATTAGGTATGAAATGCTTTAATGTATGTAATTAATGTTTTTTAAGTTTCTTAATAGTTCTTATAACTTTACTAACACCTAATGTTTTTTTGCAGAAACATTGCCGATTACAATCAGTTAAAGTGAAGTGAAGCGACAGCCTAAAGATCCATTTAAATCTTATTTCCCATTTAGTCAACTATCCAATTGACTAGACAATTATCCAATTGTTTAGGACTTCCAGTTGTATTAGAATTATTAATTCGAACCATTAGCATATCAATTAATTCATTCAAACAATTTAGCATCATATTGTTTCATTAGTTTTTCCATTACTTTCCTTGATGTCTTCTAAGTTAGTTCATGAGTCGGAGCACAGTACTATTGAAAATATTGAAAATGTTCCGCCAATTCTAGACAGACCAGAACCCTCTAGCTTACCTGAAAGTTTAGTAGAAGAACCCATTATGGAAGTTTCAATCTCATATCAGGAAGCTGTTGCTATGTACGAGGCTGCCCGTCCTTACGGTCCATAGCTAGTTAAAACTATTTACTTTTGCTTGAGACCGCTACAGACACCCCGCGTGTGCCGAACGATTTAGGCGGATGACTTGATCCACCATCCGAGCATCCCTCACGACCCGACATTGGTGAACCCGACGTGAAAATCGGCTTGCGACTCAGTCAGGTATTATCAGTTTGCATTGCATATACATTCATACGATTTTACATCAGTGCAGCTGCGTCTTCATCCCTGGAAGCTGTGGCATTTACGTGAGCTTGCAATCTTCTTGGTGTCGAGGGCTGGTCTGGTAAACTGAGCGCCTCCACGAAGATTGGCAAGTAGGAGAACCTCGTCGCGCCACCCCTTTCATCAACAATTGAAGCACAAAACGTTTGCACCCATTTTTAGCAAACTATGTATTTAGGTTTTGATTCAAATCAATAAATGTATTGAATTTCACAGAAAGCACTGTTTTGAGCCTCATCTTCGAGCAGTTGGTATAATTTCTTTACCCTTACATTCTTGGGTGAAAATTTTTATTATTGGTATAGGTTAAAGGCAACTGTTTGTTAATCATAGGTTAAGCGTTAATCATAGCTTTACTTGAAGCATATTGGCATAGTATAAACTTAAAAAACTGGACTCTAACGGAATTTCAGAATTAGTAGCTGAACATAAGGAAAGAGTAACAAAAGAAGTTCAGGATATAGTTAGAATTGTTCAAGCTAGGTCAAAACAAACTTCAAAAATGGACGAGCTATTTCAAACTATGATGCACGAGACGCAAGGACAAAAAGTAGTTGAAACGTTATTAAAGGATAAAGGGAAATTTACTGGTATGAATGTTACAAATTATTTAGACACGTTTGAGGAATTAGCTAAGTTACACGGTTTACCTGAAACAAAGTGGAAATCCTATCTTGGACGTCTGGCCATAGGTACTGTAAAAGCTAATATGGATATACATGACAAAAAGGAATGGGATGAGTTTAGAAAAGAGCTACATAAGGAATTCTACTTAGAAGACTACAGTCAACATAGTAGAGAAGGATTTATGAAATGGATTAGTTCACCTAAGCCTCACATTTTGTTAACTCAAATCCATAGTGAATTTATGAAAAGATTCTCTCAATTACCTGAACAGGATAGAGTTGCCCTTACCCCAGATATCATTTTATATTTCCTTAAAATCTTGTCTCCAGATATAAGGGTAGAGGTTGAGCGTAGGCTTGAAGAACCGGGAAAGAAATATGGGCTTACAGATGACTGGGGTGTAGTGAAAACTGTAGTTGAGGCGGTTGCTCACATGATCCAACCTAAAACACTCCTTTATGAATCGATGTCTCAACCATCTTCCAGTTTTCCTCCGATTCAGGCAACTAGGGATACACATATAGATTCAAAAGTTGAGCCTACAACATCCACATCTAGAGTACCAACCGAGTTACAATTTGAGATTTTGTTTAACAAGTTGGACAATATGATGCATATGCACGAGAATATGTCTAAAGAGGTAGCGGCTTTGCAGAATGTGGTGTATGCTTTAAACCTTCAAGATAAATCTGCAATACAAGCTCATCCGACTATTTATCCTCAACCAGTAAATGCTCCAAATCCACCATTAGTAGCTCCGAATCATCCTTTTATACCTCCTAATCCTCCAGTTGTACCCCAACGAATTCCTCAACCGATTCCTCAAGCATTTAACCAAAGAAATTTCAATGAAAGGAGAAATGCCAATGTGAGGAGATGTATCTGGTGCGATGCCACAGATCATTTGACTTACACATGTGAAGCATTGAAAGATGCGAAAGAGAAAAGACTTGTAATTGATATTGACAAGCGATTGTGCGACTATAGAACACATTTACCCTTAGCTGCCAATTGGGGAAAGGGAGGGATGCAGAAGCTGTATGAAAACCTTTCTGAGTCTTCGAAATCTGCTTCTGCTGTTAAACTAGAATATGTTGATAGTGACTCTGATTCCGAACAAACAAGGGAAACGAGGAACTACTCAATTGAAGCTTTGATAGAGGCGAGAGATGATATTATGCAGAAAACTGCATGGAACTCTCCTGTCGATCAATTCTCGATATATTCGCATATTGCGAATGTTGAAGAGAAAAGAAAGAGGGATGATGAGCAAGATGCAAATGATTCAGGTAGACGAATGACTAGAAGTAAGATGAGAGATGAGCCGAAGCCTAAGAAAGTTCAGTTTGAACAAGGCGAAAGTTCTAAAACAAATGAGGAGCGAAGAAAAGAAATTAGGGAGGGTAAACAACCTGTGTTTAGTGAGCCAATTCAAACATCAGACAAAGTAGAGAAAATTCCTAGAACTGAAACAAAACCTGAAGAGAAACCAGAAAAGAAACCAAAACAAGTACCGAAAGCTATTCTTATTTCTGAACTTGAACAAAAAGTTGATTCGAAAGAAATATTGTATGACATCTTATAAAAAAGTGAAGTAACAATGACTTTAGAACAAATCTTCTCAATAGCAAAAATTGAATTTAAGGAAAATTTTATTAAACTAATTAAAAGGAAGAGATTCCCTCTGTCACAAGAGGTAGAGATGCAAGATGTTGCCGATGTAACTCACTTGATTCATGAATCTCTTTCTTTAGACTCAGAAGATGAAGAAGATAATACCTGTAATGTGAACAAAAATTTCTTAGGGCCGATTGTACCAGATGACGAAACAAAAAACTCAGAGAGTGATTTTAGAAAAAGTTTTTGGGCGAGAGGCACACCGGAGATTAAAGTTAACTTAGGAGATCAGAAGAGATCATATTCTGCTTTAGCCCTAATTGACTCTGGGTCTGAAATCAATGTGATTTCGAAAGGATTATATGATAAGTTTAAATGGCCTATTGATAAAAATCACGGCTGGATAATGCGAACCGCGGACAATGGTTGTGGATCACTCCTAGGAGCATGTGCCAACATACCTCTAATGATAGGTGGAATTTCTGAGACATTCCACTTTTTCATTCAGGACAACTGCTCTTATGAAATTATCTTAGGTCAACCATTTATATGTGAAGCCAGAATGGAGACTAAAGTAGTAGATGACGGCTCAGCATACGCAAGAATTAGATCTAAAGATGATCTACAATCGCTCCAAGTTATGATAGTCAGCCCAAACCATGTACGAAATAGGGAGCAAATTAGGAAGACGCCCATCCGTTCTCATGAAAAGATACGTGAAGATCATATGCCTCTTCGTGAGTTTGGAACTTATTATGATCAAAATTTTGCCTAGATGCCACTGTTGAGCGAGACAACGGTGGTTCTTGGTTTGATGTCTCGCACCCATCTGTAGATACTTTAGATAGTTTTTCTTTGTATTTCCCTTCATCATATTTGCAATTCAGTCAGTATAAACAAATTCCTAAAAAAATTATAAAACATTATGAAAAATTTTATAAAGAGAAAGAATTCATTTCATCTGATGAACACATTGAAACCGTAATTGAAACTTTATCTTCAAACTCATTGATTGAAGAGCTTCAAAATATTTTGCATGAAAAAGAAAATTTTAGATTTGTACTTTTAAATTCTATTGAAGAATATGATTTGATTATTAAATTTGTCATGAGTAATGAAAAGGAAGCAAAAGTAAATACAAAATACAGAACCGTTGATAAAAAAATTAAACCGATTGCCCAATCATTACCACGAGAGAGTGAAGAGAAGTTTAGGAAAGTTACCAATGATCCTTATTTAAGAGAGTGCACAAATATAGGTCATACTTTCACAGAAGAAACTTTAAAGCTAATCAAGATAGGAAATGATGAAAATTTTTTGTTACCCGAGGAACGTGAACTATTTCAAAGAGTGATTAGAAAGCATGGAAAGGCATTTTCTTTATATTCCCATGAGATAGGTTGTGTAGACCCAAAAATTGTACCACCAATGATCATCTTTACAGTGCCTCACATTCCATGGAATCTTCGACCCATACCTGTTCCGAAAGCCCATTTACCAGAGTTAATGCGGCTTCTTAAGGAAAAGATTCACATGCGAATTTTAGAGCCATCGTCTGCACCCTACTCAAATAGGTGGTTTACTGTTCCAAAGAAAAATGGCAAGTTACGGTTCATTCAAGATTTACAACCTGTTAACAAGGTTACTATTAGGAATGTAGGTACTGGGCCCATTGTAGGGGAATTCGCTGAAGCCTTCGCTGGTCATGCCATTTACTCAATGGGAGACTTGTATTCTGGCTACGATCAATTTCAGCTTGCTATTGAAAGTAGAGACATTACGACCATGAAAACTCCTTTAGGCTTAGTTCGCATGTGCACTTTGCCGCAAGGAGCTACTAATTCAGTAGCGCATATGATGAACGCCATGAATTCAGTATTACATGACTTCATTCCTAATATAGCCATTCCATTTATTGATGACATTCCTATTAAAGGATGTATTGAGAATGCAAAAGATGAAACTTTAGATTCCTCTGGCTGCAGGAAGTTTGTAGTAGATCATATCTCTGACTGTGAAAGGAATTTTCAGAGATTTGAAGAGGTTGGTCTCACATTCTCCATTGAGAAATCTGTTTTTGGTGTCAATGAGGTACTTATAGTTGGGCATTTATGTGGACATTACGGTCGGAGGCCATATCCACCTAAAGTCGACGCTATAAACAAGATTTCTGAAACCTGTAGTAATATTAGTGAGGTAAGACGATTCCTTGGTGCTTGTGTGTTTTATGCCATCTGGATCCCACACTATGCACATGTTGCAAACTGTCTTTATGCTTTGCTAAGGAAGAATCGAAAGTTTCTTTGGACTGAAGAACACTCAAAAGCTATGAAAAAGTTAAAGAAATTACTTCTTGAAGCTCCTATTTTAAAGCGAGTAGATTATACTGATCAAAAGCCTATCATTTTAACTGTTGATACGAGCCCTATAGGAATAGGATGGGTTATTGGTCAGGACGATGAAGAGGGCAATAGGTATGCTGTGAGATTTGGAGCAAAGATTTTACACGATACGCAAAGAAATTATCCGCAAATTAAACGAGAACTATGGGGTTTAGTCACGGCATTAAAATCCGATAAAGAATATTTTATAGGTGCAAATGTAATAGTTGAGACAGATTGTCTACCTCTGATTGGAATGATTACAAACTGTTCATCACCCGACATTGCCATGCTTAGATGGATTTCATACATCAAGTTTATAAATCCTGTTTTGATACATATTGCAGGTAAATCTAATCCTGTGGCTGATATGCTTTCTCGAGCTAGATTTGATAATGAGGAAGAAACAGAATTAGAAATAAATGCAATTAATTATGATTCTAAAGCATACGCATATGAACATTTTAATATTGAAGAATACGAAGGAGAGTGGCAGGATATTGGAAAGTATTTAAGTACTTTGGTTAGGGCACCTTCATGGTCTTCAAATAGATTTCGGGATATTAGGAAAAGAGCTTACAACTTTTTCCTGAAAGATGGTTTCATTTGGAGACATGCAAGGGGAAAAATTAGATTGCCACAACGAGTACTAGGTACTAAGGATCTTCAGTTACAAGTCATGAAGAGTATGCATGATACTTTATGGGCAGGACATAAAGGTTTTGTAGCTACGTATGAAAAAATTAGAGAAGGATACTGGTGGCCAGGGATTTATGTTACTGTTAAAAATTATGTTACTTCATGTGACGTATGTCAGATTCATTCCTCAGTCAAACATAGGGATCCGCTGCATCCTACCTATCCACCATGCATCCATTATAAATGGGTTGTAGACTTAGTTACCATGCCCAAAGGTATCAATAAGATGAGATATATAGTCTTGGCACGTGAAGATCTTACGAATCATGTAGAAGGCCGAGCTTTAAGATCTAAGACAACCTTGAATGTATGCAAATTTCTTCTTGAGGATGTCATTTCACGATTTGGTTATGTAGAAAAGGTAGTGGCTGATAGGGGAGAGTTAGATGCGCAGGAGGCTAGAGAATTCTTTGCTAGGCATGGAATTCGCTTAGCCCTTACTACTGCTTACAACCCTGAAGCTAATGGGAAGATTGAGCGAGGGCATTCTCCTATTATTAAAGCAATTTCCAAAGCTTGTAATGGAGAAATTAAGAATTGGCCAACTTATCTGCCATTTGCGTTGTGGGCCGATAGAATGACCTGCACTAGAACGACGGGGTATATGCCGGCAGAGTTGATGTATTGCTAGAAACCAATTTTCCCTGTGCATACGCAAATTCTTACTTGGACTACTTTACCATGGGAAGATAATTTGTCAACAGAAGATTTATTAGCTCTGCAAATCCAGTAGTTAGAGCAAGGGAATGAACGTTTAGAAGAGGCTATAGTTAAACTAAAAGATTCTCGATTGAAAAACAAGAAGTATTTTGATAAATCACATAGGTTAAGGCCAAAGCCGATTTATGTTAATGATTGGGTTTTACTGTATGATAGTACGTTTGATTCTCAGTATGATGCCCGTAGGAAACTTAAAAGACGTTGGTTTGGACCTTATGTGGTAGTCAAAACCTATGATAATGGAACGTATGCCTTACGCGAATTAGATGGCACGCCTCTTAAAAACTTAATTGCTGGCAAAAGAATTAAATTATTTAAACAAAGAGATGATGAAATGTATGAAGTAATGTTTGATGATGAGCATGATTAATTATGCATGAATGAATTTCTTTAGTGTGGGTTTCTTTTGCAGGAAAACCAAGAGAAGATTTGAATATGAAATTTAATAATTTTGCATGTCTAGCTGTTGCTGGTTGAGTTCTAACAGGTCTTTGAAGACAAAATTAAGATGCATAAAGATGAGCAGATTGAAGATGGAGTTGATTTTAGGTCGTATTTTTCTTTGTTATACAATTTTGATTTATGTATTTTCTTTGCATTCATAAAACCTAATTTATAAAGTCTGGAATGAAGAATATTAATTTATAAAGGACTCTATTTAAACCATATTAGGGAAATAAACATAATTTATATTTCTACATTTATAGATTAAGTGAGATTTGTTAAAAATAGAAGGATTTGTAGTTCATTTAGATAACGAAAGTAGTTGTATATATGTAGGAGCATATTGTTGCATGATACATGTCTGTGAAAACCTAGATCTTTCTTGTCCATGCAGCTAGATCCTTAGCTCGGATTAAGGGGTTAAGCCTTTCCCCTTTAAAACAAAAAAGTAGCGAAAAAAAAAAAAAAGAGAATATTGACATGGAAGTTATACCTTCTTCCACCCCAAAAAGGTATTTACATTTATTATTGACATGAAGTTTACATCATATGTATATGAAGAAACTAATTGTGAAAAAACACATCTAGTGATTAAAATTGGGCATACAAGGCGGCTGTCTGTCCAAGTAGATTTAGTAGATTTCTTTGGCATGCTTGATTGTTCATATGTGAATGCATATATATGACGAAACCTGCATTTGAATGAATGAAAATGAATTCTGTTTTATAAATCTTTACATAGTTTATAAATGGATGAAATGTAAATTAATGTTTGTTGACTGAACAGGTTACTAGTTTACCTTTATACTTTAATATGTTTTCATTGCCAGATGTAATTGAAATAAACTTCATGTGCATGTTGAAAAGATTAAAAATTTGATAATTTAAAATATGTTTATAAAAAGAATTGATGCTTTTCTATGATTTAATTTCAGGATAATCATTGAAAATGCCACTTCCCTTAATTTGCAAGTTGGCCCATCGAGGACCATGTGCAGGTTTGGTGGCGGTGGATGTCGGGAAGATTTGCATCTTCCAGTTGATAACCAGAGGAAATAAAAGCAACTTAATTGGTGAATTCTAAACCTCTTTTTCACTGTTGATCAGTTGTGCTAATTGGATTAACTATTTTGAAAATGTTATCAGGTATGAAGGATGAAGCAGGACATATGTGCATATTAGGGTTTACCCTAAGTACTCAATTAATGAGTATTTCATATTTATACATGCTTGATTCATGGGTATTTAATGTTAAAAATAATTAATATTGAAGGAAATTAATATATATCTAAACATTGGTTCAATAATAAAAATTCAAATATGGTTTAATTAATTATTTAATCATGTATGTGCAATTAAATCCTAAGGTTTGATTTAATTAAAACTTAAACTAAGGTTAATTTAAATGATTTATTTAATTAAGAAAATTAAGGTAATAGAATAAAATAATAATTGAAGTGGATAAATAATGAATGGTGTATGTAAGTAGTGATTAAAATGTGGTGTGAGTTGAATGTGTAACTAAAGTGGTTAAAGTGAATAGTTTCAAAGTGTGGTAGTTGTGAGTGCAAGTTAAAAGAGTGGTAGAAAAAAAATATGCATTTAAAGTGTAAAAAATGTGTGTACAAAGAGTGGTGAGTGTGAGGGTAATTAAAAGAGAGGTTGTGTGAGAAAAGTCAATTAAAGTGTGGTGAATGTTAATGGGGAAAAGTGAGGATGAGGAAATAAAGTAAAATCAAAGGAATGGTTTACAAATGAGTTGTGTGTGTATATATATGAGTGTGTTGAGCTAGTTTTTCCTAATGTTTTTTTGCAGGTACTGTCTCCTGCTCTTTACTTTCTTCTGTTTCCCCTTCTTTCTCATTAGAGCCTCCTCGTGCTCGGGATATTGAGCTGTCATTATGATGTTGATTGTCCGGCTGGAAGCATGCCCATGCCTATTCCATGGCTTGGTCTGAGTCCCTACAGTAGTGTATGTGTATGTGCGTGTTATGTGCACGTGTGTGTGCGTGTGATATGCACGTGTGTGTGCGTGTTATGTGTACGTGTATGTGCGTGTGATGTGCACGTGTGTGTGCGTGTTATGTGTACGTGTATGTGCGTGTAATGTGTATGTGTGTGTGTGTGTT
>CM035408.1:170242815-170420315 GCA_020310875.1 Ceratopteris richardii | reverse complement strand
AACAATCCTCCATTAGCTTCATGATCAAGTCAACTCATAAGATAGGCGATATACTTGACATTCGTAAAGAGCACATGACAAGCATGAACATATGAACATGCAAATAAATGTCTTTTAGTAGAAAACACCATGTTGTATCCACTTGTAACATTGCCTCGTCGACTTTGAGTAGAACCATGTAGAGCATGTGTAGCATGTATAACATAGACCTTTGATGTAGTTCAAATTGGATCTCGTGAGCTTCTTACTTCATAGAACTTGGATGCATTCTTCCAATGCAAACTGATTTACCTTGCTCCGTTGACAATTCTCCAATATGAGATGTTAAGAGGGATTTGGCTATGACTATGGAAGGCTATAGCGAGGCTTTCATACCACTATGAGTTTATAAGAACAATGAGATATATATGCGCAGAAATGTGGATCGAGGAGAATGGACTTAACAATGACTCCAAAAATTACATATAACCTGAAGAGAGGTCCTATAAAAGTTGAAGATATCCACGTGAATTGTGAAAACAAGGTTCAATACATATTCACATGCGAATGTTAAAGAAAAAAGAAACATGCATGTGAACCCTTCTTAATGTAGATATTTCTCAATGAACTGAGAGCATTTTTGAAATTATCTCGTGGGCTGTTCTTCCTCACAGAAGAAGTGTTGTATCCGATTGCTCCCTCATGATTGTTGCCCATGTGGTCTTCTACAATAGGTAGTTGTCCTTCATATTTGGTGTAGAGTCTTCAGTAGCTAATTGATAGTCGTCCTTCATATTTGGTGTAGAGCCTTGAGTAGTTTTGTCTTTATTTTTTGAAGTCTGTCATGTAAGCTTAATTGACTTCTGGTCCTGTAGCTTCACATATACACTACGACTCCTGCCACTTGTGTGTATAATGCAATGTGTGCAACTTGTAAACATCAAGAAAAATAATGCGTAGATTCTATGCATACATTATATCTTACTCATATGCAGCGAACACTCTATATTTGAGGTTTCTCAACAAATGGCGAAATAAGGGAATGACTTATGACATGATATTATCATGTCAGCATCATATCGTGCTCAACATATAACGGTATTCACATCCATCAATTAGCATTCCTATGTATACAAACAACACGTGTATGTATGTAAATCATATTGACCATAAACAAAAATTGCGAGCGTTGTCATGTTATCTATCCATACACATGCATTGTTTTCAATAACTTGTTATGTACTATTGAACACTGCATAATAGTACTATCAAAAAACATGCAATAGGAATACATAAAAGAGCAGCATGACATCTAATTCAGAGCAACATATACAACCACATATTACAGAAGCAACGAACAGTGCAAGAGATAAACAATGAGCTGCATGCAATGATAGTATCTATAATACTCTATAACACATAGCTACTGTGAGTTGTTAGCAAGATAGTATTGTTTCTATACTCTAAGTATATGTGCAAGTGAATACTTGATTATCAAAAGATAGGAGATGTGCAGTACGTGAGTATCACAAGAGAGGAAATGTACTGACATAAAGACCAAGAGACAAATGTAAAGGGGTCGACAACAGATATAAGTGTAAAATGCATGGTCGCCCAACAATTCTATTCTCTTCTAATCCTTATAAACAGTTAGATTAGAGCGGCAAAAGAGCACCGCATGAGCTCTTCTTACCAAATTCCATTTCCTTAAATCAAGGAGAAACAGTCGTTACTTTCCATATTTCCTTTTATTGATAAAAGTCGTGCAACTTCCTAGGAGTGAATTATGCAAGTTTTTAACTACCTCCGCAAGTGATACATTTTTCTTTTTTCTTTTTGGATGCTAAATAAAACTCATAAGACTGGAGTCACATGAATGATGTTTAAGGAAAAAATATCTAAAGGATATGACTTTGGAGATTGCTTGCTCCAACAATAAAGAAGAAGTACCATTCTTCATAATAGCATCATAATCTGATTGCATAGGAGCCATCCAAATTTCTGAATTTTGTGGTTCATCAAAAGAAAGAAGCTCAATCACATCACAAAGACAAGAGAAAGCCATTGGATAGCAATCTCATTTAAAAAAAAGCACAATGATAGCCTGAATGAGTATGATATCATTGACATGCAGCTAATTTGTTAACTTATAAAGTTTTTGCTAGCCATTTGGGCATATTTTTTGCCTTGTCTATATCAGCCCTCACCTCAATAAGTGCATCACGTAAATGTGCATCACAAATGAAATGATCTGCATCATCATGTGAAACATCTACAAATTTACAAGTTGCCTCTTTGGAGCTAGCACTTGATGGTCCACTTGTAAAAAGAGGCAAGAAAGTTTCATACACATCTTAGGAGCTAATTGATGTCTCCTTAGTACATGAAAGTAATGGCTGAATTGCATCTTCCACAAAGCCAACATCATTTATACCAAAATGCATTTAATCTCTAAATGATACAGATGATAGCATTTGCTCTCATAACTATACCCAACCAAAATACATTTTACTACTTTATCATCAAATTTTATGCATTGTTGTTCAGGCATTAATGCATATGCCTGACAACCAAAGACATGTACATGAGGAACTGATGGCTTGCCACCATGTCAAGCCTCATATACATTGATAAACTACAGTGATTGGGTTGGAAGACATTTAATTCCCCCTAGATGAGAATGAAGGATGCTCATTTTACATGCTGTAAGATTTTCAATGAAAACAAGAAAGTGTTTGAAGCACATAAACATGCTGTAAGATTTTCAATGAAAACAAGAAAGTGTTTGAGTTTCCTTTCAGTTGGGCACACTCATGATCACATTGATAAAATGCTCAATATGTTCTCTAAGAGGTTGGAATGTAATAATGCTTTTACACTTCCAATATTATCTGAGTTGATCTCAAAAGCATGTTCTCAAAAACCTGAAGTTCAACACCTTACATAGATTTATGGCTTTAAGCACTTTTGCTTAGTACGCTTGATAAGAGTGCTATATTACTTTTGGCTCCATTGCACAATATTAGTTTCAAACATGTATTCTTGATGAGGAGGGTTGATCACATAACCCTTTCATTTGCAAAGCGGTATTCATGTTCTCCTAGGTGGGAACCTAAAGATGCATGCAGATTCTTGTTGCAAGTGCCTAATTTGTCTGTGTATGGTGCATAACAAACACCATATGAAGATAAAAACAATATGGAAAGGTGGAAATGTGGTAGATCAAAGTAAATGGTGGATGCATATACTTATTGAAAAGAAGAGACGTATTGAACGTGCAAAAAAATATGCTGGAGATCTAGATGAATCTTGGTGGGATGACTTTTTCAATCATCAAGAAGAGATTATAAAGAATATGATTGCAGGTCATTGTCCAATTGATGTTCCATTCATATGGGATTTTTGTACACCAAGGTGAGTGAATGTGAACGAAGCATGTAATGCAGACTTAAAAGTTTTATCCATCCCCCAGAAAGGAATATTTATGAAGGCCCAAGGATGACAAAATAGGCTGAAGCAAGATGGCACGGAAATTTAAAAGAAATAAATGTTGGAACACTTATTGTAGTCCTTGTTGATGGTGATGAGGCTACCAGACCATTTTGGATTGGGAAAGTTTTAGAGGTCAGTAAAGATATTGATGAAAGAAGAATAGAGGCTTTGATAGTGCATTGGTATTACACTAAAAGTAGTAATGCATTCAGAGGTAAATATAACTTAGAAATGGTATGTGAGACCAAACCAACAGGCTCAAGAAAGAAAAAGAACATTTAAAGCACATCCACGCTTAAAATGGATGATGTAGAAATTCTTGTTTATGATTTTTCCTTGAAAACGATAGGGCACTTGAGGAAAACAACCATCAATATGATAAAGCAGAAGCTTCTAGAGGTATGTGGTACAAATAATCATAGGCAAACAAGAAGATCTATGCATGATCCTATAGAATTTGCTATTTACTTGGATGAAGATAGAGCTCTTGTGGATATAGAAGCAGAAGAAGAGAGCTCTCAATAGTCTAAGACTGAATCAAGTGCATTAGATGATGGGGGTGTAGCCATAGATTAAGAAAGTTGTGAATTGAGTTGAAAATCCAAACATTATTAGTTCTTATATGAATGCTTCTAAGTAATTTTCTTAACAAAACCATGTTCTATAGAATTTTTGAATAACTATCTGATATCGAACGTTGAAAACATGTTCAATGTCTAGTTTGTGTATAAGCTTTTTTATCACTTTTATATTTTTTATGTAGATTTTGGACATGTCAATACTAAATTCACTGATATTTTGGCCACATTTCGAGCTCTTCTTTTTTTTTTGAGGAAATGACAAAAAACGTCAAAAAATCACATGTTTTCACTTGATTTTTGAAATATGTGTATACCGGTATAAAGGGTTTTCAAACATAAGATGCAATTTGCTTGATTTTCGACATGGGTGTTCTCTTTTTACGACATAGTTCTCATTTGTTATGACTCCCTGTTCAGCATGAAAGTGATTGCCCAATTTCAAGATTATTAGTGCAAGTTAGCGCTTTGTGGACGAGAAATTTCAAGTGAAGACATGGCCATAGGATTACTCAACAAGCTTCCTAGGTCCTATGAAACATTCATTACTTCTATGTATAACAGAGGTCAAGCACTCACTTGGGAAGAAGTTAGGAGATTGTTGCTTCTCCATGATTCTAGAGAAAGAACCCAAGTTACCCATTAAATGACCATGAAGGCTAAAGCCACCTTACACAAGACTAAAGGAGAAAAAGGTGATTATGAACCAAAGGACAAAGGTAGGAAGAAATTCACTTGCAATTTTTGTGGCAATCCTAGCCAAATTGCAAAATATTACTTCAAGAAGAAGAACAAGGATAAGACGAAGACTACTTCAAAGACCGAACATCACTCTCACTTCACAAAGTGAAGATCGCTTTCTCGCAACCAAACACAAAGCACTTCCACCTTTCACTTCAAGTAAAGAATGGATTTCTGATAGTGGTTCTTCATCATATATGTGCAATAAAAAGATGATTTTCATGAGTTTGAAGAGCATAAAGGGCAAGTGTATCTTGGAGACAACAAGTGCATTGAAATCCAAGGAAGAGGAAAAGTTTGTATCACTTACTCAGAAGGAAATTAAAGCACGTCACTCAAAGATGTTCTTTATGTACCAAGCTTTTGTAAGAATTTTCTCTCAGTGAAAGCCATTACAAAGTGCAACATGACGGTGCAATTCGATCACAACAAAGGTCAAGTCATCGATCCTGAATCCAATAAAGTGATAGCTTAAGGCTATGAAGACAAAGGTCTGTAAAAGCTTTCAAGTTTTATGGCCAAAGATTCAAGTCTGAGCTTGTGGCATTATAGATATGGACATACCTCTTGCTTAGCTAGGATCTCTTCCAATCATCTTGTCAAAGAATAACCTAGGATCACAAAAGTGCATTTGAATTGCCAAGCATGTGCCAAGCAGACAATTGCCACTTTGCCCAGAGTAGCATCCATTTGTGCATCTAAACCCTTAGCATTAGTCCATGCTGATATTTGTGGACATATGCATACACCTTCTCTTAGTAGGTCATTTTACTTCTTCCTAATACTAGATGACTTCACCAGATACACATGAGTTTATTTGCTAAAGCATAAAGAGGATGCACTTTCAAAGTTTAAGGAGTGGACACAAACACTTCAAGAAGACTTTCCAAGTTCTTCAAAGATCATGTGATCAGATGGAGATAGTAACTTTGTCAATCACAACTTCTCAAGGTTCTTGAAGAAACATGGAATCAAGTATCAAGCAATGTGAGATAGTCAACAAGGAATTGCCTTACAAAAGATTCGAAGCGTGATGGAGATGGCCAAAGTTATACTTAGTCAAAAGCAACTTCCACCAAAGGTTTGGGGTGAAGTAGTATAGACAGTACAGTAGTACATATCTAGAATAGAGGGTTCTCAAAGTTCTTGAAGAACTAAATACCATTTGAGGCTTACTTTAAGAAGAAGCCAAGTGTGAGCTACTTTAGCATCTTTGGTAGTGATGCCTATGTCCAAGGCCATGATGATGATGATCCGCCTAAGCAGTACATTTTCATCGAGCACAATGACCAAAAAAAGGCATTCAAACTCTACAATTCAAAGAGTCACTGAGTTACACAAACCAAAGACTACCCCTCTGAAGAATATTCTAAGTATTCATCTCTTTTGGATCCTCCCATTTCTGCTTCAAAGGGGGATCATTCCAGTTTTGGGCAGTGACACTATGTGGAGCATGCTCTCTTTGTACATGACTTTCTAGATCATGGTACAGTTTTGGAGCAAGAGGAATCAGAGATACTATCTTAGCTTATATCTCAGATGGCTACACCTCGTATTGTACCATCTCAGGTTTATATTTCCCCTCAACTTTAGTTGGGCTTTACTCGAGGATCAATGAATCATCATTTTCCACTCCTATATTTGAGATTCCACTTACCTCATCTACAATAACATTCTACACATGTACTTTTCCATTATTTTTTCTTGTTCTTGTACCTCATTGGTGGCATATCTATGGAGCATTCCCTTGATCCATATCCTGGACATCTTATGGAGACCTCGCGATCCGGCATGGTTGATACCAATTGGTGGCTATAGCTTTCTATATCAAAACGTCCTATTTGCTGTTTGTGTTGCTTCTGCTACATTCTTGGTGGACCTTTCTCTCATACCCTAGTACAGTCCACCCTCTACAAAATGGAACTACAGAGGGGGTGTTGAGAATATGAGAGTGCATCTCCCTTTTGTATCTTGGAGTCATTCTATTTCAATTCCATTTCCATTATGTTCCATTTTATATTCTCACCTTTGTATTTGGGTACCTTGCCATTTGCTTCTACCATTGTCTTCACTCTCCTCTGATGTGACTTATCCCACATGAGATGTACTTTGGAGAGCCCCTCCCAAATCTATATAAGGAGAACCTCTCTCCCGTTTATACTTGGTTAAAACCTTGAGGAGTCTACTCCATGCTCTTGGAAAGCTCATTTTTAATCCATGTGAGTTTACCCATTTCTTGATGTACTCACTTTGATTCTCTCACACTCTTTCTTCTGTGAGTACTCTCTTCTTTTCATTTTGCTTCTGTGCATGTACTCTGTATAGGCACTACATTAGTAATCTGGGACCTGAAAGAAACACCTGCGATCTCGTAGATTGGGGCATACAGATTACGCCATATCTGAGGTCCTCTGTTGCAAGATCAGTCAAATGGCCTTACCAATGACAATCTCCCATATTTCCACAATCATAGCCTATCTGGACTACCCAATAGAAATACATGCACCATCCCATGCATATGGCCAAGGAGAGATATTGTTTGTGGAGTATTAGAATTTCAAATGGGATAATTTAGCAAGCATTGGCAAAGCTCCTATCATATGTGAGCGATGTATCATAAGATGTGTAGACCATCCATCCCTTGAACATTCCACAAAAGAACTTGCATGGAGACTAGGCAAACCAAGAGGTTGACACACCAACAAAATGAGTGATCTTCAAGGTTGGTTTGGGCGAGAAGTTACCTGAGTCTAAAAGTCCTTCCTAAGAAGCCAAGTGCTTAGTGAGAACCTAAAAATTAATGAGCCAAGGGGACTCAGCCGACTCTAGAGCTTGCTTGTTGCCAAGCATCTCCTCATGCATATAATATTGGAAGGTGCAATATGAGTGTCTACAACCACATAAAAAATGAGTTGACTCTCTACAGGACTATGAATGAAGAGAAAATGCTTTGTATCCATGGACTTTATAAAACTTTAAGTGTGATGAAGCTCATTGAGGTGATGGGAAAACTCAATAACGTGAGCATGAACAAAGCACAGTGCCTTGCCTAGAGATTATTCAGGCTGTAGGGCTCCACACAGGGGGAAAGAAGATGAAATTGCCGACTCTAAAGTAGTCTAGCTACAAGATGCAAGAGACACTACATGGACATAAATGGGAGAAGAGACTCTATCCTCTTACACTGCAAATAAGCTCTAGATTGCATAACCAAAATACTCTCGTCACAAGTGATAATCAAAAGTCACAAGCCCAAGTGGAATAGCTATCAAGAGAGAAACACCAACTGAAATAGAAGTGCATGGAGGTGAATGTACCTCTTTAGATACCGGACTCATGGAGATATCATTGTCTAGGGACATACAAGAGTAGGGGGATGTAGCACTAGGAGGCAGATGAGGGTGCAAAGTTGTAGAAGGCCTATGATAGGAAACTAAAGAAGTGGGAATTGAAGTGGAAGGTTATTCCTCTTACCCAACACCAAGGGCAGCATGTAAATCCTCCTGCAATGCACTAAAATTGTACCATGTGGGAACAAAAATCTATAAAACCACTAGACACTACTACTCGCCCATCTATCCCCACCACCCAGGTTGCATTCATGTCCTTGCAAATGAGGCATAAGAGTTATGGATAGGGAAGCCACCATATTATGATCATCTTGAAGTTTTTGCTATGAAGAATATCTTCAAGAACCCAAGAATCTTAGAAAAAGGTAGAACGGAAGTCAAAGAAATGCATTTTGCTTTGGATAAGGGAGAGTAAGAAACCCATAAGGTATGGCTATGATAGATCACTAGTTACCAAGCATTCTCTATACATGAGTAAAGACTCTTTGTCAAAATATCCTTCTTCATTTGAAGAAGCCAATAAGAAGGAAGAAGTGAGCGAAGCCATGCGAGAAGACATTGAAGCAATTTAGGAGAACAACACTTGGGATTTGGTTCCCGAGAAACCAAACATCAAGGTAATAGGATCCAGGTGGATTTACAAAGTTAACAAAATTTTCATGGTTCAATAAAAAAGTATAAAGCAAGGCTAATAGCAAAAGGTTTTGCTGAAAATCATGGAGTGGATTATGAGGAGACCTTCTCACCTATGGCTAAGATGCCAACAATCAGAGTTTTCGTAAGTATTGCTGCTTGAAAGAATTGGAACTCGTATGAGTTAGATGTTTAAAATGCATTCCTAAATGGATGGATCTCAAAAGAAGTTTACATGGCTCAACCACCTCGGTATGAAGAAAAGGACAAATTAGTTTATGTATGCAAAAGGAAATCACTCTATGGTTTAAATCAAGCTCGTAAAGCTTGGAACCATAGGCTTGTAACATATTTGGAGGTTCAAGGATTCGCTGCTAGCAAAGCAAATTCTTCTTTGATCATAAAGAAGACTAACTTAGAAGTTATTTATCTATGTGTCTATGTGGATGACATTATCATTATAGGGAATGATGCTAATGGCATCAAGAAAATCAAATCTTAGATGATGGATGAGATTAAAATCAATGAACTTGGTTTGTTAACATACTTTCTGGGATTAGAACTTGTATATTGAGATTCTGGAGTCTTTATTACTCAAAGGAAGTACATTCATGATATGTTAGTCAAACTCAAGATGGAGAACACTAAAGTTGCAGGTACACCTATCAAACTCAACCACAAACGTAGTTCTCATGAAGGAGAACTCTTTGAGGATATTACAGGTTATCAAAGGCTTTTTGGGAGTCTCAATTATGCAACCCTAACAAGAGTGGACATATGTTATGGAGTAAGTACATGAAGCCAATTTATGCATACACCAAGAAAAACTCACATGGAAGCTTTCAAGAGGATCTTAAAGTATCTAAACGGTAATATAAATGGACTACTTTATCCATTCACATCTGACTTGGATAGCAAGCTATATTCTCATGCACATTGGGCTAGCTAAAAAGATGATAGGAGGAGCACTTCCAGCTACTTATCTTTTGCATGTTCAAAGCTCATTTCATAGTCATCAAAGAAACAACCAACTATGGCATTGTCCTCAATTGAATCAAAATATTGAGGCTTAGCAAATGCAACACAAGAGGCTACATGGATCAAGCTACTTTACATAGATTTGGGATTACATTCTTATACTTCAATGATCTTTGGAGATAACACTAGCTCACTTCATTTGGTTGTTAATTGTGTATATCATCCAAGGACTAATCACATTGCAGTGCACTATCTTATGTAAGAGAGAAGCTCCTTAGCAAGGACATCTAATTGTCCTATGTATCAACCAATTTGCAATGTGTAGATATGCTAACAAAATCTTTGGGTGGAACTAAGATGAACAGGTTCAAGATGATGATTGGATTGCATGAAATCAAAGAGAAATGAAGACCAAGCATGTTAGGCTTGAGGGATATTTTCTGGTGCAAATGCATCCAAGCCTACATACGTAGACAATTTGCATTTATCTCTTATAATTACATATGACTAGACCCTTGTAAAAATGAATTTAATTTTCTCCTTGTAAAAGTGCACATGTTAATTGCACTACTCACATGTGGAGTTAGGAGGAATCAAATCTCGAATTACTTGGTAGTTTATTGATGTGAAAGTAAGTCCTAAAGATTAGGATTCAATTTATGGTAAGAGCTTGAATTTGAATTCAAAAGTTGGCTCAAACTCCAAGCTATAAAAATGGATCAAATCTTGTGTGAAATTCAACCCAATTTGGAGATGAATTTGAGAGGGATTTTTTGTGAATAATGAGCTCATTCTATAGCTCCATCACTATCCTCACATTTTGCAATTATACATTTCCAATGTGATTGTAATTCTATGTCATTTTATAGTGTCTTGTTTATGTTTCATAGCATTTGGTTTAGTAGAGAGGGAGAAATCTTAGTTTTTTTTGTCTCGAGGTCAATCTCTACGTATTCTTGAGAAATAGGAAGTACCATCGTTGAGTGTTTGATTCATTCCTATAGCATATTTTGCTTATTCCTTATAATTTTTTGCATTATATACACTTGACCCTATGTGTATCAATCCCATAGAAGGATTTTTTCTAATTGTTATCATGTTGGTCACTATGAGCATTTGAAGTTCATTGTCTCTTCCATAGATAGTAAGTTTTTTGAGCTAGTCCATATGCGAACCTATCTCTTTTGTATCGACTCTTTCTCCTTCATGATCCAAAGTACATAGTGCATTTTATTGAACTTATCACATGCCAATAAGATCTTTTTGAGTGTCCATAAGCTCAAGGGCTTCTCTTGTGCCGGTTGGCTGGACCAAACCTCGTCGCTGTGCAACTCACATTTCTACCTCCTACAAGCTTCTCCAAGTTCTTTCAGTGGTATTAGAGCTAGATCATGATCGGTGATGGCTTTCCTCAATGACCGAGAATCTTGATCGATAAAACTACGTGGCTTGGCAAATTAGAATGGAGGCCTATTTGCAAGGTAGAAATCTTTATGGAAGTGTAGCAAGTTATGAAGCTATGCTTATTCCAAGATCCGAAGGAGGACCTACACTAGAGGAGATAGATAATCTCACACTTTGGTGTGCAAGGGATGCTCAAGCAAGGTCCTACATACTAAATTCTATATCTGACTTTCTGTCACCCCATATTAGAGGATGCAAGACATCTCAAGAGACTTGGGCTGCCCCCAAGACTTTCTTTTCTGCTAGTACCAAAGCAAGAAGGAATCATCTTTGGAACAAGTTCAACCAAATGAAGAAGAAACCTAAAAAGACCATCACAGAGTTTGGTACCAAGGTAAAGGAGGTTGCGGATTAGTTAGCATCCATTGGAGAGTTGATTGAAGAAGAGGCTATCATGGGGCTTAAGCAATGGCAATCCTTCACGACGGCTTATGATCTCATCATGGATGTGAAAAATCGAGACCAACATCTTTCATGGACAACTCTTCAATCAAGAGGCCAAAAATAGCATAAAGGAAGTTAACTCCTATCATGGTAATTCAACTAGTGCTCTATATGCAAATAAGAAGGAAAAGAAGCAAAAACGCAAGAAGGAAGATGGTGAAGAGGAGACCTCCCAAGCCAACTGCACACGCAAGAGAAAGTGGAAAGGGAAGAAGAAATAATCAAATCATGACAAAGCCAAAGGTGAGAATGTTCAACCTTGTGTCATCTGTGATAAGACCAATCACACCACTCAGAAAAGTTCGTTCAATGGGAAGACCCAGAAATGAAGTAGAAGAGCTGAGTATGGTAGCAATAGAGGCAGAGGTGGACACAAATTTATAAATAACAATAGAGGCTATAATAGAAGGGAATTCAGTAATTATTCAGAAGATCAACCACATAAAGAATCATTGCTTCTTATGAATCTAAGCCACCGAGAAGGTAAAGAAGATGACCATTTGTTCTATGTAGATTCAAGATGTTCGAATCATATTGCAGGCAACATTGCTCTTCTATTTGATTTGGAAAGTCCAAAGCATAGACATGAAGTACAACTAGGGGATGACACAAAGCACAATGTGGAGAAGATTGTTGGTGGTTGAGTTGCATTCTTTCTACTTCTAAATGTGTGAAATACAATAAATGTACATTCCAACCATGATGAGCTTCAAGTGTACAAATGCGAAGAACAATTTTCATTCGTGATGTGGGTGCAAAGGTCTAATCAAAATCAATGTCTTTCTTTTAAGCATAATCATTTGCAACAAGCCTATTTTTATACATGTCAACTATTCCATTAGGTCTATGCCCATTCGGTATCAATTGCATTTTTCTTGGAGGAAAATCACATAAATATGAGTTTATAAGAACAATGAGATATATATGCACCAAAACCTGAATGGCGGAGTGTGGAGCTATCAATGACTCCAAAAATTACATATAATCTTAAGAGAGGTCCTATCAAAGTTGAAGATATCAACGTGAATTGTGAAAACAAGGTTCGATAACATATTGACATGCGAATGTTAAAGAAAAACAAAACATGCATGTGAACCCTTCTTAATGTATGTAAGAGATTTCTCAATGAACTGAGACCATTCCTCAAAATTATCTCGTGGGCTATTCTTCCTCACATAAGAACTGGTGTATCCGATTGCTCCCTCATGATTGTTGCCCTTGCAGTCTTCTGCAATTAGTAGTTGTCCTTCATATTCGGTGTAGAGTCTTGAGTAGCTAATTGATAGTCGTCATTCATATTTGGTGTAGAGTGTTGAGTAGCTTTGTCTTTATTTCTTGAAGTCTTTCATGTAAGCTTAATTAACTTGTGCTCCTGTAGCTTCCCATATATAGTACAACTCCCGCCACTTGTGTGTATAATGCGATGTCTGCAACTTGTAAAATCATGAAACATAATGCATGGAGACTATGCACAGATTAGATCTTACTCATATGCAGTGAACACTTTATATTTGAGAGTTCTCAGTAGATGGCAAAATAAGGGGATGACTTATGACATGATATCATCATGTCAGCATCATATTGTGCTCAACATATAAGGGTATGCACATCAACCAAATAGCATTCTTATGTATACAAACAACACGTGTATGTATGTAAATCATATTGACGGTAAACAAAAATTGTGAGCATTGTCATGTTATCTATCCATATGAATGATCGTGATCAAAAGAATACTATGAGCGCTTTCATGTACTGAATATATAGTCATTCGTGATGCTTCAAACCATTCAAAATTTCTACGCATGCATTGTTTTCAATAATTTGTTATGTACTATTGAACAATGCATAATAGTAGTATCAAAAAACATGCAAAATGAATACATAAAAGAGCACCATGACATCTAATTCAGAGCAACATATACAACAGCATATTACAGAAGCAAGGAAGAGCGCAGTAGATAAATAATGAGCTCCATGCAATGATAGTATCTATAATTCTCTGTAACACGTAGCTACTGTAAGTCGTGCACACAATAAGAATTAGCCAGCTAGTATTGTTTCTATACTCTGAGTATATGAGCAAGTTAATTCTTGATTATCACAAGATACGAGATGTGTCATACGTGATTATCACGTACGACAACAGATAAGTGTACTGACATAAATACCAAGAGTTAAATGTAAAGGGGTCGACAACAGATATAAGCGTAAAATGCATGGTCACCCAACAATTCTATTCTCTTCTAATCCTTATATATAGGTAGATTACAATGATGAAAGAGCACCGTGTGAGCTCTTCTTACTAAATTCCATTTCCTTAAATCAAGGAGAAACAGTCATTACTTTCCATATTTACTTTGATTGATAAAAGTCGTGCAACTTCCTAGGAGTTAATTATGCAAGGTTTTCACTATGTGCGCAAGTGATGCATTTTTCTTTTCTCTTTTTGAATGCTAAATAAAACTCATAAGACCGGAGTCACATGAATGATGTTTAAAGAAAAATATCAAAGGGATATGAATTTGGAGATTGCTTGGTCCAAGAGCTCCCCTTCAATCTTCAAATTCATTTTTTCTCTTTGTTGTCTTTTTCCTCTCTTGTTTTGCTTTTCTTTTCATCTCCCCTTTGATATGATCTTCCTTGTGCCTTGAACACTTCTAGTTCCGATTTTTCTTCCTTCTTCATTTTCTTTATGTGTCTTCATAGTTGAGCCATATTGATGTAGATATAGTCTTTCTAGGACCCTGATGTTGGTGTTGATGTAGTCTTCTTATAGTTGAGATATAGATCCTCCATGTGATCTTCTTTTCAACCCTTTTTTGGTTGATGAAGTTCCTTCTTTGGTTTGCCATAGTTGTTGTTGGTTGGCATTTGATGTAAATAGCTCCTTGAGGTAACTTTGATCTTTGATGCTTTCCATATGTTGATTCCTCTTCCATGCGCTAGCTTCCTTTCTCAAATTGTAGTTGATGCCTTTTTCAATTGATTTCCAAGTAATAGCTTTTGTGCTCCTTTAAGATGGCTGTAGTGATTGGTGCTCTTCTACATTGTTTCTGACCTTATTTTTTATCTCTATGTAGTAGATTTCTTTTCTCCCCTTGTTGTTGTTGTTTTCTTCATAAGCTGATGCATCCATTCATGTAGTCTTTTCCTCCATTTAGTCGATCTTTGCTTCGAGAGTAACTTCCTTTTGGTTGGTTGTCTTCTTCTTCTTTTGACGTTGATTCTTCCTTCAAGAGTGTAGTCCTTGTTGTATGTTGATGATGAATCTTTCTTCAAGAGTATCTCCCCTTCAATTTCAAGACACTTCTATATGGTTTTATTTGTAATGTGTAAGCTTTACATAAGACTTTAAGAGCTTGATACATAAGCTCTTTATAATGATGATCATTTGATCATAATACATGATGGAAGCTTCAAACAAGTTACAAAGCTACAAAGTGCTTTATCTATGGCTTTTGCCATTTAGGTATAAACATTTAACATTATCCAATGCAAAGTTCCGAGGCACTGGTTTTCCCTCACTCATCTTGAAGCGAGCATTGTTCTAGCTCTAGATTGATTCTATTCCTTCACTTGTTTGATGACTTCTTTTACATGAAGTTAATCAGGATCCTAGCTTCTTGATAAAACTCCATTCTGATTACACTTTTTTTGTGTAAAGCAAGTGCTCACACCACTTGTAATGTGCTCAACTATTTATTGTATTCTTTTACATGAGGAAATGAAGTTAATCAAGATTTCAGCTTCTTGATTAAGCTCCATTCTGATTTCACCTTCTATGTGAAGAAACAAGTGCTCACACAACTTGTAATGTGCTCAACTATTTGTTTTTACAATGAGGGGATTTGAATGTTTTTATTAGCTTTTACAAGGAATTTAATGTGTGTGATAATGTGTAGCCTTTGAATGATGCTTTATAAATGAAAGTCCATACAACTTTTATGTTTTGTATATGAATATAAGTCAAATTGACTTATAGTAGCACATCTAGAAGTGCTTATGTCTCTCCAAGTACAGTAGAGTAATTTCTTACCTTTGTTTAAGTGTGTTGAATATACTTTTCCTTCTTCTTCTTTGTGAGAAGGTCTTCTTCTTCTTTGGGTGTGTTGAATGTACTTCCTTCATCTTCCCAAGGTGAGGAAGTCTTCAATTCAAGTGCGTTGGATGCACTTTTCTTCATCTTCCTTTGATTCTTTCAATGGAGAAGTGAGCTTCATGATGAGCTCTTTGGGTAGTGATGTTCACAGTCCTTGCCTCGATCACTTGAATTATTTTCTTTTAATCTTCTTCAATGATGAAAGAGTGCTTATATAGCACTTGGCTGCAAATACACTTTTTGATGGATATGTGCTTGAATAGCACTTGACTACAAATACGAGTTTTTTCTTTTTACTTTGTGTACATATCTCAATATAGAGAAAGTGGAGCTTGAGAGGTACATATCAATGGACATGAGATCTATGTGATCTTCTTTTTATACAAAAGTATATGATAGAGAGTAACTTTTAGTATGACATAGGTTTCTATGAGAAGGCTTAGAATGCTAGAGAATGTGGTATCTCCAAGATAGAACATGTGTGAGCATTGATCCTAACTAGTTTTAAGTGCACTCGGATCTTAGAAAATGAATACTATCAAGGAAGAACCCAAATTGATATACATTACCAAATGCATGCTTCTAACGAAGAATGCCTTCTTGATTGTTGAAATGGAGTCTTTGGAGAAAGTAGTTTCAACTCTTAGGAGCTTTACCACGAGTATCTTTTAATCGTCCAATACTCCATCCTTGAACCTTGTGAGTTTTGTAAGTCTTCATAATATCTTTGCTTAAAATCATTTGTGTTTTGATGTGATCCTTGCCTTGAGCCTTGAATCCAAGCCTTGATTGAAAATGGTCTTCAATGCCGGATATTGAGATTTGCTTCTTTATTCTATGCTTTTCTTCATAGCTTGATGATGATAGCCTCCTATGATACCGATTCTTCAAGACACTTCTTCATGACCTTTGACATTCCAAAGAGAGTTGCATGTAGCCTTTAATAGAAAGCTTGAGATATCCTTGAATCCTTGCATGGTTGACTTGCAATGGAAATGTACTATATCATATTTGTTGTTGAAGTAGATAGCACATTATTTCCATTAATATGGAATCAAGCCAAGTTTCTTCATACTCTCCTTGTGTGAAAAAGGTAGATGATTTGAAGAAACTCTCCTTGTGTGAAAAAGGTAGATGATTACATAACATAAGATTCCTAAAGCTTCATGAATATAACCTCCATGTGCCTCATGTACAATAGATACAATGAATGATTCTTTGAGGCCTCGGCTGAGCCACAAAAAACATAATAGCATTTTGCAACACCACTTGAGTAATCATAGAATCATTTTCCCAAGAAGCAAATGAAGAAATGATATAAGTAATTCCAAAAGAGTTTCTCATGATCAGATGAGATGGACGAAGGTAAAGCTTATGTAGCTTGTTAAGCATGATAACCTAATTCCCAAGACAACATGAAATGAAGAGCATTTTTGTCTAGAAAAAATGTGAAACTTATTTTGAAACACATTGTTTTTTGTAGTTTGATAAACAATCTTTTTGTCGATGGAGCCGGAAAACAATCCTCCATTAGCTTCATGATCAAGTCAACTCATAAGATAGGCAATAGACTTGACATTCGTAAAGAGCACATGACAAGCATGAACATATGAACATGCCAATAAATGTCTTTTAGTAGAAACCACCATGTTGTATCCACTTGTAACATTCCCTCGTCGACTTTGAGTAGAACCATGTAGAGCATGTGTAGCATGTATAACATAGACCTTTGATGTAGTTGAAATTGGATCTCGTGAGCTTCTTACTTCATAGAACTTGGATGCATTCTTCCAATGCAAACTTATTTACCTTGCTCCGTTGACAATTCTCCAATATGAGATATTAAGAGGGATTTGGCTATGACTATGGAAGGTTATAGCGAGGCTTTGATACCACTATGAGTTTATAAGAACAATGAGATATATATGCACAGAAATGTGGATGGAGGAGTGTGGATTTATCAATGACTCCAAAAATTACAAATAACCTGAAGAGAGGTCCTATCAAAGTTGAAGATATCAACGTGAATTGTGAAAACAAGGTTCAATACATATTGACATGCGAATGTTTCATTCCTATGTATACAAACAACACGTGTATGTATGTAAATCATATTGACCATAAACAAAAATTGTGAGCGTTCTCATGTTATCTATCCAGCATGCACTGTTTCCAATAACTTGTTATGTACTATTGAACACTGCATAGTAGTACTATCAAAAAAACATGCAAAATGAATACATAAAAGAGCAGCATGACGTCTAATTCAGAGCAACATATACACGTCTAATTCAGAGCAACATATACAACCGCATATTACAGAAGCAAGGTATAGTGCAAGAGATAAATAATGAGCTTCATGCAATGATAGTATCTATAATATTCGTAACACATAGCTACTGTGAGTCGTGCACACACTATGAATTAGCAAGATAGTATTGTTTCTATACTCTAAGTATATGCGCAAGTTATTACTTGATTATCACAAGATAGGAGATGTGCAGTACGTATCACAAGAGAGGAAATGTACTGACATAAAGACCAAGAGACAAATGTAAAGGGGTCGACAACAGATATAAGTGTAAAATGCATGGTCGCCCAACAATTCTATTCTCTTCTAATCCTTATATACAGGTAGATTACAGCAGCGAAAGAGCACCGCATGAGCTCTTCTTATGAAATTCCATTTCCTTAAATCAAGGAGAAACAGTCATTACTTTCCATATTTCCTTTGATTGATAAAAGTCGTGCAAATTCCTAGGAGTGAATTTTGCAAGTCTTTAACTACATGCGCAAGTGATGCATTTTTCTTTTTTCTTTTTGGATGCTAAATAAAACTCATAAGACCGGATTCACATGAATGATGTTTACAGAAAAATATCTAAGGGATATGAATTTGGAGATTGCTTGCTCCAACAATAAAGAAGAAGTACCATTCTTCATAATAGCATCATAATCTGATTGCATAGGAGCCATCCAAATTTCTGAATTTTGTGCTTCATCAAAAGAAACAAGCTCAATCACATCACAAAGACAAGAGAAAGCCATTGAATAGAAATCTCATTAAAAAAAAAGCACAATGAGAGCCTCAATGAGTATCATATCACTGACATGCACCTAATTTGTTAACTTATAAAGTTTGTGCTAGCCATTTGGGCATAGTTTTTGCCTTGTCTATATCAGCCCTCACCTCAATAAGTGCATCACGTAAATGTGCATCACAAATGGAATGATATGCATCATCATGTGAAACATCTACAGATTTACAAGTTGCCTCTTTGGAGCTAGCACTTGATGGTCCACTTGTAAAAAGAGGCAAGAAAGTTTCATACACATTTTAGGAGCTAATTGATGTCTCCTTAGTACATGAAAGTAATGGCTGAATTGCATCTTCCACAAAGCCAACATCATAACTACCAAGATGCATTTAATCTCTAAATGATACGGACGATAGCATTTGCTCTCATAACTATACCCAACCAAAATAATTTTACTACTTTATCATCAAATTTTATGCATTATTAATCAGGCATTAATGCATATGCCAGACAACCAAAGACATGTACATGAGGAACTGATGGCTTGCGACCATGTCAAGCCTCATATACAGTGATAGACTATAGTGATTGGGTTGGAAGACATTTAATTCCCTCTAGATGAGAATTAAGGATGCTCATTTTACATGCTGTAAGATTTTCAATGAAAACAAGAAAGTGTTTGAAGCACATAAACACTTCAGAGTTCTTTTTCAATGGTAACACCCATCATGCCTAAAAAAATCATCAATAAAAGTCATGAAGTAAAGGTAGGTCCCAAAAGCATGTGTTTGCATTGGATGTTAGACATCACAGTGAACAAGCTCCAACTTTTGACTAGCTTGTATTCAACCATCTTTGGGGAAGGATGAACATTGTATTTTCTTGAGAATACATCCTTCACATACATGTTTACTAGGTGTCTCCAGTTTGGGTAGAAAGGATACCATTTTAGATCTTCGTAGCCATAAAAAACTATCAAAATTTACATAACCAAAGCATGCATCCCAAAGGTTTGAATTTGAGATAGCTTGAGAATCTTGAAGTCTACATGCTGAATCATTTGCACAATCTATGAGATTATATAACACATGACATAAAATGCTAGAAGGAATAATAACATTGCCATTTGATAGATTATGATCTATACATCTCTGATCAACAAATTTGACAACCAAGATGCTCCTTGCTGATGATGAAAATAAGTACATATTTGTCTTGATCCATGGCACAAACAGAGAATCTCACAATGTGAAAGAATTATTATCAAAAGTAGTCAGAATTATCTTACCAATTCCCATTACAAGATAAGAGGAGTTGTTAGTTCATGTGATAGTGTTGCTTGTAGGGGTAGTCTCAAGTGAGCTACATAACTATGCTACAAGGTAATATGTTTAATTGCCCTAATGTGAAAGTACTAAAAATCTAGCTCTATTACAGACATACACTATTTATGAGAAGATGATTCATAGTGGTAAGAGTAGTAAATGCCCATTCTTTATTCTACACAAGATTAGCACACTTTGTTTTAGGTCTAGAGGCTTCTACAACAACTATTCTAGTCCCTTTCTTCTTTGCCTCTTTTCCAACTAGTTTTAAATAATTGATTATGACATGATCATTTGATTTCCAATATTTGCAGAACCATTTTTACTTTTCTATTTTCTTCTCATCTTTTTGTTCCCCTTTTGATTGTGTAGAATTAGCATATCTTTTCTTACTAGATGAGCTCCATTCACTTTCGACCTTCATGCTAGCAAAGAAAGCTTAATTTGCAATATGCATAATGGATCTATTCTGCATAGATTAATCTCCTTGCAATAAAATAAATACTAACTCCATTAAGGAATTCATATTTCCTTTCATAATCAATCGAAGAAAAGAAGCAAAACTCTTATATGAATCTTGAAGAACGATACGAATAGTGTTCATACATGAACTATCTATCAAAACTTCATCTAAAAAAGTCAAATGCTCTTTCAAATCTTTGATATTTTTCAAAACATTGTTCATAGAATCTCCTTTATTCTTATGCTCACTCTCCATCCATTTTCTGAGGTAAGCCACATAAGCCTCATTTCTTGCCTCTTACAAATCTTAGAATGTCATTCTATGTTTTTGGTTGAGTCATTTAAGTTACATTCTCAATGCAATTTTGCTCAAGTAGATGAACCTCTTGATCTCCCTTTTGATGCACTTATTGACCTCCCTTCTGATTCAAGTGTATGTGGAGCAAAGGATGTTAGCAAAAAAGGAAGAAAGACAAAGCACGTGCAATCTACATTTTAAGAGAAGGCCTCATGAAGTAAGTAAAAAAAGAATTCAATTTCTTACTTCGGATCGACGAATTGCATTGGATATTGTTCAGTATTGTTGTGGTTTGAAATGTTTGTATATGTTAGGAATGAGGAAACTAAAGCACCTAAGAGAGAAACTCCTCCACTTAGATAGTGAAAGTCAAGATATATACCTTGTTTCTCACATGCAGATGATTGAGGATAACATGTCAGTAACACATATTGCTTTTGAATATTACATTAGTCAAGGGATGTGGCGTTGTAGGGCTGCATTTAAAATTGCAATGGGGGTGAATTTTAGAATACATAAGGTTCAAGAGGGGCTTATGAATGGAGATTGCATTTTGGATACATATCATATTAGGAGCAAAGGATCTATTGGAGTTCATGCAATGAATTGGATGATGAACTATTTTAGCTTGCATTGTGAGGTTATGCCTACAACTTGAAGGTTACACTTGTTAGATAACCTTACTCGTCAAGAACTATTTCAAGTATATAAAGAAGATATGAAAAGTAGAAATGAGAAGTATGTGTTGTATCATCACTTTATGTTATTATGGAAGGAAGAGTTTAATAATGTGAGCGTTTAGGAACCATCCTGAGAGTCAAGCTTTAGGAAGAAAGAAAGCAATTTATCATCGAAGTAAAGCACTCAAAAGTTTGAAGCATTACATGTGTTTGTTGATTGATGGTATGGAAAAAAAAAACATGTTTGCCATATTTCTATCGCATCCCTAAAGATATTGGAGATGAAGTCCTCGTGCAAATGCATTTGGTTGGGGCTTTGGTATACAATGGAACTATAAAGTCCAAGGTTTTCTTCACATATCTGAATGTGCATAATGATCCAAACCTTACGGTTATCGTCATTCATTGAGTTTTGCAATCATGGAAAGGTATTTTGCCACCAACACTGTATTTGGAGCTTTATAATACTACAAGAGAATAAAATTTCTATAGTTTTTGGATATTTGTGCATGCTGATAGACAAGTGTTTCAAAAGGTTAAGGTGAATTTCCTTTCAGTGACACAGTCATGATCACATTGATATGTTCAATACTTTCTCTAAGAGGTTGGAAAGTAATAATGCTTTTACACTTCCAATATTATCTGAGTTGATCTCAGAAGCATATTCTCAAAAACCTGAAGCTCAACACATTACATAGATTTATGACTTTAAGCACTTTTACTTATTAGGCCTTGATAAGAGTGCTATGGTTTTGGCTCCATTGCACAGTATTAGTTTCAAACATGTATTCTTGATGAGCGTTGATCACATAACCCTTTCATTTGCAAAGCCGTATTCATGTTCTCTTAGGTGGGAGCCTAAAGATGCATGCAGATTCTTGTTGCAAGTTCCTAATTTGTCTGTGTATGGTGCAGAACAAACACCATATGAAGATAAAAACAATATGGAAAGATGTGGAAATGTGGTTGATCAAAGTAAATGGTGGATGCATATACTTATTGAAACGAAGAGACATATTGAACGTGCAAAAAAATACACTGGACATCTAGATGAATCTTGGGGTGATGACTTTTTCAATCATCAAGAAGAGATTATAAAGAATATGATTGCAGGTCATTGGCCAATTGATGTTCCATTCACATGGGATTTTTGTACACCAAGGTCAGTGAATGTGAACCAAGCATGTAATGCAGACTTCAAAGTTTTATCAATCCCCTAGAAAGGAATATTTATGTATGCCCAAGGATGACAAAACACGCTGAAGCAAGATGGCAAGGAAATTTAAAAGAAATAAGTGTTGGAACACTTATTGTTATCCTTGTTCATGGTGATGAGGCTACCAGACCATTTTGGATTGCGAAAGTTTTAGAGTTCAGTAAAGATATTGATGAAAGAAGAATAGAGGCTTTGATAGTGCATTGGTATTACACTAAAAGTAGTAATGCATTCAGAGGTAATTATAACTTGGAAATGGTATGTGAGACCAAACCAACAGGCTCAAGAAAGAAAAAAAACATTTAAAGCACATCCACTCTTAAAATGGATGATGTAGATATTCTTGTTTATGATTTTTCCTTGACAAAGATAGGGCAGTTGAGGAAAGCAACCATCAATATGATAAAGCAGAAGCTTCTAGAGGTATGTGGTACAAATAATTATAGGCAAACAAGAAGATCTATGCATGATCCTATAGAATTTGGTTTGTACTTGGATGAACATAGAGCTCTTGTGGATATAGAAGAAGAAGAAGAGAGCTCTCAACAATCTTAGACTGCATCAAGTGCATCAGATGATGGGGGTGTAGCCATAGATTAAGAAAGTTCTGAATTGAGTTGAAAATCCAAACATTATTAGTTCTTATATGAATGCTTCTAAGTATTTTTCTTAACAAAACCATGTTCTATAGAAATTTTGAATAACTATCTGATATCGAACTTTGAAAACATGTTCAATGTCTAGTTTGTGTATAAGCTTTTTTATCACTTTTATATTTTTTATGTAGATTTTGGACATGTCAATACTAAATTCAGTGAAATTGTGGCCACATTTCGAGCTCTTCTTTTTTTTTTGAGCAAATGACAAAAAACATCAAAAAAGCACATGTTTTCACTTGATTTTTGAAATATGTATACCGGTATAAAGGGTTTTCATACATAAGATGCAATTTGCTTGAGTTTGGACGTGGGTGTTCTCTTTTTATGACATAGTTCTCATTTGGTATGACTCCCTCTTCATCATGAAAGTGATTGCCCAATTTGAAGTTTATTAGTGCAAGTTAGCAGTTTGTGGACGAAAAATTTTGAGTGAAGACATGGCTATGAGATTGCTCAACAAGCTTTCTAGCTCCTATGAAACATTTATGACTGCTATGTATAACAGAGATCAAGCACTCACTTAGGAAGAAGTTAGGATATTGTTGTTTCTCCATGATTCTAGAGAAAGGACCCAAGCTACCCATGAAATGACCATGAAGGCTAAAGCCACCTTACACAAGAATAAAGGAGAAAAAGGTGATCAAGAATGAAAGGAAAAAGGTAGGAAGAAATTCACTTGCAATTTTTGTGGCAATCCTATCCACATTGCAAAATATTACTTCAAGAATAAGAACAAGGATAAGACTAAGACTACTTCAAAGACCGAACATCACTCTCACTTCACAAGTGAAGATCGCTTTCTCACAACTAAACACAAAGCACTTCCACCTTTGACTTCAAGTAAAGAATGGATTTCTGATAGTGCAATATATGTGCATATATTTCTGGTTCTTCATCATACATGTGCAATAAAAAGATGATTTTCATGAGTTTGAAGAGCATAAAGGGCAAGTGTATCTTGGAGACAACAAGTGCATTGAAATCCAAGGGAGAGGAAAAGTTCATATCACTTACTCAGAAGGCGAAAGCACGTCACTCAAAGATGTTCTTTATGTACCAAGCCTTTGTAAGAATTTTCTCTCAGTGAAAGCCATTACAAAGTGCAACATGATGGTGCAATTTGCTCACAACAAAGTTCAAGTCATCCATCCTGAATCCAATAAAGTGATAGCTTAAGGCTATGAAGACAAAGGTCTGTAAAAGCTTTCAAGTTTCATGGCCAAAGATTCAAGTCTGAGCTTGTGGCATTACACATATGGACATACCTCTTGCTTAGCTAGGATCTCTTCCAATCATCTTGTCAAAGGATAACCTAGGATCACAAAAGTGCAATTTAATTGCCAAGCATGTGCCAAGCAGAAAATTGCCACTTTGCCCACAGTAGCATCCATTTTTGCATCTAAACCCTTAGCATTAGTCCATGCTGATATTTGTGGACCTATGCATACACTTTCTCTTAGTGGATCATTTTACTTCTTCCTAATACTAGATGACTTCACCAGATACACATGAGTTTATTTTCTAAAGCATAAAGAAGATGCACTTTCAAAGTTTAAGGAGTGGACACAAACACTTCAAGAAGACTTTCCAAGTTCTTCAAAGATCATGTGATCAGATGGAGATAGTAACTTTGTCAATCGCAACTTCTTGAGCTACTTGAAGCAACATGGAATCAAGTATCAAGCAATGTGAGATAGTCAACAAGGTATTGCCTTAAAAAAGATTCGAAGTGTGATGGAGATGGCCAAAGTGATACTTAGTCAAAAGCAACTTCCACCAAAGGTTTGGGGTGAAGTAGTATAGAGAGTAGTACATATCTAGAATAGAGGATTCCCAAATTTCTTGAAGAACCAAATATCATTTGAGGCTTACTTTAAGAAGAAGCCAAGTGTGAGCTACTTCAGCATCTTTGGTAGTGATGCCTATGTCCAAGGCCATGATGATGATGATCCGCCTAAGCAGTACATTTTCATCGAGTACAATGACCAAAAAAAGGCATTCAATCTCTACAATCCAAAGAGTCACTGAGTTACACAAACCAAAGACTGCACCTTTGAAGAATACTCTAAGTATTCATCTCTTTTGGATCCTCCCATTTCTGCTTCAAAGGGGGATCATTCCAGTTTTGGGTAGTGACAGTATGTGGAGCATGCTCTCTTTGTACATGACTTTCTAGATCATGGTACTGTTTTTTAGCAAGAGGAATCAGAGATACTATCTTAGCTTATATCTCAGATGGCTACACCTCTTATTGTACCATCTCAGGTTTATATTTCTCCTCAACTTTAGTTGGGCTTTACTCAAGGATCAATGAATCATCATTTTCCATTCCTATGTATGAGATTCCACTTACCTCATCTACAACAACATTCTACACATGTACTTTTCCATTCTTGGAGTCCAACATCTTTTCATTTACCAGAGGATACTCTTGCATCTACTTGGATTCATCACTCAGTTAAATCCTATTTTCAGCCAGCTTGTTGGTTTAGAGGGAGCTTCCATGGTCCTACTGACAAACATCAAGACTTTGTTAACTCCATAGAGGATTACAATATACAGATGTACTACCATGTGAATATGATTTCTTGGCAATACACATCTGTTGGTGGATATTGTCAAAGCTCTGGAGGTTCCTATGTACCACATGGAGTCATCCTACGTATATCGCATCGAGATGATCTTGTGTAGTGAGATCTTGTTCTCTTCTTATACCTCATTGGTGGCATATCCATGGAGCATTCGCTTGATCCATCTATTGGACATCTTATGGAGACCTAGCGATCCGGCATGGTTGATACCAATTGGTGGCTATGGCTTTCTATATCAAGACATCCTATTTGCTGTTTGTGTTGCTTCTGCTACATTCTTGGTGGACCTTTCTGTCATACCCTAGCAAAGTCCAACCTCTACAAAATGGAGCTACAGAGGGGGTGTTGAGAATATGAGAGTGCATCTCCCTATTGTATCTTGGAGTCACTCTATTTCCATTCCATTTCCATTATGTTTCCATTTTATATTCTGACCTTGTATTTGGGTACCTTGCCATTTGCATCTATTATTTTATTCATTCTCCTTTGATGTGAATTAACCCACATGAGATGCACTTTGGAGAGCCCCTCCCAAATCTATATAAGGAGGGCCTCTCCCCCATTTGTACTTGGTTAAAACCTTGAGGAGTCTACTACATGCTCTTGGAAAGCTCATTTTTAATCCATGTGAGTTTACCCATTTCTTGATGTACTCACTTTGATTCTCTCACACTCATTGTTTTGTGAATACACTCTTCTTTTCATTTTGCTTCCGTGCATGTACTCTGTACAGGCACTACATTAGTAATCTAAGACCTAAAAGAAACACCTACACTATCATAGTTTGGGGCATAAAGATTAAGCCATATCTGAGGTCCCTTGTTGCAAGATCAGTCAAATGGCCTTACCAATGACAATCTTCCATATGTCCACAATCATAGCCTATCTAGACTCCCCAATAGAAATACATGCACCATCCCATGCATATGGCCAAGGAGAGATATTGTTTGTGGAGTATTAGAATTTCAAATGGGATAATTTAGCAAGCATTGGAAAAGCTCCTATCATATGTGAGCGATGTATCATAAGATGTGCAGACCATCCATCCCTTGAACATTCCACAAAAGAACTTGCATGGAGACAAGGCAAACCCAGAGGTTGACACACCAACAAAATGAGTGATTTTCAAGGTTGGTTTGGGCGAGAAGTTACCTGAGTCTAAAAGTCCTTCCTAAGAAGCCAAGTGCTTAGTGAGAACCTAAAAATTAATGAGCCAAGGGGACTCAGCCGACTCTAGAGCTTACTTGTTGCCAAGCATCTCCTCATGCATATAATATTGGAAGGTGCAATATGAGTGTCTACAACCACATAAAAAATGAGTTGACTCTCTAGAGGACTATGAATGAAGAGAAAATGATTTGTATCCTTGGACTTTATAAAACTTTAAGTGTGATGAAGCTCATTGAGGTGATGGGAAAACTCAATAACATGAGCATGAACAAAGCACAGTGCCTTGCCTAGAGATTAGTTAGGCTATAGGGCTCCACAGAGGGGGAAAGAAAATGAAATTGCCGACTCTAAAGAAGTCTAGCTACAAGATGCAAGAGACACTACATGGACATAAATGGGAGAAGAGACTCTATCCTCTTACACTGCAAATAAGCTCTAGATTGCATAACCAAAATACTCTCGTCACAAGTGATAATCGAAAGTCACAAGCCCAAGTGGAATAGCTATCAAGAGAGAAACACCAACTGAAATAGAAGTGCATGGAGGTGAATGTACTTCTTTAGATACTGGACTCATGGAGATATCATTGTCTAGGGACATACAAGAGTAGGGGGATGTAGCACTAGGAGGTAGATGAGGGTGCAAAGTTGTAGAAGGCCTATGATAGTAAACTAAGGAAGTGGGAATTGAAGTGGAAGGTTATTCCTCTTACCCAACACCAAGGGCAACATGTAAATCCTCCTACAATGCACTAAAATTGTACCATGTGGGAACAAAAATCTATAAAACCACTAGACGCTTCTACTCGCCCATCTATCCCCACCACCCAGGTTGCATTCATGTCCTTGCAAATGAGGCATAAGAGTTATGGATAGGGAAGCCACCATATTATGATCATCTTGAAGTTTTTGCTATGAAGAATATCTTCAAGAACCCAAGAATCTTAGAAAAAGCTAGGACGGAAGTCAAAGAAATGCATTTTGCTTTGGATAAGGGAGAGTAAGAAACCCATAAGGTATGGCTATGATAGATCACTAGTTACCAAGCATTCTCTATACATGAGTAAAGACTCTTTGTCAAAATATCCTTCTTCATTTGAAGAAGCCAATAAGAAGGAAGAAGTGAGCGAAGCCATGCAAGAAGACATTGAAGCAATTTAGGAGAACAACACTTGGGATTTGGTTCCCGAGAAACCAAACATCAAGGTAATAGGATCCAGGTGGATTTACAAAGTTAACAAAATTTTGATGGCTCAATAAAAAAGTATAAAGCAAGGCTAATAGCAAAAGGTTTTGCTGAAAATCATGGAGTGGATTATGAGGAGACCTTCTCACCTATCGCTAAGATGCCAACAATTAGAGTTTTCGTAAGTATTGCTGCTTGAAAGAATTGGAACTCGTATGAGTTAGATGTTAAAAATGCATTCCTAAATGTCAACCACAAACGTAGTTCTCATGAAGGAGAACTCTTTGAGGATATTACAGGTTATCAAAGGCTTTTTGGGAGTCTCAACTATTCAACCCTAACAAGAGTGGACATATGTTATGGAGTAAGTACATGAAGCCAATTTATGCATACACCAAGAAAAACTCACATGGAAGCTTTCAAGAGGATCTTAAAGTATCTAAATGGTAATATAAATGGACTACTTTATCCATTCACATCTGACTTGGATAGCAAGCTATATTCTCATGCACATTGGGCTAGCTAAAAAGATGATAGGAGGAGCACTTCCGGCTACTTATCCTTTGCATGTTCAAAGCTCATTTCATAGTCATCAAAGAAACAACCAACTATGGCATTGTTCTCAATTGAATCAGAATATTGAGGCTTAGCAAATGCAACACAAGAGGCTACATGGCTCAAGTTACTTTACATAGATTTGGGATTACATTCTTATACTTCAATGATCTTTGGAGATAACACTAGCTCACTTCATTTGGTTGTTAATTGTGTATATCATCCAAGGACTAATCACATTTCAGTGCACTATCTTATGTAAGAGAGAAGCTGCTTAGCAAGGACATCTAATTTTCCTATGTATCAACCAATTTGCAATGTGTAGATATTCTAACAAAATCTTTGGGTGGAACTAAGATGAATAGGTTCAAGATGATGATTGGATTGCATGAAATCAAAGAGAAATGAAGACCAAGCATGTTAGGCTTGAGGGATATTTTCTAGTGCAAATGCATCCAAGCCTACATACGTGGACAATTTTCATTTATCTCTTATAATTACATATGACTAAACCCTTGTAAAAATAAAATTTAATTTTCTCCTTGTAAAAGTGCTCATGTTAATTGCACTACTCACATGTGGAGTTAGGAGGAATCAAATCTCGAATTACTTGGTAGTTTATTGATGAGAAAGTAAGTCCTAAAGTTTAGGATTCAATTTATGGTAAGAGATTGAATTTGAATTCAAAAGTTGGATCAAACTCCAAGCTATAAAAATGGATCAAATCTTGTGTGAAATTCAACCCAATTTGGAGATGACTTTGAGAGGGATTTTTTGTGAATAATGAGCTCATTATATAGCTCCATCACTATCCTCACATTTTGCAATTATACATTTCCAATGTCATTGTAATTCTATGTCATTTAATAGTGTCTTGTTTATGTTTCATAGCATTGGGTTTAGTAGAGAGGGAGAAATCTTAGTTTTTTTTGTCTCGAGGTCAATCTCTACGTATTCTTGAGAAATAGGAAGTACCATCGTTGAGTGTTTGATTCATTCCTATAGCATATTTTGCTTATTCCTTATATCTTTTTGCATTATATACACTTGACCCTATGTGTATCAATCCCATAGAAGGATTTTTTCTAATTGTTATCATGTTGGTCACTATGGGCATTTGAAGTTCATTGTCTCTTCCATAGATAGTAAGTTTTTTGAGCTAGTCCATATGCGAACCTATTCTCTTTTGTATCGACTCTTTCTCCTTCATGATCCAAAGTACATAGTGCATTTTATTGAACTTATCACATGCCAATAAGATCTTTTTGAGTGTCCATAAGATCAAGGGCTTCTCTTGTGCCGGTTGGCTGGACCAAACCTCGTCGCTTTGCAACTCACATTTCTACCTCCTACAAGCTTCTCCAAGTTCTTTCAGTGGTATTAGAGCTAGATCATGATCGGTGATGGCTTTCCTCAATGACCGAGAATCTTGATCGATAAAACTACGTGGCTTGGCAAATTAGAATGGAGGCCTATTTGCAAGGTAGAAATCTTTATGGAAGTGTAGCAAGTTATGAAGCTATGCTTATTCCAAGATCCGAAGGAGGACCTACACAAGAGGAGATAGATAATCTCACACTTTGGTGTGCAAGGGATGCTCAAGCAAGGTCCTACATACTAAATTCTATCTCTGACTTTCTATCACCCCATATTAGAGGATGCAAGACATCTCAAGAGACTTGGGCTGCCCTCAAGACTTTCTTTTCTGCTAGTACCAAAGCAAGAAGGAATCATCTTTGGAACAAGTTCAACCAAATGAAGAAGAAACCTAAAAAGACCATCATAGAGTTTGATACCAAGGTAAAGGAGGTTGCGGATTAGTTAGCATCCATTGGAGAGTTGATTGAAGAAGAGGCTATCATGGGGCTTAAGCAATAGCAATCCTTCACGACGGCTTATGATCTCATCATGGACGTGAAAAATCGAGACCAACATCTTTCATGGACAACTCTTCAATCAAGAGGCCAAAAATAGCATAAAGGAAGTTAACTCCTATCATGGTAATTCAACTAGTGCTCTATATGCAAATAAGAAGGAAAAGAAGCAAAAACGCAAGAAGAAGGAAGATGGTGAAGAGGAGACCTCCCAAGCCAACTGCACACGCAAGAGAAAGTGGAAAGGGAAGAAGAAATAGTCAAATCATGACAAAGCCAAAGGTGAGAATGTTAAACCTTGTCTCATCTATGATAAGACCAATCACACCACTCAGAAAAGTTTGTTCAATGGGAAGACCCAGAAATGAAGTAGAAGAGCTGAGTATGGTAGCAATAGAGGCAGAGGTGGACACAAATTTATAAATAACAATAGAGGCTATAATAGAAGGGAATTCAATAATTATTCAGAAGATCAACCACATAAAGAATCATTGCTTCTTATGAATCTAAGCCACAAAGAAGGTAAAGAAGATGACCATTTGTTCTATGTAGATTCAGGATGTTCGAATCATATTGCAGGCAACATTGCTCTTCTATTTGATTTGGAAAGTCCAAAGCATAGACATGAAGTACAACTAGGGGATGACACAAAGCACAATGTGGAGAAGATTGTTGGTGGTTGAGTTGCATTCTTTCTACTTCTAAATGTGTGAAATACAATAAATGTACATTCCAACCATGATGAGCTTCAAGTGTACAAATGCGATGAACAATTTTCATTCGTTGTCGGGTTCAAAGTGTCGGCGCGGAAGCAACTGTCGGTGGATCAGGTCGACCGCCAAAAATACGGTGCACGCAGGGTGCTTGGAGCAACTCAAGTACGATGAGAATCAAAGAACAACTATAAACTCAGAGAAATATTTAATTCAATAAATACAAATTCTTATTAAATAGGATAACATCACTTTCTTAAGTCTTGACAGTTCATGTTCGATTGTTATCGATCAACTTGCGAATTAAAAAAATCCAATTCAATTCACAGAGCAAATTAATACTTCAATGTCAAGTCAATGTTTGAAGACTTAGGTTTGACATACGAATATACTCCCGAAAATTGATCAGTTCAAATTGAAAGAATGATCGGAAAAGCTTTAGAACTATGTTTCATAACAGAAGCCTGTAATTCACCAATCGACTTTGGCAAAAAAAAAATGTTTCACTTGGGACTTCTCAATAGTTAGATTCAATTCATGTACTCAATCTCTTCATTTGGCGCGTCTGGACTATAGCTCTCATGGTGTGTGAGTAAGATGACTATGTGAAATAAACGTTTTTCAGACTTCGCATTGAATACGTAAAAGGGAGAGGGTGTTTTAAGAGCGATTTACTTTCAAGAAAATAAACGTTCAAAGTCTATCGAACATATAAGGTGAAAGTAAACTTTTGATAAATCTAAAGGTTCGTTTTGTGTTTCTCGGTCATTGAAGTCATCTAATCATTTGACTGTTAACTACGCAAGTCCGTGTTGAGTATTAGATACACTAGTCAACTACTAATCTTTAGCAGCATCAGTAGCAATTGCCACAATTCATGGGAACAAGGGTGAAGTTAACGCATAGAGATGATCCGCCAGCTATCAGCGGTATGCAGACTCATGTATATGCTCGAAAATGTTGTCGTAAATTTTTTACAGCAAATGCTTCATGATCAATGAAAACGCAGTGTCTCTGAAAAGATTTGTGACATTTTTCTCTATCAGATGTTTGCACAGAAAAATGGTTGCCATGTCAAAAATTCAGATTGTTGGCACAACAACAATCCCTCAACCTTCCACAACTTCATTTTGAAATTTTCCGTTCACCAAGAATTCTGTTGCATCAAAGAATTCATGTAAAGTTTTTCACGTGCAGGCTCTGTTTACCAATGATAAAGTATGTCTTCATGCTATTCGTGGAGCATTTCTCTGATGGATATTCGTGTCAGCCATGGAAGAGCTTAGATGACGTTCGAAGCAAGATTCATATGACCTCTTAGGAAATGATAAATAACACGCTCTTTATATAAATATATATTAAACGTTTTCTTACAATATAAGTAATGATGTACCTACCAAATAAAAGGAATCAACAAAGTTCAGTGCGTTGAATTAATTTCGATGCATTAATCTTTGAATAGAATATAGATTCAAAGGTGTTGAAGGCTGCGCTAATGTGCGTGAGACTCATCAATTCACATAGAAATAATTACATTTTTGAAAATCATTGACAAATTGACAAGAGATGTGATATGTGTGTTCATTCACGGTACAGAGATAAAAAAAAACAACGCCTAGGAATTAAATGTGAATCTAATATGGAAAACATTCATAGTTTTAATCAAACAACGTATACTTAGTTTGAAATACAACTCGAAAGTATATCTGAATGAACTTTCTACAGCGATTCAAATACAGGGTACTCTGGGAAAACAAAGATACCATCGTACCTTTTCAGCGTCAGATCATACATCCACAGCATTGTCAAATCCAGACCAGGAAAAAAAACTCACCACCAGGACTTTACATCGTAAAACATTAGTGATAATCAAAAAATGTCTGAGCAAATTCTTGTCAGATATCATCTTCGGTAAAATCCGCTATCACACAGTAATATACTGTTGTGAATTTCCAGTGATGGTTACATGCCTTGGCCTTTCTTCCCTTTTACTGTTGGAGCGCATAGATCATGGTCGACGATGGAAATACAGATCTAGAAGTGTGCGCCCAAAGTAAATTGTTAATCGTTCGATGAATAGCGCCCCCTTGCGCATGCACATCCCTTCTCCGTATGCATGTGATTCCCCTTCTGATGACCTTCCATCCCCTTCAGCGATCCACCTCTCCCTTCTTATCGTCAATGTTCACGAGCTCCCTTCGCTAACTGATTATCCCCCCTTTTCCGGTACAGAACTGCCTCTATAAATTCCTTACCTGCATGAATGCCCTCTCCACTCCTTTAGAACTACTTTTTCTCTGTTGTCTGATCCTCTCCTTTCTCCCAAAAGCATACGTTGGCCTTCATCTCCCCAAAACAAACTCGTCGTAGCTTTTTTTTTTGAGTGGAAAAGTATTGCTTTATCTTTACAGCCTTCTACACTCAATCATTGATAAACTCATTAAGCTAATGGCCCACACCATGCTCACGACAATGAAAATGCTTGACCTCCACTTCAATATTTGATCGACATCACTACGAGTTTAATTTTGGAATAAGACTAGCTCTAAATATTTTCAACTTCTCTTCTTCATATTCGTCAAGGAAATTTGACTTTATTCTAAGGTTGATGACCGGTTCTCTTCAAAGAGTGTTCAATTGCTTTGCTTTGCAAATACTTCGGCTTTTATATGAGCTGCCAAGTCTTCATCGAGTTGGGGAGAGAGAGATCTCTCTGACATCTGCCCCCACCAAACCTGTGCATCCTCCGGATGCGCCAAATATCCTGAGAATAAACCTGTTTTTTGCTTCATGATAAAAGTCAATTTCATCGCATAATATGTGCATGGGTTTCAAAATCAAAGTGCCTTATGCATGGCTGCGTAATTAGCCCTATTTATATGCACACTTGAAAATGCATGTATAAACTGAATGGTGCAATCAATAAAGAGAATGGCTTCTGATGGTGAGGCTTGTGCACTCACTCACATACATAACAATGTGGAATTACATAAATCCTTACAATCACTCTTATGTGCAAGGGTAATACTCAATCTGTGCCTAAATGCATGGTCATGTAGTGTGACCCTACTATGCATACTTTATGTGCATTTTCAAAATTATGGTGCATATGAGGTAAGAGCTTTTGATGAAGAGGTTTTCAACTTTTTCACAGATTTCATAATGCATTTTTACAATTTGATAATGGTGCCAATGAACGTGCACCTAAGGGCAAAACTCAATATGTGTTCATACATAATTTAATGCATACTTGAAATGCACGCTTAAATAAATGGTGCAAAACTGGAAGTACAAGGTTTTTCCTATTCTACTCGTGAAGAAAATCTTTATTGTCAACAAACTCCCATTCTTCATCTTGAACCTGAAAAATATCGTAAAAAAATAAATTCGTGAAAGAAACATAAGTATTAGCACATTTCAACCAAATTTTTCAATTCAAAACTTCTAGATGGTTCATCTGTAAAACTCCCAAAGTAACATTAAGTTGAATTTTGTAGCTTTCATCATATCATCATTTCTTGCTTGACCTGCATTAAACCACTCAAAACATTGATTAGAAAAGCAATATTTAAATCATTAATGAAATTCATAAGTTTAAATTTTGTAAAACAATTCCGATATAAATACCTTTTTGATAAGGAAGTGGGTTGTAACTCCCATATAAATACCTTTTTGATGAGGAAGTAGGTTGTAACTCCCATATAAATACCTTTTTGATGAGGAAGTAGGTTGTAACTCCCATATAAATACCTTTTTGATGAGGAAGTAGGTTGTAACTCCCATATAAATACCTTTTTGATGAGGAAGTAGGTTGTAACTCCCATATAAATATTCTTCATGGATAGAAAACATTCACAAAATGTCATAATTATAAAAAAGAATGTGGACTATTTCTCGGTTTGAACGTGTCATCTGTATGCAATAATAATTTTATAAAAAACTTCTTATCAAATTCCTTTTTCATAAGAAAACCAAAACAATTTGATTCATCTTTTCTTGTCAAATATATTAATCATTTCTTAGTTTAATCATTTCTTAATTTAATCATTTCTTCTATTTTCTTCAATGGTACATTCTTAGTTTTCTTGTTAAGTTTTAAAGGTTTTGATTGTTGTGAATTTATATTCATTTTGTTTTCAATTTGTTTAATTATATGATCAAGAAGTTGCTTGTCTATTTCATGTGTTTGTTTGTTTTGATTCATAATACTTTGTTTGGTCTCTTCTTGTTTAATTCCTTCTTCTTTAACTTGATTAGATTCATGTTTGTGAAATTGAGTTTGAAGTTGTTTAAGCTTGACTTGATCAAACAAATTCTCATTAGCAAGGAGCATTGGATCAAGTGAAATCTGTACATTATTAAGTTTCCTTGCTCCTACTTGTATTTCATGTTCAAAATCACCTAGATCAATTTCCAATTGCTCTTCTATAATCGATTTTTGATCTTCTTCCTTTAGTTTTATCATTTTGATTTCTTCTTTTAACTCTTGGTTTTGGTTTGATGTCCTCTCTCTTATTTCTTCTTTTGTTTGAATGTTCATATGTATGATAGGCTTCCATACTTTTTTACTTTCACATGGATTAGGTTTAGTTTGAATCTCCTTAAATAGTTCTTTCATTCCACCCCTTCCTAGATTTAATTTTAAAGGTGATCGATCCTGATAATTACAAATTTTCCTTTCAAATTCAACCACTAGTTTCCGTTTTCGTGCATCTTCATATGACCTGCAATTCCAGAATAAATGGCCATATTGATCGCACCAAAAACACTGCAAAGGTCTCATTTGAGTCCTATTTGATGGTCTTAATGAATGTCTACAACTAGATTTTCTACAATCATAAGCATGTGTTATAGATGAAGGATCTATAAACAAACTTTGGCTCATTCCCTCCTTTTCATGCTCACATTTAGCTAGCTCTAATTCTTGTATTCGTTTAGATAATATTTCATACTTCTGGTTCATTTCTTGAAACTCAGCATTCATTTCCTCTTTCCAAGTTCTAAGACTAGTTCTTACTACTTGTAAAGTCTCTGGCATAGCTTCAAGCGTATCATTTAAAGTCAAAATCATTCTGAATGTCTTTTGTAGAGCTTCATTGGCCTTGTTTTCTCTTTCTATGAATTTATCTTCCCATGTTCTCAAATGTTGATCTATCAATGCGTTCACATATGTTTCATCAATAACAATACTCTTTGAATTATGCTCTTGTAAATTAATTTCAAAAGCTTCTTTACATTGATGTATATTTTTCATGTTTGTACGTTGCTTTTGTTTACCCATGACTCACGCTTGAATATTAAAGAAGCACCAAATAAACGAAAACCAAGCTATGAGGTTATACATACATCACACCTACATTACTTGGCATTAAGTTGAGAAAAAAGTCTAGAAACAGGTACCTGAGCTGCAAGGCCGTTTGTTCACGTCGGGTTCACCAATGTCGGGTTCAAAGTGTCGGCGCGGAAGCAACTGTCGGTGCATCAGGTCGACCGCCAAAAATACGGTGCACGCAGGGTGCTTGGAGCAACTCAAGTACGATGAGAATCAAAGAACAACTATACACTCAGAGAAATATTTAATTCAATAAATACAAATTCTTATTAAATAGGATAACATCACTTTCTTAAGTCTTGACAGTTCATGTTCGATTGTTATCGATCAACTTGCGAATTAAAAAAATCCAATTCAATTCACAGAGCAAATTAATACTTCAATGTCAAGTCAATGTTTGAAGACTTAGGTTTGACATACGAATATACTCCCGAAAATTGATCAGTTCAAATTGAAAGAATGATCGGAAAAGCTTTAGAACTATGTTTCATAACAGAAGCCTGTAATTCACCAATCGACTTTGGCAAAAAAAAAATGTTTCACTTGGGACTTCTCAATAGTTAGATTCAATTCATGTACTCAATCTCTTCATTTGGCACGTCTGGACTATATCTCTCATGGTCTGTGAGTAAGATGACTATGTGAAATAAACGTTTTTCAGACTTCGCATTGAATACGTAAAAGGGAGAGGGTGTTTTAAGAGCGATTTACTTTCAAGAAAATAAACGTTCAAAGTCTATCAAACATATAAGGTGAAAGTAAACTTTTGATAAATCTAAAGGTTCGTTTTGTGTTTCTCGGTCATTGAAGTCATCTAATCATTTGACTGTTAACTACGCAAGTCCGTGTTGAGTATTAGATACACTAGTCAACTACTAATCTTTAGCAGCATCAGTAGCAATTGCCACAATTCATGGGAACAAGGGTGAAGTTAACGCATAGAGATGATCCGCCAGCTATCAGCGGTATGCAGACTCATGTATATGCTCGAAAATGTTGTCGTAAATTTTTTACAGCAAATGCTTCATGATCAATGAAAACGCAGTGTCTCTGAAAAGATTTGTGACATTTTTCTCTATCAGATGTTTGCACAGAAAAATGGTTGCCATGTCAAAAATTCAGATTGTTGGCACAACAACAATCCCTCAACCTTCCACAACTTCATTTTGAAATTTTCCGTTCACCAAGAATTCTGTTGCATCAAAGAATTCATGTAAAGTTTTTCACGTGCAGGCTCTGTTTACCAATGATAAAGTATGTCTTCATGCTATTCGTGGAGCATTTCTCTGATGGATATTCGTGTCAGCCATGGAAGAGCTTAGATGACGTTCGAAGCAAGATTCATATGACCTCTTAGGAAATGATAAATAACACGCTCTTTATATAAATATATATTAAACGTTTTCTTACAATATAAGTAATGATGTACCTACCAAATAAAAGGAATCAACAAAGTTCAGTGCGTTGAATTAATTTCGATGCATTAATCTTTGAATAGAATATAGATTCAAAGGTGTTGAAGGCTGCGCTAATGTGCGTGAGACTCATCAATTCACATAGAAATAATTACATTTTTGAAAATCATTGACAAATTGACAAGAGATGTGATATGTGTGTTCATTCACGGTACAGAGATAAAAAAAAACAACGCCTAGGAATTAAATGTGAATCTAATATGGAAAACATTCATAGTTTTAATCAAACAACGTATACTTAGTTTGAAATACAACTCGAAAGTATATCTGAATGAACTTTCTACAGCGATTCAAATACAGGGTACTCTGGGAAAACAAAGATACCATCGTACCTTTTCAGCGTCAGATCATACATCCACAGCATTGTCAAATCCAGACCAGGAAAAAAAACTCACCACCAGGACTTTACATCGTAAAACATTAGTGATAATCAAAAAATGTCTGAGCAAATTCTTGTCAGATATCATCTTCGGTAAAATCCGCTATCACAGAGTAATATACTGTTGTGAATTTCCAGTGATGGTTACATGCCTTGGCCTTTCTTCCCTTTTACTGCTGGAGCACATAGATCATGGTCGACGATGGAAATACAGATCTAGAAGTGTGCGCCCAAAGTAAATTGTTAATCGTTCGATGAATAGCGCCCCCTTGCGCATGCACATCCCTTCTCCGTATGCATGTGATTCCCCTTCTGATGACCTTCCATCCCCTTCAGCAATCCACCTCTCCCTTCTTATCGTCAATGTTCACGAGCTCCCTTCGCTAACTGATTATCCCCCCTTTTCCGGTACAGAACTGCCTCTATAAATTCCTTACCTGCATGAATGCCCTCTCCACTCCTTTAGAACTACTTTTTCTCTGTTGTCTGATCCTCTCCTTTCTCCCAAAAGCATACGTTGGCCTTCATCTCCCCAAAACAAACTCGTCGTAGCTTTTTTTTTTGAGTGGAAAAGTATTGCTTTATCTTTACAGCCTTCTACACTCAATCATTGATAAACTCATTAAGCTAATGGCCCACACCATGCTCACGACAATGAAAATGCTTGACCTCCACTTCAATATTTGATCGACATCACTACGAGTTTAATTTTGGAATAAGACTAACTCTAAATATTTTCAACTTCTCTTCTTCATATTCGTCAAGGAAATTTGACTTTATTCTGAGGTTGATGACCGGTTCTCTTCAAAGAGTGTTCAATTGCTTTGCTTTGCAAATACTTCGGCTTTTATATGAGCTGCCAAGTCTTCATCAAGTTGGGGTGAGAGAGATCTCTCTGACATCGTGATGTGGGTGCAAAGGTCTAATCAAAATCAATGTCTTTCTTTCTTTCAAAATAGGCTTGTGGGTGCAACAAGCCTATTTTTATACATGTCAACTATTCCATTAGGTCTATGCCCATTCGGTGTCAATGGCATTTTTCTTGGAGGAAAATCACATAAATATGAGTTTATAAGAACAATGAGATATATATGCACCAAAACCTGAATGGCGGAGTGTGGAGCTATCAATGACTCCAAAAATTACATATAATCTTATGAGAGGTCCTATCAAAGTTGAGGATATCAACGTGAATTGTGAAAACAAGGTTTGATAACATATTGACATGGGAATGTTAAAGAAAAACAAAACATGCATGTGAACCCTTCTTAATGTATGTAAGAGATTTCTCAATGAACTGAGCCATTCCTCAAAATTATCTCGTAGGCTATTCTTCCTCACATAAGAACTGGTGTATCCGATTGCTCCCTCAGGATTGTTGCCCTTGCAGTCTTCTGCAATTAGTAGTTGTCCTTCATATTCGGTGTAGAGTCTTGAGTAGCTAATTGATAGTCGTCATTCATATTTGGTGTAGAGTGTTGAGTAGGTTTGTCTTTATTTCTTGAAGTCTTTCATGTAAGCTTAATTAACTTGTGCTCCTGTAGCTTCCCATATACAGTACGACTCCCGCCACTTGTGTGTATAATGCGATGTCTGCAACTTGTAAACTCATGAAACATAATGCATGGAGTCTATGCACAGATTATATCTTACTCATATGCAGTGAACACTTTATATTTGAGAGTTCTCAATAGATGGCGAAATAAGGGAATGACTTATGACATGATATCATCATGTCAGCATCATATTGTCCTCAACATATAAGGGTATGCACATCTACCAAATAGCATTCTTATGTATACAAACAACAGGTGTATGTATGTAAATCATATTGACAGTAAACAAAAATTGTGAGCATTGTCATGTTATCTATCCATATGAATGATCGTGATCAAAAGAAAACTATGAGCGCTTTCATATACTGAATAAAAAGTCATTCATGATGCTCCACACCATTCAAAATTTCTACGCATGCATTGTTTTCAATAACTTGTTATGTACTATTGAAAAATGCATAATAGTACCATCAAAAAACATGCAAAATGAATACATAAAAGAGCACCATGACATCTAATTCAGAGCAACATATACAACTGCATATTACAGAAGCAAGGAAGAGCGCAGTAGATAAATAATGAGCTCCATGCAATGATAGTATCTATAATTCTCTGTAACACGTAGCTACTAAAAGTCGTGCACACAGTAAGAATTAGCCAGCTAGTATTGTTTCTATACTCTGAGTATATGTGCAAGTTAATACTTGATTATCACAAGATAGGAGATGTGTCATACGTGATTATCACGTACGACAACAGATAAGTGTATTGACATAAATACCAAGAGTTAAATGTAAAGGGGTCGACAACAGATATAAGCGTAAAATGCATGGTCACCCAACAATTCTATTCTCTTCTAATCCTTATATATAGGTAGATTACAGTGATGAAAGAGCACCGTGTGAGCTCTTCTTACTAAATTCCATTTCCTTAAATCAAGGAGAAACAGTCATTACTTTCCATATTTACTTTGATTGATAAAAGTCGTGCAACTTCCTAGGAGTTAATTATGCAAGGTTTTCACTATGTGCGCAAGTGATGAATTTTTCTTTTCTCTTTTTGAATGCTAAATAAAACTCATAAGACCGGAGTCACATGAGTGATGTTTAAAGAAAAATATCAAAGGGATATGAATTTGGAGATTGCTTGGTCCAAGAGCTCCCCTTCAATCTTCAAATTCATTTTTTCGCTTTGTTGTCTTTTTCCTCTCTTGTTTTGCTTTTCTTTTCATCTCCCCTTTGATATGATCTTCCTTGTGCCTTGAACCCTTCTAGATCTGATTTTTCTTCCTTCTTCCTTTTCTTTATGTGTCTTCATAGTTGAGCCATATTGATGTAGATATAGTCTTTCTAGGACCCTGATGTTGGTGTTGATGTAGTCTTCTTATAGTTGAGATATAGATCCTGCATGTGATCTTCTTTTGAACCCTTTTTTGGTTGATGAAGTTCCTTCTTTGGTTTTCCATAGTTGTTGTTGGTTGGCATTTCATGTAAATGGCTCTTTGAGGTAACTTTGATCTTTCATGCTTTCCATATGTTGATTCCTCTTCCATGCGCTAGCATCCTTTCTACAATTGTAGTTGATGCCTTTTCAATTGATTTCCAAGTAATAGCTTTTGTGCTCCTTTAAGATGGCTGTAGTGATTGGTGCTCTTCTACGTTGTTTGTGACCTTATTTTTTATCTCTATGTAGTAGATTTCTTTTCTCCCCTTGTTATTGTTGTTTTCTTCATAAGCTGATGTCGTCCATTCATGTAGTCTTTTCCTCCATTTAGTCGATCTTTGCTTCGAGAGTAACTTCCTTTTGGTTGGTTGTCTTCTTCTTCTTTTGACGTTGATTCTTCCTTCAAGAGTGTAGTCCTTGTTGTATGTTGATGATGAATCTTTCTTCAAGAGTATCTCTCCTTCAATTTCAAGACACTTCTATATGGTTTTATTTGTAATGTGTAAGCTTTACATAAGACTTTAAGAGCTTGATACATAAGCTCTTTATAATGATGATCATTTGATCATAATACATGATGGAAGCTTCAAACAAGTTACAAAGCTACAAAGTGCTTTATCTATGTCTTTTGCCATTTAGGTATAAAAATTTAACTTTGTCCAATGCAAAGTTCCGAGGCACTGGTTTTCCCTCACTCATCTTGGAGCGAGCATTGTTCTAGCTCTAGATTGATTCTATTCCTTCACTTGTTTGATGACTTCTTTTACATGAAGTTAATCAGGATCTCAACTATTTGTTGTATTCCTTTACATGAGGAAATGAAGTTAATCAAGATTTCAGCTTCTTGATTAAGCTCCATTCTGATTTCACCTTCTATGTGAAGAAACAAGTGCTCACACAACTTGTAATGTGCTCAACTATTTGTTTTTACAATGAGGGGATTTGAATGTTTTTATTAGCTTTTACAAGGAATTTAATGTGTGTGATAATGTGTAGCCTTTGAATGACGCTTTATAAATGAAAGTCCATACAACTTTTATGTTTTGTATATGAATATAAGTCAAATTGACTTATAGTAGCACATCTAGAAGTGCTTATGTCTCTCCAAGTAGAGTAGAGTAATTTCTTACCTTTGTTTAAGTGTGTTGAATATACTTTTCCTTCTTCTTCTTTGTGAGAAGGTCTTCTTCTTCTTCTTCTTTGAGTGTGTTGAATGTACTTCCTTCATCTTCCCAAGGTGAGGAAGTCTTCAATTCAAGTGCGTTGGATGCACTTTTCTTCATCTTCCTTTGATTCTTTCAATGGAGAAGTGAGCTTCATGATGAGCTCTTTGGGTAGTGATGTTCACAGTCCTTGCCTCGATCACTTGAATTATTTTCTTTTAATCTTCTTCAATGATGAAAGAGTGCTTATATAGCACTTGGCTGCAAATACACTTTTTGATGGATATGTGCTTGAATAGCACTTGACTACAAATACGAGTTTTTTCTTTTTACTTTGTGTACATATCTCAATATAGAGAAAGTGGAGCTTGAGAGGTACATATCAATGGACATGAGATCTATGTGATCTTCTTTTTATACAAACGTATATGATAGAGAGTAACTTTTAGTATGACATAGGTTTCTATGAGAAGGCTTAGAATGCTAGAGAATGTGGTATCTCCAAGATAGAACATGTGTGAGCATTGATCCTAACTAGTTTTAAGTGCACTCCGATCTTAGAAAATGAATACTATCAAGGAAGAACCCAAATTGATATACATTACCAAATGCATGCTTCTAACGAAGAATGCCTTCTTGATTGTTGAAATGGAGTCTTTGGAGAAAGTATTTTCAACTCTTAGGAGCTTTACCACGAGCATCTTTTAATCGTCCAATACTCCATCCTTGAACCTTGTGAGTTGTGTAAGTCTTTAATATATCTTTGCTTAAAATCATTTGTGTTTTGATGTGATCCTTGCCTTGAGCCTTGAATCCAAGCCTTCATTGAAAATGGTCTTCAATGCCGGATATTGAGATTTGCTTCTTTATTCTATGCTTTTCTCCATAGCTTGATGATGATAGCCTCCTATGATACCGATTCTTCAAGACACTTCTTCATGACCTTTGACATTCCAAAGAGAGTTGCATGTAGCCTTGAATAGAAAGCTTGAGATATCCTTGAATCCTTGCATGGTTGACTTGCAATGGAAATGTCCTATATCATATTTGTTGTTGAAGTAGATAGCACATTATTTCCATTAATATGGAATCAAGCCAAGTTTCTTCATATTCTCCTTGTGTGAAAAAGGTAGATGATTTACATAACATAAGATTCATAAAGCTTCATGAATATAACCTCCATGTGCCTCATGTACAATAGATACAATGAATGATTCTTTGAGGCCTCAGTTGAGCCATGAAAAACATAATAGCATTTTGCAACACCACTTGAGTAATCATAGAATCATTTTCCCAAGAAGCAAATGAAGAAATGATATAAGTAATTCCAAAAGCGTTTCTCATGATCAGATGAGATGGACGAAGGTAAAGCTTATGTAGCTTGTTAAGCATGATAACCTAATTCTGAAGACAACATGAAATGAAGAGCATTTTTGTCTGGAAAAAATGTGAAACTTATTTTGAAACACATTGTTTTTTGTAGTTTGATAAACAATCTTTTTGTCGCTGGAGCCGGAAAACAATCCTCCATTAGCTTCATGATCAAGTCAACTCATAAGATAGGCGATAGACTTGACATTCGTAAAGAGCACATGACAAGCATGAACATATGAACATGCAAATAAATGTCTTTTAGTAGAAACCACCATGTTGTATCCACTTGTAACATTCCCTCGTTGACTTTGAGTAGAACCATGTAGAGCATGTGTAGCATGTATAACATAGACCTTTGATGTAGTTGAAATTGGATGTCGTGAGCTTCTTACTTCATAGAACTTGGATGCATTCTTCCAATGCAAACTGATTTACCTTGCTCCGTTGACAATTCTCCAATATGAGATATTAAGAGGGATTTGGCTATGACTATGGAAGGTTATAGCGAGACTTTGATACCACTATGAGTTTATAAGAACAATGAGATATATATGCGCAGAAATGTGGATGGAGGAGTGTGGATCGATCAATGACTCCAAAAATTACATATAACCTGAAGAGAGGTCCTATCAAAGTTGAAGATATCAACGTGAATTGTGAAAACAAGGTTCAATACATATTGACATGCGAATGTTAAAGAAAAAAGAAACATGCATGTGAACCCTTCTTAATGTAGAGATTTCTCAATGAACTGAGAGAATTTTTGAAATTATCTCATGGGCTGTTCTTCCTCACATAAGAAGTGTTGTATCCGATTGCTCCATCATGATTGTTGCCCTTGTGGTCTTCTGCAATTGGTAGTTGTCCTTCATATTCGGTGTAGAGTCTTGAGTAGCTAATTGATAGTCGTTGTTCATATTTGGTGTAGAGCCTTGAGTAGCTTTGTCTTTATTTCTTGAAGTATGTCATGTAAGATCAATTGACTTTTACTCCTATAGCTTCGCATATACAGTACGACTCCTGCCTCTTGTGTGTATAATGCGATGTTTGCAACTTGTAAAACTCATGAAAAATAATGCGTAGATTATATCTTACTCATATGCAGCGAACACTTTATATTTGAAAGTTCTCAACAGATGGCGAAATAAGGGAATGACTTATGACATGATATTATCATGTCAACATCATATCATGCTCAACATGTAACGGTATTCACACAATTAGCATTCCTATGTATACAAACAACACGTGTATATATGTAAATCATATTGACCATAAACAAAAATTGTGAGCATTGTCATGTTATCTATCCAGCATGCATTGTTTTCAAGAACTTGCTATGTACTATTGAACACTGCATAATAGTACTATCAAAAAAACATGCAAAATGAATACATAAAAGAGCAGCATGACGTCTAATTCAGAGCAACATATACAACTGCATATTATAGAAGCAAGGAATAGTGCAAGAGATAAATAATGAGCTTCATGCAATGATAGTATCCATAATATTCGTAACACATAGCTACTATGAGTCGTGCACACACTATGAATTAGCAAGATAGTATTGTTTCTATACTCTAAGTATATGCGCAAGTTATTACTTGATTATCACAAGATAGGAGATGTGCAGTACATATCACAAGAGAGGAAATGTATTGACATAAAGACCAAGAGACAAATGTAAAGGGGTCGACAAGAGATATAAGTGTAAAATGCATGGTTGCCCAACAATTCTATTCTCTTCTAATCCTTATATACAGGTAGATTACAATGGCGAAAGAGCACCACATGAGCTCTTCTTATGAAATTCCATTTCCTTAAATCAAGGAGAAACAGTCATGACTTTCCATATTTCCTTTGATTGACAAAAGTCTTGCAAATTCCTAGGAGTGAATTATGCAAGTCTTTTACTACGTGCGCAAGTGATGCATTTTTCTTTTTTCTTTTTGGATGCTAAATAAAACTCATAAGACCGGATTCACATGAATGATGTTTACAGAAAAATATCTAAGGGATATGAATTTGGAGATTGCTTGCTCCAACAATAAAGAAGAAGTACCATTCTTCATAATAGCATCATAATCTGATTGCATAGGAGCCATCCAAATTTCTGAATTTTGTGCTTCATCAAAAGAAACAAGCTCAATCACATGACAAAGACAAGAGAAAGCCATTGAATAGCAATCTCATAAAAAAAAAAACACAATGAGAGCCTCACTGAGTATCATATCACTGACATGCACCTAATTTGTTAACTTATAAAGTTTGTGCTGGCCATTTGGGCATAGTTTTTGCCTTGTCTATATCAGCCCTCACCTCAATAAGTGCATCACGTAAATGTGCATCACAAATGGAATGATATGCATCATCCTGTGAAACATCTACAGATTTACAAGTTGCCTCCTTGGAGCTAGCACTTGATGGTCCACTTGTAAAAAGAGGCAAGAAAGTTTCATACACATTTTAGGAGCTCATTGATGTCTCCTTAGTACATGAAAGTAATGGCTGAATTGCATCTTCCACAAAGCCAACATCATAACTACCAAGATGCATTTAATCTCTAAATGATACGGACGATAGCATTTGCTCTCATAACTATACCCAACCAAAATAATTTTACTACTTTATCATCAAATTTTATGCTTTATTAATCAGGTATTAATGCATATGCCAGACAACCAAAGACATGTACATGAGGAACTGATGGCTTGCGACCATGTCAAGCCTCATATACAGTGATAGACTATAGTGATTTGGTTGGAAGACATTTAATTCCCTCTAGATGAGAATGAAGGATGCTCATTTTACATGCTGTAAGATTTTCAATGAAAACAAGAAAGTGTTTGAAGAACATAAACACTTCAGAGTTCTTTTTCAATGGTAACACCCATCATGCCTAAAAAAATCATCAATAAAAGTCATGAAGTAAAGGTAGGTCCCAAAAGAATGTGTTTGCATTGGATGTTAGACATCACAGTGAACAAGCTCCAACTTTTGACTAGCTTGTATTCAACCATCTTTGGGGAAAGATGAACATTGTATTTTCTTGAGAATACATCCTTCACATACATGTTTACTAGGTGTCTTCAGTTTGGGTAGAAAGGATACCATTTTAGATCTTCGTAGCCATAGAAAACTATCAAAATTTACATAACCAAAGCATGCATCCCAAAGGTTTGAATTTGAGATAGCTTGAGAATCTTGAACTCTACATGCTAAATCATTTGCACAATCTATGAGATTATATAACACGTGACATAAAATGCTAGAAGGAATAATAACATTGCCATTTGATAGATTATGGTCTATACATCTCTGATCCACAAATTTGACAACCAAGATGCTCCTTGCTGATGATGAAAATAAGTACATATTTGTCTTGATCCATGGCACAAACAGAGAATCTCACAATGTGAAAGAATTATTATCAAAAGTAGTCAGAATTATCTTACCAATTCCCATTACAAGATAAGAGGAGTTGTTAGTTCATGTGATAGTGTTCCTTGTAGGGGTAGTCTCAAGTGAGCTACATAACTATGCTACAAGGTAATATGTTTAATTACCCTAATGTGAAAGTACTAAAAATCTAGCTCTATTATAGACATACACTATTTATGAGAAGATGATTCATAATGGTAATAGTAGTAAATGCCCATTCTTTATTCTGCACAAGATTAGCACACTTTGTTTTAGGTCTAGAGGCTTCTACAACAACTATTCTAGTCCCTTTCTTCTTTGCGTCTTTTCCAACTAGTTTTAAATAATTGATTATGACATGATCATTTGATTTCCAATATTTGCAGAACCATTTTTACTTTTCTATTTTCTTCTCATCTTTTGTTCCCCTTTTGATTGTGTAGAATTAGCATATCTTTTCTTACTAGATGAGCTCCATTCACTTTCAACCTTCATGCTAGCAAAGAAAGCTTAATTTGCAATATGCATAATGGATCTATTCTGCCTAGATTAATCTCCTTGCAATAAAATAAATACTAACTCCATTAAGGAATTCATATTTCCTTTCATAATCAATCGAAGAAAAGAAGCAAAACTCTTGTATGAATCTTGAAGAACGATAAGAATAGTGTTCATACATGAACTATCTATCAAAACTTCATCTACAGAAGTCAAATGCTCTTTCAAATCTTTGATATTTTTCAAAACATTGTTCATAGAATCTCCTTTATTCTTATGCTCACTCTCCATCCATTTTCTGAGGTAAGCCACATAAGCCTCATTTCTTGCCTCTTACAAATCTTAGAATGTCATTCTATGTTTTTGGTTGAGTCATTTAAGTTTCATTCTCAATGCAATTTTGCTCAAGTAGATGAACCTCTTGATCTCCCTTTTGATGCACTTATTGACCTCCCTTCTGATTCAAGTGTATGTGGAGCAAAGGATCTTAGCAAAAAAGGAAGAAAGACAAAGCACGTGCAATCTACATTTTAAGAGAAGGCCTCATGAAGTAAGTAAAAAAAGAATTCAATTTCTTACTTCGGATAGACGAATTGCATTGGATATTGTTCAAGATTGTTGTGGTTTGAAATGTTTGTATATGTTAGGAATGAGGAAACTAAAGCACCTAAGAGAGAAACTCCTCCACTTAGATAGTGAAAGTCAGGATATATACCTTGTTTCTCACATGCAGATGATTGAGGATAACATGTCAGTAACACATATTGCTTTTGAATATTACATTAGTCAAGGGATGTGGCGTTGTAGGGCTGCATTTAAAATTGCAATGGGGGTGAATTTTAGAATACATAAGGTTCAAGAGGGGCTTATGAATGGAGATCGCATTTTGGATACATATCATATTAGGAGCAAAGGATCTATTGGAGTTCATGCAATGAATTGGATGATGAACTATTTTAGCTTGCATTGTGAGGTTATGCCTACAACTTGAAGGTTACACTTGTTAGATAACCTTACTCGTCAAGAACTATTTCAAGTATATAAAGAAGATATGAAAAGTAGAAATGAGAAGTATGTGTTGTATCATCACTTTATGCTATTATGGAAGGAAGAGTTTAATAATGTGAGCGTTTAGGAACCATCCTGAGAGTCAAGCTTTAGAAAGAAAGAACGCAATTTATCATCGAAGTAAAGCACTCAAAAGTTTGAAGCATTACATGTGTTTGTTGATTGATGGTATGGATAAAAAAAACATGTTTGCCATATTTTTATCGCATCCCTAAAGATATTGGAGATGAAGTCCTCGTGCAAATGCATTTGGTTGGGGCTTTGGTATACAATGGAACTATAAAGTCCAAGGTTTTCTTCACATATCTGAATGTGCATAATGATCCAAACCTTACGGTTACCGTCATGCATTGAGTTTTGCAATCATGGAAAGGTCTTTTGCCACCAACTCTGTATTTGGAGCTTTATAATACTACAAGAGAATAAAATTTCTATAGTTTTTGGATATTTGTGCATGTTGATAGACAAGTGTTTCAAAAGGTTAAGGTGAATTTCCTTTCAGTGACACAGTCATGATCACATTGATCAAATGTTCAATACTTTCTCTAAGAGGTTGGAATGTAATAATGCTTTTACACTTCCAATATTATCTGAGTTGATTTCAGAAGCATATTCTCAAAAACCTGAAGTTCAACACATTACATAGATTTATGACTTTAAGCACTTTTGCTTATTAGGCCTTGATAAGAGTGCTAAGGTTTTGGCTCCATTGCACAATATTAGTTTCAAACATGTATTCTTGATGAGGGTTGATCACATAACCCTTTCATTTGCAAAGCTGTATTCATGTTCTCTTAGGTGGGAGCCTAAAGATGCATGCATATTCTTGTTGCAAGTTCCTAATTTGTCTGTGTATGGTGCAAAACAAATACCATATGAAGATAAAAAAAATATGGAAAGATGTGGAAATGTGGTTGATCAAAGTAAATGGTGGATGGACATACTTATTGAAACGAAGAGACGTATTGAACGTGCAAAAAAATACACTAGAGATCTAGATGAATCTTAGTGGGATGACTTTTTCAATCATCAAGAAGAGATTATAAAGAATATGATTGCAGGCCATTGGCCAATTGATGTTCCATTCACATGGGATTTTTGTACACCAAGGTCAGTGAATGTGAACCAAGCATGTAATGCAGACTTCAAAGTTTTATGAATCCCCTAGAAAGGAATATTTATGTATGCCCAAGGATGACAAAACACGCTGAAGCAAGATGGCAAAGAAATTTAAAAGAAATAAGTGTTGGAACACTTATTGTTATCCTTGTTCATGGTCATGAGGCTACCAGATCATTTTGGATTGCGAAAGTTTAAGAGTTCAGTAAAGATATTGATGAAAGAAGAATAGAGGCTTTGATAGTGCATTGGTATTACACTAAAAGTAGTAATGCATTCAGAGGTAAATATAACTTGGAAATGGTATGTGAGACCAAACCAACAAGCTCAAGAAAGAAAAAGAACATTTAAAGCACATCCACTCTTAAAATGGATGATGTAGATATTCTTGTTTATGATTTTGCCTTGACAAAGATAGGGCAGTTGAGGAAAACAACCATCAATAGGATAAAGCAGAAGCTTCTAGAGGTATGTGGTACAAATAATGATAGGCAAACAAGAAGATCTATGCATGATCCTATAGAATTTGTTTGTACTTGGATGAAGATAGAGCTCTTGTGGATATAGAAGAAGAAGAAGAGAGCTCTCAACAGTCTTAGACTGCATCAAGTGCATCAGATGATGGGGGCGTAGCCATAGATTAAGAAAGTTGTGAATTGAGTTGAAAATCCAAACATTATTAGTTCTTATATGAATGCTTCTAAGTATTTTTCTTAACAAAACCATGTTCTATAGAAATTTTGAATGACTATCTGATATCGAACGTTGAAAACATGTTCAATGTCTAGTTTGTGTATAAGCTTTTTTATCACTTTTATATTTTTTATGTAGATTTTGGACATGTCAATACTAAATTCAGTGAGATTTTGGCCACATTTCGAGCTTTTTTTTGTTTCTTTTTGAGCAAATGACAAAAAACATAAAAAAATCACATGTTTTCACTTGATTTTTGAAATATGTATACCGGTATAAAGGGTTTTCATACATAAGATGCAATTTGCTTGATTTTGAACGTGGGTGTTCTCTTTTTATGACATAGTTCTCATTTGGTATGACTCCCTCTTCATCATGAAAGTGATTGCCCAATTTGAAGATTATTAGTGCAAGTTAGCACTTTGTGGACGAAACATTTCGAGTGAAGACATGGCTATGAGATTGCTCAACAAGCTTCCTAGCTCTTATGAAACATTTATGACTGCTATGTATAACAGAGGTCAAGCACTCACTTAGGAAGAAGTTAGGATATTGTTGTTTCTCCATGATTCTAGAGAAAGGACCCAAGCTACCCATGAAATGACCATGAAGGCTAAAGCCACCTTACACAGGACTAAAGGAGAAAAAGGTGATCAAGAATCAAAGGAAAAAGGTAAGAAGAAATCCACTTGCAATTTTTGTGGCAATCCTATTCACATTGCAAAATATTACTTCAAGAATAAGAACAAGGATAAGACTAAGACTACTTCAAAGACCAAACATCACTCTCACTTCACAAGTGAAGATCGCTTTCTCACAACTAAAAACAAAGCACTTCCACCTTTCACTTCAAGTAAAGAATGGATTTCTGATAGTGGTTCTTCATCATATATGTGCAATAAAAAGATGATTTTCATGAGTTTGAAGAGCATAAAGGGCAAGTGTATCTTGGAGACAACAAGTGCATTGAAATCCAAGGGAAAGGAAAAGCTCATATCACTTACTCAGAAGGCGAAAGCACGTCACTCAAAGATGTTCTTTATGTACCAAGCCTTTGTAAGAATTTTCTCTCAGTGAAAGCCATTACAAAGTGCAACATGATGGTGCAATTCGATCACAACAAAGTTCAAGTCATCGATCCTGAATCCAATAAAGTGATAGCTTAAGGCTATGAAGACAAAGGTCTGTAAAAGCTTTCAAGTTTCATGGCCAAAGATTCAAGTCTGAGCTTGTGGCATTACACATATGGACATACCTCTTGCTTAGCTAGGATCTCTTCCAATCATCTTGTCAAAGGATAACCTAGGATCACAAAAGTGCAATTTAATTGCCAAGCATGTGCCGTTGCTACACCTCTTATTGTACCATCTCAGGTTTATATTTCCCCTCAAATTTAGTTGGGCTTTACTCGAGGATCAATGAATCATCATTTTCCATTCCTATGTTTGAGATTCCACTTACCTCATCTACAACAACATTCTACACATGTACTTTTCCATTCTTGGAGTCCAACATCTTTTCATTTACCACAGGATACTCTTGCATCTACTTGGATTCATCACTCAGTTAAATCCTATTTTGAGCCAGCTTGTTGGTTTAGAGGGAGCTTCCATGGTCCTACTGACAAACATCAAGACTTTGTAAACTTCATAGAGGATTAGAATATACAGATGTACTACCATGTGAATATGATTTATTGGCAATACACATCTGTTGGTGGATATTGTCAAAGCTCTGGAGGTTCCTATGTACCACATGGAGTCATCCTACGTATATCGCATGGAGATGATCTTGTGTAGTGAGATCTTGTTCTCTTCTTATACCTCATTGGTGGCATATCCATGGAGCATTCGCTTGATCCATCTCCTGGACATCTTATGGAGACCTGGCGATCAGGCATGGTTGATACCAATTGGTGGCTATGGCTTTCTATATCACGATATCCTATTTTCTGTTTGTGTTACTTCTGCTACATTCTTGCTGGACCTTTCTGTCATACCCTAGCAAAGTCCACCCTCTACAAAATGGAGCTACAGAGGGGGTGTTTAGAATATGAGAGTGCATCTCCCTATTGTATCTTGGAGTCACTCTATTTCCATTCCATTTCCATTATGTTTCCATTTTATATTCTCACCTTTGTATTTGGGTACCTTGCCATTTGCATCGATTATTTTATTCATTCTCCTTTGATGTGAATTATCCCACATGAGATGCAATTTCGAGAGCCCCTCCCAAATCTATATAAGGAGGGCCTCTCCCCCATTTGTACTTGGTTAAAACCTTGAGGAGTCTACTACATGCTCTTGGAAAGCTCATTTTTAATTCATGTGAGTTTACCCATTTCTTGATGTACTCACTTTGATTCTCTCACACTCAATGTTTTGTGAATACACTCTTCTTTTCATTTTGCTTCCGTGCATGTACTCTGTACAGGCACTATATTAGTAATCTAAGATCTGAAAGAAACACCTACACTATCATAGTTTGGGGCATAAAGATTAAGCCATATCTGAGGTCCCTTGTTGCAAGATCAGTCAAATGGCCTTACCAATGACAATGTCCCATATGTCCACAATCATAGCCTATCTGGACTCCCCAATAGAAATACATGCACCATCCCATGCATACGGACAAGGAGAGATTGTGGAGTATTAGAATTTCAATGGGATAATTTAGCAAGCATTGGCAAAGCTCCTATCATATGTGAGCGATGTATCATAAGATGTGCAGACCATTCATCCCTTGAACATTCCACAAAAGAAATTGCATGGAGACTAGGAAAACCAAGAGGTTGTCGCACCAACAAAGTGAGTATCTTCAAGGTTGGTTTGGGCGAGAACTTTTGTGAGTCTAAAAGTCCTTCCTAAGAAGCCAAGTGCTTAGTGAGAACCTAAAAATTAATGAGCCAAGTGGACTCAGCCAAACAAAAATCTATAAAACCACTAGATGCTACTACTAGCCCATCTATCTTCACCACCCAAGTTGCATTCATGTCCTAGCAAATGAGGCATAAGAGTTATGGATAGGGAAGCCACCATATTATGATCATCTTGAAGTTTTTTGCTATGAAGAATATCTTCAAAAACTGTGGAATCTTAGAAAAAGGTAGGACGAAAGTCAAAGAAATGCATTTTGCTTTGGATAAGGGAGAGTAAGAAACCCATAAGGTATGGCTATGATAGATCACTAGTTACCAAGCATTCTCTATACATGACTAAAGACTCTTTGTCAAAATATCCTTCTTCATTTGAAGAAGCCAATAAGAAGGAAGAAGTGAGTGAAGCCATGCAAGAAGACATTGAAGCAATTGGAACTTGTATCAGTTAGATGTTAAAAATGCATTCCTAAATGGATGGATCTCAAAAGAAGCTTACATGTCTCAACCACCTCGGTATGAAGAAAAGGACAAATTAGTTTATGTATGCAAAAGGAAATCACTCTATGGTTTAAATCAAGCTCCTAAATCTTGGAACTATAGGCTTGTAACATATTTGGAGGTTCAAGGATTCATTGCTAGCAAAGCAAATTCTTCTTTGATCACAAAGAAGACTAACTTAGAAGTTATTTATCTATGTGTCTATGTGGATGACATTATCATTATAGGGAATGATGCTAGTGGCATCAAGAAAATCAAATCTTAGATGATGGATGAGCTTAAAATCAATGAACTTGGTTTGTTAACATACTTTCTGGGATTAGAACTTGTATATTCAGATTTTGGAGTCTTTATTACTCAAAGGAAGTCCAGTCATGATATGTTAGTCAAACTCAAGATGGAGAACACTAAAGTTGCAGGTACACCTATCAAACTCAACCACAAACGTAGTTCTCATGAAGGAGAACTCTTTGAAGATATTATAGATTATCAACGACTTTTTGGGAGTCTCAATTATGCAACCCTAACAAGAGTGGACATATGTTATGGAGTAAGTACATGAAGCCAATTTATGCATACATGTTCAAGATGATGATTGTATTGCATGAAATCAAAGAGAAATGAAGACCAAGCATGTTAGGCTTGAGGGATATTTTTTGGTGCAAATGCGTCCAAGCCTACATACGTGGACGATTGGCATTTATCTCTTATAATTACATATGACTAGACCCTTGTAAAAATGAATTTAATTTTCTCCTTGTAAAAGTGCACATGTTAATTGCACTACTCATATGTGGAGTTAGGAGGAATCAAATCTCGAGTTACTTGGTAGTTTATTGATGAGAAAGTAAGTCCTAAAGTTTAGGATGCAATTTATGGTAAGAGCTTGAATTTGAATTCAAAAGTTGGCTCCAACTCCAAGCTATAAAAGTGGATCAAATCTTGTGTGAAATTCAACCCAATTTAGATATGACTTTGAGAGGGATTTTTTGTGAATAATGAGCTCATTCTATAGCTCGTTCACTATCCTCACATTTTGCAATTATACATTTCCAATGTCATGGTAATTCTATGTGATTTAATATGTGTCTTGTTTTTTATGGAAATGTGGAGCAATCAAAGGAAGCCAAAAGCCACGAGATTCCATCAAGAAAAGTCACTCAACCACTCCCCAAGTCATCTCAACTAATTCCTCCAAGTTAGGAGGCTGATTTGGAAAGGTAGTTCCTAGATTTTAGGGGCACTCTTCTCACTATAAAAGGAGCATGTATCCCGACTTCTTTTGGGCCATCTTCTTGGAGTTTTAGCTCATGTAAAGTGAGCACTAAGTGCTGGAGTTGTGATAAGCAAGCCCCTTGCTTAAGCAACCCCCTTGCTTGCTTGTTTGTTTTCTTTTAGTAGGCATATCTATGTGTGTGCGCAGGCAGTGTTGCAACTCTCTACCCCTGAGTTGTTAGCATTGCTTCTCCCTCATATGGTATCCATTTGATGTAATTCTTGTCTCATTGAATAGCTATAAGAGTCTAGTTTATGCTTACTAATTCTCTGGAGCATTCTCTGAGTAAGCTGGGAGCAACATTCATTTTAGTGAAGTTGTGTGATTGATATCTCTCTCTTTGTGTAGGCTCTCTTGGAAATATTTTGCTCTCGTTTGTAAGGGCTGGTTCTCCTTCTCTATGTATCCATTTGCTATGATTTTGGTGTCACTGGGTAGCTATTAAAGTGCTATAAAGTTGACCCAAGTTTGAGATTCATTCTCTGTATAATCTGTGAGAAACATTTGCTGGAGTGAAGTGAGGTCTCTGCTTGACTAGCAGTTGTGAGCATTCAACTAGCTCATGTTGTAGACATTGTTTCTCCTTGTGTAGGCATCCATTTGAAGTAAAATTTGGTTTGTTGGAAAGCTCTTGGTGTCTACTACAGGTCTCCAAAAGCTCACTGGAGTTATCTGCATAAGCTCTGAGTAAGAGCATTTTTGGTGTGCAGAGGGCAAAGAAGGATACCTGTGGAGGTCATTCGTGCTTCATCGTTGCTTAGGGGTTGAGATACTTCCCCCATCAGTGGTATCAGAGCATTTGGGCATTTTGGAGGTATCACATACAAGAAAGAAGACCTCTTGGAGTTGGTGGTTGAAGAGTTGCATCAACAAAAGCTTCTTGGAGGTAGCTCACATCAAGGGGGAGCTATTCTACTCAAATTTGCAAGAGCACAAGGTGTCCATCTAAGGAAAGCTTTGGATTGAGGTAACCTCAGAGCCTCATTTTCATTTTACACACATTGGAGCATTAGCCAAGGGCTAGGTCAAGTATCAAAGACTAGATATGGGAGACTTCAACACTCAAATTGAAAAGCTAGACAAAGGTAACTATCAACCATGGAGATTTAGGGTCTCCAACTATCTTATGGGCAAGGGCCTTTGGGGGTTGATTAGTGGAAGTGAACCAAGACCTAGGTTGGATGAGAATTCAACCGATGACCAGAGACATATCCAAGACCTGGATTCAAGCATGAAGGTATGGGAGACACTTGAAAGGCTTTATTCAACAAGCACCAAAGCAAGGAAGATCCAACTCAAGAATGAGCTCAACAACCTTAGGAAGAGCTCAGGGAGTAGCATAAATGACTACATACTTAAGGTCAAGGAGTTATCAGATGCATTGGGATCCATTGGAAGCCACGTAGACGATGAAGATCTTGTGGCTTATACTCTGAATGGTTTGAGAGATGATGAGAAGTGGAAACCCTTTACCACTTCAGTTTATGTAAGGGATAATCTTCCCGATTTTGAGCAATTGGTTGCTCTCATGGTCACCGAAGAAATGAACATAGGTGGAAGTTCAACTAAAAGCAAAGATGCACAAGTTTTCTATGCAGGTAATCAAAGGGGCAAAGGAAGACAAGGACAAGGAAGGGGGGAAGGAAGGTTTGGAGGAAGGCAAGGCCACTCAAGAAATCAAGGACATGACCAAGGCACCTCATCACAAAGAGGGAGAGGAAGATCAAGAGGAAGAGGAGGACGACATCAACAAAACAGGAATCAAGATGGCGAAGGATGTTACATATGTGGCAAGTTTGGCCACTATGCTAGAGATTGCTACCAAGGAGGAAACCAAAGGAACTATAATCAAGGTTCTTCATACAAAGGCCAAGGTAATTATGCTTCTACAAGTTCAGAAAATGACAATCTCTTGATGATGCACATGAATGGGAATTCAAGCAAAGTAGATAACACTTGGTATATTGATAGTGGATGTAGCAACCATATGAGTTGCAATGCTTCTTGGTTTACTAATCTACATGTTCCCAAAGGTAAAGGACATGTAGAAACAGGTGATGATACAGCCCATGAGATCTCCCATGTTGGAGATGTAGCTTTGGATGACAAGGAGGAAGGAAGATGTCTCAAGGATGTCTTGCATGTACCTACCATCACAAAGAACTTGGTGTCCGTTGGGCAAATGGTTGAAAGAGGCTATCAAGTAAGGTTCAACAAAGGTGGATGCTTTGTGGAGAACCCTAAGCAAGGTTACAAGGTCATAGCAAGAGGAAAGAAGCAAGGGAGACTCTTCACTTTGGAGGTAAATTCTCATTCTATTCAACATGTCTACTTCACATATGGAAACAAGAGGATTTCGGAGTTGGACTTGTGGCACAAGAGGATAGGTCACATCAACATACAAAGAATGAAGGAAATGCAATTCAAGAGGCTGGTTGAAGGTCTTCCCAACTTCCAAGGACAAGGTATGAAGCATTTATGTGAATCTTGTCAACTAGGGAAGCAAGCGAGACTTCCATTCAAGAAGAGTGGCTACATAAGCCAACATCCATTGGAGTTGATACATACAGATGTGTGGGGGCCAACGAAAGAGCAATCCATTGGAGGTAACAAGTACTTTGTAACTTTTATAGATGATTGCACAAGGATGGTTTGGGTTTATTTCATAAAAAACAAATCAGATGTGTTTACATGTTTCAAAGCATTCAAGGCAATGGTAGAGAAGGAAACAGGTACATATATCAAGAAGCTAAGGTCCGATGGAGGGGGAGAATATTTCTCCAATGAGTTTTCTGATTTTTTAATGGATCAAGGCATAAAGAGGCAAGTAACATGCGGGTACACACCCCAACAAAATGGAGTAGCAGAGAGAAAGAATAGATACATTGCCGAGATCGCTAGAGCAATGCTTAATGAGATGAATGTACCTAACATGTTTTGAAGTGATGCAGCAAATACCGCCGTGTATCTAATGAATAGGGCTCCTACCTCAGGGATCCATGGCTTGACACCATATCAAGCCTATTATGGTAAGAAACCTGATCTTTCCCACTTGAAGATATTTGGATGTACTTGTTATGTACATGTGCCAAGTGAATTGAGGCACAAGCTACAACCAAAGGCAGAAAAGTGTGTGTTTCTAGGATATTCAAATGATCATAAAGGTTACAGGTGCTTCAACCCAAACACAAAGGACTTGAGGATATCAAGGGATGTAGCATTTGATGAGCTACTCCCTTGGTATAAGAAGTATGATTGTATGCAGGACTATGAAGAAGAAAAGCATGGACATGATGAAGAACAAATCGACCTAGAGCTAAGCGGCCCAAGGTGTTCCATCAATGAAGATAGTTCAAGCATGAACTCACCATGGAGGGGGAGATCTTCATCAAGCTATGAAGCACAATCAATCAACAAAGGCAAAGCAACATTGGTGGAGTTGGATGAAGAAGGTAATGAAGTTGAAGATGATGAAGGACACATGATGGAGAAAGAAGCCACGTCAAAGAAAGAGATCAAGTTCCCAAGGCGTTTATTCCTCCAAAAGGTGAAGAAAGGAAGTCTTCTAGAGTTAAGTATCCAACTCAAAGGTTTACTTATGATTCATACATGGCAACACATTATGCATATATGAACAAAGTAGTAGAAGATCATGAGCCCGATTGCTATGAAGATGCAAGCAGGTACACCGAATGGAAAGAGGCAATGCAAGAAGAGATCAACGCACTTGAGGAAAATCAAACATGGACTCTAGTGCCCAAGAAGGAGAACATGAAGGTAATAGGTAATAAGTGGGTGTATAAAGTAAAGAGGAATTCAGATGGATCTATTTCTAGGTTCAAAGCAAGATTGGTGGCCAAGGGTTTTGCACAAACCTATGGAGTGGACTTTGAAGAGACATTCAGCCCCGTGGCAAAGATGAGCACCATTAGGACACTCATTGCAATGGCTGCTAGCAAAGGATGGAAGCTCTTCCAATTGGATATCAAGAATGCCTTTCTCAATGGAGACTTGGAAGAAGAGGTATACATGGAGCAACCACTAGGTTTTGTTCATAAAGAGTTTCCACATCATGTTTGTAGGTTGAAGAAGGCACTTTATGGCCTAAAGCAAGCTCCAAGGGCTTGGAACCAAAGATTGGTGGACTATTTGATCAAATGTGGTTACAATCAATGCAAGGCGGATCCATCTCTCTTCATCAACCAAAGAGGAGAACTTGTGGTCTACATGTGTGTGTATGTAGATGATCTTATTTGATCAAATGTGGTTACAATCAATGCAAGGCGGATCCATCTCTCTTCATCAAACAAAGAGGAGAACTTGTGGTCTACATGTGTGTGTATGTAGGTAATGATACAAAGGGCATTGAGGAGATCAAGGCAAAGCTTGGAAAGGAGTTTAGGATCTCTGATCTTGGAGATCTTAGGTATTTTCTTGGCATTGAAGTTGTATACAAAGAAGAAGGTATTATGCTCATACAAAGGAAGTATATTCTAGACCATACTTGAGAAGTTTGGGATGCTACATTGCAAGCCTATTTCAAATCCCATGGAAGTTAATGTAAAGCTAAGCTCCATTGATGGAGAGCCATTAGAGGATGTAACTTTGTATCGATCTATTGTAGGCTCTTTCAATTATGCCACAATAACCAGGCCCGACATAGCATATGGAGTTGGAGTGTTATCACAATTTATGCATAGTCCAAGGACTACACACTTGCAAGCTGCAAGAAGAATGTTGCGATATCTCAAAGCCACTATAAATGAAGGATTGTTCTACTCATTTGATGATGATATGCAGGTCAAAGCTTATTCCGATGCCGATTGGGCCGGTTCGAAGGAAGATAGAAGGAGTACAAGTGGTTACCTAGTCATGCTAGGTAGCAAGATCATCTCATGGATTTCAAAGAAGCAACCCACGGTGGCATTATCTTCCACCGAGGCTGAGTATAGAGCTTTGGCTCAAGTCACATGTGAGCTAATGTGGATTAAGAAGTTATTTATGGAGCTTAATTTGCAGGTTGACACATATCCAATTTTTTGTGACAACATGAGTAGCATTCATCTAGCATCAAATCCTGTCTATCATGCTAGAACCAAGCATATTGAAGTGCACTATCACTTCATAAGGGAAAAAGTGATATCCAAGGAAGTTTCAGTACATCATATTGGTACCAAGGACCAAGTTGCGGACATGTTTACAAAGGCTTTGGATGGGATGAAGATTTCAAAATTCAAGCAATGCATCAACATGAAGGAGCTTGGATGAGGATGAAGAATTGAAGCTTGAGGGGGAGTGTTAAAAGTCAAGCTTCAAGCTAAAAATTCGTGGGGAATCTTTTATGGAAATGTGGAGCAATCAAAGGAAGCCAAAAGCCACAAGATTCCATCAAGAAAAGTCACTCAACCACTCCCCAAGTCATCTCAACTAATTCCTCCAAGTTAGGAGGCTGATTTGGAAAGGTAGTTCCTAGATTTTAGGGGCACTCTTCTCACTATAAAAGGAGCATGTATCCCGACTTCTTTTGGGCCATCTTCTTGGAGTTTTAGCTCATGTAAAGTGAGCACTAAGTGCTGGAGTTGTGATAAGCAAGCCCCTTGCTTAAGCAACCCCCTTGCTTGCTTGTTTGTTTTCTTTTAGTAGGCATATCTATGTGTGTGCGCAGGCAGTGTTGCAACTCTCTACCCCTGAGTTGTTAGCATTGCTTCTCCCTCATATGGTATCCATTTGATGTAATTCTTGTCTCATTGGATAGCTATAAGAGTCTATTTTATGCTTACTAATTCTCTAGAGCATTCTCTGAGTAAGCTGGGAGCAACATTCATTTTAGTGAAGTTGTGTGATTGATATCTCTCTCTTTGTGTAGGCTCTCTTGGAAATATTTTGCTCTCTTTTGTAAGGGCTGGTTCTCCTTCTCTATGTATCCATTTGCTATGATTTTGGTGTCATTGGGTAGCTATTAGAGTGCTCTAAAGTTGACCCAAGTTTGAGATTCATTCTCTGTATAATCTGTGAGAAAAAATTGCTGGAGTGAAGTGAGGTCTCTGCTTGACTAGCAGTTGTGAGCATTCAACTAGCTCATGTTGTAGACATTGTTTCTCTTTGTGTAGGCATCCATTTGAAGTGAAATTTGGTTTGTTCGAAAGCTCTTGGTGTCTACTACAGGTCTCTAAAGGCTCATTGGAGTTCTCTGCATAAGCTCTAAGTAAGAGCATTTTTGGTGTGCAGAGGGCAAAGAAGGATACCTGTGGAGGTCATTCGTGCTTCATCGTTGCTTAGGGGTTGAGATACTTCCCCCATCATTGTTTATGCCTGTAAATTTTCATAGCATTTGGTTTAGTAGAGTGGGAGAAATCTTAGTTTTTTTTTTGTGTTGAGGTCAATCTCTACGTATTCTTGAGAAATAGGAAGTACCATCGTTGAGTGTTTGATTCATTCCTATAGCATTTTTGCTTATTCCTTATACGTTTTTGCATTATATACACTCGACCCTATGTGTATCACTCCCATAGAAGGATTTTTTCTAATTGTTATCATGCTGGTCACTATGAGCATTTGAAGTTCATTGTCTCTTCCATAGATAGTGAGTTTTTTGAGCTAGTCCATATGTGAACCTATCTCTTTTGTATCCACTCTTTCTTCTTCATGATCCAAAGTACATAGTGCATTTTATTGAACTTATCTCAAGCCAATAAGATCTTTTTGAGTGTCCATAAGATCAAGGGCTTGTCTTGTGCCGGTAGGCTGGACCAAACCTCGTCACTTTGCAACTCACATTTCTACCTCCTACAAGCTTCTCCAAGTTCTTTCAGTGGTATTAGAGCTAGATCATGATCGGTGATGGCTTTCCCTCAATGATCAAGAATCTTGATCGACAAAACTAGGTGGCTTGGAAAATTAGAATGGAGGCCTATTTGCAAGGTAGAAATCTTTATGGAAGTGTAGCAAGTGATGAAGCTATGCTTATTCCAAGATCCAAAGGAGGACCTACACAAGAGGAGATAGATAATCTCACACTTTGGTGTGCAAGGGATGCTCAAGCAAGCTCCTACATACTAAACTCTATCTCTGACTTTCTATTACCCCATATTAGAGGATGCAAGACATCTCAAGAGACTTGGGCTACCGTCAAGACTTTCTTTTCTGCTAGTACCAAAGCAAGAAGGAATTATCTTTGGAATAAGTTCAACCAAATGAAGAAGAAACCTAAAAAGACCATCACAGAGTTTGGTACCAAGGTAAAGGAGGTTGCGGATTAGTTAGCATCCATTGGAGAGTTGATTGAAGAAGAGGCTATCATGGGGCTTAAGAAATGGCAATCCTTCACGACGGCTTATGATCTCATCATGGATGTGAAAAATCGAGACCAACATCTTTCTTGGACAACTCTTCAATCAAGAGGCCAAAAATAGCATAAACAAAGTTAGCTCCTATCATGGTAATTCAACTAGTGCTCTATATGCAAATAAGAACGAAAAGAAGCAAAAACGCAAGGAGAAGGAAGACGGTGAAGAGGAGACCTCCCAAGCCAACTGCACAAGCAAGAGAAAGTGGAAAGGGAAGAAGAAATGATCAAATCATGAAAAAGCCAAAGGTCAGAATGTTCAACCTTGTGTCATCTATGATAAGACCAATCACACCACTCAGAACAGTTCGTTCAATGGGAAGACCCAGAAATGAAGTAGACGAGCTAAGTATGGTAGCAATAGAGTCAGAGGTGGACACAATTTCATAAATAACAATAGAGGCTATAATAGAAGGGAATTCAATAATTATTCAAAAGATCAACCACATGAAGAATCATTGCTTCTTATGAATCTAAGCCACAAAGAAGGTAAAGAAGATGACCATTTGTTCTATGTTGCTCTTCTATTTGATTTGGAAAGTCCAAAGCATAGACATGAAGTACAACTAGGGGATGACACAAAGCACAATGTGGAGAAGATTGTTGGTGGTTGAGTTGCATTCTTTCTACTTCTAAATGTGTGAAATACAATAGATGTACATTTCAACCATGATGAGCTTCAAGTGTACAAATGCAATGAACAATTTTCATTTGAGATGTGGGTGCAAAGGTCTAATCAAAATTAATGTCTTTCTTTTAAGCATAATCATTTGCAACCAGCCTATTTTTATACATGTCAACTATTCCATTAGGTTTATGCTTTAGACTGTATACCCATTTGGTGTCAATGGCATTTTTCTTGGAGGAAAATCACATAAATATGAGTTTATAAGAGCAATGAGATATATATGCACCAAAACATGGATGGCGGAGTGTGGAGTTATCAATGACTCCAAAAATTACATATAATCCTAAGAGAGGTCCTATCAAAGTTCAAGATATCAACGTGAATTGTGAAAACAAGGTTCGATAACATATTGGCATGCGAATGTTAAAGAAAAATGAAACATGCATGTGAACCCTTCTTAATGTATGTAAGAGATTTCTCAATGAACTGAGACCATTCTTGAGAATTATCTCGTGGGCTATTCTTCCTCACATAAGAAGTGGTGTATCCGATTGCTCCCTCATGATTGTTGCCCTTGCAGTCTTCTGCAATTGGTAGTTGTCCTTCATATTCGGTGTAGAGTCTTGAGTAGCTAATTGATAGTCCTCATTTATATTTGGTGTAGAGTCTTGAGTAGCTTTGTCTTTATTTCTTGAAGTCTGTTATGTAAGCTTAATTAACTTGTGCTCCTGTAGCTTCCCATATACAGTACGACTCCGACCACTTGTGCGTATAATGTGATGTCTGCAACTTGTAAAACTCATGAAAATAATGCATGGAGTCTATGCACAGATTATATCTTACTCATATGCAGCGAACACTTTATATTTGAGAGTTCTCAAGAGATGGCAAAATAAGGGAATGACTTATGACATGATATCATCATGTCAGCATCATATCGTGCTCAACATATAAGGTTATGCACATCCATCAAATAGCATTCTTATGTATACAAACAACATGTGTATGTGTGTAAATCATATTGATGGTAAACAGAAATTGTGAGCGTTGTCATGTTCTCTATCCATATGAATGATCGTGATCAAAAGAAAACTATGAGCGCTATCATATACTGAATATATAGTCATTCGTGATGCTTCAACCCATTGAGAATTTCTAAGCATGCATTGTTTTCAATAACTTGTTATGTACTATTGAACAATGCATAACAATACTATGAAAAAACATGCAAAATGAATACATAAAAAGAGCACCATGACATCTAAATCAGAGCAACATATACAACCGCATATAAGAGAACCAAGAAAGAGCGCAATAGATAAATAACGAGCTCTATGCAATGATAGTATCTATAATTCTCTGTAACACATTGCTACTGTAAGTCCTGCACACAGTAAGAATTAGCCAGATAGCATTGTTTCTATACTCTGAGTATATGTGCAAGTTAATACTTGATTATCACAAGATAGGAGATGTGACGTACGTGATTATCACGTATGACAACAGATAAATGTACTGACATAAAGACCAAGAGTTAAATGTAAAGGTGTCGACAACAGATATAAGCGTAAAATGCATGGTCGCCCAACAATTCTATTCTCTTCTAATCCTTATATACAAGTAGACTACAGTGACGAAAGAGCACCGTGCGAGCTCTTCTTACTAAATTCCGTTTCCTTAAATCAAGGAGAAACAATCATTACTTTCCATATTTCCTTTGATTGATAAAAGTTGTGCACTTTCCTAGGAGTGAATTATGCAAGGTTTTCACTATGTGCGCAAGTGATGAATTTTTCTTTTCTCTTTTTGGATGCTAAATAAAACTCATAAGACCGGAGTCACATGAATGATGTTTAAAGAAAAATATCTAAGGGATATGAATTTGGAGATTACTTGGTCCAACAGCTCCCCTTCAATCTTCAAATTCATTTTTTCTCTTTGTTGTCTTTTTCCTCTCTTGTTTTGCTTTTCTTTTCATCTCCCCTTTGAAATGATCTTCCTTGTGCCTTGAACCCTTCTCGATTTGATTTTTCTTCCTTCTTCCTTTTCTTTATGTATCTTCATAGTTGAACCATATTGATGTAGATATAGTCTTTCTAGGACCTTGATGTTGGTGTTGATGTAGTCTTCTTATAGTTGACATATAGATCCTCCATGTGATCTTCTTTTGAACCCTTTTCTGGTTGATGAAGTTCCTTCTTTGGTTCGCCATAGTGCATTTGATGTAAATAGCTCCTTGAGGTAACCTTGATCTTTGATGCTTTCCATATGTTGATTACTCTTCCATGTGCTAGCTTCCTTTCTCCGATTGTAGTTGATGCCTTTTTCAATTGATTTCCAGGTAATAGCTTTTGTGCTCCTTTGAGATGGTTGTATAGTCATTGGTGCTCTTCTACATTGTTTGTGACCTTATTTTTTATCTCTATGTAGTATATTTCTTTTCTCCCTTTGTTGTTTTCTTCATAAGCTGATGTCGTCCATTCATGTAGTCCTTTGCTCCATTTAGTCGATCTTTGCTTCGAGAGTAACTTGCTTTTGGTTGGTTGTCTTCTTCTTCTTTTGACGTTGATTCTTCCTTCAAGAGTGTAGTCCTTGTTGTATGTTGATGATGAATATTTCTTCAAGAGTATCTCCCCTTCAATTTCAAGACCCTTCTATATGGTTTTATTTGTAATGTGTAAGCTTTACATAAGACTTTAAGAGCTTGATACATAAGCTCTTTATAATGATGATCATTTGATCATAATACATGATGGAAGCTTTAAACAAGTTATAAAGCTACAAAGTGCTTCATCTAAGGCTTTTGCCATTTAGGTATAAAAATTTAACTTTGTCCAATGCAAAGTTGCGAGGCTCAGGTTTTCCCTCACTCATCTTGGAGCGACCATTGTTCTAGCTCTAGACTGATTCTATTCCTTCACTTGTTTGATGACTTCTTTTACATGAAGCTAATCAAGATCCCAGCTTCTTGATAAAACTCCATTCTGATTACACTTTCTGTGTGTAGAAGCAAGTGCTCACACCACTTGTAATGTGCTAAACTAATTGTTGCCTTCTTTTACATAAGGAAATGAAGTTAATCAAGATTTCAGCTTGTTGATTAAACTCCATTCTGATTTAACCTTCTATGTGAAGAAACAAGTGCTCACACCCTCCTACAATGAGGGGATTTGAATGCTTTTAATAGCTTTTACAAGGAATTTGATGTGTGTGATTATGTGTAGCCTTTGAATGACCCTTTATAAATGAAAGTCCATACAACGTTTATGTTTTGTATATGAATATAAGTCAAATTGTCTTATAATAGCACATCTAGAAGTGCTTATGTCTCTCCAAGTAGAGTAGAGTAATTTCTTACCTTTGTTTAAGTGTGTTGAATATGATTTTCCTTCTTCTTCTTTGTGAGAGGGTCTTCTTCTTCTTTGAGTGTGTTGAATGTACTTCCTTCATCTTCCCAAGGTGAGGAAGTTTTCAATTCAAGTGCGTTGGATGCACTTTTCTTCATCTTCCTTTGATTCTTTAAATGGAGAAGTGAGCTTCATAATGAGCTCTTTGGGTAGTGATGTTCATAGTCCTTGCCTCGATCACTTGAATCATTTTCTTTTAATCTTCTTCAATGATGAAAGAGTGCTTATATAGCACTTGGCTGAAAATACACTTTTTGATGGATACGTGCTTGAATAGCACTTGACTACAAATACAAGTTTTTTCTTTTTACTTTGTGTACATATCTCAATATAGAGAAAGTGGAGCTTGAGAGGTACATATCAATGGACATGAGATCTATGTGATCTTCGTTTTATACAAAAGTATATGATAGAGAGTAACTTTTAGTATGACATAGGTTTCTATGAGAAGGCTTAGAATGCTACAGAATGTGGTATCTCCAAGATAGAACATGTATGAGCATTGATCCTAACTAGTTTTAAGTGCACTCGGATCTTAGAAAATGAATACTATCAAGGAAGAACCCAAATTGATATAGATTACCAAATGAATGCTTCTAATGAAGAATGCCTTCTTGATTGTTGAAATGGAGTCTTTGGAGAAAGTAGTTTCAACTCTTAGGAGCTTTACAATGAGTATCTTTTAATCGTCCAATTCTCCATCCTTGAACCTTGTGAGTCTTTTAATTCTTCATAATATCTTCGCTTAAAATCATTTGTGTTTTGATGTGATCTTTGTCTTGAGCCTTGAATCCAAGCCTTCATTGAAAATGGTCTTCAATGCCGGATATTGAGATTCGCTTCTTTATTCTATGCTTTTCATCATAGCTTGATGATGATAGCCTCCAATGATACCGATTCTTCAAGATACTTCTTTATGACCTTTGACATTCCAAAAAGAGTTGCATGTACCCTTGAATAGAAAGCTTGAAATATCCTTGAATCCTTGCATGGTTGACTTGCAATGGAAATGTCCTATATCATATTTTGTTGTTGAACTAGATAGCACATTATTTCCATTAACATGGAATCAAGCAATGTTTCTTCATACTCTCCTTGTGTGAAAAAGGTAGATGATTTACATAACATAAGATTCATAAAGCTTCATGAATATAACCTCCATGTGCCTCATGTACAATAGATACAATGAATAATTGTTTGAGGCCACGGGTGAACCACAAAAAACATAATAGCATTTTGCAACACCACTTGAGTAATCATAGAATCATTTGCCCAAGAAGCAAATGAAGAAATGATATAAGTAATTCCAAAAGAGTTTCTCATGATCATATGAGATGGACGAAGGTAAAGCTTATGTAGATTGTTAAGGATGATAACGTAATTCCCAAGACAAGCATGAAATGAAGAGAAATTTTGTCTAGAAAAAATGTGAAACTTATTTTGAAACACATTGTTTTTTGTATCTTGATAAACAATCTTTTTGTCGATGGAGCCCGAAAACAATCCTCCATTAGCTTCATGATCAAGTCAACTCATAAGATAGGCGATAGACTTGACATTCGTAATGAGCACATGACAAGCATGAATATATGAACATGCAAATAAATGTCTTTTAGTAGAAAACACCATGTTTTATCCACTTGTAACATTGCCTCATCGACTTTGAGTAGAACTATGTAGAGCATGTGTAGCATGTATAACATAGACCTTTGATGTAGTTGAAAATGGATCTCGTGAGCTTCTTACTTTATAGAACTTGGATGCATTCTTCCAATGGAAACTGATTTACCTTGCTCCGTTGACAATTCTCCAATATGAGATGTTAAGAGGGATTTGGCTATGACTATGGAAGGCTACAGCGAGGCTTTCATACCACTATGAGTTTATAAGAACAATGAGATATATATGCGCAGAAATGTGGATGGAGGAGTGTGGAGCTATCAATGACTGCAAAAATTACATATAACCTGAAGAGAGGTCCTATCAAAGCTGAAGATATCAACGTTAATTGTGAAAACAAGGTTCAATACATATTGACATGCGAATGTTAAAGAAAAACGAAACATGCATGTGAACCCTTCTTAATGTAGATATTTCTCAATGAACTGAGAGCATTTTTGAAATTATCTCATGGGCTGTTCTTCCTCACATAAGAAGTGTTCTATCCGATTGCTCCGTCATGTTTGTTGCCCTTGTGGTCTTCTGCAATTGGTAGTTGTCCTTCATATTCGTTGTAGAGTCTTGAGTAGCTAATTGATAGTCGTCATTCATATTTGGTGTAGAGCCTTGAGTAGCTTTGTCTTTATTTCTTGAAGTCTGTCATGTAAGCTTAATTGACTTCTGCTCCTGTAGCTTCGCATATACAGTACGACTCCTGCCACTTGTGTGTATAATGAGATGTTTGCAACTTGTGAAACTCATGAAAAATAATGTGTAGATTATATCTTACTCATATGGAGCGAACACTTTATATTTGAGAGTTCTCAATAGATGGCAAAATAAGGGAATGACTTATGACATGATATTATCATGTTAGCATCATATCGTGCTCAACATATAATGGTATTCACACAATTAGCATTCCTATGTATAGAAACAACACGTGTATGTATGTAAATTATATTGACCATAAACAAAAATTGTGAGCATTGTCATGTTATCTATCCATACGCATGCATTGTTTTCAATAACTTGTTATGTACTGTTGAACACTGCATAATAGTACTATCAAAAAACATGCAAAATGAATATATAAAAGAGCAACATGACCTCTAATTCAGAGCAACATATACAACCGCATATTACAGAAGCAAGGAACAGTGCAAGAGATAAATAATGAGCTTCATGCAATGATAGTATCTATAATACTCTGTAACACATAGCTACTGTGAGTCGTGCACACAGTATGAATTAGCAAGATAGTATTGTTTCTATACAAAGTATATGCGCAAGTTAATACTTGATTATCACAAGATAGGAGATGTGCAGTACGTATTACAAGAGAGGAAATGTACTGACATAAGACCAAGAGCCAAATGTAAAGGGGTCGACAACAGATATAAGTGTAAAATGCATGGTCACCCAACAATTCTATTCTCTTCTAATCCTTATATACAGGTAGATTACAGCGGCCAAAGAGCACCGCATGAGCTCTTCTTACGAAATTCCATTTCCTTAAATCAAGGAGAAAGAGTCGTTACTTTCCATATTTCCTTTGATTGATAAAAGTCATGCAACTTCCTAGGAGTGAATTATGCAAGTCTTTAACTACGTGCGCAAGTGATGCATTTTTATTTTTGCTTTTGGGATGCTAAATAAAACTCATAAGACCGGATTCACATGAATGATGTTTAAAGAAAAATATCTAAGGGATATGAATTTGGAGATTGCTTGCTCCAACAATAAAGAAGAAGTACCATTCTTCATAATAGCATCATAATCTGATTGCATAGGAGCCATCCAAATTTTTGAATTTTGTGCTTCATCAAAAGAAACAAGCTCAAGCACATCACAAAGACAAGAGAAAGCCATTGGATAGCAATCTCATTTAATAAAAAGCACAATGAGAGCCTCAATGAGTATGATATCACTGACATGCACCTAATTTGTTAACTTATAAAGTTTGTGCTAGCCATTTGGGCATAGTTTTTGCCTTGTCTATATCAGCCCTCACCTTAATAAGTGCATCACGTAAATGTGCATCACAAATGGAATGATCTGCATCATCATGTGAAACATCTACAGATTTACAAGTTGCCTCTTTGGAGCTAGCACTTGATGGTCCACTTGTAAAAAGAGGTAAGAAAGTTTCATACACATCTTAGGAGCTAATTGATGTCTCCTTAGTACATGAAAGTAATGGCTGAATTGCATCTTCCACAAAGCCAACATCATAACTAACAAAATGCATTTAATCTCCAAATGATACGGGCGATAGCATTTGCTCTCATAACTATACCCAACCAAAATAATTTTACTACTTTATCATCATATTTTATGCATTATTGTTCAGGCATTAATGCATATGATAGACAACCAAAGACATGTACATGAGGAACTGATGGCTTGCGACCATGTCAAGCCTCATATAGAGTGACAAACTATAGTGATTGGGTTGGAAGACATTTAATTCCCTCTAGATGAGAATGAAGGATGCTCATTTTACATGTTGTAAGATTTTCAATGAAAACAAAAAAGTGTTTGAAGCACATAAACACTTCAGAGTTCTTTTTCAATGGTAACACCCATCATGCATAAAAAAATCATCAATAAAAGTCATGAAGTAAAGGTAGGTCCCAAAAGAATGTGTTTGCATTGGATGTTAGACATCACAGTGAACAAGCTCCAACTTTTGACTAGCTTGTATTCAACCATCTTTGCGGGAGGATGAACATTGTATTTTCTTGAGAATACATCCTTCACATACATGTTTACTAGGTGTCTCCAATTTGGGTAGAAAGGATACCATTTTAGATCTTCGTAGCCATAGAAAACTATCAAAATTTACATAACCAAAGCATGCATCCTAAAGGTTTGAATTTGAGATAGTTTGAGAATTTTGAACTCTACATGCTGAATCATTTGCACAATCTATGAGCTTATATGACACATGTCATAAAATGCTAGAAGGAATAATAACATTGCCACTTGATATATTATGATCTATACATCTCTGATCAACAAATTTGACAACCAAGATGCTCCTTGCTGATGATGAAAATAAGTACATATTTTTCTTGATCCTTGGCATAAACAGAGAATCTCATAATGTGAAAGAGTTATTATCAAAAGTAGTCAGAATTATCTTACCAATTCCCATTACAAGATAAGTGGAGTTGTTAGTGCATGTGATAGTGTTCCCTGTAGGGGTAGTCTCAAGTTAGCTACAAAACTATGCTGCAAGGTAATATATTTAATTGCCCTAATGTGAAAGTACTAAACATCTAGCTCTATTATAGAACCCTCCTTGCAATAAAATAAATACTAACTCCATTAAGGAATTCATATTTCCTTTCATAATCAATCGAAGAAAAGAAGCAAAACTCTTATATATATCTTGAAGAGCGATAAGAATAGTGTTCATACATGAACTATCTATCAAAACTTCATCTACAAAAGTCAAATGCTCTTTCAAATCTTTGATATTTTTCAAAAAATTGTTCATAGAATCTCCTTTTTTCTTATTGCTCACTCTCCATCCATTTTCTGAGGTACGCCACGTGAGCCTCATTTTTTGCCTCTTACAAATCTTAGAATGTCATTCTATGTTTTTGGTTTAGTAATTTAAGTTACATTCTCAATGCAATTTTGCTCAAGTACATGAACCTCTTGATCTCCCTTTTGATGCACCCATTGACGTCCCTTCTGATTCAAGTGTACGTGGAGCAAAGGATGTTAGCAAAAAAGGAAGAAAGATAAAGCACGTGCAATCTACATTTTAAGAGAAGGCCTCATGAAGTAAGTAAAAAAAGAATTCAATTTCTTACTTCAGGTAGACGAATTGCATTGGATATTGTGAAGTATTGTTGTGGTTTGAAATGTTTGTATACGTTAGGAATGAGGAAACTAAAGCACCTAAGAGAGAAACTCCTCCACTTAGATAGTGAAAGTCAATATATATACCTTGTTTCTCACATGCAGATGATTGAGGATAACATGTCAGTAACACGTATTGCTTTTGAATATTACATTAGTCAAGGGATGTGGCATTGTAGGGCTGCATTTAAAATTGCAATGGGGGTAAATCTTAGAATACATAAGGTTCAAGATGGGCTTATGAATGGAGATCTCATTTTGGATACATATCATATTAAGAGCAAAGGATCTATTGGATTTCATGCAATGAATTGGATGATGAAATATTTTAGCTTGCATTGTGAGGTTATGCCTACAACTAGAAGGTTACACTTGTTAGATAAATTCACTCGTCAAGAACTATTTCAAGTATATAAAGAAGATATAGAAAGTAGAAATGAGAAGTATGTGTTGTATCATCACTTAATGCTATTATGGAAGGAAGATTTTAATAATGTGAGCTTTTAGGAACCATCGTGAGAGTCAAGCTTTAGAAAGAAAGAAAGCATTTTATCATCGAAATAAAGCACTCTAAAGTATGAAGCGTTACATGTGTTTGTTGATTGATGGTATGGATAAAAAAAACATGTTTGTCATATTTTTATCGCATCCCTAAAGACATTGGAGATGAACTCCTCGTGCAAATGCATTCGGTTGGGGCTTTGGTATACAATGGAACTATAAAGTCCAAGGTTTTCTTCACATATCTGAATGTGCATAATGATCCAAACCTTACAGTTACTGTCAATCAAGAGTTTTGCAATCATGGAAAGGTCTTTTGCCACCAACTCTGTATTTGGAGCTTTATAATACTACAAGAGAATAAAATTTCTATAGTTTTTGGATATTTATGCATGCTGATAGACAAGTGTTTCAAAAGGTTAAGGTGAATTTACTTTTAGTGTCACACTCATGATCACATTGATCAAATGTTGAATACGTTCTCTAAGAGGTTGGAATGTAATAATGTTTCTACACTTCCAATATTATCTGAGTTGATCTCAAGAAGCATATTCTCAAAAACCTGAAGTTCAACACCTTACATAGATTTATGACTTTAAGCACTTTTGCTTATTAGTCCTTGATAAGAGTGCTAAGGTTGTGGCTCCATTGCACAATATTAGTTTCAAACATGTATTCTTGATGAGGAGGGTTGATCACATAACCCTTTCATTTGCAAAGCGGTATTCATGTTCTCCTAGGTGGGAGCGTAAAGATGTGTGTAGATTCTTGTTGCAAGTGCCTAATTTGTCTGTGTATGGTGTAGAACAAACACCATATGAAGATAAAAACAATATGGAAAGATGTGGAACTGTGGTTGATCAAAGTAAATGGTGGATGCATATACGTATTGAAAAGAAGAGACATCTTGAACGTGCAAAAAAATACGCTGGAGATCTAGATGAATCTTGGTGGGATGACTTTTTCAATCATCAAGAAGAGATTATAAAGAATATGATTGCAGTTCATTGGCCAATTGATGTTCCATTCACATGGGATTTTTGTACACCAAGGTCAATGAATGTGAACCAAGCATATAATGCAGACTTCAAAGTTTTATCAATCCCCGAGAAAGGAATATTTATGTAGGCCCAAGGATGACAGAACAGGCTGAAGCAAGATGGCAAGGAAATTTAAAAGAAATAAATGTTGGAACACTTATTGTAGTCCTTGTTGATGGTGATGAGGCCACCAGACCATTTTGGATTGCGAAAGTTTTAGAGGTCAATAAAGATATTGATGAAAGAAGAATAGAGGCTTTGATAGTGCACTGGTATTACACTAAAAGTAGTAATGCATTCAGAGGTAAATATAACTTAGAAATGGTATGTGAGACCAGAACAACAGGCTCAAGAAAGAAAAAGAACATTTAAAGCACATCCACTCTTAAAATGGATGATGTAGATATTCTTGTTTATGACTTTGCCTTGACAAAGATAGGGCACTTGAGGAAAACAACCATCAATATGATAAAGCAGAAGCTTCTAGAGGTATGTGGTACAAATAATCATAGGCAAACCAGAGGATCTATGCATGATCCTATAGAATTTGGTTTGTACTTGGATGAAGATAGAGCTCTTGTGGATATAGAAGAAGAAGAAGAAAGCTCTCAACAGTCTTAGACTGAATCAAGTGCATCAGATGATGGGAGTGTAGCCATAGATTAAGAAAGTTGTGAATTGAGTTGAAAATCCAAACATTATTTGTGCGTATATGAATGCTTCTAAGTATTTTTCTTAACAAAACCATGTTCTATAGAAATTTTGAATAACTATCTGATATCGAACGTTGAAAACATGTTCAATGTCTAGTTTGTGTATAAGCTTTTTTATCACTTTTTATACTTTTTATGTAGATTTTGGACATGTCAATACTAAATTCAGTGAAATTTTGGCCACATTTCGTGCTCTTCTTTTTTTTTTATGAGGAAATGACAAAAAACGTCAAAAAATCACATGTTTTCACTTGATTTTTGAAATATGTGTATACCGGTATAAAGGGTTTTCAAACATAAGATGCAATTTGCTTGATTTTGGACGTGGCTATTATCTTTTTATGACATAGTTCTCATTTGTTATGACTCCTTGTTCATCATGCAAATGATTGCCCAATTTGAAGATTATTAGTGCAAGTTAGCACTTTGTGGACGAAAAATTTCGAGTGAAGACATGGCTTTAAGATTACTCAACAAGCTTCCTAGGTCCTATGAAACATTCATGACCGCTATGTATAACAAAGGTCCAGCACTGACCTGGGAAGAAGTTAGGATATTGTTGCTTCTCCGTGATTCTAGAGAAAGGACCCAAGTTACCCATGAAATGACCATGAAGGTTAAAGCCACCTTTCACAAGAATAAAGGAGAAAAAGGTGATCAAGAATCAAAGGACAAAGGTAGGAAGAAATTCACTTGCAATTTTTGTGGCAATCCCTGCCACATTGCAAAATTACTTCAAGAATATGAACAAGGATAAGACTAAGACTACTTCAAAGACCGAACATCACTCTCACTTCACAAGTGAAGATCGCTTTCTCACAACATCTTTTCATTTACCACAAGATACTCTTGCATCTACTTGGATTCATCACTCAGTTAAATCCTATTTTGAGCCAGCTTGTTGGTCTAGATGGGGCTTCCATGGTCCTACTGAAAAACATCAAGACTTTGTACACTCCATAGAGGATTACAATATACAGATGTACTACCATGTGAATATGATTTCGTGGCAATACACATCTTTTGGTGGATATTGTCAAAGCTCTGGAGGTTCCTATGTATCACATGGAGTCATCCTACGTATATCGCATGGAGATGATCTTGTGTAGTGAGATCTTGTTCTCTTCTTATACCTCATTGTTGGCATATCTATGGAGCATTCCATTAATCCATATCATGGACATCTTATGGAGACCTGGCAATCGGACATGGTTGATACCAATTGGTGTCTATGGCTTTCTATATCAAGACGTCCTATTTGTTGTTTGTGTTGCTTCTGCTACATTCTTGGTGGACCTTTCTCTCATACCCTAGCAGAGTCCACCCTCTACAAAATGGAGCTACAGAGGGGGTGTTGAGAGTATGAGAGTGCATCTCCCTTTTGTATCTTGGAGTCACTATAGTTCCATTCCATTTCCATTATGTTTCCATTTTATATTCTCACCTTTATATTTGGGTACCTTGCCATTTGCTTCTACCATTGTATTCATTCTCCTTTGATGTGAATTATCCCACATGAGATGTTCTTTGGAGAGCCCCTCCCAAATCTATATAAGGAGTGCCTCTCCCCCATTTGTACTTGGTTAAAACCTTTAGGATTCTACTCCATGCTCTTGGAAAGCTCATTTTTAATCCATGTGACACCAAATATGAATGACGACTACATTAGTAATCTGAGACCTGAAATAAACATCTGCACTCTCATAGTTTGGGGCATAAAGATTAAGCCATATCTGAGGTCCCTTGGTTCAAGATCAGTCAAATGGGCTTACAAATGACAATCTCCCATATGTCCACAATCATAGCCTATCTAGACACCCCAATAAAAATACATGCACCATCCCATGCATATGGCCAAGGAGATATATTGCTTGTGGAGTATTAGAATTTCAATGGGATAATTTAGCAAGCATTGGCAAACCTCCTATCATATGTGAGCGATGTATCATAAGATGTGCAGACCATCCATCCCTTGAACATTCCACAAAAGAAATTGCATGGAGACTAGGCAAACCAAGAGGTTGTCGCACCAACAAAATCAGTGATCTTCAAGGTTGGTTTGGGTGAGAAGTTACTTCCTAAGAAGCCAAGTGCTTAGTGAGAACCTAAACATTAATGAGCCAAGTGGACTCAGCCGACTCTAGAGCTTACTTGTTGCCAAGCATCTCCTCATGCATATAATATTGGAAGGTGCAATATGAGTGTCTACAACCACAAAAAAAATGAGTTGACTCTCTAGAGGACTAGGAAGAGAAAATGCTTTGTATCCCTGGACTTTATAAAACTTTAAGTGGGATCAAGCTCATTGAGGTGATGGGAAAACTCAATAACGTGAGCATGAACAAAGAAGAGTGCCTTGCCTAGAGATTAGTCAAGCTATAGGGCTCCATACAGGGGGAAAGAAAATGAAATTGCCGACTCTAAAGTAGTCTAGCTACAAGATGCAAGAGAAACTACATGGACATAAATGGGAGAAGAGATCCTATCCTCTTACACTGCAAATAAGCTCTAGATTGCATAACCAAAGTACTCTTGTCACAAGTGATAATCAAAAGTCACAAGCCCAAGTGGAATAGCTATGAAGAGAGAAACACCAACTAAAATAGAAGTGCAGGGAGGTGAATGTACCTCTTTAGATACCGGACTCATGGAGATATCATTGTCTAGCGACATACAAGAGTAGGGTGATGTAGCACTAGGAGGCAGATGAGGGTGCAAAGTTGTAGAAGGCCTATGATAGGAAACTAAAGAAGTCGGAATTGAAGTGGAAGGTTATTCCTCTTACCGAACACCAAGGGCAGCATGTAAATCCTCCTGCAATGCACTAAAATTGTACCATGTGGGAACATAAATCTATAAAACCACTAGACGCTACTACTAGCCCATCTATCCCCACTACCCAGGTTGCATTCATGTCCTAGCAAATTAGGCATAAGAGTTATGGATAGGAAATCCACCATATTATGATCATCTTGAAGTTTTTTGCTATGAAGAATATCTTCAAGAACCCAAGAATCTTAGAAAAAGGTAGGATGGAAGTCAAAGAAATGCATTTTGCTTTGGATAAGGGAGAGTAAGAAACCCATAAGGTATGGCTATGATAGATCAGTAGCTACCAAGCATTCTCCATACATGACTAAAGACTCTTTTTCCAATTATCCTTCTTCATTTGAAGAAGCCAATAAGAAGGAAGAAGTGAGCGAAGCCATGCAAGAAGACATTGAAGCAATTTAGGAGAACAACATTTGGGATTCGGTTCCCAAGAAACAAAACATCAAGGTAATAGGATCCAAGTGGATTTACAAAGTTAAGAAAAATTTGGATTGTTCAATAAACAAGTATAAAGCAAGGCTAATAGCAAAAGGTTTTGCTCAAACCCATGGAGTGGATTACGAGGAGACCTTCTCACCTATGGCTAAGATGCCAAATATCAAAGTTTTTGTAAGTATTGCTGCTTGAAAAAATTGAAACTTGTATTAGTTAGATGTTAAAAATGCATTCCTAAATGGATGGATCTCAAAAGAAGTTTACATGGCTCAACCACCTCGCTATGAAGAAAAGGACAAATTAGTTTATGTATGCAAAAGGAAATCACTCTATGGTTTAAATCAAGCTCCTAAAGCTTGGAACCATAGGCTTGTAACATATTTGGAGGTTCAAGGATTCATTGCTAGCAAAGAAAATTCTTCTTTGATCATAAAGAAGACTAACTTAGAAGTTATTTATCTATGTGTCTATGTGGATGACATTATCATTATAGGGAATGATGCCAGTGGCATCAAGAAAATCAAATCTTATATGATGGATGAGCTTAAAATCAATGAACTTGGTTTGTTAACATACTTTCTTGGATTTGAACTTGTATATTCAGATTCTGGAGTCTTTATTACTCAAAGGAAGTACAATCATGCTATGCTAGTCAAACTCAAGATGGAGAACATTAAAGCTGCAGGTACACCTATCAAACTCAACCACAAACATAGTTCTCATGAAGGAGAACTCTTTGAAGATATTATAGGTTATCAAAGACTTTTTGGGAGTCTCAATTATGCAACCTTAACAAGAGTGGACATATGTTATGGAGTAAGTACATGAAGCCAATTTATGCATACACCAAGGAAACTCACACGGAAGCTTTCAAGAGGATCTTAAAGTATCTAAATGGTAATATAAATCAAGGACTACTTTATGCATTCACATCTGACTTGGATAGCAAGCTATATTCTCATGCACATTGGGCTAGCTGAAAAGATGATAGGAGGAGCATTTCCAACTACTTATCTTTTGCATGTTCAAAGCTCATTTCATAGTCATCAAAGAAACAACCAACTATGGCATTGTCCTCAGTTGAATCAGAATATTGAGGATTAGCAAAACACAAGAGGCTACATGGCTCAAGCTACTTTACATAGATTTGGGATTACATTCTTATACTCCAATGATCTTTGGAGATAACACTAGCTCACTTCATTTGGTTGTTAATTGTGTATATCATCCAAGGACTAAGCACATCACAGTGCACTATCTTATATAAGAGAGAAGCTGCTTAGCAAGGACATCTAATTGTCCTATGTATCAACCAATTTGCAATGTATAGATATGCTAACAAAATCTTTGGGTGGAACTAAGATGAACAGGTTCAAGATGATGACTGGATTGCATGAAATCAAAGAGATATGAAGACCAAGCATGTTAGGCTTGAGGGATATGTTTTGGTGCAAATGCATCCAAGCCTACATACGTGGACAATTGGCATTTATCTCTTATAATTACATATGACTAAACCCTTGTAAAAATGAATTTAATTTTCTCCTTGTAAAAGTGCACATGTTAATTGCACTACTCATATGTGGAGTTAGGAGGAATCAAAAATCTCGAATTACTTGGTAGTTTATTGATGAGAAAGTAAGTCCTAAAGTTTAGGATTCAATTTATGGCAAGAGCTTGAATTTGAATTCAAAAGTTGGCTCCAACTCCAAGCTATAAAAATGGATCAAATCTTGTTTGAAATTCAACCCAATTTGGGGATGACTTTGAGAGGGATTTTTTGTGAATAATGAGCTCATTCTATAGCTCCATCACTATCCTCACATTTTGCAATTATACATTTCCAATGTCATTGTAATTCTATGTGATTTAATATGTGTCTTGTTTATGCCTGTAAATTTTCATAGCATTTGGTTTAGTAGAGTGGGAGAAATCTTTGTTTTTCTTTTGTCTCGAGGTCAATCTCTACGTATTCTTGAGAAATAGGAAGCACCATCGTTGAGTGTTTGATTCATTCCTATAGCATATTTTGCTTATTCCTTATACTTTTTTGCATTATATACACTCGACCCTATGTGTATCACTCCCATAGAAGGATTTTTTCTGATTGTTATCATGCTGGTCACTATGAGCATTTGAAGTTCATTGTTTCTTCCATAGATAGTAAGTTTTTTGAGCTAGTCCATATGCGAACCTATCTCTTTTGTATCGACTCTTTCTCCTTCATGATCCAAAGTACATAGTGCATTTTATTGAAATTATCACATGCCAATAAGATCTTTTTGAGTTTCCATAAGCTCAAGGTCTTGTCTTGTGCCGGTTGGTTGGACCAAACCTCGTTGCAACTCACATTTCTACCTCCTACAAGCTTCTCCAAGTTCTTTCAGTGGTATTAGAGCTAGATCATGATCAGTGATGGCTTTCCCTCAATGATCGAGAATCTTGATCGACAAAACTACGTGGCTTGGCAAATTAGAATGGAGGCCTATTTTCAAGGTAGAAATCTTTATGGAAGTGTAGCAAGTGATGAAGCTTTGCTTATTCCAAGATCCAAAGGAGGACCTACACAAGAGGAGATAGATAATCTCAGACTTTGGTGTGCAAGGGATGCTCAAGCAAGGTCCTACATACTAAACTCTATCTCTGACTTTCTATTACCCCATATTAGAGGATGCAAGACATCTCAAGAGTCTTGGGCTGCCCTCAAGACTTTCTTTTCTGCTAGTACCAAAGCAAGAAGGAATCATCTTTGGAACAAGTTCAACCAAATGAAGAAAAAACCTAAAACGACCATCACAGAGTTTGGTACCAAGGTAAAGGAGGTTGCGGATTAGTTAGCATCCATTGGAGAGTTGATTGAAGAAGAGGGTATCATGGGGCTTAAGGAATGGCAATCCTTCACGATGGCTTATGATCTCATCATCGATGTAAAAAATTGAGACCAAAATCTTTCTTGGACAACTCTTCAATCAAGAGGCCAAAAATACCATAAAGGAATTTAACTCCTATCTTGGTAATTCAACTAGTGCTCTATATGCAAATAAGAAGGAAAAGAAGCAAAAATGCAAGAAGAAGGAAGACGGTGAAGAGGAGACCTCCCAAGCCAACTGCACAAGCAAGAGAAAGAGGAAAGGGAAGAAGAAATGATCAAATAATGACAAAGCCAAAGGTTAGAATGTTCAACCTTGTGTCATCTCTGATAAGACCAATCACACCACTGAGAACAATTCATTCAATGGAAAGACCCATAAATGAAGTAGAAGAGCTGAGTGTGGTAGCAATAGAGGAAGCGGTGGACACAAGTTCATGAATAACAATAGAGGCTATAATAAAAGGGAATTCAATAATTATTCAAAAGATCAACCACATGAAGAATCATTGCTTCTTATCAATCTAAGCCACAAAGAAGGTAAAGAAGATGACCATTTGTTCTATGTAGATTCAGGATGCTCGAATCATGTTGCAGGCAACATTGCTCTTCTATTTGATTTGGAAAGTCCAAAGCATAGACATGAAGTACAACTAGGGGATGACACAAAGCACAATGTGGAGAAGATTGTTGGTGGTTGAGTTGCATTATATCTACTTCTAAATGTGTGAAATAGAATAGATGTACATTCCAACCATGATGAGCTTCAAGTGTAGAAATGCAATGAACAATTTTTATTTGAGATGTGGGTGCAAAGGTCTAATCAAAATCAATGTCTTTCTTTTAAGCATAATCATTTGCAACAAGCCTATTTTTATACATGTAAACTATTCCATTAAGTTTATGCTTTAGATTGTATACCCATTTGGTGTCAATCGCATTTTTCTTGGAGGAAAATCACATAAATACGAGTTTATAAGAACAATGAGATATATATGTACCAAAACGTGGATGGCGGAGTGTGGAGTTATCAATGACTCCAAAAATTACATATAATCTTAAGAGAGGTCCTATCAAATTTGAAGATATCAACGTGAATTGTGAAAACAAGGTTCGATAACATATTGACATGCGAATGTTAAAGAAAAACGAAACATGCATGTGAACCCTTCTTAATGTATGTAAGAGATTTCTCAATGAACTGAGACCATTCTTGAAAATTATCTCGTGGGCTATTCTTCCTCACATAAGAAGTGGTGTATCCGATTGCTCCCTCATGATTGTTGCCCTTGCCATCTTCTGCAATTGGTAGTTGTCCTTCATATTCGGTGTAGAATCTTGAGTAGCTAATTGATAGTCGTCATTCATATTTGGTGTGGAGTCTTGAGTAGCTTTGTCTTTATTTCTTGAAGTCTCTCATGTAAGCTTAATTAACTTGTGCTCTTGTAGCTTCCCATATACAATACGACTCCCGCCACTTGTGTGTATAATGCGATGTCTGCAACTTGTAAAACTCATGAAAAATACTGCATGGAGTCTATCCATAGATTATATCTTACTCCTATGCAGCGAACACTTTATATTTGAGAGTTCTCAATAGATGGCAAAATAAGGGAATGACTTATGACATGATATCATCATGTCAGCATCATATCGTGCTCAACATGTAAGGGTATGCACATCCATCAAATAGCATTCTTATGTATACAAACAACACGTGTATGTATGTAAATCATATTGACGCTAAACAGAAATTGTGAGCATTGTCATGTTATCTATCCATATGAATGCTCGTGATCAAAAGAAAACTATGAGCGCTATCATATACTGAATATATGGTCATTTGTGATGCTTCAAACCATTGAAAATTTCTATGCATGCATTGTTTTCAATAACTTGTTATGTACTATTGAACAATGCATAGCAGTACTATCAAAAAACATGCAAAATGAATACATAAAAGAGCACCATGACATCTAATTCAGAGCAACATATACAACCGTATATTACAGAAGCAAGGAAGAGCGCAATAGATAAATAACGAGCTCCATGCAATGATAGTATCTATAATTCTCTGTAACACATAGCTATTGTAAGTCGTGCACACAGTAAGAATTGGCCAGATAGTATTGTTTCTATACTCTGAGTATATGTGCAAGTTAATACTTGATTATCACAAGATAGGAGATGTGTCATATGTGATTATCACGTATGACAACAGATAAATGTACTGACATAAAGACCAAGAGTTAAATGTAAAGGGGTCGACAACAGATATAATCGTAAAATGCATGGTCGCCCAACGATTCTATTCTCTTCTAATCCTTATATACAGGTAGATTACAGTGACGAAAGAGCACCGTGTGAGCTCTTCATACTATATTCCATTTCCTTAAATCAAGGAGAAACAGTCATTACTTTCCATATTTCCTTTGATTGATAAAAGTGGTGCAACTTCCTAGGAGTGAATTATGCAAGGTTTTCATTATGTGCGCAAGTGATGCCTTTTTCTTTTCTCTTTTTGGATGCTAAATAAAACTCATAAGACCGGAGTCACATGAATAATGTTTAAAGAAAAATATCTAAGGGATATGAATTTGGAGATTACTTGGTCGAACAGCTCCCCTTCAATCTTCAAATTCATTTCTTCTCTTTGTTGTCTTTTTCCTCTCTTGTTTTGCTTTTCTTTTGATCTCCCCTTTGATATGATCTTCCTTGTGCCTTGAACCCTTCTAGATTTGATTTTTCTTCCTTCTTCCTTTTCTTTATGTATCTTCATAGTTGAACCATATTGATGTAGATATAGTCTTTCTAGGACCTTGATGTTGGTGTTGATGTAGTCTTCTTATAGTTGAGATATAGATCCTCATGTGATCTTCTCTTGAACACTTTTTTGGTTGATGAAGTTCCTTCTTTGGTTTGCCATAGTTGTTGTTGGTTGGCATTTGATGTATATAGCTCCTTGAGGTAACTTTGATCTTTGATGCTTTCCATATGTTGATTCCTCTTCCATGTGCTAGCTTCCTTTCTCTGATTGTAGTTGATGCCTTTTTCAATTGATTTCCAAGTTATAGCTTTTGCTCCTTTGAGATGGCTGTATAGTCATTGGTACTCTTCTACATTGTTTGTGACCTTATTTTTTATCTCTATGCAGTAGATTTCTTTTCTTCCTTTGTTGTTGTTGTTTTCTTCATAAGCTGATGTCCTCCATTCATGTAGTCCTTTGTTCCATTTAGTCGATCTTTGCTTCGAGAGTAACTTCCTTTTTGTTGGTTGTCTTCTTCTTTTGAGGTTGATTCTTCCTTCAAGAGTGTAGTCCTTGTTGTATGTTGATGATGAATCTTTCTTCAAGAGTATCTCCCCTTCAATTTCAAGACCCTTCTATATGGTTTTATTTGTAATGTGTAAGCTTTACATAAGACTTTAAGAGCTTGATATATAACCTCTTTATAATGATGATCATTTGATCATAATACATGATGGAAGCTTCAAACAAGTTACAAAGCTACAAAGTGCTTTATCTATGGCTTTTGCCATTTAGGTATAAAAATTTAACTTTGTCCAATGCAAAGTTCCGAGGCTCTGGTTTTCCCTCACTCATCTTGGAGCGAGCATTGTTCTAGCTCTAGACTGATCCTATTCCTTCACTTGTTTGATGACTTCTTTTACATGAAGTTAATCAAGATCACAACTTCTTGATAAAACTCCATTCTGATTACACCTTCTGTGTGTAGAAGCAAGTGCTCACACCACTTGTAATGTGCTCAACTATTTGTTGTCTTCTTTTACATGAGGAAATGAAGTTAATCAAGATTTCAGCTTCTTGATTAAACTCCATTCTGATTTCACCTTCTATTGAAGAAACAAGTGCTCACACCACTTTTAATGCGCTCAACTATTTGTTTTTACAATGAGGGGATTTGAATGCTTTTATTAGCTTTTACAAGGAATTTGATATGTGTGATAATGTGTAGCCTTGGAATGACCCTTTATAAATGAAAGTCCATACAACTTTTATGTTTTGTATATGAATATAAGTCAAATTGACTTATAGTAGCACATCTAGAAGTGCTTATGTCTCTCCAAGTAGAGTAGAGTAATTTCTTACCTTTGTTTAAGTGTGTTGAATATACTTTTCCTTCTTCTTCTTTGTGAGAAGGTCTTCTTCTTCTTTGAGTGTGTTGAATGTACTTCCTTCATCTTCCCAAGGTGAGGAAGTCTTCAATTCAACTGCATTGGATGCACTTTTCTTCATCTTCCTTTGATTCTTTCAATGGAGAAGTGAGCTTCATGATGAGCTCTTTGGGTAGTGATGTTCACAGTCCTTGCCTCGATCACTTGAATCATTTTCTTTTAATCTTCTTCAATGATGAAAGAGTGCTTATATAGCACTTGGCTGCAAATATACTTTTTGATGGATATGTGCTTGAATAGCACTTGACTACAAATACAAGTTTTTTCTTTTTACTTTGTGTACATATCTCAATATAGAGAAAGTGGAGCTTGAGAGGTACATATCAATGGACATGAGATCTATGTGATCCTCTTTTTATACAAAAGTATATGATAGAGAGTAACTTAGTATGACATAGGTTTCTATGAGAAGGCTTAGAATGCTAGAGAATGTGGTATCTCCAAGATAGAACATGTATGAGCATTGATCCTAACTAGTTTTAAGTGCACTCCGATCTTAGAAAATGAATACTATCAAGGAAGAACCCAAATTGATATACATTACCAAATGAATGCTTCTAATGAAGAATGCCTTCTTGATTGTTGAAATGGAGTCTTTGGAGAAAGTAGTTTCAACTCTTAGGAGCTTTACCATGAGTATCTTTTAATCGTCCAATTCTCCATCCTTGAACCTTGTGAGTTGTGTAAGTCTTCATAATATCTTCGCTTAAAATCATTTGTGTTTTGATGTGATCCTTGCCTTGAGCCTTGCATCCAAGCCTTCATTGAAAATGGTCTTCAATGCCGGATATTGAGATTCGCTTCTTTATTCTATGCTTTTCTTCATAGCTTGATGATGATAGCCTCCTATGATACCGATTCTTCAAGACACTTCTTCATGACCTTTGACATTCCAAAGAGATTTGTATGTAGCCTTGAATAGAAAGCTTGAGATATCCTTGAATCCTTGCATGGTTCTCTTGCAATGGAAATGTCCTATATCATATTTTGTTGTTGAAGTAGATAGCACATTATTTCCATTAACATGGAATCAAGCCAAGTTTCTTCATACTCTCCTTGTGTGAAAAAGGTAGATGATTTACATAACATAAGATTCATAAAGCTTCATGAATATAACCTCCATGTGCCTCATGTACAATAGATACAATGAATGATTGTTTGAGGCCTCGGGTGAACCACGAAAAACATAATAGCATTTTGCAACACCACTTGAGTAATCATAGAATCATTTGCCCAAGAAGTAAATGAAGAAATGATATAAGTAATTCCAAAAGAGTTTCTCATGATCATATGAGATGGACGAAGGTAAAGCTTATGTAGCTTGTTAAGCATGATAACCTAATTCCCAAGAAAACATGAAATGAAGAGCATTTTTGTCTGGAAAAAATGTGAAACTCATTTTGAAACACATTGTTTTTTGTAGCTTGATAAACAACCATTTTGTGGATGGAGCCCGGAAAACAATCCTCCATTAACTTCATGATCAAGTCAACTCATAAGATAGGTGATAGACTTGACATTTGTAAAGAGCACATGACAAGCATGAACATATGAACATGCAAATAAATGTCTTTTAGTAGAACACACCATGTTGTATCCACTTGTAACATTGCCTCGTCGACTTTGAGTAGAACCATGTAGAGCATGTGTAGCATGCATAACATAGACCTTTGATGTACTTGAAAATGGATCTCGTGATCTTCTTACTTCATAGAACTTGGATGCATTCTTCCAATGCAAACTGATTTACCTTGCTCCATTGACAATTCTCCAATATGAGATGTTAAGAGAGATTTTTCTATGACTATGGACGGCTATAGCGAGGCTTTGATACCACTATGAGTTTATAAGAACAATGAGATATATATGCGCAGAAATGTAGATGGAGGAGTGTGGAGTTATCAATGACTCCAAAAATTACATATAACCTGAAGAGATGTCCTATCAAATTTGAAGATATGAACGTGAATTGTGAAAACAAGGTTCAATACATAGTGACATGCGAATGTTAAAGAAAAAAGAAACATGCATGTGAACCCTTCTTAATGTAGAGATTTCTCAATGAACTGAGAGCATTTTTGAAATTATCTCGTGGGTTGTTCTTCCTCACATAAGAAGTGTTGTATCCGATTTCTCCATCATGATTGTTGCCCTTGTGGTCTTCTGCAATTGGTAGTTGTCCTTCATATTTGGTGTAGAGTCTTGAGTAGCTAATTGATAGTCATCGTTCATATTTGGTGTAGAGCCTTGAGTAGCTTTGTCTTTATTTCTTGAAGTCTGTCATGTAAGCTTAATTGACTTCTACTCTTGTAGCTTCGCATATACAGTACGACTCCTACCACTTGTGTGTATAATGCAATGTTTGCAACTTGTAAAACGCATGAAAAATAATGCATAGATTATATCTTACTCATATGTAGCGAACACTTTATATTTGAGAGTTCTCAACAGATGGCGAAATAAGGGAATGACTTATGACATGATATTATCATGGCAGCATCATATCGTGCTCAACATATAACGGTATTCACATAGTTAGCATTCCTATGTATACAAACAACACGTGTATGTATGTAAATCATATTGACCATAAACAAAAATTGTGAGCGTTTTCATGTTATCTATCCATATGCATGCATTGTTTTCAATAACTTGTTATGTACTATTGAACACTACATAATAGTACTATCAAAAAGCATGCAAAATGAATACATAAAAGAGCAGCATGACGTCTAATTCAGAGAAACATATACAACTGCATATTAAAGAAGCAAGGAACAGTGCAAGAGATAAATAATGAGCTTCATGCAATGATAGTATCTATAATAATCTATAACACATAGCTACTGTGAGTCGTGCCCACAGTATGAATTAGCAAGATAGTATTGTTTCTATACTCTAAGTATATGCGCAAGTTAATACTTGATTATCACAAGATAGATGTGCAGTACGTATCACAAGAGAGGACATGTACTGACATAAAGACCAAGAGACAAATGGAAAGGGGTCGACAACAGATACAAGTGTAAAATGCATGGTCGCCCAACATTTCTATTCTCTTCTAATCCTCATATACAGGTAGATTACAATGGCAAAAGAGCACTGCATGAGCTCTTCTTACCTAATTCCATTTCCTTAAATCAAGGAGAAAGAGTCATTACTTTCCATATTTCCTTTGATTGATAAAAGTCATGCAACTTCCTAGGAGTGAATTATGCAAGTTTTTAACTACATGCGCAAGTGATGCATTTTTCTTTTTCCTTTTTGGATGCTAAATAAAACTCATAAGACCGGATTCACATGAATGATGTTTAAAGAAAAATATCTAAGGGATATGAATTTGGAGATTGCTTTCTCCAACAATAAAGAAGAAGTACCATTCTTCATAATAGCATCATAATCTGATTGCATAGGAGCCATCCAAATTTCTGAATTTTGTGCTTCATCAAAAGAAACAAGCTCAATCACATCACAAAGACAAGAGAAAGCCTGAATGAGTTTTTGCCTTGCCTATATCAGCCCTCACCTCAATAAGTGCATCATGTAAATGTGCATCACAAATGGAATGATCTGCATCATCATGTGAAACATCTACAGATTTACAAGTTGCGTCTTTGGAGCTAGCACTTCATGGTCCACTTGTAAAAAGAGGCAAGAAAGTTTCATACACATCTTAGGAGCTAATTGATGTCTCCTTAGTACATGAAAGTAATGGCTGAATTGCATCTTCCAGAAAGCCAACATCATAACTACCAGAATGCATTTAATCTCTAAATGATACAGAGGATAGCATTTGCTCTCATAACTATACCCAACCAAAATAGTTTGACTACTTTATCATCCAATTTTATGCATTATTGTTCAGGCATTAATGCATATGCCAGACAAACAAAGACATGTACATGAGGAACTGATGGCTTGCGACCATGCCAAGCCTCATATACAGTGATAGACTATAGTGATTGGGTTGGAAGACATTTAATTCCCTCTAGATGAGAATGAAGGATGCTCATTTTACATGCTGTAAGATTTTCAATGAAAGTGTTTGAAGCACATAAACACTTCAAAGTTCTTTTTCAATGTTAACAACCATCATGCCTAAAAAAATCATCAATAAAAGTCATGAAGTAAAGGTAGGTCCCAAAAGAATGTGTTTGCATTGGATGTTAGATATCATAGTGAACAAGCTCCAACTTTTGACTAGCTTGTATTCAACCATGTTTGGGGAAGGATGAACATTGTATTTTCTTGAGAATACATCCTTCACATACATGTTTACTAGGTGTCTCTAGTTTGGGTAGAAAGGATACCATTTTAGATCTTCGTAGCCATAGAAAACTATCAAAACTTACATAACCAAAGCATGCATCCCAAAGGTTTGAATTTGAGATAGCTTGAGAATCTTGAACTCTACATGTTGAATCATTTGCACAAGCTATGAGCTTATATAACACATGACATAAAATGCTAGAAGGAATAATAACATTGCCATTTGATAGATTATGATCTATACATCTCTGATCAACAAATTTGACAACCAAGATGCTCCTTGCTGATGATGAAAATAAGTACATATTTTTCTTGATCCTTGGCACAGACAGAGAATCTCATAATGTGAAAGAATTATTATCAGAAGTTGTCAAAATTATCTTACCAATTCCCATTACAAGATAAGAGGAGTTGTTAGTGCATGTGATAATGTTCCTTGTAGGGGTAGTCTCAAGTGAGCTACTGAACTATGCTGCAAGGTAATATGTTTGATTTCCCTAATGTGAAAGTACTAAAAATCTAGCTCTATTATAGACATGCACTATTTATGAGAAGATGATTCATAGTGGTAATAGTAGTAAATGCCCATTCTTTATTCTGCACAAGATTAGCACACTCTGTTTTAGGTATAGAGGCTTCTACAACAACTATTCTAGTCCCTTTCTTCTTTGCCTCTTTTCCAACTAGTTTTAAATAATTGTTTATGACATGATCATTTGATTTACAATATTTGCAAAACCATTTTTACTTTTCTATTTTCTTCTCATCTTTTTGTTCCCCTTTTGATTGTGTAGAATTAGCATATCTGTTCTTGCTAGGTGAGCTCCATTCACTTTTGACCTTGTGGCTAGGAAAGAAAGCTCAATTTGCGATATGCATAATGGATCTATTCGGCCTAGATTAATCTCCTTGCAACAAAATAGATACTAACTCTATTAAGGAATTCATATTTCCTTTCATAATCAATCGAAGAAAAGAAGCAAAACTCTTATATGAATCTTGAAGAGCAATAAGAATAGGGTTCATACATGAACTATCTATCAAAACTTCATCTACAAAAGTCAAATGCTCTTTCAAATCTTTGATATTTTTCAAAACATTGTTCATAGAATCTCCTTTATTCTTATGCTCACTCTCCATCCATTTTCTGAGGTAAGCCACATGAGCCTCATTTTTGCCTCTTACAAATCTTAGAATGTCATTCTATGTTTTTGGTTGAGTCATTTAAGTTACATTCTCAATGCAATTTTGCTCAAGAAGATGAACCTCTTAATCTCCCTTTTGATGCACCCATTGACGTCCCTTCTGATTCAAGTGTATGTGGAGCAAAGGATGTTAGCAAAAAAGGAAGAAAGACAAAGCACGTGCAATCTACATTTTAAGAGAAGGCCTCATGAAGTAAGTTAAAAAAGAATTCAATTTCTTACTTCAGATAGACGAATTGCATTGGATATTGTGAAGTATTGTTGTGGTTTGAAATGTTTGTATACGTTAGGAATGAGGAAACTAAAGCACCTAAGAGAGAAACTCCTCCATTTAGATAGTGAAAGTTAGGATATATGCCTTGTTTCTCATATGCAGATGATTGAGGATAACATGTGAGTAACACGAATTGCTTTTGAATATTACATTAGTCAAGGGATGTGGCGTTGTAGGGCTGCATTTAAAATTGCAATGGGGGTAAATTTTAGAATACATAAGGTTCAAGAGGGGCTTATGAATGGAGATCTCATTTTGGATACATATCATATTAGGAGCAAAGGATCTATTGGAGTTCATGCAATGAATTGGATGATGAACTATTTTAGCTTGCATTGTGAGGTTATTCCTACAACTTGAAGGTTACACTTGTCAGATAACTTTACTCCTCAAGAACTATTTCAAGTATATAAACAAGATATGGAAAGTAGAAATGAGAAGTATGTCTTATATCATCACTTTATGATATTATGGAAGGAAGAGTTAAATAATGTGACCTTTTAGGAACCATCATGAGAGTCAAGCTTTAGAAAGAAAGAAAGCAATTTATCATCGAAGTAAAGCACTCAAAAGTATGAAGCGTTACATGTGTTTGTTGATTGATGGTATGGATAAAAAAAACATGTTTGCCGTATTTTTATCGCATCCCTAAAGACATTGGAGATGAAGTCCTCGTGCAAATGCATTTGGTTGGGGCTTTGGTATACAATGGAACTATAAAGTCCAAGGTTTTCTTCACATATCTGAATGTGCATAATGATGCGAACCTTATGGTTATTGTCATTGATTGAGTTTTGCAATCATGGAAAGGTCTTTTGCCACCAACTCTGTATTTGGAGCTTTATAATACTACAAGAGAATAAAATTTCTATAGTTTTTGGATAGTTATGCATGCTGATAGACAAGTGTTTCAAAAGGTTAAGGTGAATTTCCTTTTAGTGACACACTCATGAATACATTGATCAAATGTTCAATACGTTCTCTAAGAGGTTGGAATGTAATAATGCTTTTACACTTCGAAAATTATCTGAGTTGATCTCAGAAGCATATTCTCAAAAACCTGAAGTTCAACACCTTACATAGATTTATGACTTTAAGCACTTTTGCTTATTAGGCCTTGATAAGAGTGCTAAGGTTTTGGCTCCATTGCACAATATTAGTTTCAAACATGAATTCTTGATGAGGAGGGTTGATCACATAACCCTTTCATTTGCAAAGCGGTATTCATGTTGCAAGTGCCTAATTTGTCTGTGTATGGTGTAGAACAAACACCATGTGAAGATAAAAAAAATATGGAAAGATGTGGAAACGTGGTTGATCAAAGTAAATGGTGGATGCATATACTTACTGAAAAGAAGAGATGTATTGAACGTGCAAAAAAATACGCTGGAGATCTAGATTAATCTTGGTGGGATGACTTTTTCAATCATCAAGAAGAGATTATTGCAGCTCATTGGCCAATTGATGTTCCATTCACATGGGATTTTTGTACACCAAGGTCAGTGAATGTGAACCAAGGATGTAATGCAAACTTCAAAGTTTTATCAATCCTCCAGAAAGGAATATTTATGTACGCCCAAGGATGACAAAATAGGCTGAAGCAAGATGGCAACGAAATTTAAAAGAAATAAATGTTGGAACACTTATTATAGTCCTTGTTGATGGTGATGAGGCTACCAGACCATTTTGGATTGCGAAAGTTTTAGAGGTCCGTAAAGATATTGATGAAAGAAGAATAGAGGCTTTGATAGTGCATTGGTATTACACTAAAAGTAGTAATGCATTCAGAGGTAAATACAACTTAGAAATGGTATGTGAGACCAAACCAACAGGCTCAAGAAAGAAAAAGAACACTTAAAGCACATCCACTCTTAAAATGGATGATGTAGATATTGTTGTTTATGATTTTGCCTTGACAAAGATAGGGCACTTGAGGAAATCAACCATCAATATGATAAAGGAGAAGCTTCTAGAGGTATGTGGTACAAACAATCATAGGCAAACAAGAAGATATATGCATGATCCTATAGAATTTAGTTTGTACTTGGATGAAGATAGACCTCTTGTTGATATAGAAGAAGAAGAAGAGAGCTCTCAACACTCTTAGACTAAATCAAGTGCATCAGATGATGGGGGTGTAGCCATAGATTAAGAAAGTTGTGATTTGAGTTGAAAATCCAAACATTATTAGTGCTTATATGAATGCTTCTAAGTATTTTTCTTAACAAAACCATGTTCTTTAGAAATTTTGAATAACTATCAGATATCGAACGTTGAAAACATGTTCAATGTCTAGTTTGTGTATAAGCTTTTTTATCACTTTTATATTTTTTATGTAGATTTTCGACATGTCAATACTAAATCCAGTGAAATTTTGGCCACAGAGTGAGAAAAAACGTCAAAAAAACATATGCTTTCACTTGATTTTTGAAATATGTGTATACCAGTATAAAGGGTTTTCAAACATAAGATGCAATTTGCTTGGTTTTGGACGTGGGTGTTCTCTTTTTATGACATAGTTCTCATTTCTTATGACTCCCTGTTCATCATGAAAGTGATTGCCCAATTTGAAGATTATTAGTGCAAGTTAGCACTTTGTGGACGAAAAATTTCGAGTGAAGACATGCACTTTGGTGATCAAGAATCAAACAACAAAGGCAAGAAGAAATTCACTTGCAATTTTTGTGGCAATCCTAGCCACATTGCAAAATTACTTCAACAATAAGAACAAGGATAAGACTAAGAATACTTCAAAGACCGAACATCACTCTCACTTCACAAGTGAAGATCGCTTTCTCACAACGAAACACAAACCACTTCCACCTTTGACTTCAAGTAAAGAATGGATTTCTGATAGTGGTTCTTCTTCATATATGTGCAATAAAAAGACGATTTTCATGAGTTTGAAGAGCATAAAGGGCAAGTGTATCTTGGAGACAACAAGTGCATTGAAATCCAAGGAAGAGGAAAAGTTCATATCACTTACTCAGAAGGCGAAAGCACGCCACTCAAAGATGTTCTTTATGTACCAAGCCTTTGTAAGAATTTTCTCTCAGTGAAAGCCATTACAAAGTGCAACATGACGGTGCAATTCGATCACAACAAAGTTCAAGTCATCGATCTTGAATCCAATAAAGTGATAGCTTAAGACTATGAAGAAAAAGGTCTGTAAAAGCTTTCAAGTTTTATGGCCAAAGATTCAAGTATGAGCTTGTGGCATTACAGATATGGACATACCTCTTGCTTAGCTAGGATCTCTTCCAATCATCTTGTCAAAGGATAACCTAGGATCACAGAAGTGCAATTTAATTGCCAAGCATGTGCCAAGCAGACAATTGCCACTTTGCCCACAGTAGCATCCATTTCTGCATCTAAACCCTTAGCATTAGTCCATGCTGATATTTGTGGACCTATGCATACACCTTCTCTTAGTGGGTCATTTTACTTCTTCCTAATACTAGATGACTTCACCAGATACACATGAGTTTATTTGCTAAATCATAAAGAGGATGCACTTTCAAAGTTTAAGAAGTGGACACAAACACTTCAAGAAGAGTTTCCAAGTTCTTCAAAGATCATGTGATCAGATGGAGATAGTAACTTTGTCAATCACAACTTCTTGAGGTAATTGAAGCAACATGGAATTAAGTATCAAGCAATGTGAGATAGTGAACAAGGTATTGCCTTACAAAAGATTGGAAGTGTGATGGAGATGGTGAAAGTTAAACTTAATCAGAAGCAACTTCCACCAAAGCTTTGGGGTGAAGTAGTATAGACAGTAGTACATATCTAGAATACAGGGTTCTCAAATTCCTTGAAGAACCAAATACCATTTGAGGCTTACTTTAAGAAGAAGCCAAGTGTGAGCTACTTAAGCATCTTTGGTAGTGATGCCTATGTCCAAGGCCATGATGATGATGATCCGCCTAAGCAGTACATTTTCATCAAGTACAATGACCAAAAAAAGGCATTCAAACTCTACAATTCAAAGAGTCACTAAGTTACACAAACCAAAGACTGCACCTCTGAAGAATACTCTAAGTATTCATCTCTTTTGGATCCTCCCATTTTTGCTTCAAAGGGGGATCATTCCAGTTTTGGGCAGTGACACTATGTGGAGCATGCTCTCTTTGTACATGACTTCCTAGATCATGGTACACTTTTGGAGCAAGAGGAATCAAAGATACTATCTTAGCTTATATCTTAGATGGCTACACCTCTTATTGTACCATCTCAGGTTTATATTTCCCCTCAAGTTTAGTTGGGCTGTACTCGAGGATCAATGAATCATCATTTTCCATTCCTATGTTTGAGATTCCACTTACCTCATCTACAACAACATTCTACACATGTACTTTTCCATTCTTGGAGTCAAACATCTTTTCATTTACCACAGGATACTCTTGCATCTACTTGGATTCATCACTCAGTTAAATCCCATTTTGAGCCCGCTTGTTGGTTTAGAGGGGGCTTCCATGGTCCTACTGACAAACATCAAGACTTTGTACACTCCATAGACAATTACAATATACAGATGTACTACCATGTGAATATGATTTCTTGGCAATACACATCTATTGGTGGATATTGTCAAAGCTTTGGAGGTTACTATGTACCACATGGAGTCATCCTATGTATATCGCATGGAGATGATCTTGTGTAGTGAGATCTTGTTCTCGTCTTATACCTCATTGGTGGCATATCTATGGAGCATTCCCTTGATCCATATCCTGGACATCTTATGGAGACCTGGCGATCCGACATGGTTGATACCAATTGGTGGCTATGGCTTTCTATATCACGGTGTCCTATTTGCTATTTGTGTTGCTTCTACTACATTCTTGGTGGACCTTTCTCTCATACCCTAGTAGATTCCACCCTCTACAAAATGGAGCTATAGAGGGGGTGTTGAGAGTATCAGAGTGCATCTCCCTTTTGTATCTTGGAGTCACTCTATTTCCATTCCATTTCCACTATGTTTCCATTTTATATTCTCACCTTTGTATTTGGGTGCCTTGCCATTTGCTTCTACCATTGTATTCATTCTCCTTTGATGTGACTTATCCTACATGAGATGTACTTTGGAGAGCCCCTCCCAAATCTATATAAGGAGGGCATCTCCCCCATTTGTACTTGGTTAAAACCTTGAGGAGATTACTCCATGCTCTTTAAAAGCTCATTTTTAATCCATGTGAGTTTACCCATTTCTTGATGTACTCACTTTGATTCTCTGACACTCTTTCTTTTGTGAGTACACTCTTCTTTTCATTTTGCTTCTGTGCATGTACTCTGTACAGGTACTACATTAGTAATCTGAGACCTGAAAGAAACACGTGCCCTCTCATAGTTTGGGGCATAAAGATTAAGCCATATCTGAGGTCCCCTGTTGTAAGATCAGTCAAATGGCCTTACCAATGACAATCTCCCATATGTCCACAATCATAGCCTATCTGGACTCCCTAATAGAAATACATGCACCATCCCATGCATATGGCTAAGGAGAGATTGTATTTGGAGTATTAGAATTTCAATGGGATAATTTAGCAAGCATTGGCAAAGCTCCTATCATATGTGAGCGATGTATCATAAGATGTGCAGACCATCCATACCTTGAACATTCCACAAAAGAAATTGCATGGAGACTAGGCAAACCAAGAGGTTGTCGCACCAACAAAATCAGTGATCTTCAAGGTTGGTTTGGGCGAGAAGTTACATGAGTCTAAAAGTCCTTCCTAAGAAGCCAAGTGCTTAGTGAGAACCTAAAAATTAATGAGCCAAGTGGACTCAGCCGACTCTAAAGCTTACTTGTTGCCAAGCATCTCATCATGCATATAATATTGGAAGGTGCAATATGAGTGTCTACAACCACATAAAAAATGAGTTGACTCTCTAGAGGACTAGGAATGAAGAGAAAATGCTTTGTATCCATGGACTTTATAAAACTTTAAGTGTGATCAAGCTCATTGAGGTGATGGGAAAACTCAATAACGTGAGCATGAACAAAGCACAATGCCTTGCCTAGAGATTAGTCAGGCTATAGGGCTCCACATAGGGGGAAAGAAAATGAAATTGCCGACTCTAAAGCAGTCTAGCTACAAGATGCAAGAGACACTACATGGACATGAATGGGAGAAGAGACCCTATCCTGTTACACTGCAAATAAGCTCTAGATTGCATAACCAAAATACTCTCATCACAAGTGATAATCAAAAGTCACAAGCCCAAGCGCAATAGCTATGAAGAGAGAAACACCAACTAAAATAGAAGTGCATGGAGGTGAATGTACCTCTTTAGATATCAGACTCATGGAGATATCATTGTCTAGGGACATACACGAGTTGGGGGATGTAGCACTAGGAGGCAGATGAGGGTGCAAAGTTATAGAAGGCCTATGATAGGAAACTAAAGACGTGGGAATTGAAGTGGAAGGTTATTCGTCTTACCCAACACCAAGGGCAGCATGTAAATCCTCCTGCAATGCACTAAAATTGTACCATGTGGGAATAAAAATCTATAAAACCACTAGATCCTACTACTAGCCCATCTATCCCCACCACCAAGGTTGCATTCATGTCCTAGCAAATGAGGCATAAGTGTTATGGATAGGGAAGCCACCATATTATGATCATCTTGAAGTTTTTTGCTATGAAGAATATCTTCAAGAAATCAAGAATCTTAGAAAAAGGTAGGACGGAAGTCAAAGAAATGCATTTTGCTTTGGATAAGGGAGAGTAAGAAACCCATAAGGTATGGCTATGATAGATCACTAGTTATCAAGCATTCTCTATACATGACTAAAGACGCTTTGTCAAAATATCCTTCTTTATTTGAAGAAGCCAATAAGAAGGAAGAAGTGAGCGAAGCCATCAAGAAGACATTGAAGCACTTTAGGAGAACAACACTTGGGATTTGGTTCCCAAGAAACCAAACATCAAGGTAAGGCTAATAGCAAAAGGTTAAGAAAAATTTCGATGGTTCAATAAACAAGTATAAAGCAAGGCTTATAGCAAAAGGTTTTTCTCAAACCCATGGAGTGGATTATGAAGAGACCTTCTCACCAAAGGCTAAGATGCCAACAATAAGAGTTTTCGTAAGTATTGCTTCTTGAAAGAATTGGAACTTGTATCAGTTAGATGTTAAAAATGCATTCCTAAATGGATGGATCTCAAAAGAAGTTTACATGGCTCAACCACCTCGGTATGAAGAAAAGGACAAATTAGTTTATGTATGCAAAAGGAAATCACTCTATGAATTAAATCAAGCGCCTAGAGCTTGGAACCATAGGCTTGTAACATATTTGGAGGTTCAAGGATTCGTTGCTAGCAAAGAAAATTCTTCGTTGATCATAAAGAAGACTAAATTAGAAGTTATTTATCTATGTGTCTATGTGGATGACATTATCATTATAGGGAATGATGCTAGTGGCATCAAGAAAATCAAATCTTAGATGATGGATGAGCTTAAAATCAATGAACTTGGTTTGTTAACATACTTTCTAGGATTAGAACTTGTATATTCAGATTCTGAGTCTTTATTACTCAAAGGAAGTACAATCATGATATGTTAGTCAAACTCAAGATGGAGAACACTAAAGTTGTAGGTACACCTATCAAACTCCATGAAGGAGAACTCTTTGAAGATATTATAGGTTATCAAAGGCTTTTTGGGAGTCTCAATTATGCAACCCTAACAAGAGTGGACATGTGTTATGGAGTAAGTACATTAAGCCAATTTATGCATACACCAAGAAAAACTCACATGGAAGCTTTCAAGAGGATCTTAAAGTATGTAAATCCTAATGTAAATGAAGGAATACTTTATCCATTCACATTTGACTTGGATACCAAGCTATATTCTCATGCACATTGGGCTAGCTGAAAAGATGATAGGAGGAGCACTTCTGGCTACTTATCTTTTGCATGTTCAAAGCTCATTTCATAGTCATCAAAGAAACAACAAACTATGGCATTGTCCTCAATTGAATGAGAATATTGAGGCTTAGCAAATGCAACACAAGAGGCTACATGGCTCAAGCTACTTTACATAGATTTGGGATTACATTCTTATACTCCAATGATCTTTGGAGATAACACTAGCTCACTTCATTTGGTTGTTAATTGTGTATATCATCCAAGGACTAAGCACATCATAGTGCACTATCTTATGTAAGAGAGAAGCTGTTTAGCAAGGACATCTAATTGTCCTATGTATCAACCAATTTGCAATGTGTAGATATGCTAACAAAATCTTTGGGTGCAACTAAGATGAACAGGTTCAAGATGATGATTGGATTGCATGAAATCAGAAAGAAATGAAGACCAAGCATGTTAGGCTTGAGGGATACTTTTTTGTGCAAATGTGTCCAAGCCTACATACGTGGACAATTGGCATTTATCTCTTATAATTACATATGACTAAACCCTTGTAAAAATGAATTTAATTTTCGCCTTGCAAAAGTGCACATGTTAATTGCACTACTCATACGTGGACTTAGGAGGAATCAAATCTCGAATTACTTGGTAGTTTATTGATGAGAAAGTAAGTCCTAAAGTTTAGGATTCAATTTATGGTAAGAGGTTGAATTTGAACTCAAAAGTTGGCTCCAACTCCAAGCTATAAAAATGGATCAAATCTTGTGTGAAATTCAACCCAATTTGGAGATGACTTTGAGAGGGATTTTTTGTGAATAATGAGCTCATTCTATAGCTCCATCACTATCCTCACATTGTGCAATTTTACATTTCCAATGTCATTGTAATTCTATGTGATTTAATATGTATACATTGATCACATCTCTACTTCACTTTTCTGTCAAGGGCATCTCCTCAAAACAGTGATCTTCTCAAACTTGGTTCTCAATGCATAGTTGATCACTTGATGTGATTTAAAGTGGTATAGATTGAGCATGTTGTCTATTTCATAGCTAGAAATTTTCATTCTCATTGCTTTTCTCAAACTCGAGATATTTGCACAACTCTGCTCACTTCTCTATATACTATAGGAGCCCGAAAATGTCGTGATAGTCGTCCAACTTGCTAAGCATCATTTTCAGTGTACACGTGATCATTTATCTGAAATAACTTGATTGGTAGTTGTCTACCTTAGTTAGATACTCCCAAAAGGAATTCAATCAATTCCTAGCAAGTTGAGAGCATTGTTCATCTTATTAAACATGTGTAGAGATCAAAATAGCAAGTCTTACCTCATCGTTGAATTTTGTACTCATTTTTATTGATCTATTGATTAGAGGTATGAACATGTATACAACTTAGGTGAATGTATGTGATTGTTGGGAAGCTCAAAAGTTTTACTTTAATCTTAATAACATGTTCTTGGCTGGTGTGAAGTAGGATGTTGAAGCACCACTTCATCTCTAGAATCTATCCATCATCTCCTCCAACACAAAGGACTATGCACAAGAAAGAGGTATTGATTTTGATGAGACCTTTGCACCTACATGCCAAATGAATACTTTTCGTAGCATCTTTGCACTTGCAGCTCATCATGGTTGGAATGTAGATGAGTTGGACATTAAAAGTGCATTTTTTAATGGTCACTTGCATGAAGAAGTGTATGTTTTTCAGCCCCTTGGCTTTGTGTAGAAAGGGAATGAAAACCAAGTGTACAGGTTAAAGAAGGCAATATATCATGTAAAGCAAGCACCATGTGCTTGGTATGAGAAGACACATGCCTATCTGATTGCACATTATTTTGAGACTAGTCCAACTGAAAGCACCTTACATGTTAGGAATGCTAATGATGTGCCTCTAATCATTGTTGTGTATGTTGATGACATGTTTTACACTCATTGTCATGATAAGCATGTTTCTGATTTTAAGGCTGATTTGCATGCCTCATTTGAGATTTTTGATTTGGGGCATTTGCATCATTATTTGGGCATTAAGTTTATGTAAGTTGATGGTGAAATGACTTTGTGTCAAACAAAATATGTTTTCATATCATTGCACCATTTTGGCCTTGAAGACTGTAAACCTATTACCACTCCTATGGAGAGAAGTTTACCATTGAGCCTTCATGATCTTGGAGAGATGCATTTGATGTTGTTGTCTATCAGCAGGTGGTTGGATGCTTGATTTACTTATTCATTACTCAGCTAGATCTTCAGTTTTCTTTCTGATAAATGAGCAGGTTTATGCATTTCCTAGGTATCAAGCGTTGGTAGGTAGTTAAGCGCATCTTTTGCTATTTGAATGGTACTCGACTACTTGGATTCTTTTATCCCAAGGCATGATCACTAATTCTAGATTAAGATCCTTTTTTTTTACTCTAACTAGGTTGGTTGTTATGACACTCATCTGTTCACTAGTGGCTTTTATTATTAGGATCTTGCTCACATGCACATAGAGGTTACGGATGTAGAAAACACACAAAAAATAGACATGCCAGGAGATGAGACAAAACACAGTATTGGGTGCAATCTTCCCCATGCACTTTGTTTCGACAGTCCACAGAGTGCGTGTATTTATAGAATTTTTTATTATGTCGAAAATAGTGGTTACATGAGAGCGACTTCAAAAAGCATGTGTGAAAGTAAAAGTTGGTAACTTTTGTAGAAAGACTTTTGTTTCAATATAAGAAATCACGATCTACAATGATCTGTATCTTAACCACTGCTTTTACTAACTTTTTCTAAAAAATAGAACGATCTCCTACATCTAAACATATAATTATTTCTAAAAATAGAATTATTTCTAAAAACAGACTATTTTAAAATAGACAAATAGAAATATTTCTAAAAATAGAATCCTCTAATGTGAGTTTAGTTACAAACTATATAGAATATAAATCGAATTATTGATGTCCACCCTTTCATGCCTTTCAGGCCCTCAGGAATCTTCACCTACGATATCAAAAACATCAAAACACATTAATACATCAATATATTAACACTCCAACAATTCCTTGTTCAACACATTCCATAATTAATAACATGCCCCTTTGTTGAAAAAGCAACTAACCTTAGTTGATAAAATAAAAATAAGCATGGATGGCCAATCACATGTTTCATCACTGAATGAAAATAAGCATGTTCCATGTAAAGCACATGCATGGAAATGTTCATGGAGAAGTTACATTAATCTGTTTGTGTATGATATGCAAAAATTAAGTGGATCCACCACGGCGGTCGTAGGGTCCAGGAGTATGAAGAGAACAAAACCATCTTGCTACGAACTTTCCTTGCTCTCAATCTCTATCTCTTGAACATAATTCTCACCCATGCAAGTTATCTTGGATCCTAAATCTAGTGCTTCCCTATTGGGATGTACCCTCAAGAAATGTACCCTAGCACGATGTACCCTAGCGTGATGTACCTTAATGGGATGCGCCATGTTTGGATGTACCCAAATGAAATGTACCCAGATAGGATGTACCTTGAGATGCGCCGCGTCGTGTCATGTCGTGCCGCCTTGCCCACGCCTACTTGAAAAAGTAAGAAAGAGATGCAAGTTGTACTAAATTAAGATGAGAGAACTAGAGTGACAACACAAAGAGATAGTATAGTGGTAAAACACTTTCCTTGTATGAGTAAGGTTGTTTGTTCAAATCCTCCCACCTTGGTGGATATAGAACTCCTTATTGCCACTCATAAATTAAAATTGGTTCATGTGTAGCCAATGGTCGCCAAAGGAGCCTTGGGTGCCACTGATGCCAAAGTAATGGCTTAGTTATGCCTAAGTTCTATGCCTTAGTTGATACCTTGGAGTAATCCAATGGAGTAAACGTAGGTGTAAACCTAGGTTCTGGTTCTGGAACTCGAACAGGAATAGGAAACAGAAACCCAAACCAAAATTGGAATTAGAACCAGAAACAAAAATGGATTGGGGATCGAAATCGGGTCATGAACAGAGAACAAGGAAACAGAGACCAATCACCAAAACGAACAAAAACAGACCCCTCTATAGTGATGCATGCAAGGCCCTGATACCACTATTATTAGGATCTTGCTCACGTGCACAAAGAGGTTACGGATGTAGAAAACACTGAAAAATAGATACCCCAAGAGATGAGACACAATGTAGTATTGGGTGCAATCTCTCCCCATGCACTTTGTTTCGATAGTCCACAGAGTGCATGTATTTATAGGATTTTTTATTATGTCGAAAAAAGTGGTTACATGAGAGCGGCTTCGAAAAGCATGCGTGAAAGTAAAAGTTCATAACTTCTATAGAAAGCCTTTGGTTTCAATATCAGAAATCTCGATCTAGAGCGATCTGTATCTTAACCACTGCTTTTACTAACTTTTTCTAAAAATAGAACTATCTCTAAAACTAGAAATACATCTAAAAATAGAAATATTTCTAAAAATAGAACTATTTCTATAAATAGAACTATATCTAAAAATAGACTATTTTGAAAAATAAACTATTTTGAAAAATAGACTATTTCTAAAAATAGAAATATTTCTAAAACTAGAATCCTCTGGGTTATTTGCAAACTATATAAAATATACATCGAATTGTTGATATCCGTCATTTCATGCCCTCATGAACCTTCGATTGCTATATCAAAAACACCAAAACACATTAATACATTAATAAATTAATATTCTAACAGTTCCTTATTCATCACATTCCATAATTCATAAGAGCTTTTGCTTCATGCTTGATAGCCTATGTATATCTTGGTTGAGCAAGAAGAAGCCCATTGTAGCCACTTTCAGTTGTGAGGTTGAGTATAGGGCAGCTTTCATGGCGACTGTTGAGTGTGTGTGGCTCAAACGCCTTATGGCTGATTTGGGTGTTGGTCAGTCCTCTACCACCACCACCTTCACTGAAAACACAAGTGTATTTCCAGTTGCAAGAAAGCCTATGTTCCATGCTCGCACTAAGCACATTGCGAGGAACATTATGTTCCATGCTCGCACTAAGCACAAAAGGAGATTGACATTTCTTTTGTTCCAACTAAAAAGCAAGCAGTAGTTATGATGACGGAGGCACTTGATGGAATAAAGATTTGTAGATTCAAAGCTATGGTAGGTCTTCAACCTATTAATGAATGAAGAATCAAACATACTTTAGCTTGAGGGGGAGTTGTTGGAACATCAATCTTACACTATGCTTGGGGTGGACTTGATCTACATCAAAACCTATCACTTGGATTACGTCGAAATAATATCCGTTGGAGAGATTTTTTACTTACACTCACCTATTGTATTTTTTAAAAAGCTTTTTCATGGATCTTTTACCATTGTAAAAGCCTAGAGCTTTACATGTGTAAAAGTAGAAAAAGAGAGCCAGTCTTCCATGAAGCTCATGCCATTTATCCTAGTTGTTCTTGGTTTTAAACTCCTCACACTATTCCTAGCCATGTGCTTCATCTTTCTTGCCAAACCATCTTTCTTGCCAAACTATCCTTTTTTTTGCATTGTCTTGGGCATACCTATAAGTGATAAATGTATAACTCCACCATCAATAAGAACTACGAAGATATATGTGTTAACCTTATCTTTACTGATATGTTAGATAATTTTTTAATAGAAAAAGTTATTTTTGTTAAATCAAGTGGCATAACCGTCCTCTCTAATGGTAATGCCCTCATGTCCAACACAACTACAAAACATGAAAATGGCAGGTTTCATGCCACATGTCAACTCCTCATTGCGATTCATTTATGACCATTCCAATTCCAAATGTCTTTTTCCACATGACATACTGGTTGGGAGATCCAATGGTAAAATTTTTGAAGCTCATTATGCACCACATATTAACCCTCAATGGAATTGAATTGCTTCATCCTACTATTTTTAGAGAGATCCATTTGATATGACAAAGATAACAAGAAAATGTAGGACACTTCTCCATCACTAGGAAGGAAGTTGAATTATCAAGAGCATGACCATGGATTTTACTTATTGTCTATTGATATATGTTTCTTTGTTTATCTTCATTACATTTCATTAGACACATCATTGGTTGATAAGAGAAGAGGTACTTTCACCCTTATGTACATTAACACCATAGCCCATTAGAAGGCCAAAAAAGATGAAGAATAAGATATTGAAGCATTATGATGTCCTACACAGTGAGATGAGTCTCTTTTTTCCTCCCAACCATATGCTCCTTTATATATCCCTCTCCAAGGGACTTCCTTCTATGGTAGGTGCATAATAACCGTCCACGTTTCAGCCATGTAAGTACATGTGTGCTAAGTTTCCTAGTTAACTAGAGTTAATGCAAGTGGATTCTTCTAGAAGGCTCTAGAGATGTTCGGGCAAAAACCTTTCCCATTTTTCTCATAGGACTTGAATCGAGGACCTCTTCCTTCCCATCCATATGACTTAAGCACAAGTCCAAGCACCTTTTCTTATCTAGAGAGTATAAGAACCTTTGTTGAAGTCTAATCTTGAGACTTCTTCCCAACACTTGAGTGACTAAATGATATCTCATCTCAGATCTATCTGAACTTGTGAGACCCTCATGTCATAAATTTTGTTTCTTAAACTTAGCCTGAGACCCTCATGTCATAGAATTTCTTTATTAAACTTAGCCCCTTAGAAAACATTTTTGTCCTAAAAAATAGAGCTATATTAATACTCTAGGCATCACACAAGCTTCATGTGTGAATTCCTCATGAACATCTTTGTGTGTTATCCTCCCCTTAAGACGTCTCATAATAAAACATATTAAAGGTAACAAAAGGTTTGCATGGTTCCTACTATCGAAACTATCACTCTGTTGGTAGATAACACCATCAGAATGACCTAAGTTCATATGATCTATCATCTACAGAGTAATAATATGGCCAAAATTGTTTAAGGTTCAGAGCTTTTAGGATTGGCCATACCAAAGTGGAGATAATACACCATAAAATCCTTTAAAATGTAGAACAAAGTCCCATGAAATTTGACTTCAAACCCATGTAGACCTAAGATGATAACCCTCATGTTTGGCAAGGTATTTCTATCCTTGAGTGGTCACAAATAATAGTTTTGCTCAAAACTAGCTTGTAACCTATGCAAATCCATCACTTTATCTGTCATAAAAGAATTCCTTGTAAGTGAATTGAAATCTCTACATTCTACTAACAAAGTAGTCTTTGATTTTTTCATTCATTATTTGTAGACTAAGCTATTTTGGAACTGCATCGTGGCACTAATACAAAATCTATCATTTTCTCTTCCGTCTAGTTTTCCATATGAATGCAAAAGCATTCTTCTTTAGATTCAGATAATCCCCAATTACTCATTCTCATAATTGATGTTCAGTCATCATCCTCCTCTTAAAATTTCAACTAAGGTTCTGGTAGCCGATTAAGTTAGATCTATATCTATCTCCTCAAAACTCAAAAGAAAGGATTCATCACTCTATTCATGGTCTCAGTAATGTTAGTAACAAGATCAGCTCATCTAGTTGAGGACCATCATTGGAAATAACATAACTAATTCTCTCTAGAGTCTTTGGTCATAGCTCAATCTAACCACTTCCTATCTAATATCCTTTTTGTCTTCGATAGAACAGGGCCACTCCTATCCCAAAAATCTAATCTAAAGAAGTAAAAATCTCCCTCTCTCTTTGTTTCTAATCTCATCTAAAGAAAAGAGCTCTATTACTTGAATCTATTCCACTCTCCCTTTTCCTTTGACATGGATTCTCTTGAATCCAATTCCTTTCCTAATCCCTAATTGAGAACATGTACATATGTTTTGCATGTTTTTCCTTCTAAAATAGTGGAGAATCAAACTGACGTGTGCCAGAAAATTACATTGAAAATATAATTAATAAATTCCTTCTGAAATGTAGGCTAAGAATTGTTATATAAACAACTCGTCTCACTAGTGGAAAACATGATTTTTTTTTTCTCCTATGAAGAAATCATGTTTTTGTTTCTTTTTTTTTTTGCTTCAAGGAACAAGATCTAAAGTGAGGCATCTAACCTAAACTTGACTTTCTCCTTTCCCTAAAAGAGAAATTCATGAATTGATTTGCTCCTCTCTTCCATAAGTAGTGCATAATCTCTCATTACATACATTCCTATGAAGATGGATAACCAATCTCCCGCAAATAATAAAGTTGTATGTAATGATTATTGGAGAAAATAATTTCCTTTTGAGTTTCAAAGATATGATACATCCATACTAGTGGAATTATCCTTCTTGAAAACTATAAAGTGATTATGTGATATAAATGGTGATAAAGTCAGCCATTATATTCTCTACTCAAAGTATAAATCTTCACAAACTATGAAGGATAACCCCCAATCCTTAGGAGATGTCTACGAAGAGCTCTCCTATGATGTAGTGAGATATGCCCCATGAATGATGAGTTCTTTTCTCCATGGCCATAGAAGAAGAGTAATCAAATGGAAACGTTTCCATCCTCCCATACTAGCAGATCCTTCTTCCAATTCATTGTCCCATACTAGCAGATCCTTCTTCCAATTCATTGTTTCATACCTACACTAAATCAAATGTATAATCCATATATCTATAATGAAATATTTAGAATAACTCAGATGAATCCCATATCCTTGAACTACTTTAGTCACAGTCTACTCAACATGTGGCAATCTATATGCCTTTGTATTCCAAACTAACATGTTTCTAGACACCAAGACTAATTCTAAGTACCTCTCTCTGGATCCAAGAAAACATATGTGTATTGGGTACCCAAAATATTCCTCATTGAGGAATCTATTTTCTAAATGATAGAGCTAATTCCATGAATATGACCTTCCTAATCAACACTTGAATCACATTACCACAGGTGCATGCTCACTCATGAAACCCATCTAATTGGTTTCCTTAGTACTGTAGCAAAATATTTGAATACTTACTCAAGTGATCTGCATGAGTGAAATTAGTCACTCTTTGGGTATTCGTCATGATAGCCCATAGTCTTAGGATCATACTGTGAGACTATTTTGAAGGAAAGTAAATCTTTAGTACATTGTAGATGATCAGAATGTGTCTTTCGTAATCCTCTATGCAACGACTTGAAACCTATAGGATTACTTGTGCACATTCCTAATGGTGAGGTATATCTCCTTTCCCTTAGCAATTGTGTAGTCTAAATCCATAAGAATTATGGGTATGGATCCAATTACTATTAAAGTTGCCTCATACATGAAATTTTGATGCTAATACCTCCATCAAGTACATGCTTACAAGCATGTTTACACCTTAATGATGTTTACAGAGAAGGTATGTTACTATTCCATAAAATTCTTACCTAAATATAAGTGCATATATAACACCATGAGTTGGCAAAAATTTTGACAAAATTTTCCCAATGAAATGGAGTCTCAAAAAATGTTACCACAAGTTCAAACATAAGGCCTTGCGGGCCAATGGCACACATGCCATTCACTATAGCATAGGGCTTGGCAAGCCTATGGCATGCAAGCCATATTTTACATATGAAATCCATAACCTGCAAATAATATACAATGCTAAAAACAAGATCTATATTGCATAACCTTATATTTAATACTTGTCTTTGCTACTTCCTTGTTTTAAATTCCTTACGTTTTTGAGACTAGCATACCATGGAAAATGATGCAAAGATGCATGGAATTGGATATGCAGGATGTTTCTTTCCTTCCTTAAATGAAGATGTACAATTTTTTCATGAATGCTTAAATAAAAAGAATTAAAAAATTTGTACAATTCATCTTCATAATCATGCATATGACCTAAACTATGCATTATGTAACTCAATCAAATAAGAGATAACACAAAATGAAGAGTAAAGGGGTCTTCCTCGTGATGATCATATGATCAAGTGGATCTTCAATGTTGGAAGAAATGCTTTTCATTAAGCCTTTCATCTGTTGATCAGATCACGAAGATGCACTACTCTAATGGACTAGTCTATCAAAGCATGTGTATTTATAGGTATTTTTCATTAGATCCTAAATAGAAAGATTGTGTGGCATTTCTTCCCCCTTAGATTGAGCACTATCCTCAATGCTCAGGTTTTGACCCTTCTATCTAATTTGGGTCCTTTTCTACATTTGAGCACCTTCACTATCCTTAAATCGGATCCCATGGATCTATTTTGGACTATCGAACCCTCCGTTCGTGCCCAAATTTCCATGCACCTTCATTTTTGGCCAGTTTTAGATTCATTTGTAGTCAAGCACTTCCTAACTACCCATGATTGAGGCTTCCTACCTTTGTCTTGCCCAAGTTCGTCAACAAGTCTCTGATGCCAATGTTCCATTATGAAATTTTACAAAGAGATGAGTCTCTTTATCCTTCCATCCATATGTCTCTATATATATATATCTCTATCTCTCCAAGTGATTGCCTTCAATAATAGATGCATACTAACCATCCAAGTGTGAGCCATGTAACTACATGGGTTCCAAGTGTCCTAGTTAACTAGAGCTAACTCAAGTGGATGCTTGTAGAAGGTTCTAGAGCTGTTGGGGCAAAAACCTCTCCTATGTCCCTGTTAGGAATTGAACCCAAGACCCCATGTTTCTCATCCATATGACTTAACCACTACGCCAAGAACCTTTTCTCGTCTATAGACTATAAGAACCTTTGCTTAAGTCTACTCTCGAGACTTCTACCCAATACTTCAATGACCAAATAATCGGATCTTACGTCCATCAGAACCTCTCAAACCCTCATGTCATGACCTTCTTTTATAACATATATTTACTTTAAGAATAAGTCAAACAAATTTGTTTTTGATGTCGTCGTCTTGAAACAAGAGATAGGCATCGAAAAAGTTAATGAAGAGGTAAGGGTAGACACAAGATCTTGTTCTATATTTTTCTTTTTCTTTAATAGTTTGAAAATAAGAGAATTACCCAAAATCGGACATCCTTTATTTGAGTATACTTCAACATATCTAGGGGATGGCTTAAAACTTAGCTCCTGGAAGATCCTTTAAACTAATATGTGAAAAATGATTGGTAAAATGATTGGTATGTTCCTTGCTCTTGATAGCAGATCAACATTTATCTCATTTTCTAAAGCCGTGAGACTTTCGCCCACCTTATCCATTATTGAAATGATCGCTGATCACTTCTAGCACTGTCTATGATACGATTCTCGACGACGTTAAAACTAGTTGTACCCACTTTACACTCAAATATGTGGGAAATGCTTAGACACGTCTGATGAAATATTACATGAAATAATAGGTTTCTTCTAAAATGAAGCACGTTACCGAATATCCAGGAACACATATTTATCCACGTAAGCGAAGTGCTTTTAGCTATTTCTTATTCATTCACGTGCAAGGCCTAAAAGGTGAGCCCGATGTAGCTTATAGAACGTATTATAGAATTTGTTGTTTTCTTTGACCTGAAGTGTCCTTTTGACAAACGTTGACCTGAAGTGTCCAGAGATCTTAACATTGGCGAAGATACTTAACAAGATGACATCTGTTAACATACCTTCTTTCCTCTCGTGCAAATATGTAATTATCTGTGGATGCCGAGAGAGAGAGAGATAGAGAGAGAGAGAGAGAGCGAGAGAGAGAGAGAGAGAGAGAGCGAGAGAGAGAGAGAGAGTCCATTTTGCTTGAGAAATGGCAATGTCAAGACAGCTTGCGCACAGCTTTTGATCAGATATCTAAGTTCAGAGAACAGGTAACGAAGCTGGGCCATGGGAGAAAAGGAGTCCATCAACTTGCAAGCGTTAACGTGGTCGGGAGCAGACATTGACTTTTGTCGGCAATAAAAATAATGAATGAAACCGAGAGATGTTTGTTTGCTTGCATTATCTATACGAAAAGAGAACTCGGATATTGCTGGCAAACATCGACATAAATATGTGGAATATTTTCGGACACTAAAATATAAGAGAAGAGCCATTGTATTTCATTTTCAAAATAAATCGAAATTGTAATAAACAGTAAGATACTTCGATGATTGCAACGTACATGTTTCTGTATGCAATTTGCAGATTGCAGATACACAGGAGGATCTTGATTGAGCTTCCCCAATCACTTAGGGCTAATTCTCTTTTTCTGTCACCAGATTATAGGTCGCTTACAAAAAAGGAGGTTTTCTTAAGGGATTTCGATTTTGGATCTAATCTTCCTTGATAGCTTGATTTAATTGAACGTACAATGTGAAGGGGCATACTACCATGAGACCCCCGAAACCTTACATAAGCAGGGTAGAATGCCCTCCACCTACAAGAAATAAACAAAGCCTAAAGCTTTGTTAAGAATATGAATGAGATAGGGATAGCATTAAGGGGAGATGAGGGCAATGTTTTGATTCTCAAGTCAAGCATATTGCAACAACCGTGACCATTTTCACTATTGACGTAGTCCAACTGGAGTGCCGAAAGGTTAGCACTTCCCCTCAGGGAGCTCGTTTTAACATCTCATCATCGCATGATAAAGAATGTACTACGAATGGATGTAACAAGTTTTCAATCCATATACCACTATGGGAAGCATATGGTTCACCCGTTTGACCAGTCCTACTGGAAAACAATTTAATATTTTTTTAAGACATTGGAATAAAGTTATTTTAGAATTTCCAAGATGCCCTTCCATCAATTCCTATGTTGAATGCGGCGAAACATCTTATCGTCCATGCACTTACACACACACACACATATATATATATATATATATATATATATATATATATATATATATATATATATATATATATATATATATATATATATATATATATAGATACACATATATATATATATATATAGATAGAGAGACACATACATACATACACACATACACACACATATATATATATATATATATATATATATATATATATATATATATATATATATATATATATATATATATATATATATATATATATATATGTGTATATATGTATGTATATATGGTTTCCCTGAAATTATTTATTTCGATGGTTTCACCATAAAGAACTATGATCGGAAATTACATGATTTATGTCAATCAAAAAGTGGATCTTATGCATCATATTTCTGTATCAATCTACATTTGATTTCTTCTCTACACAAGCACGACGTATTATTTTACTTAGCCTTTGTTATGGTAATGGACATCAAGTCTCGACAATCGATCTTTGTTTTGTTTTCTACATGTATACATATTTCGGAGCATTTCTTTTCTTTTTGCGTGTGTGGTTTATATAGATTGACTCTGAGTACTAAGAGTAGCTCCAAGGAATGCTGGCTCATTATTTCCGAGCAAAATCTCATGTAGTGGTGGCTCGTCATTTTTAGCAAACTCATTCTTTTGTATGTTATGTACCTCAGGAGTGCTTATTCCGTTGGGTATTGAAGAGCATGAAACTATTCTGAATTATGTCAAACTGCAAACCGGCATATGCATGTGAGGTATATCATGTAGTCTTAGGATAACCAGATGGTCTCAGATTCCTATATAAGTGATTAGAGGTTTTTCTACAGTGATTTGTGTTATCTTTTTTATTGGAAGATCGACGATTTGTTCTATACCGCAGAATTAGGAAGTACGACGGTATTCTTATATGATGTTATTTTTCTTTTGCATCACTTTCTTAAATTGTCTTATGAGTGGAGATGATAGATGAACTTCTAATTTATCTTAGAGCTGGCTGTCGAAAAATCTTCGGGAAATCAAAATTAGATATGTTAGCGCATATTTTATATCGTGTTAGATATTTGGTGGGACTCAAAATTATAAACTACTTTTGAATGGAAGACACTTGCGATTCGTGGTCGTCTGTTGATCATCAGAATGCCAAAAAGTTGAACTAAGAATCTACTTAACTTATTCACATTATGTGAAAATCTTTATCCGGATCAAATACGAGAAGGAATACTGTCTTTAAGATACATGTTAAAGTTTTCACGCAGCTTATTAGTAATTGTATGAGATGAAATATTCTCTCGTGAAAGATAATTCAATATATTTGGCACTGGAGGATACAACTAAGAAGATGCGAAATCCGGGGGAGAGAGAGAGAGAGAGAGAGAGAGAGAGAGAGAGAGAGAGAGAGAGAGAGAGAGAGAGTAGCCACTTGCAATTTTATTGAGACTATAATTTCTCGACTGAGGGATACTTCAAATACTGCTACCACGACCTCGATAACGTAGAATTGAAATTTTGTTATAGGATTATGCCTCTTTATTGATTTATTAAGCAACCCCGCGTCATGGAGACTGTTTGCTTGGGTTTTGTTTGGAGGTGAACCTTCCACTGGAATTCTCTCCCTGTCCGATTCCGGAGTCAGGAAGGACATCCAGATACCAACATGGAGACGATGGACCATTTTCTGTAACGCCTTCTTTAACACAATTTTCTATGACTCGCAAACAGTTTTATTGATTAACAGATCAATATATATTTTCAATATTTCGGATAAAATGTTGCCTTAATTATATCATCGATCGCTTTATTGGAAGTTGAAGCTTGCAATCACATTGCATGGATGCAGAGTCTTGCATGCGAGTGAACGATGATCTTCTCCCGAACTGTTCCTTGACAAGCAAGACGTGATATATAGAGTTAGCGACAATATTCAATGGATGAAAGCTACTTTCGTGACTGGTTCATAAAAAAGATACATCTTAAATCTTTCCAAGATTCGTAGATTCCATATATAACCACGAGGTAGGTGGTCTTAAGTACTTGACTGACGTACTTAACACATAAATATGTCTCATCGTACGTGATCGCGAACGTAACGTCGTCATGAACAAGAGGCTCAATACAAAGGCTCCGTCACACTAGATAGATACAGACGCATGAGAGAGAGAGAGAGAGTCTCCAAACCTTGGGGAAATTTCAAAGAGAGCGACACCTTGCGGACAGCTTTTCAGCAAATAATGCAGATCCACAAACAGGTAAGGACAATGGAACCTCAGAAAGAAGCATCATCAAACCTGCAAGCGTCAACTGGGCGAAAATTGCTACTCGCTATCATTGACATAAAGTAATGATGAAATAGGGCAATACAACGCCGTAAAAGAGAGGTGTTTGTTTCCTGTGTTGGTAGCTTGTGAAAATGTCCAAATGGCTGACCTCTGCTGAAAGCACGTCCTGATGTTTCTGCGAATCACTCACTTCAATTATCAATGGAGAGCGAGGGCACATAAATGTCTGACTTTGAAAAAGAACAAGATAATGACTACGATCGATATTCAAAACAAATGTCTGCTAATAAAAAAACAAGTAGATGCTAAATCCTTTATTATAAACATAATGATCGACATAAAAATACATAGGAAACAGAGATCTTCATGTTTTCTGTCCGTTTTTCATGGATATCATTCGTCGGACAATGCATACGATCTTATCATTTACGGGATCAGGATGACAAAACTTTAGTTGTAAAATGATCATCAGTTCTTTTTTTCTTTAAAAAATATCATTTAACCTTTTTTAAACATATTGATATATCAGTCATGATTTTCGTCTATGGGCTTTCAAGAAAGCATCTCATGTCTTCGTAAATGAAATTCAGTTTGCACTTTTCCATGGTTGTTATGAGATTATCTCATGGAGTTTATGTGGCAAAGACGAACAGTACTATTAAACAACAATCGCCAATAAATATTACTTGGAAACGGGCAGCCTTTTGTTATCATCATTAATAGATGTACTTCGGTTTTCTTCTATCGAATCTTCAATCTACTTGAGGCTTCTCGGCGACCTGAGTACCACAGATTCTCGAAATTGTTAAAAAAAGGTTTCACAACTCTATTCTAAATTTCCGATTCGTTTTCAAATCAAAGTAGCTCAGAGAACAAGTTTTAAAGAAGAAGATGGTAGTTAGAAAATATTTTCTGTTTGCAATCCATATCATAGAAGCAAATTTTAACGAAACTTGAAAATGATTATGGGCACAACGGGAACTATCTTGCATCCCACATTTAATGTGAACTTGGATATCTGATGATTAGTGACGATTTTGATAACATCATCAGTAATATGATCGATCTGTTAGCACATTAATTTGGTTTTCCTTGAACACCTATATGAGGACGGCTCGGCAACGTAGATCATCGGGCTTGCTAGTGTCGCTATTGGGAGCGAAAGGAGTCACATCCTCCAACTAAGTACTTTTCAAGTTGCAATGGACATCCACGTTCTACTCTTACTTAGTCTAGTTTGCGGGCATCTAGCTTTGTCCTCTCGTAACCTAAAAGTGGGAGATCATATCTAGTAATCCCTTTATTTAGCTCATCTCCTTCAAGGACTTTATTGTAATTTTCATATCATATTTCAGCCCCACTGAACTAGATTGTTATATATCGTATATCATGCCTAGTTATGTTACTCATACCTATCAGTTCTTGGTTGTGGGATTCCTCATAATATTAGAGAATTCCTTTTGCGTTTTCGGGTAATCTTATAATAAGGATTATTCTTTAGAAATCATGTTTTGTCCAATTTTAGGTCATACTCTAGTGATCTCTTGACATTTTGACATTAATAGCTTTTGACAAACACCACTCATCAAGGATACAAAAATTGAATATAGTGTTACATCATTTAATTATCATAAAAAACAAGTCAAGGATGTAACTCATCCACAAACACAACTCAAGATGGGACCTCTCATGCATTTACACGATAATCTAGGATTTCCATGATGAATTCATAATCTTCACGCAAATCAAGGAAGAATTCAAGTAGATTTGTGTACTATTTTATCTTTCACAAAGAAGCCTATGAGGTTTATGCAATAACAATTTGAAGGTGACTATACAAAAGTTTGAGGATTTTTCTAGCAAGTGAAATTGTATATCTACATGCAACCTAATAGATACCTAGATCATGCATCCAAGATTGGATTTCTTATAACCTTGCTCTATGGTCAAACACTCTTATGGTTTGTCTAGGTCTTAGGAAAAGCACAAACTCCCTATGACTATGAGGGGTTTATTGGAGTGATAAGTGCAACCTCTGTAGATGTAGGCAGTAGGTGAGTGGTAGAAGCAGAAATCTAGTGCCTATATAATTAGCATTCCTCTATCTATGAATTAGATGTTGGGTACTTGGTTTGTGATCTCACTTGAAAAGAGAAGTACTTCATAATCCAGTTTAAATGGGGTTTTCAAGATGACATGAAGGAACTTCTACTCAAAATGGAAAAGTTAAAGACATTTAAATGAATACATCACTCAAGTGACTTAATGTTATAATTTTCATTTTTTTAGAGCTACCTTGTAACATTACATATTTGGAAGAGCTTATCAATATAAACCCTTTAATACTACTCCTAAAGAAGAATCTATGCCATAACCAATGCAAGTAGACATAATGAGGTTCTAATATATAATGCCATAGAGAAAAAGAGGATGGTGGATGACAAGAAATTCCTCTCTTGTGCAAACCTTGGACATATTTAATTAAATAATCCGAACAATAGAAAACATTCTATAGTTTGAGTCCACCTTGTAGAGCCAAAAATCAGGAAAGTCATGTTATAAATGCGACCATACATCCACACCATTATATAAGAAATGTTCTCATATTTCAAGCAACACCCAAGGATACATGTCTCTCCCATGTCAAGATGATAACGCTTCATAAAAGACTTTCCGTCAATACTTAGTTGGTTACAAAGCTTCTCATGTTTCAATCACAAATAATTTTCTTATGAAAACATAATTCCAATCGAGCAAAAGTACAAACTAGTAACCCTTGAAGTACTAGTTGAATAATCTGTTGAAAATCAAGCTCCAACGTTAGGAGGTTTTGGGCCCCTTGAATGGATGACACTTGGGGCAATGTGAAGCAAGGAGTCAAGCACAAATACTCATACTCAAATCTGAATTTGAATTCCCCTCAAAACACTTGATTAATTAGCTATGACACTTAGATGCAATACATGCTATAATCTAGGAAAAGAGCTCCCTACCATTTAGGGAATTGTTTCAAAGTCTTTTAAACACACATTCTAATTCGAATTTAGATAACCTTGAGTATATTATCTCTCCAAGGATTTTAGTAAGTTAGTAGACCCCTTGCTACAAAAGCCCCTTGCTTGCTTGTGGATTTTCATCCCACTTTGAGTTTCCATATGTCACACTCAAATTTTTATGAGTATGAGCTTGATAGCTCTAAATGTTGAGCAGTAGTATTTCTTGATCATTTTGTATCCAATTCATGCAATCTTTGGTTTATTACAAAGATATTATTTTCTTTAAAATGTTTTTGAAATCTCAATTATAAAATCTGCATGTTCTAAGAGAAATAGGTTTCGTAGTGAGCAAGCTATCTTTGGGTTCATGCTTAGTTAAGCCGATAAGTAGTGTTTCTTGAAGGCATTGATTCTTCTAGAAACAACAAACATTTATAGTGCCATAACTTGCATTATGAATTTCACATAGATTCATTTGACGGTGCAAACGCATTTGGGTTCATTCTATGAAAGTTATGAAAATGATCATCTTTAGTGGAAAAAGTCATCTATGAGGATACCTATGAGGCCATTTATGCTTCAAGCTCCATAGGTAAGGTTCTCATTCTCCCATCACTCGTATCATAGCATCTCCACGCATGAGGAAACTGAAATAGGAAGAGAGGGAACATTTGAAGCAAAGTAGGTTATGTGTTATTTCGTTTTCAAGTAAACACAATCAACTCAAGGGAAGTCTACTAGTGAAGAAGCAAGGAATCTACCCCATCTGTTTTGGTACTTTTTAAGTACGAGAGTAAAGATATTGCTACTCACTCTTCTTGCATCAAAGAGTTCTAGAAGAGTACATTGGAGCATATCATGATAGAATATAGCACTCAAACCATGGAGGTCTAGCTTACCTTGAGTTCCAACACTTCCTTATAGGAAAATCTTTATGGGGTCTTTGTAGTGATACAAATGGTAGACCTACATTAGGTGAGAATCAAATTCTTGTTGATTCTAGAGAGTTAAATGTGAGAGATAATAGAGGTATCTTCATGTTATCCCAAAAATCATGAATACAATCATAGGGAATATACAAGAGCTAGAAACTTCAATGAGATTGCCAGAAATGATGCATTGGGATTTGTATGATACCACACAGATGATGATGATGATGAGCTAGTCGCATACACACTGAATGGTCTTAGGAATGATGAGAACTGGAAGGCTTTTACCACTTTTTTATATTTCACATATACTATTTTGGAATTTGAGAACTTGGTGACCTTCATGGTTTTTAATGAGATGAATGTTGGAGGCTCAATGGCAAAGGGAAATGAAGCCAAAGCATTCTATGCACAGAAAGGAAGACGTAGAGGAAGAAATGAATGCAAAGGAACACGAAGGCAATGAATAGGATCAAATGTAGATTGACATCCAAACCAGGGAAGTAAGTTCTATTATACAAGAGAAAGAGGTACGTTGAGAGGAAAGGGAGAAAGGTACAACCAAAATATGAGATAAAATGTTTGATAGGATAAGGTACCCAATTCAAAAACTTACCTATGACTCATTCATGGCTACAAACTATACATATATCAAGAAAGTTGTTGAAGAGCCCACATGCTCTGAAGAAGCCAATACATATTCAGAATGGCAATAGGCTATGTGGTAGGGGATCAAGCCTTTCAAAGATAATCACAATTGGTCATTAGTGCCATGGAAGAAAGATATGAAGGTCTTTGACAACAAGTGGGTATATAAGGTAAAGAAGCATTCAGATGGAAGCATTGCTAGGGATAAAGTTGGGCTTGTAGCTAGAGGTTTTACTCAATTGTATGGAGTGGATTATGAACTAACCTTTACCCATATGACTAAGATGATTATGATCCAAAAAAATATTGCAAATGCAACGAGAAAGCATTGGAAGATGTATCAACTTCATGTGAAGAATGGTTTTCTAAATTGCGAGATAGAGGAGGTAGTATACATGGACCAACTATTAGGGTTTGAAGTTAAAATAAGAGATGATTATGTTTCCAAGGTAAAGAAGAGACTATATGGTCTCAATTGGGTCCCAAGGGAATGTTATCAAAGGCTTCTAGGTTACTTAATGAGTTTTGGATACAAACAAACCAAATCACATCCATCATTATTCTATGAAAAAGAAGGTGAAGCATCTACCTAATGTGTGGATGTAGATGAATTGATTATTAGAGGCGATCATGGAGGAGGCATCAAAGACAAGAAGGAGGAGTTCAAGATATCAAACCTTGGCGATCTAAGATATTTCTCAGGTATTGAGCTCATACTTATGATATTAGTATCTGGCTAATGTATACAAAGCTCATTTTGGATGTATTGAAGAAGTATGGACTCACGTTGTCATCCAAATTTTCTCTCATATCTCAATTGTGAAGGCCTTGTAATCAAAAGTAGTTGATACTAGGGTAGATAGTTGATTTCTCCATGATCCAAAGACCTAGTTAGAAGTCTATAAAAGTGCCCCTCCAAAATCATGTATGATCATTGTTAGGCATCCATAGGGCCTTGCTAGCACACGGTTTCCTTGCCATGATCACCCTTAGTTGAGTGTGTGAGGATCCAAGATGGGCTAGTTGGAGCAAAGTTCCTACAATGAAATTTAAGGTAGACTTCTAGACTAGCATAGACTAATAAATCAAATGCTTTCTCTCTCTTTGGTCACCCTTAGTGGAGCATGTGAGTGAGTTACAGTTGGGTATATTCATCTTAGAATTCTTTAGATAGACATTATTGTTTAGATATAGGAACACTGATATGGTTCATATCCTCTAACATTGTTAGAAGGATTTTATCACTCTGACCAACATTTAAAAAATAAATAAAACTCTTCGTACAAATTAGTTAGCTCTATACTCTTAAAAACACTACAACAGATCGATGGTATACCGAGGTTTTTACCGAGGAAAATGAACGTGGCTTTATTTGCCGCGACGCCAGTGTAAAGGTCGGTGTGCGCGTCGGTATAAGCATCGGTATATGCGTCGGTATATGCGTCTGTATATGCATCGATATATGCGGCAGTATTACCGGCCCCCATACCGGTGCATATACCGAGGCTTCTACTGAACATACCGTCGCCGATACCGTCGCCTACTGGGTGTACCGACGGTTATTCCGATGACACTACTGGGAGTACTGTCGCGTATACCGACAGCCATACCTGCAAAATGTTTTTGGGCACAATGTTTTGTCTTTTGCTACAGCAACATTACCATGATGTTGCTTGACAAAAGACAATACACTCTGCCCAAAAAAAACCGAGTACATGTGATGTGTACTCTAATGACAGCCGAAATATGATGTCATGAAACATAGTATTATTGGACACAAAAGAGATAATCAGAATGAACTATGAACCATGTACAAAAGAAGTTATATATTTCAATAATGAAGCATGTACAAGAGTGTGGCAAACCGCTGTCATATATGACGCTTTTACAAAATGTGGCAAAGCAATGTATTGTCATATGAAAATCAAATACAAAATATTGGTCTTGCACTGCCATACACATGCAAAGAACGTTCCATATCAACAGTCCTGCAACAAACAACATTAATGGAACGAGATAAATTCACACAAAAATTACAAACAACAAGTAAAAACCAAGTTTATAAATTAATTACCTCATCGCAAATGCTCCCATGAAACTACCACACGACGTCCCTCCAAGTCCTGCAATAGTGCTGTCAACCCATGACTATATCCGTAAGACTCCTCCGTTCGTGTTGGAGGACGACCCATTGTGAGCTCTTGAAACAAATATAAAAAGATTAGAGAAACATACATGATAAATTTAACACAAATAAATTCAATAAATGAAATGGTACTTACAAACTCATGACGCATGGGGTCATATCCTATTTTATATATATATCTATTTATTTATTCAGATTTTTTTCCTCTTAATTGTGTTATATGTATGCCTAAACCCTAAAACCCTAATCCAACATGTATATATATGTATGCATGTGTATATATATATGTGTATATGTATATATATGTCCATATAGATAGGTGTATAAGTATGTGTGTTTGTGTATTGCATATATATTCACTCTATTTAAAATGATTAAATTTAAACCTATTTTTATATATTTAATCATATATATTTCATTTATTTATTTAAAATACTAGTTCTTATCATATTTTATTATCTATATAATTATCCTACCTTATATATATATATATATATATATATATATATATATATATATATATATATATTATATATTCAGATTTTTTCCTTACTTAATCCTATTTTTATATATTTATTTATAAATATTTAATTAAATTTTTTAAAACACTAGTTCTTTTTATATTTATTTATCTATATAATTATCCTATTTTATATATATATATTTATTTATATATTTAGATTTTTTCATTATGTAATCCTATTTTTATATATTTAATTTTATATATTTAATTTTATATATTTAATTATATATATTTAATTAAATTATTTAAAACACTAGTTCTTTTTATATTTATTTATGTATATAGTTATCTTATTATATATATATATATATATATATATATATATATATATATATATATATATATATATATATATATATATATATATATATATATATATATATATATATATATTCAGATTTTTTCCTTACGTAATCCTATTTTTATATATTTAATTTTATATATTTAATTATATATATTTAATTAAACTATTTAAAACACTAGTTCTTTTTATATTTATTAATGTATATAATTATCTTATTATATATATATTTATTTATTTATTTATATATTCAGATTTTTTCCTTACAGAATCCTATTTTTATATATTTAATATTATATATTTAATTCTATATATTCAGTTAAAACCCTAATCTTAAAAATCTAGATCTAAAATATGTATATTTTTGTATGCATGTGTATCTACATGTATATATGTATTATATGTGTATGTGTATGTGTGTATATATGTTATGTAGGTGTTAAAACCCTAAAACCCTAATCTTAAAGATTTAAACTTAAATTTGAAATACTAAAACCTAAATACTCAACCACCAATAAAAATCTAAACCCCTAATCCTGAAATCCTAATCATATTTTATATATATATTTATTTATATATTCAGATTTTTTTTCTTATTTTTCTCTATCTTTTTCTCAATATAAATATAATTGAGTTATATGTATGTCTAAACCCTAAAACCCTAATCTTAAAGATCTAGACCTAGATATGTATATTTCTGTAAACATGTGTATATACATGTATATATGTATTATATGTTCATGTGTATGTGTGCATATATGTTATGTAGGTGTGAAAACCCTAAAACCCTAATCTTAAAGATTGAAATCTAAAATATGTATATTTTTGCATGCATGTGTATCTACAGGTATGTATGTATTATATGTATATGTGTGTTTGTGTATATATGTTATCTACGTATTAAAACCCTAAAACCCTAATGAGAAAGACTCAGACTTAAATCTGAAATACTAAAACCTAAATACTTAAACACCTATAAAAATCTAAAACCCTAATCCTAAAACCCTAATCATATTTTGTATATATATTTATTTATATATTCAGATTTTTTTTCTTATTTTTCTCTATATTTTTTCTTAATATAAATATAATTGAGTGATATGTATGCCTAAACCATAAAACCTTAATCTTAAATATTTAGACCTAAAATATGTGTATTTCTGTATACATGTGTATATACATGTATATATATATTATATGTGTATGTGTATGTATGTGTAAATAGCGTAAAAACCCTAATCCTATTTTGATATATTTGATGTAAAAAAAAACTTCAAAATAAAAATAGGATTATATGTGTGTATGCATGCATGTGTGTATATATGTGTGTGTATGTATGCATGTGTACATGTGTGCGTGTGTATGTATGCATGCGTTTGCGTGTGTATGTATGCATCTGTATACATGTGGGTGTATGTGTATGTGTGTGTATGTAGGCATGCATGTGTGTGCATGTGTGTGTACGTGTGTGTATGTATGCATGCATGTGTGTGTATGTGTGTGTATGTGTATGCATGTGTATACATGTGTGTGTATGTGTATGTCTGTGTATGTATACATGCATGTGTATATGTGAATGTATGCATGTGTGTATATATGTGTGTTATATGTATGCATGTGTACATATGTGTGTGTATGTATGCATGTGCATACATGTGTCTGTATGTGTGTGTATGTATGCATGCATGTGTGTATGTGTATGTGTGTATATATTGTATGCATGCATGTGTGTATATATGTGTGTGTATGTATGTGTGTATGCATGTGTGTGTATGTATGCATGTGTTTATATGTGTATATGTGTGTATGCATGCATGTGTGTATATGTGTGTGTGAATGTATATGTGTGTATATATGTATATGTGTATATGTGTGTGTGTATGTGTATGTATGCATATGTGTATGTATGCATATGTGTATGTATGCATATGTGTATATATGTGTGTGTATGTATGTGTGTATGCATGTGTGTGTATGCATGTGTGTGTATGCATGTGTGTGTATGCATGTGTGTATATGTGGATATGTGTATATGTGTGTATGGATGCATGTGTGTATATGTGTGTGTATGTATGCATGCATGTGTATATGTGTGTATATATGTGTGTGTGTATGTATGTGTGCATATGTGTGTGTATGTGTATGTATGCATATGTGTATATATGTGTGTATGCATGTGTGTGTATGTATGCATGTGTGTAAATTTATGTGTGTGTATGCATGCATGTGTGTATATGTGTCTGTGTATGTAAGCATGCATGTGTGTATAGGTGTGTGTATGTAAGCATGCATGTGTGTACATGTATGTCTGTATGTATGCATGTGTGTACATGTATGTGTGTATGTATGCATGTGTGTACATGTATGTGTGTATGTATGCATGTGTAAATGTGTAAATGTGTGTGTATGTGTGTGTGTGTATGTATGCTCTATTCTCCTATCTCTATCTTCCTTTCTTTCATTATTCTTTATCTCTCTCTCTCTCTCTCTCTCTCTCTTTCTCTCTCTCTCTCTCTCTCTCTCTCTCTCTCTCTCTCTCTCTCTCTCTCTCTCTCTCTCTCTCTCTCTCTCTCTCTCTCTCTCTCTCTCTCTCTCTCTCTCTCTCTCTCTCTCTCTCTCTCTCTCTCTCTTTCTCTCTCTCTCGCTCTCTCTCTCTCTCTCTCTCTCTCTCTCTCTCTCTCTTTCTCTCTCTCCTTGTCTCTCTATCAATAGAGAATAAAACAATCACTTACAAGTATGTCCCTCTTTTGGATCGTTGTCATCAAAGCGTAATGTATGTGGTCTATCGTCCAATTCCAAACAATCGATGCCAAAGAACTTCTACAAAATCAAAGAAAAGAGAAATTATAAAACCTAAAGCATAGAGAAACACAAATGCTAACAGTACGCGCAACACTTACCAAGATGTGAGATCTAAGTCGAGAGAGAGTGTGTGTGTGTAGAGAGAGAGATCTGTGTGTGTGTGTGCACAAGACAATGCAAGTCGCAATTCGGTTCACGCGCGCAAGTTCGACAGAAGACCAAAACTACTCAAACACGCGCAAAAATGTGAACTTTTGCTCTCGGATTTGCGGTATGTTTAAAACTCGCCGCGGGTATAGGCATCGGTATGGGCGTCGATAATTCCCAGCAAATTAGCGACACTAATACCGACGCCCATACCGACGCCTATACCGACGCATATACCAAGGCATATACTTGCGGCTGCGGGCCACATCGACGGTCCGTTTAAAATGGTCATACTGATGGTCACTTGATCGTCGATATCTCTAAGTGACATTTTCCGAGGCCCATACCGACTCCGACTGTGACTGTCGGTATATGCAGCGTCGGTATGCTCCTCATATGTTGTAGTGAAACATCTTTGATATGATTTGTTGATTTGACTAACCTCTCTGTAGTACTTGCAGGTAGTAAAACAATGAGGATGTATAATGATTAGGGACCTCATCATATGAATCCTTTATATTTATGATCATTTGAACCCTATATATAGACCCCAAAATAAGTATATAATTACCATTGCAAGGACTAAAATATGAATGTGTATTTCATATTACATAAATATGCTTATGTACATGTGTGCAGGGGTATGATTAGGTATGTGCCCATGATCATGCATGTGCATTGATATTAGATGCATGGGTTAGAGTGTAGGGTGATGTATTTGTGGCTATATGCTTGTGTTTATGCATGTGACATTGCATGTGTATGTGGAAATATGTATATATCTATGTATGTGCAAACATGCTCGTAACCTTGTATGCCAATGTTTGTCTCCTCAAATGTACTCATGCTTTTATAAATATCTATGCACATTCTTATTTATGTATGTGTCTATGAATAGGGATAAGTGTGTCGATATACCTATGTTATGTATGTAAAATTGCATGAATATGTAATTATGTGAGAACATTTATATCCCTACATGTGCATATGTGTTACTAGGTTGTGTTTGCCTAAATGTTTTTAAAAGAACCACCAAACTATATGTGTGATTGCCTATGCATGTAGCTCAATATATGTGTTGATGTGCTTGGTATGAGAGGATATGTTGTGTGAGTATTGTGTTTTGTGACCATACATGTAGTTGGCAATGACTTCCTATATATTAAGTTTTAAACAAACTAGATGTCTCAATTCTTATATATCTTTAGTCTTATATATCTTAAGCCTTAAGTAGTAAACAAAAAGACATAAAATAGTTCACGTGTGAATCAACATCTAATTGTAGATTGTGTGATTTGTATGAGTTAAGGTTAGAATGGATGAGTTTGCATGTGTGCTATCAATATCAGTGAGAGAGCTAAGTAAGAGTGTGGACAACACGTGCATGCATATGTATGTATGAGTTGTCTATATATACATATGTATGGATGAGTGTGATTATTCTTATGAGTGTTTTTTTAGCAAGTAATATTGTTCTTCTGCTTCCTCCACTCATGGCTATTATCTCTAATACACAAAGAGATAATAGATTTTTGCAGTGCTGAGAGAGAGAGAGAGTTCTGACAATGTCCTCCTCCTGGCTTCTACAAGCTACACTTGATGGGGGAGAGAGATAGACAGAGAGAGAGAGAGGAGAGAGAGAGAGAGAGAGAGAGAGAGAGAGAGAGATGGAGAGAGAGAGGTTCCCAAGTTGAGCTACTTCAGATGCTACACACGATAGATAGAGTGCAACCTGATGGCACAGAGAGAGAGAGAGAGAGAGAGAGAGAAAGAAAGAAAGATAGAGAGAGAGGGGGAGAGAGAGAGTCTCTCCTAAGTACTTGGATAGAGAACAATCATGAAGACAATGAATATATATATATATATATATATATATATATATATATATATATATATATATATATATATATATATATATATATATATATATATATATATATATATATATATATATAGAGAGAGAGAGAGAGAGAGAGAGAGAGAGAGAGAGGGAGAGAGAGAGAGAGAGATAGAGAGAGAGCCTGACATATGCATGGTTATACATGAGTGCATGCATATGTGTGTGTAGAGGAGGTACTGGGGTATCCGCTTTTAACAAAAGTAGAGAATGAAGATTAAAAACGTCCAGTACATCACATACTCAAGGGGGGTTCTCTTTAGGGAAGTATACCCTTTAACATTTCTGTGAGCAGGTAGATAACACGGATTGCACAGAGTGGTAAATACTTTAGAAAATATGGACAACCAATGACCAAGGAAGACCATACACATCTTGATTCGAATCAGACGATTACAAGGTTGGGCAGAGTGATGCTCAAAAGTGCAAGCTTAGGGCTGACAAGCCACCCTAAAAGTATTAACTCCAATACAACAGATCAGCATAAGGGGCCACTGATATGCAGGCTAACTCAGAACAATACAAATGGTAGAATTTCTCAAGAGAATAGAGATTAATGAACACACTGACTCACAGAAAAGAAAATAAATCCAATCTACTCTCTTACACTATAGTGCTCATAGCCCTCCACTGAGAAGCCTACCCTCTGTATACACACTACAGAGTAGCTCCTACAATAGAATTGAAACCACCAAGTGTAAGAGAGGACTTCTGCACGTTCGCACGAACCACTGTATCTCTAAAATTGTTGTACCCAAATGAGCAAAAATCCATTGCTTTTATAGGCCTCAATAGGTCAAGAGAGCCTTGCCGAGTTTTCACGTCCACTGATCACGCCCCGGTTGATCTCCCAAAATTAGAGGGGTAGGTCAATTATTCCTTTGATTTGAATTGGATCCACAAAAAGTAGGTAGTCGCCGTGAATGGTTGGCGTGCAACATTTGTCTATCCACTTTCACTTTTAATAGTTTCCTTTTTACCTTTTCTCAACCAAAGAGCTTCCAGTCCAAATTTGCACAAGGGCTTGCTGTGTTTAGGAGTTCCCCTTCTGACCATTGATGACGGCCATGCTAGCATCCACTGGTTCTTCAATGCTCCGTGCCATGCATATAGCCTCCTCATGTGTAATTACATCCCATAGTCTATCACTTGCAATCACCAAAAATCCAACATCCTCGGTTATTTTTTCCTCCTCCTTTTCATTGTGTGATAGTGCAAACATAAACTTCGGCATCAAATAGACCTCCAAACTTCGTATATCTTTTTGAAATGTTCCATTGCGGAAGCCACCCTCCAAACCTCTCCTTGCCGCTACCATTGTTGTCCTCAGAAGCAAGAGATGATAGGCTACTTAAATTATAGGGTGTGTGCGTGTATGCGCGTGTATGTGGGTGTATGTGTGTGTATGTGTGGGTGTGCGTGTGTGTGTGTGTGAGTGTGTGTGTGTGGGTGTGATTGTGTGTGGGTTTGTGTGTGTGCGTGTGGTTGTGTATGTGTGGGTGCACGTGTGTGTTTGTGTATATGTGTGTGTGAATAAGTATGTGAGGATGTGCGTGTGTATGCATGTGTGTGAGAGTGAGCGGGGGCGGGGGGTGCGGGAGGCAGCGGGTGAAGGGGTTATGCATGTGTGAGGGGTGGGCCGCAGGGAGAGTCAGCGGGGGCGCGGGGGAGTGCAACGGGGGGTGCGGGGGAGTAGCACGGGGTTGCGGGCGGATATAGGCGGAGCTGTGGGGAGGGTGAGCGGGGGTGTAGGGTGAAACGGGGGAGCGGGGTGGGGTGGCGGGGTGGGGGTGCGGGGTGGGGTGGCGGAGAGGGGAGAGAGAGAGAGAGAGAGAGAGAGAGAGAGAGAGAGAGAGAGAGAGAGAGAGAGAGAGAGAGAGAGAGAGAGAGAGAGAAGGGGGGGTAGTGTGTGCGCGTGAGGGGCGGGGGGTGGCGGGTGTGCGGGGTGAAACGGGGGAGCGGGGTGGGGTGGCGGGGTGGGGGTGCGGGGTGGGGTGGCGGAGAGGGGAGAGAGAGAGAGAGAGAGAGAGAGAGAGAGAGAGAGAGAGAGAGAGAGAGAGAGAGAGAGAGAGAGAGAGAGAGAGAGAGAGAGAGAGAGAGAGAGAGAGAGAGAGAGAGAGAGAGAGAGAGAGAGAGAGAGAGAGAGAGAGAGAGAGAGAGAGAAGGGGGGGTAGTGTGTGCACGTGAGGGGCGGGGTGAAACGGGGGAGCGGGGTGGGGTGGCGGGGTGGGGGTGTGGGGTGGGGTGGCGGAGAGAGAGAGAGAGAGAGAGAGAGAGAGAGAGAGAGAGAGAGAGAGAGAGAGAGAGAGAGAGAGAGAGAGAGAGAGAGAGAGAGAGAGAGAGAGAGAGAGAGAGAGAGAGAGAGAGAGAAGGGGGGGTAGTGTGTGCGCGTGAGGGGCGGGGGGTGGCGGGTGTGCGGGGTGAAACGGGGGAGCGGGGTGGGGTGGCGGGGTGGGGGTGCGGGGTGGGGTGGCGGAGAGGGGAGAGAGAGAGAGAGAGAGAGAGAGAGAGAGAGAGAGAGAGAGAGAGAGAGAGAGAGAGAGAGAGAGAGAGAGAGAGAGAGAGAGAGAGAGAGAGAGAGAGAGAGAGAGAGAGAGAGAGAGAGAGAGAGAGAGAGAGAGAGAGAGAGAGAGAGAGAGAGAGAAGGGGGGGTAGTGTGTGCGCGTGAGGGGCGGGGTGAAACGGGGGAGCGGGGTGGGGTGGCAGGGTGGGGGTGCGGGGTGGGGTGGCGGAGAGGGGAGAGAGAGATTATAACATCTTGGCCCTCGCGAACCGGATCCCTGCAGCAAGCCCGAAGAAGCAAGCTATACGTTGTTGGATCTGTTTCTTTCAAAAACCACATTGAGGTCAAACTGATGGCAAGTCCCACAAAGCGGGTAAGAGTTGATACGAACCAAAACATCGATGATCTAACAACAAGCGAGCTCAGAAGATAATCGACTTCATTAAACAGAAAGGCAAGACCAAGGCCCAGTGGCAGAGACAGTGAATTGTTCAAAAGAACCATAGAGTATTCACTTAGATGTCCAGATTGTGTAGCCTTTCTTGCCCCATCCATAGTTTTCCGAAGAGTCAGCGTGTATCCTGCTATTAATAGACACTTTGTTACCTGCCAGGCATAACCAATGCCACTGAAGGCAAGGTCAGTCAATCGTCCATAATTGGTCGAGACAATCATATAGCAATGATATCCACACTTGCAAGTTATGTTGCTTTCTAAACAGATACATGTCTCCTACTGCAGTGATTAGATTTGCCAAGTTCTTCATAATTGTAAGCATGCCAATATTCACGTATTTTAAACTCATTATGCTTGAAAGGAGTATTCCAACAAATATTAAGTTCACAGGAAACCAAATAGATACAAGCTTCCATGTCAATGGTTCTGTTGTGATGTACCCACATGCCTTCAAAGTATATATGATTGCAACACTCACTAGATTTTGATAAAACATGAAAGATTCCCAGCATCCAAATTAAATCCTGAGAGGACCAACTTATTCAAAAGTACCATGCTATATGAGCAAAGGCAATATGCTGCTCCATAGAGGACCGCTTGTCTATTCCTCACGTAACTTCGCTTTACCTCTACTTTTCTCAATCTGGGAGAGACTTCTATCTTGCTCCTCTGCAAAGAATGCGTGGTTTTCAAGCTCAGAGGAAGATTGGTGTGACGCAGGGAGAAATGGAGGGGAGGATGCTCCACTAGCAGGGAGGGCCACCATGGTCAAAATGAAAACAATACGTCCTCCTGCATGCCTAGCCAGAGAGAGGGAAAGGAGGAGGGGTGCTACAGACCCCCACATCAAGCTTTTGCACCGTCCCTAGTGCAACTTCTTCTTATTGAATGAAATAACTGCAAATACTTGAATGACAGAATAACTGTAAATACTCAACCAACGAAATACCGCTAATACTCGAATGACACGTGGTATATACAGTGGTTGAAATTCTTCCAAGTCGACTTAGTTTAGATACTTCTTCACTCCGGAGATGTTGACCAAAGGAATCCTTTTACCTTGCGAATCTTCCAGATGCACAGCGCCATGTGGCAATACCCTGATAACCTTATATGGTCCTACCCATTTGGGTGCCAATTTAGTTTGAATTGGTGGAACCTGATGCACTAAAACCATGGACTCTTCCTGAACTTCATTGGATCTCAGATACCTGTCATGCAATCTCTTGCGCTCTTCTTGTGTCACCAGAAGTTTCTGCATTGCCCCTTCTCTGTACTCTTCTAATGCCACCAATCTCTGAATGGGGGGTTCAATTCCAATGGTTTTGATTCCTATTTCTTTTCTGATGATAAACTCAAATGGTGCCAATGCCTCTTTCCCATAAACTAAGCGAAATGGAGTCTCGCCTGTGGTTCCCCTCTTCATGGTTCTGAAAGCCCAAATTGCACCAATCAGTGCTACTGGCCAAGAGCTTTGATGATCAAAAGATAATTTGCGAAGTAGTCCAATCAAAATCTTATTGGAACTCTCTGCTTGGCCATTTGCCCTTGGGTAATAGGCACAAGACTTTTTATGGAAGATTTTGTACTTGTCAAATATAAACTGGAGCAATTGATTTACAAAATGTGTGCCCCTATCACTAGTAATTTCCAGTGGGCAACAAAATCTTGAGAAAATACGTTTATACATAAATTTAGCTACTGTCAGAGCCGTGCAGTCCACAGTAGCTTTAGCCTCTATCCATTTAGTGGCATAACATGTGGCCATCAAAATATACTTTTTACCTCCTGGTTGCCCAGTTGGGCTAATTGGCCCTATGAAATCAAGACCCCATCGTTCAAATGGAAGCCATCCGGTAGATATGACTAATGGTTGGAAATTCAATCTGGTTGGCGTGGGAGCACACCTCTGGCAGATGTGGCATTCTTTAGCAAACTTGATTGCATCTTTGAAAATATGAGGCCACCATAAACCCTTGTGGATGATTCTATGAGCCAATTCTTCCCCCTTTAGGTGTCCCTCACTGTGTGCTGCCTCTAGCAAAAGATTTACCTCCTCTGGATAGACACACCTTCTCAAGATATCATCCTGACAGTATTTATATAAATTTCCATTTATAAGAGAATAGGCTTTGGTTTTCAGAAGTAATCTTCTTTTTTTCTACAGGTGTCAAGTGTTCTAGGATCTTTCCAGTAGTGAGAACATGAAGAATTTCATCATACCAACCAGTCCGTATTGCTACTAGAAAAAGATTGTTATCCACCAATTCATCATTAATACCTGTTGCCTTTTCGCTCATTGCGGTCCTGGACACTTGATCTGCCATGTAGTGCTCTTTTCCTGGCTTAATATGAATATCAAAATTAAATTCCTCAAATAGGAGTAACCATCTCCAAATTCTTCCAGCTACTCTAGGCTTGTTTATCAAATACTTCAAGGGCTGATGATCAGAAATAACAATGAAATGTACACCAAGGAGATAATGTCGGAACTTCTGAAGAGCAAATACGATAGCCAAACCTTCTCTTTCCGTTGTACTGTAATTTCTTTCAGCTTGGTTGAGTAGTCTGCTTGCATAAGAGATAGGTCTATCCACTTTGTGAGATGATTGTTGAGCTAGAATTGCACCAACAGCATGAAGACTAGCATCTGTATGCACATGAAATTCCAATGACAAATTAGGAACACTTAAAAGTGGAGCAGTACATAGCTTCAACTTTAGTTCACAAAATTCTTTGTCGGCTTCAACACTCCACGAGAAAGGGATCTTTTTACTGGTAAGCCTTGACAAGGGCTGAGCGATTTCTGAATACATCCTAATGAATCTTCTGTGATACCCTGCATGGCCCAAGAAACTTTGCACTTCCTTTGGGCTTTGTGGAATTGGCATGGAAAGAATAGCAGTAACCTTTGCAGGGTCAACAGTTATACCTTCAGCAGATACTATGTGACCAAGAAGAGTACCCTTGGTGACTAAAAAGTGACATTTATCAGGATTCAATTTCAAACCTGTTTTGAGACATTGCTCAAAAATTTCTTTTAGATTTTCCAAATGGTCATGGAAATCTTGAACTGCTGCTCTTTTATCTGTACCTGAAAATACTGAAAAGTCATCCATAAATATGCGGAGAAAGGTTGTTAACCATTTGCCCAATATCAGATACATCGTTCTATTAAATGAAGCTGGCGCATTCTTCAAACCAAAAGCCATACGAGTATAGACATAAGTGCCCCAGGGAGTAACAAAGGCTGTTTTGTCCCTATCATCAAGGTGAATTACTATCTGGTTGCAGCCACTAAAACCATCCAAGAAACTATACAAAGTGTGACCTGCTACTTCCTCAAGCACCTGCTCTGTGAAGGGCTGAGGAAATCCATCTTGAATAGTCACTTTATTCAAAGCACGAGAATCAACACATACTCTTATTTTTCCACTATTTTTCTTGGGCACAATAACCATAGAGGAAAGCCACCTGGAATGTTCTACTGGAACAATTATATCCGCTTCTTCTAGTTTTGTAATCTCTGCTTTTACTGCCTCTGCATACTTCGGATTGAGTCGATATGGCCTACTTCTTACAGGCGCGACTCCCTCAACTAAAGGTATCCGATGTAACCCAAGCTCTTCGGGTATCCCTGTTAGATCTTTGTAGGACCATGCGAAGACACTTTTATAAGTAAAAAGCAAGGAAGTTACCTTCTGTAGCAAGAGAGGACAATGCCACAACCAGGATGCCAAATGGACCATTTGAGGGTTCTCTTCATCCCCCAAATTTACTTCTTGAACCAATGTTTCAGGACTGGTCTTGCTTGAGAAATCATCTCCACTATATGCAGGAGTGGATTTTAATTTATATTCTGCAACATGTTCTTTCATCCATCCTTGAGGTATATCTGCAAAAGGAAGATCTTCTCTGCTCTTAGGTTCATAATCTTCCCTCTCTGATACTTTTATATTGGTTGCCTCCTCAAAGCTTGTATTTTCCTTCAATTGCTCATTCTCCAACACCTTGTGGTCTTCATTGCCCTTTTCTGTAATTTCCTTATCTGCAACTTCTTCCTCAATTTCATTGATCTCCACTGTGCAACACTCTGCACTTCCCAACATCCAATTTAACAATGTATCATCTTCTTGGGGTAGAGAGGGCATTACCTGAGTATCCACAGTATATCTAGTGGTTTTTCCTGAATCAAATCCTTCTTCCAAGTGTAGTTGCAGTTGGCTATTGGTGCTTGTTGAAATCCATAGTTTATTTTTCCCCCAATCTTGCAAAGCTTTTGCTTGTCTCAGCCAAGGTCTCCCTAGGAGCAAAGGATAGGAAGTCTCTTGTGGAAGTGCAATAACAACAAAATCCAACACAAAGCGGTAACCCTGTACTATCATCCGTACCCTTTCAATAATGCCAAGAGGTGCAACCCGATGTTGATCTGCTAGTGTAACTGTAAATGGTGCCATTTTGGTGGGGTTCAAATTTAGCTTCTTCATTGTAAAATCTGGCATCAAATTGATACCAGAGCCTCCATCTATGATCACACCTGTAAGAGCTTCATCCTTTATACAAACTAATAATCTTGAACTTTGGTAGTCTGCTAAGGGTGCAGGGGGAAAATCAACCATGAATCCATCTATACTAGGTGATTGGACTAAGTGAGCAGAGTGTATAATCTTCAGTAAGTCACTTTTTATTTTTGAATCCATCCTTATCAGTTCATATAGACTAACCTTGTGATGAATACCTTTCAAGATCTGTTCAATGTTTACCTCCTGAGTGTTTTCTTGCAGACTTGTTGGTTGGCCCTTTAGAGAAGTAGTCATCTTATCATAAGCTCCTTCAATTTCTACTTGATCCTTCCATCGAGACTCCTTTTCCTCCTCTTTATCCTGAAGTCCTTGTTGTTCATCTCTCTGGGTTACAGCGGCTTGCCTAGCTCTAGTCATTATGGGCATAGTAGAGGATGAAACAACATAAGTCTGAGTGGTTTTCACTTCTTCATGTGGAGAGACTACAATCATGTGGATTGGAGCAGGACGACCTCTTGGGCAATCTTTAGTGTAATGATCCTTGGCCTCTGGGCAATGTTGACAAGGAAACGCATCTTCTGGAAGAGAACACCGATTTTGCATGTGGCCATACTCACCACAACGATAGCACATCAAAGGTCTGTTGTATCTAGGATTTGCGGGCTGATTCTCCTCCCTATTAGATGTATTTGAAGTACTAGCATAATATGAATCCAAATTTTGAGGGTTACCTCTCTTCTGTGTACCCTTGAGGTAGTAGCAATCTCTGGCTTCATGACCATCCTTTCCACAAAATTGACAGCTTACCTTAATAGGGCAATTAGCATTGGAGTGTCCATTGTTGTTACAGATTGTACACCAAATTTGTCTCCTTATATCTTGAGTGATCTTCAAATCTTCTAACTCTCGGCGAAGTTGAGCTACTTCATCATCAGTGCGACGTAGTGGTGGCAAGACCTTCTCTTCTTGTTGATTTTGTTGCATCTTCAATGCTTCCAGTTCCCTCCTTAGTTGCTCAATAGGATCCAGATCTGCAGCATACTTTTGTTGTGTATCCCCTTCAAAATGTTGCCTTGCTTCTTCAATGCGTGATGCAGTTGCAACAAAATCATTGAGGGTAGCATCCAATCTAAGAGACTCACAAAGCTTCTGTTGAGATGACCTGGGCAGAGCCTTCTCAATCCACTTTTTAACCAAGAAATCACCTGGAGCATGTGGTAGTCGTGCAACAAGTGCTTTTGTTCTAGTGTGAAGTTCATGAAAGGATTCACTTGGCCTTAGCTTTAGGTTCTCTAGCTGGTCTAGAGCTCTTTCTGAGGAATCACTTGGTCAGAATGTCTGTGAGAATGCCGCCTTCAGAGCCTCCCAAGTAGTGAAATGGCCATCTGCATATTGACTATACCATTTATCTGCAAGACCCTCCAATGTGGATGGAAAAAGTGCCAACATTGCATCCTCCCTATTCTGCAGACCTCGTCCACGACATAAAGAGATGAATCTCCTCACATGATCATCAGCATCCTCATAAGCTTGTCCCTTGAAGGTAGGGAATTTGATGTTTAATCTGGAGAGCAAATGAGAGAGGTCCTCCATTTGTACTGGTGTTTCTTCGGATGTATCTGAGGAGAAGTCTAGGGTTCTCCTATACCTCTCCTTTGACAATGGTGTCGTACCCAAATCAATAGATAAATTTAGGGAGGGCAGAGGGGAGGTAGACTCACTAGCCGTGGTTATTGCTAACTTGTTAAGGCTCCTCCGAACACGAAGAGACTCCTTATCTGCTCGTGTATGGGTCATGTACCTACTTGCCAATGTAATAGGGCAAAAATACCTCTCACAGAAATGCAAAGGTCCCACCGTGCGTGCCAAACTGTAGAGGAGGTACTGGGGTATCCGATTTTAACAAAAGTAGAGAATGAAGATTAAACACGTCCAGTACATCACATACTCAAGGGGGGTTCTCTTTAGGGAAGTATACCCTTTAACATTTCTGTGAGCAGGTAGATAACACGGATTGCACAGAGTGGTAAATACTTCAGAAAATATGGAAAACCAATGACCAAGGAAGACCATACACATCTTGATTCGAATCAGACGATTACAAGGTTGGGCAGAGTGATGCTCAAAAGTGCAAGCTTAGGGCTAACAAGCCACCCTAAAAGTATTAACTCCAATACAACAGATCAGCATAAGGGGCCACTGATATGCAGGCTAACTCAGAACAATACAAATGGTAGAATTTCTCAAGAGAATAGAGATTAATGAACACACTGACTCACAGAAAAGAAAATAAATCCAATCTACTCTCTTACACTATAGTGCTCATAGCCCTCCACTGAGAAGCCTACCCTCTGTATACACACTACAGAGTAGCTCCTACAATAGACTTGAAACCACCAAGTGTAAGAGAGGACTTCTGCACGTTCGCACGGACCACTGTATCTCTAAAATTGTTGTACCCAAAATGAGCAAAAATCCATTGCTTTTATAGGCCTCAATAGGTCAAGAGAGCCTTGCCGAATTTTCACGTCCACTGATCACGCCCCGGTTGATCTCCCAAAATTAGAGGGGTAGGTCAATTATTCCTTTGATTTGAATTGGATCCACAAAAAATAGGTAGTCGCCGTGAATGGTTGGCGTGCAACATTTGTCTATCCACTTTCACTTTTAATAGTTTCCTTTTTACCTTTTCTCAACCAAAGAGCTTCCAGTCCAAATTTGCACAAGGGCTTGCTGTGTTTAGGAGTTCCCCTTCTGACGATTGATGACGGCCATGCTAGTATCCACTGGTTGGTCAATGCTCCGTGCCATGCATATAGCCTCCTCATGTGTAATTACATCCCATAGTCTATCACTTGCAATCACCAAAAATCCAACATCCTCGGTTATTTTTTCCTCCTCCTTTTCATTGTGTGATAGTGCAAACATAAACATCGGCATCAAATAGACCTGCAAACTTCGTATATCATTTTGAAATGTTCCATTGCGGAAGCCACCCTCCAAACCTCTCCTTGCCGCTACCATTGTTGTCCTCAGAAGCAAGAGATGATAGGCTACTTAAATTATAGGGTGTGTGCGTGTATGCGCGTGTATGTGGATGTATGTGTGTGTATGTGTGGGTGTGCGTGTGTGTGTGTGAGTGTGTGTGTGTGTGGGTGTGATTGTGTGTGGGTGTGTGTGTGCGTGTGGTTGTGTATGTGTGGGTGCACACGTGTGTTTGTGTATATGTGTGTGTGAATGTGTATGTGAGGATGTGCGTGTGTATGCATGTGTGTGGGAGTGAGCGGGGGCGGGGGGTGCGGGAGGCAATGGGTGAAGGGGTTATACATGTGTGAGGGGTGGGCCGCAGGGAGAGTCAGCGGGGGCGCGGGGGAGTGCAGCGGGGGGTGCGGGGGAGTAGCAGCGGGGGTGCGGGCGGATATAGGCGGAGCTGCGGGGAGGGTGAGCGGGGGTGCGCGGTGAAACGGGGCAGCGGGGTGGGGTGGTGGGGTCGGGGTGCGGGGTGGGGTGGCGGAGAGGGGAGAGAGAGAGAGAGAGAGAGAGAGAGAGAGAGAGAGAGAGAGAGAGAGAGAGAGAGAGAGAGAGAGAGAGAGAGAGAGAGAGAGAGAGAGAGAGAGAGAGAGAGAGAGAGAGAGAGAGAAGGGGGGGTAGTGTGTGCGCGTGAGGGGCGGGGGGTGGCGGGTGTGCGGGGTGAAACGGGGGAGCGGGGTGGGGTGGCGGGGTGGGGGTGCGGGGTGGGGTGGCGGAGAGGGGAGAGAGAGAGAGAGAGAGAGAGAGAGAGAGAGAGAGAGAGAGAGAGAGAGAGAGAGAGAGAGAGAGAGAGAGAGAGAGAGAGAGAGAGAGAGAGAGAGAGAGAGAGAGAGATGAGAGAGAGAGAGAGAGAGAGAGAGAGAGAGAGGAGAGAGAGAGAGAGAGAGAGAGAGAGAAGGGGGGGTAGTGTGTGCGCGTGAGGGGCGGGGTGAAACGGGGGAGTGGGGTGGGGTGGCGGGGTGGGGGTGCGGGGTGGGATGGCGGAGAGGGGAGAGAGAGAGAGAGAGAGAGAGAGAGAGAGAGAGAGAGAGAGAGAGAGAGAGAGAGAGAGAGAGAGAGAGAGAGAGAGAGAGAGAGAGAGAGAGAGAGAGAGAAGGGGGGGTAGTGTGTGCGCGTGAGGGGCGGGGGGTGGCGGGTGTGCGGGGTGAAACGGGGGAGCGGGGTGGGGTGGCGGGGTGGGGGTGCGGGGTGGGGTGGCGGAGAGGGGAGAGAGAGAGAGAGAGAGAGAGAGAGAGAGAGAGAGAGAGAGAGAGAGAGAGAGAGAGAGAGAGAGAGAGAGAGAGAGAGAGAGAGAGAGAGAGAGAGAGAGAGAGAGAGAGAGAGAGAGAGAGAGAGAGAGAGAGAGAGAGAGAGAGAGAGAGAGAGAGAAGGGGGGGTAGTGTGTGCGCATGAGGGGCGGGGTGAAACGGGGGAGCGGGGTGGAATGGCGGGGTGGGGGTGCGGGGTGGGGTGGCGGAGAGGGGAGAGAGAGATTATAACATCTTGGCCCTCGGGAACCTGATCCCTGCAGCAAGCCCGAAGAAGCAAGCTATACGTTGTTGGATCTGTTTCTTTTAAAAACCACATTGAGGTCAAACTGATGGCAAGTCCCACAAAGCCGGTAAGAGTTGATACGAACCAAAACATCGATGATCTAAGAACAAGCGAGCTCAGAAGATAATCGACTTCATTAAACAGAAAGGCAAGACCAAGGCCCAGCGGCAGAGACAGTGAACTGTTCAAAAGAACCATAGAGTATTCACTTAGATTTCCAGATTGTGTAGCCTTTCTTGCCCCATCCATAGTTTTCCGAAGAGTCAGCGTGTATCCTGCTATTAATAGACACTTTGTTACCTGCCAGGCATAACCAATGCCACTGAAGGCAAGGTCAGTCAATCCTCCATAATTGGTTGAGACAATCATCAACAGCAATGATATCCACACTTGCAAGTTATGTTGCTTTCTAAACAGATACATGTCTCCTACTGCAGTGATTAGATTTGCCAAGTTCTTCATAATTGTAAGCATGCCAATATTCACGTATTTTAAACTCATTATGCTTGAAAGGAGTATTCCAACAAATATTAAGTTCACAGGAAACCAAATAGATACAAGCTTCCATGTCAATGGTTCTGTTGTGATGTACCCACATGCCTTCAAAGTATATATGATTGCAACACTCACTAGATTTTGATAAAACATGAAAGATTGCCAGCATCCAAATTAAACCCTGAGAGGACCAACTTATTCAAAAGTACCATGCTATATGAGCAAAGGCAATATGCTGCTCCATAGAGGACCGCTTGTCTATTCCTCACGTAACTTCGCTTTACCTCTACTTTTCTCAATCTGGGAGAGACTTCTATCTTGCTCCTCTGCAAAGAATCCGTGGTTTTCAAGCTCAGAGGAAGATTGGTGTGACGCAGGGAGAAATGGAGGGGAGGATGCTCCATTAGCAGGGAGGGCCACCATGGTCAAAATGAAAACAATACGTCCTCTTGCATGCCTAGCCAGAGAGAGGGAAAGGAGGAGGGGTGCTACAGTGTGCATGAGTGTACGAATGTAAATGAGTGCATGCTTGTGAATGTGAAAAGCATGCATGTGCATGAGAGCATTTTTATGTGGAAAGCATGTATGTATGCATGAATGAGTGCATGTGAGTGTGAGAATAATGCATGTGCATGAGTGTGCATGAATGTATGTTTATGAGTAAGTATGCGTGCATGCATGAATGATATATGTGTTGGCATGAATGTATGTATATATGAGTGCATAGGATTGTATGTTTCATACATGTGCATGAGAGTATGAGAGTATTGAAGTGTGTATGTACACAGATGTGTGCATTTTCATTCTTTTCTATGTATCTATGTAGATGGGAAGTCATTTCTATGTGTATGAGCTTGTGTCCATGGGTTTGAATGCTCATGTGTGTTTGAATTCATCTATGAATGTTTTTTATTTAAACATTTACTTATATATTTTCCTAATGTGTTTTTTTAAGGTGAATAATTGAGATAAAGAGAAGTGAAGAGAAGAGACACTCAAGAACATGATTATGTTTCCAAGGTAAAGAAGAGACTATATGGTCTCAATTAGGTCCCAAGGGAATGTTATCAAAGGCTTCTAGGTTACTTAATGAGTTTTGGATACAAACAAACCAAATCACATCCATCATTATTCTATGAAAAAGAAGGTGAAGCATCTATCTACTGTGTGGATGTAGATGAATTGATTATTAGAGGCGATCATGGAGGAGGCATCAAAGACAAGAAGGAGGGAGTTCAAGATATCAAACCTTGGCGATCTAAGATATTTCTCAGGTATTGAGTTCATACTTATGATATTAGTATGTGGCTAATGTATACAAAGTTCATTTTGGATGTATTGAAGAAGTATGGACTCACGTTGTCATGCAAATTTTCTCTCATATCTCAATTGTGAAGGCCTATAGGAAACACATTCCGTGAAGGTATCGACATTTCCATCTGAAGTCCAAGGCGCATCAATGATGTCAAATGGAGTTCACATCCAAAGTTTTCAAGAAATCAAGCAAATCCATGGTAGAGCTCTAAGCTAGTCAAATTTTGCAACCTAAACCAAAAATTTGACTTTCACAAAATCACATAAAAATTTATATACATATAAAGACTATCAAACATAGTCTATAGCCTAAATTTCACATATAGATGGATTTTCTACAACATAGATATGCCATGTGCATTTTGTACAGATGTAATCTTTCAAAGAAAATCTTGTTTAGGAATTTCTATTAGCCATATGGTATAGCATGTATAAAGATCATATGAGGCTTTACATTTGTACAAAGTCTCAAGGCTATCAAAGCTTTCTAACAAGCTTAATGCTATCTTGCAAACTTCCAAATGTAATCAAACTTGTATAAAGTAGATTAAGATGGGAGATTTTGCTGCATGCTCTTGAAGGAGATTTTTTAAAACGTAACCTTACAAAGTTTCATCTTCATTAAAGCATATTTGGACACTCAAAGACTACCATATACAATTTTGCAGAGTCATTACAGTTTCTAGATTAAGAAAATTAAAGGCTTTAAGGGCTACCACATGGTAGAAGATGATTGTTCCATGTTCTATCATCAGGACGAGCTCACACTCAAGGGTGGAAATGCATCGAGGCTTAAAGCACGGAGGATCCATGAGGTCCACGAGGTGCACCAAATCCATTTCAACCTTGATCTCATGATCCAAATCTTTCCAGATGCAAGGGTGGAGAATGAAGGCACCTTTTTTCTCCTCCTTTGCCCTTGATTTGATAAGAAGAATCAATCCTAGCCATCCATTTGATGAATCCAATGGTTCTAATCAAAAGTAGTTGATACTAGGGTAGATAGTTGGTTTCTCCATGATCCAAAGACCTAGATTCATTTAGAAGTCTATAATACCTCCCCTCCAAAATCATGTATGATCATTGTTAGGCATCCATAGGGCCTTGCTAGCACAGTTCCCTTGCCATGATCACCCTTAGTTGAGTGTGTGAGGATCCAAGATGGGCTAGTTGGAGCAAAGTTCCTACAATAAAATTTAAGGTTGACTTCTAGACTATCATAGACTAATAAATCAAATGCTTTCTCTCTCTTTGGTCACTCTTAGTGGAGCATGTGAGTGAGTTATAGTTGGGTATATTCATCTTAGAATTCTTTAGATAGACATTATTGTTTAGAGTCCTAGTCTTCTTCAGATAGAAGTCACGTTCTTGGATAGATATAGGAACACTGATATGGTTCCTATCCTCTAACATTGTTAGAAGGACTTTATCACTCTGACCAACATTTAAAAAATAAATAAAACTCTTCTTACAAATTAGTTATCTCTATACTCTTAAAAAAACTACAACAGATCGATGGTATACCGAGGTCTTTACCGAGGAAAATGAACGCGGCTTTATTTGTCGCGACACCGGTGTAAAGGTCGGTGTGCACGTCGATACCAAAGAGTCGGTATAAGCGTCGGTATATGCATCGATATATGTGTCGGTATACACGTCGGTATTACTGGCGCCCATACCGGGGCATATACCGAGACTACTGTTGGACATACCGTCTCCGATACCGTCCTGTGCTGGGTGTACCGACGGTTATTCCGATGACACTACTGGGAGTACCGTCACGTATACCGATGACCATACCTGCAAAAAAATTTTTGGGCAGAATGTTTTGTCTTTTGCTAGAGCAACATTACCATGATGTTGCTTAACAAAAGACAATACACTCTACCCAAAAAAAAACCGAGTACATGTGATGTGTACTCTAATGACAACCGAAATATGATTTCATGAAATAGAGTATTATTGGACACAAAAGAGATAATCAGAATGAACTATGAACCATGTACAAAAGAAGTTATATATTTCAATAATGAAGCATGTACAAGAGTGTGGAAAACCATTGTCATATATGACGCTTTTACAAAATGTGGCAAAGCAATGTATTGACATATGAAAATCAAATACAAAATATTGGTCTTCCAGTGCCATACACATGCAAACAATGTTCCATATCAACGGTCCTGCAACAAAGAACATTAATGGAATGAGATAAATTCATATAAAAATTACAAACAACAAGTAAAAACCAAGTTTATAAATTAATTACCTCATCGCAAATGCTCCCATGAAACAACCGCACCGCGTCCCTCCAAGTCTTGCAATAGTATAGTCAACCCATGACTATATCCGTAAGACTCGTCCGTTCGTGTTGGAGGACGACCCATTGCCAGCTCCTGAAACAAATATAAAAAGATTAGAGAAACATACATGAGAAATTTAACACAAATAAATTCAATAAATGAAATGGTACTTACAAACTCGTGACGCATGGTGTCATATCCTATTTTATATATATATTTATTTATTTATTCAGATTTTTTTATGCATATGTATATATATGTGTATATGTATATATATGTGCATATAGATAGGCATATAAGTATGTGTGTTTGTGTATTGTATATATATTCACTCTATTTAAAATGATTAAATTTAAACCTATTTTGATATATTTAATCATATATATTTCATTTATTTATTTAAAATACTAGTTCTTATCATATTTTACTATCTATATAATTATCCTACCTTATATATATATATATATATATATATATATATATATATATATATATATATATATATATATATATATATATATATATTATTTATAATTCACATTTTTTCCTTACTTAATCCTATTTTTATATATTTAATTATAAATATTTAATTAAATTTTTTAAAACACTAGTTCTTTTTATATTTATTTATCTATATAATTATCCTATTTTATATATATATTTATTTATATATTCAGATTTTTTCATTACGTAATCCTATTTTTATATATTTAATTTTATATATTTAATTAAATTATTTAAAACACTAGTTCTTTTAATATTTATTTATGTATATAATTATCTTATTTTATATATATATTTATTTATATATTCAGATTTTTTCCTTATGTAATCCTATCTTTATATATTTAGTTTTATATATTTAATTATATATATTTAATTAAATTATTTAAAACACTATATCTTTTTATATTTATTTATGTATATAATTATCATATTTTATATATATATATTTATTTATATATTCGGATTTTTTCCTTAGGGAATCCTATTTTCATATATTTAATATTATATATTTAATTATATATATTTAATTAAAACCCTAATCTTAAAATTCTAGATCTAAAATATGTATATTTTTGTATGCATGTGTATCTATATGTATATATGTATTATATGTATTATATGTATTATATGTGTATGTGTATGTGTGAATATATGTTATGTAGGTGTTAAAACCCTAAAACCCTAATCTTAAAGATTTAGACTTAAATCTGAAATACTAAAACCTAAATACTTAACCACCAATAAAAATCTAAACCCCTAATCCTAAAACCCTAATCATATTATATATATATATATATTTATTTATTTATATATTCAGATTTTTTTCTTATTTTTCTCTAGTTTTTTCTTAATTTAAATATAATTGAGTTATATGTATGTCTAAACCCTAAAATCCTAATCTTAAAGATCTAGACCTAAAATATGTATATTTCTATATAGATGTGTATATACATGTATATATGTATTATATGTGCATGTGTATGTGTGCATATATGTTATGTAGGTGTTAAAACCCTAAAACCCTAATCTTAAAGATTTAAATCTAAAATATGTATATTTTTGTATGCATGTGTATCTACATGTATGTATGTATTATATGTATATGTGTGTTTGTGTATATATGTTATCTACGTATTAAAACCCTTAAACCCTAGTGAGAAAGACTTAGACTTAAATCTGAAATACTAAAACCTAAATACTTAAACACCTATAAAAAACTAAACCCCTAATCCTAAAACCCTAATCATATTTTTTATATATATTTATTTATATATTCAATTTTTTTTTCTTATCTATATTTTTTCTTAATATAAATATAATTGAGTGACATGTATGCCTAAACCCCAAAACCCTAATCTTAAATATCTAGACCTAAAATATGTATATCTCTGTATACATGTGTATATACATGTATATATATATTATATGTGTATGTGTATGTATGTGTAAATAGCGTAAAAACCCTAATCCTATGTTTAGATATTTGATGTAAAAAAAAAACTTCAAAATAAAAATAGGCTTATATGTGTGTATGTATTCATGTGTGTATATATGTGTGTGTATGTATGCATGTGTACATGTGTGCGTGTGTATGTATGCATGTCTGTGTGTATGTATGCATGTGTATATATGTGTGTGTATGTGTATGTGTGTGTATGTGGGCATGCATGTGTGTGCATGTGTGTGTACGTGTGTGTATGTATGCATGCATGTGTGTGTATGTGTGTGTGTGTGTATGCATGTGTATGCATGTGTATACATGTGTGTGTATGTGTATGTGTGTGTATGTATACATGCATGTGTGTATATGTGTGTATGTATGCATGTGTGTATATATGTGTGTTATATGTATGCATGTGTACATATGTGTGTGTATGTATGCATGTGCATACATGTGTGTGTATGTATGCATGCATGTGTGTATGTGTATGTGTGTATATATTGTATGCATGCATGTGTGTATATATGTGTGTGTATGTATGTGTGTATGCATGTGTGTATGTATGCATGTGTGTATATGTGTATATGTGTGTATGCATGCATGTGTGTATGTGTGTGTGCGTGAATGTATATGTGTGTATAAATGTATGGTGTGTATATGTGTGTGTGTATGTGTATGTATGCATATGTGTATATATGTGTGTGTATGTATGTGTGTATGCATGTGTGTGTGTATGCATGTGTGTGTGTATGCATGTGTGTATATGTGTATATGTGTATATGTGTGTATGCATGCATGTGTGTATATGTGTGTGTATGTATGCATGCATGTGTGTATATATGTGTGTTTGTATGTATGTGTGTATATTGATGGGGGAAGTATCTCAACCCCTAAGCAACGACGAAGCACGAATGACCTCCACAGGTATCCTTCTTTGACCTCTGCACACCAAAAATGCTCTTACTCAGAGCTTATACAGACAACTTCACTGAGCTTTTGTAATCATGTAGTAGACACCAAGGGCTTTCCAACAAATCAAATTTCACTTCAAATCGATGCTTACACAAAGAGAAACAATGTCTAGAACATGAGCTAGTTGAATGCTCACAACTACTAGTCAAGCGGAGACCACACTTCACTCCAGCAAGCTTTTCTCAGAGATTATATAGAGAATGAATCTCAAACTTGGACAGCTTTAGAGCACTCTAGTAGCTACCCAATGCCACCAAAATCATAGAAAATGGATAAATAGAGAAGGAGAACCAACCCTTACAACAGAGAGCAAAATAATTCCAACAGAGCCTACACACAGAGAGAGATATCAATCACATAACTTCACTAAAATGAATGTTGCTCCTTGATTACTCAGAGAATGCTCAAGAGAATTGATGAGCACAAAATAGACTTTAATATCTATCCAATGAGACAAGAACTACATCAAATGGATACAATATGAGGGAGAACCAATGCTAACAACTCAAGGGTAGAGAGTTGCAACACTTCCTGTGCACACACATAGATATGCCTACTAAAAGAAAACAAACAAGCAAGCAAGAGGCTTGCTTATCACAACTCCAGCACTTAGTGCTCACTTTACATGAGCTAAAACTCTAAGAAGATGGCCCAAAAGAAGTCGGGATACATGCTCCTTTTATAGTGAGAAGTGTGCCCCTAAAATCTAGGAACTACCTTTCCAAATCAGCCTCCTAACTTGGAGGACTTAGTTGAGATGACTTGGGGAGTGGTTGAGTGACTTTTGTTGATGGAATCTCGTGGCTTTTGGCTTCCTTTGATTGCTCCACATGTCCATACAATATTCCCCACGAATTTGTAGCTTGAAGCTTTACTTTTAACACTCCCCCTCAAGCTTCAATTCTTCGTCCTCATCCAAGCTCCTTCATGTTGATGCATTGCTTGAATTTTGAAATCTTCATCCCATCCAAAGCCTTTGTAAACATGTCGCAACTTTGTCCTTGGTACCAATATGATGTACTGAAACTTCCTTGGATATCACCTTTTCCCTTATGAAGTGATAGTGCACTTCAATATGCTTGGTTCTAGCATGATAGACATGATTCGATGCTAGATGAATGCTACTCATGTTGTCACAAAAAGATTGGATATGTGTCAACCTGCAAATTAAGCTCCATAAATAACTTCTTAATCCACATTAGCTCACATGTGACTTGAGCCAAAGCTCTATACTCAGCCTCGGTGGAAGATAATGCCACCGTGGGTTGCTTCTTTGAAATCCATGAGATGCTCTTGCTACCTAGCATGACTAGGTAACCACTTGTACTTCTTCTATCCTCCTTGGAACCGGCCCAATCCGCATCAGAATAAGCTTTGACCTGCATAGCATCATCAAATGAATAGAACAATCCTTCATTTATAGTGGCCTTGAGATATCATAAAATTCTTCTTGCAGCTTGCAAGTGTGTAGTCCTTGGACTATGCATAAATTGTGATAACACTCCAACTCCATATGCTATAATAGGCCTAGTTATTGTGGCATAATTGAAAGAGCCTATAATAGATCGATACAAAGTTACATCCTCTAATGGCTCTCCATCAATGGAGCTTAGCTTTACATTAACTTCCATGGGATTTGAAATAGGCTTGCAATGTAGCATCCCAAACCTCTCAAGTAGGTCTAGAATATACTTCCTTTGTATGAGCATAATACCTTCGTCTTTGTATACAACTTCAATGCCAAGAAAATACCTAAGATCTCCAAGATCAGATATCCTAAACTCCTTTCCAAGCTTTGCCTTGATCTCCTCAATGCCCTTTGTATCATTACCTGTAATGATAAGATCATCTACATACACACACATGTAGACTACAAGTTCTCCTCTTTGTTTGATGAAGAGAGATGGATCCGCCTTGCATTGATTGTAACCACATTTGATCAAATAGTCCACCAATCTTTCGTTCCAAGCCCTTGGAGCTTGCCTTAGGCCATAAAGTGCCTTCTTCAACCTACAAACATGATGTGGAAACTCTTTATGAACAAAACCTAGTGGTTGCTCCATGTATACCTCTTCTTCCAAGTCTCCATTGAGAAAGGCATTCTTGATATTCAATTGGAAAAGCTTCCATCCTTTGCTAGCAGCCATTGCAATGAGTGTCCTTATGGTGCTCATCTTTGCCACCGGGCTGAATGTCTCTTCAAATTCCACTCCATAGGTTTGTGCAAAACCCTTGGCCACCAATCTTGCTTTGAACCTAGAAATAGATCCATCTGAATTCCTCTTTACTTTATATACCCACTTATTACCTATTACCTTCATGTTCTCCTTCTTGGGAACTAGAGTCCATGTTTTATTTTCCTCAAGTGCGTCGATCTCTTCTTGCATTGCCTCTTTCCATTCGGTGTACGTGCTTGCATCTTCATAGCAATCAGGCTCATGATCTTCTACTACTTTGTTCATATATGCATAATGTGTTGCCATGTATGAATCATAAGTAAACCTTTGATTTTGATACTTAACTCTAGAAGACTTCCTTTCTTCACCTTTTGGAGGAATAAACCTCTTTTGCCTTGGGAACTTGATCTCTTTCTTTGGCGTGGCTTCTTTCTCCATCATGTGTCCTTCATCATCTTCAACTTCATTACCTTCTTCATCCAACTCCACCAATGTTGCTTTGCCTTTGTTGATTGATTGTGCTTCATAGATTGATGTAGATCTCCCCCTCCATGGTGAGTTCATGCTTGAACTATCTTCATTGATGGAACACCTTGGGTCGCTTAGCTCTAGGTCAATTTGTTCTTCGTCATGTCCATGCTTTTCTTCTTCATAGTCCTGCATACAATCATACTTCTTATACCAAGGGAGTAGCTCATCAAATGCTACATCCCTTGATATCCTCAAGTCCTTTGTGTTTGGGTTGAAGCACCTGTAACCTTTATGATCATTTGAATATCCTAGAAACACACACTTTTCTGCCTTTGGTTGTAGCTTGTGCCTCAATTCACTTGGCACATGTACATAACAAGTACATCCAAATATCTTCAAGTGGGAAAGATGAGGTTTCTTACCATAATAGGCTTGATATGGTGTCAAGCCATGGATCCCTGAGGTAGGAGCCCTATTCATTAGATACACGGCAATATTTGCTGCATCACTCCAAAACATGTTAGGGACATTCATCTCATTAAGCATTGCTCTAGCGATCTCGGCAATGTATCTATTCTTTCTCTCTGCTACTCCATTTTGTTGGGGTGTGTACCTGCATGTTACTTGCCTCTTGATGCCTTGTTCCATTAAAAAATCAGAAAACTCATTGGAGAAATATTCTCCCCCTCCATCGGACCTTTGCTTCTTGAAATATGTACATGTTTCCTTCTCTACCATTGCCTTGAATGCTTTGAAACATGTAAACACATCTGATTTGTTTTTGATGAAATAAACCCAAACCATCCTTGTGCAATCATCTATAAAAGTGACAAAGTACTTGTTACCTCCAATGGATTGCTCTTTGGTTGGCCCCCACACATCTGTATGTATCAACTCCAATGGATGTTGGCTTATGTAGCCACTCGTCTTGAATGGAAGTCTTGCTTGCTTCCCTAGTTGACAAGATTCACATAAATGCTTCATACCTTGTCCTTGGAAGTTGGGAATGTTGGAGTTAGACGACTGCGGAAGCACGCTAACAGCACAAGGAAGAAGAAGAAGCTTCGAGCACAACACATAAGACTGAATGTATTACTAGAGAATGTACAAAGATAAGTAGCCCATTAGGGCAATCGGCGTATATACAAGCCGGGGGAAAAAAACCTCCTAAAGAGGGAAAAAAGTGCCCCGGCGGTCCTAGAGTGTTCACACACATCACTACCTAAATATATCAACAAATCCCCCCTGGGAGTGATGCGGTGAACAAGGAGCTGGCACTCATGTATAAGGAAGTGCCAAGCTATGTGGAAATCACTCCACAAAAGGAAGTAAGCCCAAAGCTTTGCGGAAAGCTTCAAACTTCTCCCTAGGCAGAGCGTTCGTGAAAAGTTATGCAATGTTCTCTTGCGTGGGCACATATGCCAAGCTGATCTCCCCAGCAGAGAACCTCTCCCTGACATAGTGATAATGCACCTCAATGTGCTTAGTGCGAGCATGGAACACAGGGTTCCTCGCAACTGCCAATGCGCTCTGACTGTCAGTGAAGATGGTGGTGGCAGAAGACTGGCCAACACCCAAATCAGCCATAAGGCGTCTGAGCCACACACACTCAACAGTCGCTGTGAAAGCTTCCCTATACTCAGCCTCATAACTGGAAGTGGCCACAGTAGGCTGCTTCTTGCTCAACCAAGATATACATGAGCTACCAAGCATGAAGCAAAAACCACTGGTGGACACACGAGTGTCATAGCAACCAGCCCAATCTGAGTCAGAAAAAGCATGCAAATCTGGCGTTAGTGATCCCCCCTTTGGATAAAACAACCCAAGTAGCCGAGTACCACTCAAGTAGCGAAAGATGCGCTTAACCGCTTTCCAATGCATGACTCCTGGGCAATGCATAAACCTACTCATCTGTGAGACAGCAAACTGAATATCTGGCCGAGTAATGCATAAGTAAATCAAGCATCCAACGGCCTGCTGATAGAGAACAGCATCAAATGCATCTCCAGCATCATGAAGACTCAATCGTAAACCTGTCTCCATAGGAGTGGCAATAGGCTTACAGTCTTCAAGGCCAAAACGCTGCAATAATGTGTCAATATGTTTCGTTTGACACAAAGCCATTCCACCATCAACTTGCATAAACTGAATGCCCAAATAGTGATGCAAATGCCCCAAATCAGACATCTCAAATGAGGCATGCAAATCAGCCTTGAAATCAGCAATATGCTTCTCAAGAGGACCAGTGAGCAGCATGTCGTCTACATAGACAACAATGATCAGAAGCACATCATTAGCACGCTTAACATATAAGGTGCTTTCAGTTGGACTGTTCTCAAAACCATGTGCAATCAGATAGGCATGTATTTTCTCATACCAAGCACGTGGTGCTTGCTTTAAACCATATAACGCCTTCTTTAACCTGCACACCTGGTTTTCATGCCCTTTCTGCACAAAGCCACGGGGCTGAAAAACATACACTTCTTCATGCAAGTCACCATTCAGAAATGCTGTTTTAATGTCCAACTGATGTACATTCCAACCATGATGGGCTGCAAGTGCACAAATGCTCCGAATAGTAGTCATACGGCATGTAGGTGCATAGGTCTCATCAAAATCAATGACTCTTTCGTGCGCATAACCCTTTGCAACAAGCCTAGCCTTATACCTGTCAACTGTACCATCAGGTTTACGCTTCAGCTTGTATACCCACTTAGTGCCAATGGCCTTCTTGCCAGGAGGCAAGTCACATAAAGACCATGTACCATTCTTCATTATAGCATCATATTCAGATTGCATAGCAGCCATCCAATTTTCTGAATTTTGTGCTTCATCAAAAGAAACAGGCTCATTCTCATCACAGAGACTAGATGCAGCCATAGCATAGCAATCTGATGCAAAGGAGGTACTATGAGAGCCTGAACGAGTACGATATGACAAAGGTGCATCTAATTTGCTGTCACGCAAAGTCTGCACCAGCCATTTTGGCATAGTTTTTGCCTGTTCAATATCAGCTCTCTCATCAACAAGTGCATCATGTAAATCTGCATCAGAAATGGAATGATCTGCATCATCATATGAAACCTGCAAAGGCTGAGAAGTTGCCTCATTAGGACCAGCGCTAGCCTGTCCACCTGTAAAAAGAGGCATCAAAGTATCATACATGTCTTTGGAGCTAACAGATGTCTCCTTAGTACATGAAAGCAATGGCTGAATAGCATCTTCCACAAAGACAACATCACGGCTAACCAGAATGCGTTTAGTCTGTGGATGATACAGACGATAGCCTTTACTTTCAGAACTGTACCCAACAAAAATACATTTTACTGCCTTATCATCCAATTTTCTGCGATGTTGTTCAGGCACTAATGCATATGCCAAACAACCAAAAACACGCAGATGAGCAACAGATGGCTTGCGGTCATGCCAAGCCTCATATGGAGTGATGGACTGCAACGCTTTGGTGGGACACCTGTTCAGTACATATGCTGCACACATGACAGCCTCAAGCCAGAAACTATGTGGTAAAGCCTGACTTTTGACCATGCACCTCGCCATCTCCATGAGTGACCTGTTCTTTCCTTCAGCAACTCCATTCTGTTGAGGTGTATACGTCACTGTACACTGGTGTTTTATCCCACGTTCAGCCAGAAATGCATTAAAATCTGAAGACATATATTCCCCCCCTCGATCAGAACGGAGGGTGCCCATTTTACATGCTGACAGATTTTCAACCAAAACCAAAAACTGTTTGAAGCACATGAACACTTCGGACTTTGCTTTGAGTGGATATACCCATGCATGCCTGGAAAAATCATCAATGAAAGTCACGAAGTAAAGGTAATTTCCAAAAGAGGGTGTCTGCATAGGACCACAGACATCACTATGTACAAGCTGCAATTTCTGCATAGCCCGAACTGAACCATCTTTTGGAAAGGAAGAACGCTGCATTTTGCCCAAAATACAACCTTCACAAACATGTTTTCCAGGTGCCTCAAGTTTGGGCAAAGAGGACACCATTTCAGATTTCTGCAGGCGTAACAAACTAGCAAAATTCAGATGACCAAAGCGTGCATGCCAAAGCTTTGCGTCTGACATAGCCTGAGAATCATGAACTGCACATGCCGAATCATTCACAGATCTTTCATAGTCTATGAGCTTATACAGCCCACGACATAAAATGCCAGAAGCAATAATCACATCGCCATTTGAGAGATCATGGACTGTACACCTGTCATCAACGAATTTCACAACCAAGCCAATCTTGGCTAATGCAGAAACTGATAACAGGTTCTTTTTTATCCCTGGCACAAATAAAGCATCTGACAAAGTGAAAGAACTACCATCAGCAGTAGTCAAAATGATCTTACCAACTCCCATAACAGGATCAGAGGAGTTATTGGCGCATGTGAGAGTATTCCCTGTAGGGGCAGGCTCGAGTGAAGAGAAGAAACTGCGCTGCGAGGTAATATGTTTGGTCGCCTCACTCTCAAAGTACCAAACATCTGAGTCTAGTGCAGACATGCACTGATCATGAGAAGATGGGTCAAAACTGCAGACAGTAGTAAACGCCCATTCTTCTTCCTGCACAAGATTTGCAGACTCTGTTTTTGGTGTAGAGGCCTCTGCAACAACCATTCCAGCCTCTTTCTTCTTTGCCTCTTTAGCAGCCACTTTTGGACAGTTCTTTATAATATGATAATTTCCTTTACAGTACTTGCAGAACAATTTCTGCTTTTCTGATTTCTTCTCATCTTTATCCTGGTTCTTCGATTGTGCAGCATTTGCAGATTTCTGCTTACTAGTAGAAGAGCTCCATTTTCCTTTGCCCTTCTGACTAGCCAGGAAAGCTTGATCTGCAACACGCATAATGGACCTGTTCTGCCTGGACTGATCTTCCTGCAACAGAACAGAGACTAATTCCTCAAATGACAAGGCATTCGGATTGCCTTTCATCATCAATCAAAGAGTAGAGGCAAAACTCTGATATGAATCAGGAAGGCCATTCAGAACGGTCTGCACAAGTGAGCTATCTGGTATAACCTCATCAGCAGAAATCAATTGTTCCTTCAGGTCTTTGATCTTTGTAAGAAAACTGTCCATCGAATCACCTTCATTCATGTGCTCACTCTCCAACTGTTTTCGGAGGTAAGCAATACGAGCCTCATTCCTAGCCTGGTACAAAGTGGTAAGTGTATCCCAAGCATCCTTTGTTGTTCTGCAAGAGCGAATATGAGGAATAATGGCACGTTTGACAGACAAAGCTATCAATGCATGTGCCTGGGCATCTCTGCCATCCCAACGAATCTGCTCTGCAGTAGGTGCAACAGAAACAGCAGCACGAACAGGAATCTGTGGAATATCATCTTCGACACCATCTTCATCAGCTCCAACACCTGTATTTGCAGTACCTGTCATTACAGGTGTAACAGGACATCTTTCAACACCCTGCACAATGTTCCACAATCCTTTTGCAACCAGTACATGTCGCATCATATAAGCCCATAATGGGTAGTTGTTACCATCCAACTTATCCTCAACAGCCAACATACGGAATACATCACTGCTTTCAGCCATGGCCGATGACTAAAATACCTTGATGCAGAAAATTGACTGTATCTCAAAAAGTTGAACAGAACTGCCCAGACGAGTTCTGCTAGACCTGTAGCAGACTTCGAGACGCTTAAACTGGCGAACAGAAACTGGTATATACCTTTGGCACAAAAGGACGAAATAGCCTGCACAAGCACTGCGATAGTGCGTTCGGAGGCCAAATTTTGTGCGAATCTGAGACTGCAAACGGAGGAGTGTCGACGGTGCCCTAGAAGAAGCAACGACCTGCTCTGATACCAATTGTTGGAGTTAGACGACTGCGGAAGCACGCTAACAGCACAAGGAAGAAGAAGAAGCTTGGAGCACAACACACAAGACTGAATGTATTACTAGAGAATGTACAAAGATAAGTAGCCCATTAGGGCAATCGGCGTATATACAAGCCGGGGGAAAAAAACCTCCTAAAGAGGGAAAAAAGTGCCCCGGCGGTCCTAGAGTGTTCACACACATCACTACCTAAATATATCAATAGGGAAGACCTTCAACCAGCCTCTTGAATTGCATTTCCTTCATTCTTTGTATGTTGTTGTGACCTATCCTCTTGTGCCACAAGTCCAACTCCGAAATCCTCTTGTTTCCATATGTGAAGTAGACATGTTGAGTGGAATGAGAATTTACCACCAAAGTGCAGAGTCTCCCTTGCTTCTTTCCTCTTGCTATGACCTTGTAACCTTGCTAAGGGTTCTCCATAAAGCATCCACCTTTGTTGAACCTTACTTGATAGCCTCTTTCAACCATTTTCCCAACGGACACCAAGTTCTTTGTGATAGTAGGTACATGCAAGACATCCTTGAGAGATCTTCCTTCCTCCTTGTCATCCAAAGCTACATCTCCAACATGGGAGATCTCATGGGCTGTATCATCACCTGTTTCTACATGTCCTTTACCTTTGGGAACATGTAGATTAGTAAACCAAGAAGCATTGCAACTCATATGGTTGCTACATCCACTATCAATATACCAAGTGTTATCTACTTTGCTTGAATTCCCATTCATGTGCATCATCAAGAGATTGTCATTTTCTGAACTTGTGGAAGCATAATTACCTTGGCCTTTGTATGAAGATCCTTGATTATAGCTCCTTTGGTTTCCTCCTTGGTAGCAATCTCTAGCATAGTGGCCAAACTCGCCACATATGTAACATCCTTCGCCATCTTGATTCCTGTTTTGTTGATGTTGTCCTCCTCTTCCTCTTGTTCTTCCTCTCCCTCTTTGTGATGAGGTGCCTTGGTCATGTCCTTGATTGCTTGAGTGACCTTGCCTTCCTCCAAACCTTCCTTTGCACCTTCCTTGTCCTCCTCTTCCTTTGCACTTTTGATTACCTACATAGAAAACTTGTACATCCTTACTTTTAGTTGAACTTCCACCTATGTTCATTTCTTTGGTGACCATGAGAGCAACCAATTGCTCAAAATTGGGAAGATTATCCCTTACATAAACTGAAGTGGTAATAGGTTTCCACTTCTCATCATCTCTCAAACCATTGAGAGTATAAGCCACAAGATCGTCATCGTCTACGTGGCTTCCAATGGATCCCAATGCATCTGATAACTCCTTGACCTTAAGTATGTAGTCATTTATGCTACTCCTTGAGCTCTTCCTAAGGTTGTTGAGCTCATTCTTGAGTTGGATCTTCCTTGCTTTGGTGCTTGTTGAATAAAGCCTTTCAAGTGTCTCCCATGCCTTCATGCTTGAATCCAAGTCTTGGATATGGCCGATCATGCTATTGCTAATGTGTTGGGAAAGAATAAAGATAACCCTCTTGTCTCTTTCATTCCATTCCCTAAAGGCCCTTCTCTGGTCATTGGTTGGATTCTCATCCAACCTAGGTCTTGGTTCACTTCCACTAATCAATCCCCAAAGGCCCTTACCCATAAGGTAGTTGGAGACCCTAAATCTCCATGGTTGATAGTTCCCCTTGTCTAGCTTTTCAATTTGAGTGTTGAGGTCTCCCATATCAAGTCTTTGATACTTGACCTAGCCCTTGGCTAATGCTCCAATCTGCGTGAAATGAAAATGAGGCTCTGAGGTTACCTCAATCCAAAGCTTTCCTTAGATGGACACCTTGTGCTCTTGAAAATTTGAGTAGAATAGCTCCCCTTTGATGTGAGCTACCTCCAAGAAGCTTTTTTTGATGCAATTATTCAACCACCAACTCCAAGAGGTCTTCTTGCTTGTATGTGATACCTTGAAGATTCCCAAGTGCTCTGATACCACTAATGGGGGAAGTATCTCAACCCCTAAGCAACGACGAAGCGTGAATGACCTCCATGGGTATCCTTCTTTGACCTTTGCACACCAAAAATGCTCTTACTCAGAGCTTATGCAGACAACTCCAGTGAGCTTTTTGTATCATGTAGTAGACACCAAGGGCTTTCCAAAAAATTAAATTTCACTTCAAATGGATGCTTACACAAAGAGAAACAATGTCTACAACATGAGCTAATTGAATGCTCACAACTGCTAGTCAAGCAGAGACCTCACTTCACTCTAGCAAGCTTTTCTCAAAGATTATACAAAGAATGAATCTCAAACTTCAGTCACCTTTAGAGCACTCTAGTAGCTACCCAATGACACCAAAATCATAGAAAAAATATAAATAGAGAAGGAGAACCATCCCTTACAATAGAGAGCAAAATAATTCCAACAGAGCCTACACATAGAGAGAGATATCAATCACACAACCTCACTAAAATGAATGTTGCTCCGAGATTACTCAGAGAATGCTCCAAAGAATTTATGAGCATAAAATAGACTCCAATAGCTATCCAATGACACAAGAATTACATCACATGGATACAACATGAGCGAGAACCAATGCTAACAACTCAAGGGTAGAGAGTTGCAACACTGTCTGTGCACACACATAGATATGCCTACTAAAAGAAAACAAACAAGCAAACAAGGGGCTAGCTTAAGCAAGCGGCTTGCTTATCACAACTCCAGCACTTAGTGCTCACTTTACATGAGCTAAAATTCCAAGAAGATGGCCCAAAAGAAGTTGGGATACATGCTCCTTTTATAGTGAGAAGTGTGCCCCTAAAATCTAGGAACTACCTTTCCAAATCAGCCTCTTAACTTGGAGGACTTAGTTGAGATGAGTTGGGGAGTGGTTGAGTGACTTTTATTGATCAAATCTCGTGGCTTTTGGCTTCCTTTGATTGCTCCACATGTCTATAAAAGATTCCCCACGAATTTGTAGATTGAAGCTTGACTTTTAACATATATGTGTGTGTGTATGTGTATGTATGCATATGTGTATATATGTTTGTATGCATGTGTGTGTATGTATGCATGTGTGTAAATTTATATGTGTGTATGCATGCATGTGTGTATATGTGTGTGTGTATGTAAGCATGCATGTGTGTATAGGTGTGTGTATATAAGCATGCATGTGTGTACATGTATGTGTGTATGTATGCATGTGTGTACATGTATGTGTGTATGTATGCACGTGTAAGTGTGTAAATGTGTGTGTGTGTGTGCTGTATTTTCCTATCTATATCTTCCTTTCTTTCATTATTCTTTATCTCTCACTCTCTCTCTCTCTCTTTCTCTCTCTCTCTCTCTCTCTCTCTCTTTTTCTCTCTCTCTCTGTCTCTCTCTCTCTGTCTCTCTCTCTCTCTCTCTCTTTCTCTCTCTCCTTCTCTCTCTATCAATAGAAAATAAAACAATCACTTTCAAGAATCATGCAAATGGGAGCTTATGTTTGAGATTCCTTTATACCAGTATACATATATTACAAAAATGAAGTGAAAACATGTGATTTTTTGATATTTTTGTCATTTTCTCATAAAACAAGTGCATGCATCCAGCTTTTACTTTGATCAACCACATTTCCACATCTTTTTGTATTGCTTTTATCTTCATATGGTGATTGTTCTGCGCCATACACTGTAGAAAAATTAGGCACCTGCAATAAGAATCTGCATCCCTCTTTAGGCTCCCACCCAGGAGAAGATGAATACTGCTTTGCAAATAAAAGGGTTATTTCATTAACCCTCCTCATCAAGAATACACGGTTGAAACTAATATTGTGCAATGGAGCCAAAACCTTAGAACTGTTATCAAGGCCCATTGAGCAAAAGTGCTTAAAGTTATAAATTTGTGTGAGGTGTTGAAGTTCTGGTTTTGGAGTATATGCTTCTGAAATCAGTTCAGAATTGCAAGAGTAAAAGCATTGTTATGTGCCAACTTCTTAGAGAAAGTACTGAACATTTGATCAATGTGATCATGAGTGTGGCCAACCAGAAGGAAATTTACCTTAACCTTTTGAAATACCTGTTTTTCAAGCCTGTTCCCCCACTTGCAGATGAACCGGGGGACATGGCTGACCTTGAAGAGCCAATCTTGGAGCAAGAGAGGCAGGAGATGTGTTCTAATGTTCCAGAGGATCCCATTATGCTTGAGCTTGAGGAAAGCTATGATCAACTTCTATTGTAGATTCATATTACTCTTGTAAAACACATGAAATGTAAAACATCATTTTAAAAGAAATATAATGCCGAGTTCTGCTTCCACTTTGTGTTAAGCTTGACTTATCTTGAGCGTTTCTTTGATGAATGTGTGAATGTTTCTTAGTATAATTTTGTTGATTATAATCTTCTCTTGGGAATGCTTTTGTGAAATTTACTTCATATTCTGTGAATATGGCCCAGCATTCAATGAGGATCTTAACTATACAAAGGGGATGATCTTAATTACCTTGTTAAAATGTTCCGATTTTTGCAATACATGTACTACGATTTTCGAGTAGCTTTTAATTAGCTATAATCTGTGCTTGTTGAGGTTATAGATGTAATGAAGGAGCTTCTCGAACTCTTACTTGTACCTTGAACTCTACTCTCTTGTCAAAGATCATGATGTGGAATTCTTGATCGTGCTGAACAACTAGTTTTCATGGCACCAAGTATTTTTAACATATCTATCTTGACTACTTGGGATATGGGATCAAGCTTCTAGTCAATATTTACAAGCAAGAACAAGTGATGCTTTCTGGATATTGTAAAATGCCCACTTTATTGCTTGATATCATGGTCTTTAGGTAAAAAGGAATAGAGAAGATGTCTTTGTTCTCCTTTGTTGTGACTTAGTGTTTTTGGTGATCTTACTTTCAAACGGGCGTATTTGTATAGGTGGATCTTTCCTATGCTTCATTACTTCAAAGAATCTATGCTTTCATTACATCAAAGAGGAGTCTTATATTCATGTGATGACTTGTGAATGTTTACATTTTGTAAAGATTGAGTTTGGTTTAGGATAACTGATGAATTGCTTATCTAAAACAAAAAACCAAGAGGGTATGAGTATATTTAAATTAGAAATTTAAGTTTTTGAGTGTTTTTATCTTCTTTGAATTCCCCACTATGACTTGATCTATTTTAGAAGCATGCTGCATGTGCCGCCACTGGAACACTCGTGGTTGCCTTGATCCACCAACTGAGCCCTTCACATCGACATTGAAGCTGACATCAAGTTTCATGGCCCGAGGACTCAGGTGGTCTCTTTGCCCATATTGCATATGCATTTTGACACCGGTTTCGAGTAATGCACAACCTCATCATCATTGAAGCAGCTATTGGACCGCAATAGTAGACACTCCTTGGAGTTGAGGGCTAGTTACCTTGAGCTAAGTGCTTCCACAGAGTCTTACCAAAAGGCATAACTTCCTCACTCTACCCTTTCCATCAATAGAAAGTAGTTACACTTGCACTCATAGCAGTCTTAGATTCTTTGTATTTAGGATTTTGACAAATGATAAAACCAGAAATGTACTCTTAGAAATTATGAACAAATCAGTGAGCAATATGGATTCCCAGAAGATTAAAAGAAAGATACCTTTATTCATATCTCTCATGGCTTTAATAGGGAACATATTCGGCTTAGGGTAGCTAGTCCAAACATGACTTGGGCCAAATTTAAAATCAAGCTTCTTACAGAGTTCTCTCACGAGGACTATAGCAAAAATAATAGGGCTACATTTTTAAGATGCGTGAATACCTATATGGATGATAAACATATTACACACTACTTAAGTGAGCTCAAAATTGAATTAAATATATTGCCTAAAACCAATAGTTCAGCTTTAGAACTAAATAAGCTGCACAATTTTCTAGGAATGCTTGATATGCCTCTATGACGTGAATTCGATCCAATTTTAGAAGACAAGACCATTGCAAGTGGTCTTTCTGAAACTTGGGAGAATGTGCATGTTTCTATTCATAGATTAGCTGAAAGACAAGAACAAAATTTAATCCAAGCCTCCAGAGTGAATGAGAGAGAGAGAGAGAGATTCAATATAGGATTGAAAATGAGCATACCTTTTTAGGAACAAAGGATTTAAAGATTACAATGTGAGAAACCAAAGTAGAGTCAATAGTAAAACACACTGAAACTTTAGTGACAAAGATAGCAACTTTGAAAAGCATTCAAGAGTCTAAACGGAGAGAGCAAGAGCAAGAACATAGGAATCCGGAGCAATGAAGGAGACCTTATAATAAGCCTCGCAGATGCAATCAGTGTCATGTGTTTGATCATCCACATTGGACATGCAATCTACTTAAAGAAGCCAAGGATAGGAAATGGTTCATTGAAATAGACTATCAAATCTGTGACTATTCAACCAAGAGACCATGAGCACAAAACTTTGGAGAAGGGGGTTTACAAAATTTTTATGAAGCTTCAACAAGCCAAAATGCTTATGCATATAGACTTGTTGGTGATGATGAAGAAAATGAGCTTTGGAATCATGTGTAAAATTGTGGAAGTAGAGGTAAGTTGTAAGTTGAAACTTTATATGCCTCGAGTTTCAATATTCATTGAAAGACTTGTTGGAATGAGCCTCTAGATATGTTCTCTATTTATGCTCATGAAATAAATATTGATGAAAAAAATGAAGAGAGATGAAGAGAATGAGGGTCAAGTTAAATAAAATACTTGGTCTAGGAAAGAAACTGAGAGTAATGAGCCTAGAAATGAGCCTCTATATCTAGAGGCTAAGAAAGAGAAAAACAAAGAAGAACAAAAAAAAAAGATTCTAATAAAGGAAAGGTAAAACAAAATGTGGAGAAAATGGAAAAGAAACCTTTGAATAAAGAGAAAGGAAAAAATAAAAGTAAATAAAAACAACCTACTCAAGTGAAAGGTGAAAAAGGAGAGAAAACAGGAAAGAAACATCCTACCTTCCAATCGATTTCCCATTTAGAGAAACAAATAGAGTTTAAGAAAGTAGTGGATGAGAAAATAATGAAAGCACAAGTAAGTCTACCATTCAAGGAATTGTTAGCAATAGCATGTTCAGATGTACAAGAAGATTTTATGAGTTGAACAAGGAGACAAAGAGAGCTGATAGAAATAAAAAGTGAGAATATTGAAATGGAAGAAAATGAACCAAATGAGGAACCTAAAGTAAGTACAGTTAAGGTGAATGAGTCTGAATATAATAGACCTTATGATGAAAAGAAATATTTGGGACCTATGGTAGGAAATATGGAGAGATCTTATGCGAAACCAAAAAGTCATTTTATAGGAAAGCATTTGTCCCGAGGTATGAAAGAAACTATTGTTAAAATTGGAAATAATAACAAACCACATGTAGCTTTAATTGATTCAGGAATTAAAATCAATGCTATATCAAAAGACTTGTATAATGAAGGGCAATGGCCAATTGATCGGGATCACTATAGAAAAATGAACATAACAAATAATGCCCTAGATATCTGCTTGGTGCATGTGCAAATGTGCTAATTACTATTAACAATTCTCAAAGAGAAGCATAACATCTTTGTTCACGATGCTTGTTTGTGTACAATTATCTTGAGTCAACCATTCATCTGTGAGCAAGGAATGGAAACTAAGGTACTAGGTGACGGTAGCATGTTTTCTAGGATTTGATCTCGGGATGGTTTGACATCCCTACAATTTATGACAATTTGCATAGATCACCCACGAAATCGATGGTCGTTGAGGAAAATTTCTCTTACACATATAGAAAATGATTTCGAGTAAGCAACACTATGGAGCAAGATAATAGTGGACCTTTTATTGATGTCTCGCATGATTTTGTACAAAGTATTGAAAGTTTTTCTCTTCATTTTCCTTCATCAGCATTGAATGATTTGCATAATTAAAATATACCTAAAAAAATTCTTAAAAAACATGAAAAATATCTAAAAAACAAAGGATGCATGCTACCAAATGAGAACATTGAGTATGTAATTAATACATCTCTTTGTTTCTCTACTCTTGAGGAGTTAGAGTTATATCCTCAACACAATTCTAAGTCCCACATTCTTTTTTCCTCCTTTGATGAGTATGCCCTTATCCAAGAGTATTCTCTTGAAATTATGAATACACAAAATTGAACCAAACACATGATGTTTTAATTGAAAAAATAACAAAATAGTAAACAAGAAAGTGAAGGTACTAGCACAATCGCTTCCCAAACATAGTAATGAAATCATTTAAAAATTATTTCAAGAACCAATTCTTTAAGATCCATAGAAAAATTGGACATGAATTTATTGAGGAAGCAATAAAACAAATCAAAATAGATTTGAGTGGCTTTGTTGTTTTTGTTTCTAAAGATCATTCAAGAACATGGAAAGGATTTCTCTTTAGACCCTCTAAAAAAGGTTGTGTAGATCCTAGGATTATTTCTCCAATGATCATTTTCATAGTTCCACATAGTCCTTGGAGCTTGTGGCCTATTCTTGTGCCTTAAGCTCATCTTCGTGAATGGATGTGAGTGCTTAAAGAAAAGCTAATTATGCATATGCTTGAGTCTCATCTCCTTGTTATTCAAACCACTGGTTCATCATACCAAAGAAGAATGGAAAACTTGGGTTAATCGAAGATCTTTAATTGGTTAACTGAGTAACAATCAGAAATGTTGGTGCTCGACCACTTGTTGATGAATTTGTGAAAGCATTTGTAGGCCATTCTATTTACTCGATAGTAGATCTTTATTTTGGGTATGAACAACTCTAATTGGTGATGGGAAGTAGAGATATAACTACCATTAAAACACCTCCTGGTTTGGGTAGAATGTGCACGCTATTTGAAGGTGCAACCAATTCCATTGCTCATATGATGAACACAATAAATTTGGTATTGCATGATTTTATAACACTGATTGCTATGTCGTTCATTGATGATATTCCCATGAAGGGTTATCTAGAAAAAAAAAAAGACCATACTTTGGAGAAGATGGATGTTGATAGTTTGTTAAAGCCCATATTCTTGATTGTCAAAAGATTTTTCAACAATTTATCGAATGGCTAAACTTTTTCAATAGAGAAACTTTTTTTTTGGTATCAATGAAGTCCTCATCATTGGAAACCTTTCTGGTCACTATGGTGGAACACCATACCCATAGAAAGTTGATGCCATCAACAAGATTTCAGAAACATGTCACAATGTGAGTGATGTTCATATATTTCTTGGTGCTTACATCTTTTCTTTTATTAAGATCCCACACTTTTCTCATGTTTTTTATTGTCTCTATGACATAAAAAGTTGAAAATATTCTTCAAAAGTCGATATCTCTATACTCTTAAAACCATCTTTGATATGATTTGTTGAATTGATCAACTCTCTCTAGTAGTTGTAGGTAGTAAAACAATGAGAATGTATGATGCTCATGCACCTCACGATATGAATCCTTTATATTTTTTATCATTTGAACCCTCTATATAAACCCCATAAGTAATTAATTACCATTTCAATGACTACCATATGAACATATGTATTTAACTTAACATATATGTGCTTATGTATGTGTGTGCAAGGGTATGATTAAGTATGTGCCCATGAGTATGCATGCGCATTGATATTGGATGCATGGGTAAGAGTGTATCTGATCTATGTGTGGCTATATGCTTGTGTTTATGCATGTGTATGTGCAAATATGTATATATCTATGTATGTGCAAACATGGTGGTTAACTTGTATACCTATGTTTGTTTGCCCAAACGTATGCATGTTTTTATAAATATCTATGCACGTTTGTGTTTATGTATGTGTTTATGAATAGGGATAAGTGTATCCTTATAGCTATGCGTGTTAAAGTGCATGAATACATAGTTACGTGATACCACCTATATACCCTAAATGTGCATATGTGTTATTAGGTTGTGTTTTCCTAAATGTGTTTACAAGAACCTCTAAAGTATATGTGTGATAGCCTATGCATGTAACTCAATATCTATGTTGATGTCCTTGGTATGATATGATATGTTGCATAAGCATTGTGTTATGAGTGACCATATGTGTATGTATAGGAAGTGAATGTGTATGAACATATATATCTTAAGCCTTATATGAGTTAGATTGTAAGTATTAAACAAAAATACATAAAATATTGTATGTGTAAATCAATATCTAAAGTGTAAATTGTGTGATGTGTATGAGTTAAGGTTAAAATGCATGATTTTAAGGGTGAGTTTGCATGTGCGTTGAGAGTGTGAGTGAGAGAGTTAAGTAAGAGTTTAAATGAACACATGCATGCATAGCTGTAATGTTAATTTGTGTATATATATGTATGGATGAGTGTTATTGCTCTAATGTGCTTTTTTAGCTAGGAATATTCTTCTTTTGCTTGCTCCACTCCTAGCTGCTATGTGTAATACATAGAGAGAGAGAGAGAACAGAGCACTACATCACTAAGAGAGAGAGAGAGAGATATATGACAATCTCCTTCTCACCACTTCGAGAGGCCATGCTTGACGAGAGAGAGAGAGAGAGAGAGAGGGAATCAAATTCTCTCCCAACGACAAACATGCAAGGTGATCGGATGCAGAGATGGATGCACGTGCATGAGAGAGAGAGAGAGAGTATGAATACTTCCTCTCCTCCCAAGGATGATGGTTGCTATGCATGAACACATGCCAGATAGCTTGAGATAGAGAGAGAGCCCAATGGTAGAAAGAGACACACAGAGAGAGAGAGAGATTGTGTATATGCATTTATGTATATGTGCATGTGTTATTCATGAATGCATGCATATATGCTGGCATGAGTGTACAAATTCAAATGATTGTATGCATGTGAATGTCAAAGCATGCATGTGCATGAGAGCATGTGTATGTGAGAAGGATGTATGTATGCATGAGTGTATGCATGTAAGTGTGAGAATATTGCATGTGCATGAGTTGGCATGAATGCATGTTTGTTAGTAAGTATGTTTGCATACATGAATTATATATGTGTGTGCATAAATGTATGTACATATGAGTACATGTGATTGTATGTTTTGTACATGGGCATAAGTATGCATGTGTATGAGAGTACTTAAGTGTGTATGTGCATAGATGTGTGCATTTGAATTCATTTCTATGATGTATGCACATGGGAAGTCATTTCTATGTGTATGAGCATATGTGTGTCTGATTTTGTATGTTGATGTGTGTTTGAATTCATCTATGAGTGGTTTTTATTTATAAATGTATTAATGTATTTTTCTAATGTGTTTTTTTTGCATGAATAATTGAGATAAAGAGAAGTGAAGAGAAGAGATACCCAAGATTTGATCGGAAGAGTTTTGATGGATTTGAAGTGAAGTGAATGTCATGAGGAAGGAGATAAGGAAGAGAGCTAACACACAGACTCTCACAATCAAAGAGAAGCACACACTCAGATTGAGGCAAGGAAGAATGGTCTTCTCCTTCTTCTTCTTCTATTACATAAAAAGGAATATACAAGAATGACCTAAAAATAAGAATACAACAAGTGCAATATATAAACATCAGTACATAAAGAAAAACCTAATATCTGCGAATGAGTGAGCTGGCAAGGAACAAATGTGCCATCACTCTCGGTAGATAAATCTAATAAGGCTCAATGAAGTATCCCTGACATATACCAGTGTGACCACTATACATGTCAGAGAAATGAAAAACTGATATGTGTCATCCTTGATCACCATATGTTGAGCTTGATATCTCAACACTCCCCCTCTAGCTCAATGTCATGTCCTCTAATCCAAGCATCTCCCGAAACTTCTACAGCTTCTCTGCTCCAAGTGCTTTACTGAAAATATAAGTAACCTATTCATCTTTTCTCACATAAACAAGATCAATATCACCTGCTAATACCTTCTCTCTGATGAAGTGATAATGTACCTTGATATGCTTTTTCCTATCATGACAAATAGGATTTCGTACTAATTTTACACTACTAAGATTATCACAATAGATATTGATATGCTTTTGCACTTCCACACCTAACTATGCAAGTAGCATCTCTAGCCATGATGCTTTACATGCTACCATTGTAGCACCTCTATACTCAGCCTTTGTACTTGACAGAGCAATAGTGGGTTGCTTCTTGCTGCTCCATGTAATAGCTGCACTCCCAATTGAGAATACAAAGCCACTAGTAGATCTTCTAGTTGGAATGCTTCCAACCCAATCTGCATCGGTGGATCCATGAACCTGCACGTCTACACCTGCTTCATAAAACAATGCATAATCCAAAGTAGCACTCACATAACATAGAGTGCACCTCAGAGCATCCAAATGTGGCTTTCTGGGAACCTCCATAAACTGACTTTCAAGTCCAACAGTATAGCTTAAATCAGGCCTTGTAATTGTGAGATATATAAGACTTCCCACAATTTTCCTGTACATAGTACCATTTTCCAATGCTTGAATTGATGTAGTATCCAACTTCAAATTCTGATCTAATGGCATAAAAATTGGCTTACAATCAGCCATACCATATTTTTGTAGCATATTCAAGGCATATTGCCTTTGCGACATCCATATACCTATTTCTAAATGTATAAAATCAATGTCCAAGAAGTAGCGCAACACACCAAGATCTTTCATGTTGAATTTGTGCATAAGAAGTTGATTTCCCTCTTTGATGCTTTCTTTATTATCACCACCTACAATCAAGTCATCAACATAGATAGCCACAATTCTGATGCCATCATCACCCTTCCTTGCATATAGTGATATGATCTGCATCACACATAGAAAACCCAATGGTGGTTAAGTAATTAGCAATCCTTGCATGCCATGCATGAGGAGCTAACCTCATCCCATACAAAGCCTTTTGCAACCTGAAAACATATTCTAGATGCTTTGAATCTTCATACCCTTGTGGCTGGCCCATGTATACTTCTTCTTGTAACTCATGATGTAAGAAAGCATTCTTCACATCCATGTGATGCAAAGTCCATCCTTTTGTTGTAGCTAATGCAACAAATGTTCTAACAGTAGACATTTTAGCTACAGGGCTGAATTTTTACTCATAATCAATGCCATATGTCTACGCATCTCCTTTTGCTACCAATCATGCTTTATACCTACTTATGCTACCATCAACATTGTGCTTTACCTTGTAAACCCACTTACAACCTATGGGTTTTTTCCCTTGCCGCAATGGAACCAGCTTCCATGTATCATTTCCATAATGCATAGCCATCTCCTCATCCATAGCTTTTTCCAAATCTACATTTCCATTTGCATCTTCAAAACAAGAGGGTTCAACATCTTGTATTACCTTTGTCATGTAGGCACAATGACAAGCCATATAACTATCATACGTCAACCGTTGCACTAAATTCTGCATCCTCCCAAATCTTCTTGGCCCTGGGTCACTTCTCCTTGTATCATCTGCATGTGCTTTTCTTACTCCTAGAGTCTTCAGAGAGGGCAATCCAAGTTCCTCATCAAGACTCTTTTCTGAATCGCTTGAATCTCCATTAACATCTTCAAAACCTTCATATGTTTTACTACCAGCAGAAAGCTTTTCTTTACCTTTCTTGGATGTATTTGATGGATTTGCTAGACTCATGTTTCCACGTAATCTTCCACTCCATGGATTTGAGTTGGAACTTGAGATTCTACACTTGATTTTTCAGCATCTTCTTTGTCATTTTGTTGAAGACTTAGTTGTTCTTTGGCATCTACATAGAAGTGTGACATTTCATCAAATACCACATCTCTGCTCACCTTCACCTATTGTGTGAGGGGATTATAACAATTTATATCCCTTTTGCTCAAGGAAGTATCCAATGATGTCATATTTTTCTACTTTTGGATCAAGCTTCATCCTCAACTCATCTGGAACATGTACATATGCAGTACAACCAAAAACTTTCATATGTGATAGGTTTGGTTTTTACTTGTGAACTTTTCTTCGGGTGTAACTTGATGAACAACAATAGTTGGAGTTTTGTTGATACTGTATAAAGCCATATGCACAGCTTCTGCCCAATAACAATGAGGCATATTCTTCTCAACCATCAAGGCTCTTGCTATTTTTGTAAATGTCTTTTTTTGCGTTCAGCAATAGCATTCTGATGTGGTGTGTACTTGCATGAAAAGTGACGTCCAATTCCATGACTTTTAAGAAAGTTGTTGAACTTCTTTGACATCTATTCACCTCATCCATGAGACCTTAATGTTTGAATATATTCCCTGTCTGCTTTTCCACCATAGCTTTAAAATTCTAGAAGTGTGTGAACACCTCACTCTTCTCTTTCATGAGATATACCCACACTTTTTGTGTATGGTCATCAATGAAAGTAACACAAAACCTGCAAACACTCATAGATATGGTCTTTGCAGGACCCCAAACGTCTGTATGTACTATTTCTAGCACACTCTCACCAACATTCTTGTCATGTGAAAATAATGATCTTGAATGTTTACCAATTGACATGCTCCACATACCTTTTGCATCTCTGCAACCTTGAAATTTGGTAGTCCATGGATAATCTCCTTTGACTGCATCAATTTCAGCTTTTGCAAGTTTGCATGTCCAATCCGTTTTTGCCATATCTCTATATCAACAATGACTCCTGCACCTTTTGCAAACATGGCTGCATTCATTTCATGAATTTTCACATTTAAGGTGAAAATCCTGCCCACTTTGTTTCTTTTGGAAATCAATATTCCATCCCGTTTGTATTCTTCTACATATAACCGATCAGCGTTGAACCTGACTTGTAATCCATGGTCAACCATTTGTCCAACAGAAACGTGATTCTTTGTTATATTTGGAAAATGCAACACATCCGCAAGGTGTTTTACCTTCCCATCCTCGAGTGACAGTGCTATATTTCATGTATGCTCGATAGAGTGTGATGTGTCATCACCTATTTCAACATATTAAGGAACTAGCACTTTTTGCAAAGTATTAAACCATTCTGCATGACTCACCATGTGATTTGAAGCACCTAAATCAACATACTAGACATTATCATTCGATTTTGAAACACCAACAGACATTGTATTCATCATGTGATGTTGAACCATGATTAGCTTCTGAGAATTATCTTCACTTGAGGATGCATAGTTGTTTTGCTGCCTTCTGGTATTTTGATTCTTCAACCTGCAATCACGTTCAAAGTGTCTAGGTTAACCACAATTCCAACATCCTTTATTTTCATTACCTGAATCATTTCTTTTAAAATTTTCTACGAACTCTTTGGCTCCCCCTGCCTTGAAACTATCCTCTTCCTCTTGCTGATTTTGTTGTTGATCTTGGTCTTGGTTACTATTTCCTCTTCCACTTCGAAAACCTCTACCTCTGCCTCTTCCTCTCCTAGAGTAGAATACCTACTCAAAACTAGATTTTCCTTGGGAGTTTAAATCCTCACCAAGATTCTTTTCTTCAATAATTAGCATAGACACCAGATCAGCAAAATTTGGAAATTCTGAACTGCTTATATGCAGCTGCTAAACCATGAAGGCACACTTCCACCTTATCATCATCATCTACATTCACACCAATAGATGCAAGTGACTCACATATGCTTTTTGTTTTTTAGAGTGTAGTCACTTACCAACTTGTTCTTCTTTTCCAATGTATGCAGCTTGTTCTTGAGTTGCAATTTCTGTGCCTTAGTATTGCTCTCATACAAAGTGACCAAACTCTTCCAAGCCTCGTTCATAGCCTTGGTATGTTGTATGTGTCCAATCATGCTATCCTATATGCTAACATATAGCCAATACATTACCTTTTGTGTTCATTGATTCCATTCCTCATATGCTCTTAACTGTTATGGAGTCTGATTTCTTTTTGGTAACTTCAGAGCGTTTTTGTTCTCTCCTTTGATATACTTCGAGTAGCCTTTTCCCATCAAAAAATTCATCATTCTGAATCTCCAAGCATGGAAGTTCTTCTTGTCTAGCTTATTGCTCATAAGCTGACTCATTCCATCTACGTTTGCCATTTTTGCAGCAATTCACAACACTACAAAAATCTACAAGCACCACTTTTGCTTGAACACTATTGCACTATGACGTAACAATTCCATCTTAGAAAAACATAGTTTTTGTGTACCAACAATACACGGAATCGCTTGAAATTCTCGATTTGGAATATATGAGTGTTGTTGAACACAATCGAAGTTACAATTTTTGAAACTGAACTGGGTTTTTTGTGGGCCCCACCTTGTGGGCTCAAAACTGAGTTTGAAATGGCTTGAAAACTTGGATCTGGAAAAAACAAGTGACCCTAAAGGGATAAATCTCAAAAATATTTTGAGGTCTTCTAAAGTACTCTTCACTGTCGGCATTCTCCACAAGCTCTCTTCTATTACATAAAAAGGAATATACAAGAATGACCTAAAAACAAGAATACAACAAGTGCAATATATAAAGATTGTTACATAAGGAAAAACCTAATGCCTGTGAATGAGTGAGATGGCAAGGAAAAAATGTGCCATCACTCTCGATAGATAAATCTAATAAGGCTCAATGAAGTATCCTTGACATATAATGGCGTGACCACTATATATGTCAGAGAAATAAAAAACTGATATTTGTCATCCTGGATCCTCACATGTTGAGATTGATATCTCAACAGTGAAGATCGCCTATATCACATTGTATCTAATCAACCTGATTCACTTCAGGCATCATCCTTATACATCTGCACTATAGTGGCATATCACTGGATCATTAAGTTAGAAGTTATTTTGTGATCTTTATTTTGAATTAGTGTATTTTTTATAGGCTGATCTTTCCCATGCTCCATTAGCTCAAGGAACCTATGCTTTCATTACATCAATGAGGAGTCTTATATTCATGTGATGACTTGTGAATGTTTACATTTTGTAAAGATTGAGTTCGGTTTACGATGACTGAGGAATTGCTTATCTAAAACATAAAAACAGTAGGGTATGATAATATTTAAATTAGCAATTTAACCTCTTAAGTGTTTTTATCTTCTTTGAGTTCCCAACTATCACCTGATCCGTTTTAGAAGCACCCGGCATGTGCCACCATTGGAACATCCATGATTGTCTTGATCCACCAACAAAGCCCTTCACACTGACAATGTGTGGCATACAATTGAACTATCATCTTCTTTGAATTTCCAACTATCACATGATCCATTTTAGAAGCACCCTATGTTTGCCACCATTGGAACATGGGTGATTGCCTTGAACCACCAAAGAAGCCCTTCACACCGACAATGTGTGGCATTCAATTGAACTGTCATGGTAAGAGGCTCCTGTAGACTCTATTTGACCATTATATTTCCTAGCTTGAGGTACCATGATGGTGAAGTACATGTAATGGCTTACAAATACTTTTACTTCAAGTCATCTTGCCTCCATGTATCTTGTCTTCAAAATGTTTCTACATGTCTCCTTCCAATTCTTTCTATGGTGAGGATAAGTTTCTTTATATACATAAATCATGACCCACATGCATACATACCATCCTATGCATATGTATTAATCTTGAAAGTTCATAAGAAGCTTGTTTTGGACCATTCTTAGTTTAGAGATTGATTCATGCACTACAACATATGAGGGGCATATCGACGCTGCCTATACCGATGGTCACTATCGGCATTGGTATAAACTTTGGAGAAGTCCATTTAAAGATATGGACGATCAAGTGACCGTCGGTATGATCATTTAAAATGGATCTTCGAGATGTGTCGCGACTGTCGATATATGCATCGGTATATGCATTGGTATAAGCGTCCCTAATTTACAGGAAATTATTAATGCCCATACCGACACCCATACTGATGGGTATACCGAGGCCGTGTTTTAAACATATCGGGAACCAGAAAGCAAAACTGAACATTTTTTGCATGTTTTAAACTGAGTACTGCTTGCTTCTGTCAAACTTGCACATGCGAACCAAATTGTCACCTGCATTGTCTTGTGGACACACACACAAACACACACACACAGATCTCTCTCTACAAACACACACACACTCTCTCTATTTAGATCTCGCATTTTGGTAAGTGTTGCAAGTACTCTTATCCTTTGTCTTTCTCTATGCTGTATGTTTTATAATTTCTGTTCTCTTTGATTTTGCATAAGTTTCTTGGCATCGAATCTTTGGAATTCGATGATAGAAGACATACATTATGCTTTCACAAAAATGATTCAAAAGAGGGACATACTTGTAAGTGATTTTTTTATTCTCTATTGATAGAGAGAGAAAGAAAGAGAGGGAGAGAAAGAGAGAGACAAAGAGAGAGAGAGAAAGAGAGAGAGAGATGAGAGAGAAAGAGAGAGAGAAAGAAAGAGAGAGAGAGAGATACAAAGAGAAATAAAGAGAGAGAGAGAGAGAGAAAGAGAGAGATAAAGAGATGAAAGAGAGATAAAGAGATATAAAGAGAGATAAAAGAGAGATAAAGAGAGATAAAGATTGAGATAGGAAGATAGAGCATACATACACACACACATCTACACACACACATCTACACATGCATACATACACACAGATATACACACATGCATACATACACAGGCACATGTACACACATGCATACATACACACATATACACACATGCATGCATACATACACACACATATACACACACGCATGCATAAACACATATAACAATATAGACACATGCATACATACACACACACATGCATACACACATACATACACACACATATACACATGCATACACACACACATACATACACACATACATACACACATACATACACACATACATACACACACACATATACACACATGCATACAGACACATACATACACACATAAACTCACTTGCATCCATACATACACACACATATACACACATATACATATATACACACATGGACACATCCACACACACATGCATACACACATACATACACACACACATGTACACACATGCATACACACAAACACATACATACACACATATACACACATGCATGCATCCATACACACACATCACATACATGCATGCATACACACACATACACATATACACACATGCATACATACACACACATGCATACATACATACATACACACACATATACACATATGCATACACACACATATATACACACACATACACACACATGCATACACACATACATACACACACATATACACATGCATACACACATGCATACATACACACATGCATACATACACACATATACACACATGCATGCATACATACACGCACATATACACACATGCATGTATACACACACACGCATGCATACACACACACATGTACACACATGCATGTTAAAAGTCAAGCTTCAAGCTAAAAATTCGTGGGGAATCTTTTATGGAAATGTGGAGCAATCAAAGGAAGCCAAAAGCCACGAGATTCCATCAAGAAAAGTCACTCAACCACTCCCCAAGTCATCTCAACTAATTCCTCCAAGTTAGGAGGCTGATTTGGAAAGGTAGTTCTTAGATTTTAGGGGCACTCTTCTCACTATAAAAGGAGCATGTATCCCGACTTCTTTTGGGCCATCTTCTTGGAGTTTTAGCTCATGTAAAGTGAGCACTAAGTGCTGGAGTTGTGATAAGCAAGCCCCTTGCTTAAGCAACCCCCTTGCTTGCTTGTTTGTTTTCTTTTAGTAGGCATATCTATGTGTGTGCGCAGGTAGTGTTGCAACTCTCTAGCCCTGAGTTGTTAGCATTGCTTCTCCCTCATATGGTATCCATTTGATGTAATTCTTGTCTCATTGGATAGCTATAAGAGTCTATTTTATGCTTACCAATTCTCTGGAGCATTCTCTGAGTAAGCTGGGAGCAACACTCATTTTAGTGAAGTTGTGTGATTGATATCTCTCTCTTTGTGTAGGCTCTGTTGGAAATATTTTGCTCTCTATTGTAAGGGCTGGTTCTCCTTCTCTATGTATCCATTTGCTATGATTTTGGTGTCATTGGGTAGCTATTAGAGTGCTCTAAATTTGACCCAAGTTTGAGATTCATTCTCTGTATAATCTGTGAGAAAACTTTGCTGGAGTGAAGTGAGGTCTCTGCTTGACTAGCAGTTGTGAGCATTCAACTAGCTCATGTTGTAGACATTGTTTCTCTTTGTGTAAGCATCCATTTCAAGTGAAATTTGATTTGTTGGAAAGCCCTTGGTGTCTACTACAGGTGTACAAAAGCTCACTTGAGTTCTCTGCATAAGCTCTGAGTAAGAGCATTTTTGGTGTGCAGAGGTCAAAGAAGGATACCTGTGGAGGTCATTCGCGTTTCATCGTTGCTTAGGGGTTGAGATACTTCCCCCATCAGTGGTATCAGAGCATTTGGGCATCTTGGAGGTATCACATACAAGCAAGAAGACCTCTTGGAGTTGGTGGTTGAAGAGTTGCATCAACAAAAGCTTCTTGTAGGTAGCTCACATCAAGGGGGAGCTATTCTACCCAAATTTGCAAGAGCACAAGGTGTCCATCTAAGGAAAGCTTTGGATTGAGGTAACCTCAGAGCCTCATTTTCATTTTACACACATTGGAGCATTAGCCAAGGGCTAGGTAAAGTATCAAAGACTAGATATGGGAGACGTCAACACTCAAATTGAAAAGCTAGACAAAGGTAACTATCAACCATGGAGATTTAGGGTCTCCAACTATCTTATGGGCAAGGGCCTTCGGGGGTTGATTAGTGGAAGTGAACCAAGACCTAGGTTGGATGAGAATCCAACCAATGACCAGAGAAGGGCCTTTAGGGAATGGAATGAAAGAGACAAGAGGGTTATCTTTATTCTTTCTCAACACATTAGCAATAGCATGATCGGCCATATCCAAGACCTGGATTCAAGCATGAAGGTATGGGAGACACTTGAAAGGCTTTATTCAACAAGCACCAAAGCAAGGAAGATCCAACTCAAGAATGAGCTCAACAACCTTAGGAAGAGCTCAGGGAGTAGCATAAATGACTACATACTTAAGGTCAAGGAGTTATCAGATGCATTGGGATCCATTGGAAGCCACGTAGACGATGACGATCTTGTGGCATATACTCTCAATGGTTTGAGAGATGATGAGAAGTGGAAACCCTTTACCACTTCAGTTTATGTAAGGGATAATCTTCCCGATTTTGAGCAATTGGTTGCTCTCATGGTCACCGAAGAAATGAACATAGGTGGAAGTTCAACTAAAAGCAAAGATGCACAAGTTTTCTATGCAGGTAATCAAAGGGGCAAAGGAAGACAAGGACAAGGAAGGGGCAAAGGAAGGTTTGGAGGAAGGCAAGGCCACTCAAGAAATCAAGGACATGACCAAGGCACCTCATCACAAAGAGGGAGAGGAAGATCAAGAGGAAGAGGAGGATGACATCAACAAAACAGGAATCAAGATGGCGAAGGATGTTACATATGTGGCAAGTTTGGCCACTATGCTAGAGATTGCTACCAAGGAGGAAACCAAAGGAACTATAATCAAGGTTCTTCATACAAAGGCCAAGGTAATTATGCTTCTACAAGTTCAGAAAATGACAATCTCTTGATGATGCACATGAATGGGAATTCAAGCAAAGTAGATAACACTTGGTATATTGATAGTGGATGTAGCAACCATATGAGTTGCAATGCTTCTTGGTTTACTAATCTACATGTTCCCAAAGGTAAAGGACATGTAGAAACAGGTGATGATACAGCCCATGAGATCTCCCATGTTGGAGATGTAGCTTTGGATGACAAGGAGGAAGGAAGATGTCTCAAGGATGTCTTGCATGTACCTACCATCACAAAGAACTTGGTGTCCGTTGGGCAAATGGTTGAAAGAGGCTATCAAGTAAGGTTCAACAAAGGTGGATGCTTTGTGGAGAACCCTAAGCAAGGTTACAAGGTCATAGCAAGAGGAAAGAAGCAAGGGAGACTCTTCACTTTGGAGGTAAATTCTCATTCTATTCAACATGTCTACTTCACATATGGAAACAAGAGGATTTCGGAGTTGGACTTGTGGCACAAGAGGATAGGTCACATCAACATACAAAGAATGAAGGAAATGCAATTCAAGAGGCTGGTTGAAGGTCTTCCCAACTTCCAAGGACAAGGTATGAAGCATTTATGTGAATCTTGTCAACTAGGGAAGCAAGCGAGACTTCCATTCAAGAAGAGTGGCTACATAAGCCAACATCCATTGGAGTTGATACATACAGATGTGTGGGGGCCAACGAAAGAGCAATCCATTGGAGGTAACAAGTACTTTGTCACTTTTATAGATGATTGCACAAGGATGGTTTGGGTTTATTTCATCAAAAACAAATCAGATGTGTTTACATGTTTCAAAGCATTCAAGGCAATGGTAGAGAAGGAAACAGGTACATATATCAAGAAGCTAAGGTCCGATGGAGGGGGAGAATATTTCTCCAATGAGTTTTCTGATTTTTTAATGGATCACGGCATCAAGAGGCAAGTAACATGCAGGTACACACCCCAACAAAATGGAGTAGCAGAGAGAAAGAATAGATACATTGCCGAGATCGCTAGAGAAATGCTTAATGAGATGAATGTACCTAACATGTTTTGGAGTGATGCAGCAAATACCGCCGTGTATCTAATGAATAGGGCTCCTACCTCAGGGATCCATGGCTTGACACCATATCAAGCCTATTATGGTAAGAAACCTGATCTTTCCCACTTGAAGATATTTGGATGTACTTGTTATGTACATGTGCCAAGTGAATTGAGGCACAAGCTACAACCAAAGGCAGAAAAGTGTGTGTTTCTAGGATATTCAAATGATCATAAAGGTTACAGGTGCTTCAACCCAAACACAAAGGACTTGAGGATATCAAGGGATGTAGCATTTGATGAGCTACTCCCTTGGTATAAGAAGTATGATTGTATGCAGGACTATGAAGAAGAAAAGCATGGACATGATGAAGAACAAATCGACCTAGAGCTAAGCGGCCCAAGGTGTTCCATCAATGAAGATAGTTCAAGCATGAACTCACCATGGAGGGGGAGATCTTCATCAAGCTATGAAGCACAATCAATCAAAAAAGGCAAAGCAACATTGGTGGAGTTGGATGAAGAAGGTAATGAAGTTGAAGATGATGAAGGACACATGATGGAGAAAGAAGCCACGTCAAAGAAAGAGATCAAGTTCCCAAGGGAAAGGAGGTTTATTCCTCCAAAAGGTGAAGAAAGGAAGTCTTCTAGAGTTAAGTATCCAACTCAAAGGTTTACTTATGATTCATACATGGCAACACATTATGCATATATGAACAAAGTAGTAGAAGATCATGAGCCCGATTGCTATGAAGATGCAAGCAGGTACACCGAATGGAAAGAGGCAATGCAAGAAGAGATCGACGCACTTGAGGAAAATCAAACATGGACTCTAGTGCCCAAGAAGGAGAACATGAAGGTAATAGGTAATAAGTGGGTGTATAAAGTAAAGAGGAATTCAGATGGATCTATTTCTAGGTTCAAAGCAAGATTGGTGGCCAAGGGATTTGCACAAACCTATGGAGTGGACTTTGAAGAGACATTCAGCCCCGTGGCAAAGATGAGCACCATTAGGACACTCATTGCAATGGCTGCTAGCAAAGGATGGAAGCTCTTCCAATTGGATATCAAGAATGCCTTTCTCAATGGAGACTTGGAAGAAGAGGTATACATGGAGCAACCACTAGGTTTTGTTCATAAAGAGTTTCCACATCATGTTTGTAGGTTGAAGAAGGCACTTTATGGCCTAAAGCAAGCTCCAAGGGCTTGGAACCAAAGATTGGTGGACTATTTGATCAAATGTGGTTACAATCAATGCAAGGCGGATCCATCTCTCTTCAGCAAACAAAGAGGAGAACTTGTGGTC
>CM035408.1:170145315-170237815 GCA_020310875.1 Ceratopteris richardii | reverse complement strand
AAATGGTGTTGCATTAAGAACTTTTATTGTATGTAAAAAGATAAAGCTATTCAACAAACTTGATAGTGAGGAGTACATTTTAGATGAGTACATTGAAGCAGATAACAACAAGGAGGGCAAATCATAAGCATCTGTATCCATAAACACACACAGACACACACACACACACACACACACACACATATATATATATATATATATATATATATATATATATATATATATATATATATATATATATATATATATATATATATATATATATATATATATATATATATATATATATATATATATATATATATATATATATATATATATGTATGTGTGTGTGTGTGTATATATATATATATATATATCTTTCGTAGACATCAAAAAAAGATAAGTTACAATTTGTTACTGAGAAGTATGCACTTTCTTCCACACCACACAATTGAGGAGTTTGATCTTTTCTTCCACCCTAAAAAAAGTGAACATAACCATAACGTTGTTGATTCATGAAGAAGCAACAAAAATATAGCAAGTCAAATGAAGCTAACGAGGCATAGAAGAAGTAGGGGATATATAGGCATATTTATGCTTTACTAGAGTTTAGTTAGATTTTCTTGCATGTGACTAGAGGAAGAGCAAATTCATATTTGTCTAAAATATGTTGATATGTTTTTGTTGTGATGTGTGTGAACACACTAGGATTGCGAGGACATTTGTTTTCCTCCTTGGGATTTTTCTTTTTCCGGGCTTGTATATATGCCTATAACCCAAAGGGGTAACTTATCTTTGCACATTCTCTTGATAATACATTCAGTATTGTGTGTTGTGCTCCAAGCTTCTTCTTCTTCTGTGTGTTGTTTGCATGCTTCGATAGACCTCAAACTCCAATAATTGGTATAAAAGCAAGTTTCCACTTAATCTACAGTGTCCTCGACACCCCTCCCATCAAAGTCTCCAAATCACATGAAAATTGGTTAGCATACTCAGGGCCATTAGAAGTTAAAAAAGGCTTCACTTTGTGGTGTCCAAATTGTGATCTAAACGCATTTTGACCTTTGAATGCACTATCACAGTGCTTTGTAGGAGATTTTTTGTTTTTTAATCAAACATATATAAAGGTTGTGGTTCACTCGTACGATGAGCTCTAAGTTTGCTACAAGTTTAGTAGAGCTTAACAAGGTATTTTTGTTCAAATTTTTGTGATAGAGTCCTATTTTGCATCACAGTATTTTAGTCAGTGGCCATGGCTGAAAGTAGTGATGAATTTCGTATGTTGGCTATTGAGGATAAGTTGGATGGTCTTGATTACCATTATGGGCACATATGATGTGTCATGTATTAGTCCCAAAAGGACTGTGGAACATTGTGCAGAGTGTTGAAAAATGTCTTTCTACACTTATAAATATAGTTACTTAAGGTGATGTAGAGGGCATTGAAGATGATGATCTTCACGTTCCTATTCCTGTTGGAGTTCTTGTTGCACCTATTGCAAACTAACTTTGTTGAGATGGAAAAGATGCTCACACACATGCATTGATAGCCTTGTCTATCAAACGTGCCATCATTCATTACATTGTCTCTCGCAAAATAGCTAAGGATGTGTGGGATACACTTACCACTTTATACCAGGCAAGGAATGGGGCTCATGTTGCTTACCTCCAAAAACAGTTGGAGAAAGAGCACATGAGTGAAGGAGATTCCATGGATGGTTTTTTGAAAAAGATAAAAGATTTGAAGGAGTAGTTGATTTCTGCTAATGAAGTCGTTCTAGATAGTTCACTTGTGTGGATTGTTTTGAATGGTCTTCTAGATTAATATGAGAGTTTTGCTTCTACGTTTTGATTGATGATGAAAGGAAATCAAAATGCCTTAACATTTCAGGATTTATTCTTTGTTTTGTTATAGGAAGATCATTCTAGGTGTAACACATCTATTATGTGTGTTCCACATCAAGCTTTCTTGGCTAATTATAAGGGCAAAGGTAAATGGAGCTCATCTACTAGTAAGCAAAACCTACTAGATTTGCACAATCAAAGAAGGATGAAAAATACTAGAAGAAAACAAAAAATCAAATTTTTGCTTGCAAATATTGTAAAGAAAATGATCATGTCATAAAGAGCTGTCTAGATCTTGTCGCAAAATAGGTGAAGAAAGAGGTTGAAATGGTTGCATAGGCCTCTATACCCAAAACAGAGTCTTCTAATCTTTTGGATAATGAAGAATGGGCATTTACTATTGTTTGGAGTTATGACCCATCGTCTCATGAACAATCTATGTCTACAGTAGACTGAGATGTTTGGTACATTGATAGTGGGGTACCCAAACATATTACCTCGCAATGTAGTTTCTTCACTCCACTATAGCTGGTCCCTACAAGGAATACTATCACATGTGCTAACAACTACTCTTATCTTATCATGGGAGTTGGTAAGATCATTTCGACTATAGCTATTGGTATTTCTTTTACATTCGTGGATGCTTTATTTGTTCTAGGGATGAAGAAAAATCTATTGTCAGTTTCAATGTTAGCCAAGATCAGCTAGGTTTCCAAAATTATTGATGATAAATTTATAGTTCATGATCTCTCAAATGGTGATGTCATTATTGCTTCTCTCATTTCATGAAGTGCGCTATATAAGCTCATAGATTATGCAAAATTTGTAAATGATTCAGCATGTGCAATTGAAGCTTCCTTGTCTATGTCAAATACAATGATTGGGCATGCACACTTTGGTCATTTGGTTTTTTTTGGAGCAAACAAGAAGACTAAATTAACGATGAAATATATATCTCAAACACATGCCAATCTCATGAGCAAGATACAATGGAAGGTCTGAATGTACAAAGTACAAACAAGGCTCAGCATGACATGCACTAAGTACATGTACAGATCATTTTAAATCTTAGATTGGAATACAACTTAAGCAGGGCCTCTCTCCATTCGTTGGGGGTGTGTCCTGGAGCATTTTAGCAAGTTACAAATCCTCTAGAGGAGTAGGCTTGACTACAAGTAGACACTTCACAACAATTTATCTAAATCCTTTGCGAAAAGAAAAGTCAAAAGCCTCTTTAGAATTATTTAGAACAACTTCATTCCTGCTCTTCCATATGTTCGATAAGATATTGGCCCTCCATAAGTTCCAAAGGACAATGTCCCGCCTGCTGCAAGTGTTGGTACAACAAGCCTTCACATATTGGCTTAGCATGGAATACTACAAGAGGAAGCATTGATGGCTCATATGAACCATACCTTGTACTTGCTTTATCATTTACCGCTTGTAAATGTTTTTTGATTTTGAGAGAATCTTGTAACTCCATACATCTCATGGAGTTAGGAGAGATAAGAGTTACAAATTCCATTTGGTAGAATAACTCCTAATTTGAAGGAGAGCTTTTAGAAGGATCCAAATTTGAATTCAAATTGAAATTTGAATGAAGATATCCTTATAAAAGGGACATGTAAAACGCATAGTCCAGGGTGGCCACATTGATAGTTCTTTTATGATCATTTGTATTTGCTACATGACTTACACCATAGCTCACTTAGAATATCTTCATTTTTCATCATTTCGATGCCAATGATTATGCATAATCATTTGTTATAATACATACATTTCATTGATCATGTTTATTGACTTCTCTGTTATGACTTGTTAGAAGGAACAAGCAGGTTTCTTGACAAAAATCACAAGTTTTGTGGCACTTGCAATTCATGAAGTAATCTGTTTTGATTCAGCTGTTTGAAGATTCAACTCCAAAGTAAATTGGTACTCATTTGATGTCATTTGCTAAGGCCTACAACGCAACTCTGAGGATTGATAGGGTAGGTACAAAGGAGGTTTTGGTAGTACCACCTCACTTCCTTCAGGTATCCATCCATCTCTTCCAATAGTAGTATCAGAGCAAGTTTAGGTAATATGGGAGATGGTTTCCCTTCCTTTATTGATAAATTGGACATAAAAAATTATCTAGGATGGTCCTTGAGGATGAAGACCTATCTACAAGGAAGGAGTCTCTATGGATACATATCAGGAGATAAGGATATGCCCATATTCAGAAGCAAAGGTCAACCTAGAAGAGAGGAGCTAGAAAGACTCAACTCATGGTGTGCCAAAGATGCTTTAGCAAGGTCATATCTAGTTAACTCTATCATTGACTTCCTTCTTCCACACAATAGGAATTGTAAAACTTTCGAAGATACTAGGGATACATTGTCTTTATATTTTTCTTCCAACACAAGAGCTAGAAAAAATCAGTTATGGATGGAGTTTACTACGCAAAGGAAGCAACCCAAGTGGAATGTTTCAAAGTATCTAACCAAGGTTAAAGATGTGGCTGATCAATTGGAAAGCATAGGAGAGGAGATTGAAGAATACAAAATTGTGAGACAAATAATCAATGGCATCAAGGTAGATGATAAGTGTGAAGCCTTCACAAATGCTATGGACCCTTACATGGACATGCAGATTCTTGATCTTACCACAGTCATGCAAACTCTTTACCCATGAAGCCAAGCTCAACAAAAATGGAGAACCATCAAGAGCTAACAACTCTTTTGGTATATAGACATAAAGGAAAGTATAAAGACAAAGTAAAGAGCAAGAAAGTAGAAGATGAAGGTACTAGTTCTCAAGCTTACTATGCAGGGAGAGGTAGCAACTCAAGCGGAAGGTGCAGAGAAGGTAAGCAAGGTAGGGGGAGACCTTCAACTCTTCTGCATGCAATATATGTGGACTCTCTAATCACACAATAGATACGTTCTATAGGAACTTCAAGAACTAGAGAGGAAGAGGATTTCAAAGAGGTGGCTACTTACAATCAAGAGGGAGATTCAACCATAATCAAGGCTACAATCATGGCTACAACAACACCAACTACAAAAACAATCATCAAGGAGGATACCAATCAAGAAAAGACTTCAACAATTACACAGAGAATCAAGAAGATTCTCTTATCATTATGAATATGACTTCAAAACAAGGTATGAATGATGAGAACCTCTTTTATATTGACTCACGTTGTTCAAACCATGTAGCAGGCAATGTAGCTCTTCTTTTTTACCTTAACGAGCCCAAGGAAAAGAACCAAGTACAAAGATGTGATGACACCAAGAATTCCGTGGTCAAGGTAGGAAATATCAAAACTTTTGATCGGAATAGAAATCTGTTGAATAGGGTTCTTTATGTACCTACTATCACCAAAAATCTGATGAGTGTTGGACAGATAGTGGAAAAGGGTTTGTAGGTTAGGTTCAACAAATATGGGGCTTTTGTGGAGGACCCCCAAAATGGATTCAAGAGAATTACCAAGGGCAAGAAAATAGGTAGATTATTTACATTTGAGCTTGAGGACATCAGAAACATTGCACTTTACAATTACAAGGATCAAACATTGTCTGAGTTAGAGGTTTGGCATAAAAGATTAGGGCACATTGGTGAGAGAACCTTGAAGCAAATTTGTAGAGATCAATGTGTTCTTGGGATACCTAATATATCCAAGCAACATATGATCTATAAATGTGGTGCATGTCAGTTTGGTAAATCACACAAGTTACCCTTTACAAAGAAAGGTTATATGCATGAGGATTATTTGAAACTTGTCCACACAGATGTGTGGGGACCAAGCAAGGACCCTTCAATTTCAGGCTCAAGGTACTATGTGTCATTCATTGATGATTTCACTAGGTGGATTATCTTGTACTTTATGAAACATAAAGATGAAGTGTTTACTTGCTTCAAGAAGTTTCTTGCACTTGTGGAATTCAAACAAGAAGAAGTCTAATGAGGATAAGGTTTGATGGAGGAGATGATTACTTCTCCAATGAATTTAATGCATTTTTGCAGGAGAGAGATATCAAAAGGGAGATTACTACAAGGTATACCCCCAACCAAAATGGGATGATAGAGAGGAGAAATAGATTGATTGTGGACGGAGCTAGCTCAATGCTTAATGAAAAGAAATTGCCTAATTATTTGTGGGCAGAAAGTATATCTACTACAACGTATTTTATTAATAGGTTACCATCCAAATCACTTGATGGGATGACCCCATATGAGGCATGGCATGGTAGGAGGCCATCACTTGATCATTGCAGAATATTTGTATGTGTTGCATATGTGCATGTTCCATCTCAAGTTAGAGATAAGCTAGACCTTAAGGTAGAAAAGTGCATCTTCATAGGGTATGATTTGAGTTTGAAAGGATATAGGTTTTATAATCCATCCAACAAAGAATTTATGTTCAGTAGAGATGTGTTTGATAAGAATGATTACTGGTTTGAAAGTGAATGCAGGAAAGTCAAATTGCCATATGACTTGGAAGAGGAGTTTCCAAGTCTCACCAAGAAGGGGCCAAGCCAAATTGAAGACATCAAATCAGATGAAGAGGACACCATCAACTTAGAAGAATTCAAAGCATGGAAATCAAAGGCCAAGGACAAGATGAAGTTGTTGGAAGACTCATCTGAATCATCCAACCAAGATCTAAGGAGATCACAAAGGGGGAGTAAGAAGCCAATTAGATATGGGTATGATACTTCATTAGTTACTAAGCATTCCATTTATCTTGCTAATAGTTGGAAACTAGTACCGAAGAAGGCATCAATGAGGGTTCTAGATGGATTTAGAAAATCAAAAGGAATTTAGATGGATCCATAAATAGGTATAAAGCTAGACTTGTGGCTAAGGGTTTTGCATAAACCCAAGGACTTGATTATGAAGAGAACTTTTCACCTGTGGCTAAAATGCCAACCATCAGAGTATTGGCGAGTGTAGCTACATCTAGAAATTGGAATATGTATCAATTGGATGTGGAAAATGCATTTCTCAATGGCTGTATTTCAGAGAGGTTTACAAGGTTCAAACTCCTCGTTATGAGGACCCAATGAAAGTAAATTATGTGTGCAAATTGAACAAAGCTTTTTATTGTTTGAAGTAGGCACCTAGGGCATGGAATCATAGGTTAACAACCTACCTTCAAGTTCAAGGATTCATGATGAGCAAGGCAGATTCTTCTCTATTTCTCACGAGAAGTAACTCAAAAATGACATATTTATGTGTGTATTTTGATGACATCATACTTACAGGTAGTGATGACAATGGCATCAAACAAATCAAGAACCAAATGATATAGGATTTCAACATCAGTGACCTAGGGTTTCTAAAGTATTTTCTTCGACTTGAGTTAGTCTCCACTAACTCTGGAATTTACATCACTCCAAGGAATTATGTGTAGGATATGTTGAAGAAGTTCAACTTGGAGAATGCAAAGGTAGATAGCACCCCTATGGAGGTAAATCATAAATTGAGTGCTCATGAAGGTGATTTTCTTGAAGACATTATAGGATATCAAAGCATAGTTGGGAGTCTAGACTATGCAACATTAATAAGGATAGATATATCTTATGGAGTAAGTGTTCTAAATCAATTCATGCTTAAACCTATAGCACCTCACTTGGAAGCTGCCAAAAGGATTTTGAACTATCTCAAGGGTACTCAAAATCAAGGTCTTTACTTTCCATACACATCAGATTTGGACATCAATCTATAGTGAGATGTAGATCGGGCAAGTTGTAAGGATAACAAAAGGAATACTTCTGGATATCTTTCTTTTGTAGGTGATAAACCCATTTCATGGTCTTCCAAGAAGCAACCTACTATTGATCTATCTTCAATAGAGGCTAAATATAGGGGATTAGCCAATGCTACACAAGAAGAAATTTGGATTAGATTGCTATATTCAGATTTGGGACTTCACACGTATTCACCTATGATTTTTGGTGACAACACAAGTTCTTTGCATCTTGCAGCGAATCCTATCTATCATGCAAGAACCAAGCATATAGAAGTACACTATCACTATGTTAGAGAGAAGCTATTGAGCAAGGAGATTCAATTGGCACATGTATCTAAAAACATGCAATGTGCATATTTGTTAACCAAAGCAGTTGATGGTTCTAAACTTTGCAAGTTCAAAGCTATGATTGGATTGTAGGACATTAAAGGAAACTCATGAGAAGCTGGAAGCCAAGATGTTTGGCTTGATGGGGAGCCATTGGTACAAGTAAACAAGCCTTCACATATTGGCTTAGCATGGAAGATACAAGAGGAAGCATTGATGACTCACATGAACCATACCTTGTACTTGGTTTATCATTTACCACTTGTAAAAGTTTTTTGATCTTGAGAGAATCTTGTAACTTCATACTTCTCGTGGATTTAGGGGAGATAAGAGTTATGAACTCCATTTGGTAGAATAACTCCTAACGTGAAGGAACACTTTTAGAAGGAGCCAAATTTGGATTCAAATTCGAATTTGAATGAAGACATCCTTATAAAAAGGACCTGTAAAACGTGCCATCCAAGGTGGCCTCATTGATAGCTCTTTTATGATCATTTGTATTAGCTAAGTGAGTTACACCATACCTCACTTAGACTACCTTCATCATGCATCGTTTTAATGCCATTGATTATGTATAATCATGTGCTATAATATATATATTTCATTGATCATCTCTATTGACTTCTCTCTTATGACTACTCAGAACAATGATTGTTGCATGACCACATCTTAGTGATTTCTCAACCATTTTGCATGATCTATAGCTTGTTAGAACCAAATCAAAGTCTACTCTATGCTATCACATTTTCATTACATTTGCCTTAGCCAATTGGGAGAAATCCACATCGAAATGCAATCTGGTCAATTACTCTTAAGTCCCTAAAAAGTCAGGGGTAAGCATTCAATTGCTAAATTGATTTCTTAGTGTATGGTTTGTCATTTTAGATGCTTCCACTTGTAATCATTAGCTATCTAAGCTAATTTGATTCTCCCAGAAGGAATTTTATTAATTTCTACTGTACTTTGAGCACTAAACAAAAGAACCAGCAGGTGTCTTGACAAAAATAACAAGTTTTGTGGCACTTGCAATTCATGAAGTAATATGTTTTGATTCAATTGTTTGAAGAATCACCTCCAAAGTACATAGGTACTTATTTGGTGTCATTTGCAATCTAAAAGGGCCTAAAAGATAGCTATGAGGTTTGATAGGGTAGGTACAAAGCAGGTTTTGGCAATACCACCTCACTTCCTTGAGGTATCCATCCATCTCTTCCAAGAGCAAGCTCTAAGAAGAAAATCCTAGTAGCTCATAAAGATATTGAGCTTGAGACAAATGAGATGCATACTTTCCAAAAAAATTAAGCATGCCTACAACTATAGAATAGGTGAGGCAAATCCTCCACACTACCACAGAATAGACAACCGCCATCATTAACTTTAGCCTTCCTTGCCTTACCACCACACCATACACCATTGTGTATAATCATTGAGACCAAAAAGGACCACTTGATGTTGATTGGAAACACCCAAATACAGAAGAATCTCTTGTCCCACTAATCATCAGTCCCATTCAATCTCCATGTAGAGTTGAGTTTGTGGAGAATCTTCATTAGAGAGCCTTTTCTTTTCTTGAAATTCTATAGCATTTCCGTGGCAACATCCACAAGCTAAACAAGTTTGCAAGAAGTGCAATGGAGTAGCCTCTCCTAGAGCAACCTTTTGTGCAACAACAACACTTGCAAGCAAGCAGGAGAGATATCAGTAAAATCCATAATGATTATATCAAGCATGACCTCACCATTAGTAGTGAGGCCCTTCTAGGAGTAGAATCCTTTCTTGTAGCATTTATCTTCCTTTATCCCTAAACTATAGTTGTTCTAGAGAGAAATCCATCATGTCCAAATACTTTCATGAAGAAAAACATCATAGTGAGTAAAGAATTTATCATTGGGACAACAAGATTTTTTAGCCTCCATCCAATCCTTCCACATCCTACAGCACAGGGGACTATCAATGGAAGAAAAAAAATGTGAGGAGAAGAAATTATGTCCCAAATACAATGATTTTTCCAAGACTTTTAATCTCCTTAAGAAAATTTCTTGATGTTCCTTTTGACAAGATTAGCCCAAAGGTCATTAGAGTCCACAGATCTAACTATCCACTTAGCAGCTAAATTAGTGGCCATTTTTATAGGACATAAAATACCCAAATCTCCTTCCTTTTCGGGAAGGCAACACAAGTGTTCTAGGCCACCTTTGGCACTTTATTATGTTGAAGACTACCACCCCATAAAAACCTCTAGCAAGAACAAAATTAAACCAAGAAATGAAGAATGTAATAATTAAGGACAAAAACTCTATGAAACAAGGAGTTTTGACAAGCATACCATTTAGAAAGTTTTCCTCTAGACTTGTTTAGGATCCAATCCCACCTTTGACTAGAAGAGACATGGAAACCCATGGGAATACCTAAGAGCCTGAAAATTTCCCTATCCTTGATAATGTGACAACCAAAGGAAGTAATACATTCAAGGATGTGATTGGTGGATCTTCAAAAGGTAGCCTTTTTATGATTAACATGAGACCCACTGGCCAGACAAAAATTATGAAGATAGTCAAGGAAGCACTGATCAGAATTGGTGCTAGCTTTCATGATAATGTTGTTATCATCAGCAAAAGCTTGAAGACAAAGCTAGCTATCAGAGCCAAGAATTGAGATAGCCTCTATTTTATTCGTGGACACAACATCTTTAATGAGAAAACCTAGAGATTCACTCGCAATAGAAAAATGAAGGAGGCAACCTTCTCTAATGGATCTTCTTAATTTGAAGGGTTGGGAGAGAGCACCATTAATGGAAATTTTAGAAAGGGCATTTCGAAACAAAGTACTAATAGATTTGATAAAGAATTTGCGTGCCCTAATGTTGTGGAGAGATTGAAGCACAAAGTCCCACTCAATCCTAGCATAAGTCTTGTCAAAGTCAACTTTGAAGAAGTAAAAAGGTTCATTGGAGTCATTAGCATACTCAAAACCTTCCCAAAGAGAGATGATGGCATCCAAAATGAATCTACCCTTAAACCTTTTTGTTTAGGGAGGATGATATCTTTCATCATTGGGCTAAGTCTCCTAGCAAGAGAAGAAGCAAAAATATTATAGATAGTGGTCAAACATGTAATAGGTCTCAAATTATTTAGATCCTCCTCAAGTGGCTTTTTATGAATCAATTTTACCACACTAGTGTTAATCGCAATAGGAACAGTAGAAGAGTGCCTCTACTAAGAGCTTCTTTCCAAATCAAGAGCATGAAGGGAGTCAAGAAATATTTAAGAGCAATGAAAAACTCATTAGGAAGGCTATCAAGGCCAGAACTTTTGCACGGTTTCAATTTACAAATGGTTTCTTTAACCTCACCGGCAGTGACGGGCAAGTCCAATAGGGAGGCCATGACAAGAGGGATATATTTTTCCTTTTAAGAGAAATAGTGGCTCTAGCTCCGTGGATATCCTCCTGCCACTTGGGAGAAATAGAGAAAAAATAAGTAAAGAAACTAGTAGCCTCCTGCAGATTCTCCTCAACATTGAGAACATTGAAGGAACAAAAATTTATCCATGTTGTTTTGATGAGGACCATGAGAGGAATAAAGAAGGGCAATCTCCCTAGAGATTAAACTTCTCTTATTGGCTCTAATGGACTTCTTGCGGTTTCTAAAATGGGTGAAAAGAGTCTAGACATCCTTGATAGCCCGAGCTCAGGCCACAAAAGGGTTAAGGTTTTTGCTAAAATGGTGAGAGAAGATGTTCGTGGTCTTCTCCACAACACAACGAATTTTCAACAAACAAGGATCCAAGTGAGGCCAACCAGATCTTATATTCAGGCAATTGTTCCTAACGGTAATGGTCAGGGGAAAATGATTTGATATGGGAAGGGAATGATCAAGAGAGGTTTTGATATCCCAAAATTGTTGAAGAAAGGAAATGCTATTGTAGCATCTATCAAGCCTTCAAGCTAAGTAAGCATCACCTTTTTGTTTGTTGTTCCAAGGAAAACCAGAATCAGTGGAAACATCAATGAGGTCATGGGTGGAGAGAAGCCTCAAATAGGAGCACCACTCTTGCCTAGTGATGATACTTCCTTTTTGTATAATATCTGTCATTAATAGAGGTAACCATGTCAAAATATCGAACAACAAATATAGTACTGACAAGCTACAGAACTCCTCCAACCATTTAGCTCTGAGCAAGGGGTACTTGGCAGCATAAATACTGATGACCATGCAATCTAAAGATTTTTTGAGAGACACCCCAAGCCATTAATGGGTGGGTCTATATAAATTGTCCTGAATAATATGAATAAGTGAATGGGAGACACTGATAGTAGTGCCGACTGTTCCTTGCAGGTGGTTAGTAAATAACTATTGTGGTTGCTAGAAACAATGTTAAGGTGCAAGGGTAATTTTGAACCATTGATTTAATTTGTTGCAAACAAATAATTTTTATTATGAAGGATAAGTCAAAAATCCATTTAGCAAGAAACTTAGCCCTAACAGGATCAGACAAACCTTTTATGTAAAAGATAGAATAATAAAGGCATTCATGATGAAAAATTAATTAGGTTTAAAAATACCATTTTTTCTCCTAGCTCTTGTGACATTCTGGCCATAACGAGCCTTCATTCTCTTTCTGGGTTGACTGGGTATCTTCACCTTCATACCCATTTTTCAGAAGCTCTCTTATATCAACATCATCTTGATTATTTAGCTCAAGAGAAAACCTGTGATCAACAAACAAGATGGAGTTAGAATTTCTTGAAGAAAGAGTGCTTTAATTCATTATCTGGTTACCATTGAGCCATTTTCTTCTTGTTGATCACTGTAGTCCATGCTTTATCTTGGTTGAGCTGAAACCTAGAGTGTGCATTAGGATACATTTTTTTATCTTTATCCATTCGGGAAGATGACTCTCCAATATTAGAGGGTGGATTCTCTTTGTCTTTAAGAGAGTCTAGGATTTTCCGATTTTCAATAGACTTTGAAAAGGGGTTAAAACATCCTCAATGAGAACATCATAAGTATTGACCCAATAGGCACACTTTTGTTTTCTGGTTTCACCTGGATTTTTTAATTTACCTAGAATTGGTTCCTTTTTCAAGCTGGGGGATCATCTACAGATTTCAAAGAGGGAATCGGAGCACTTGTATTGAGCAAAGGGTAGTTCTTAATCCAATGGCCCTATTTGTAGCAATTGAAGCATGCATCGGGTAGATTTCTGTAGACCACCTTCTGTTCATGAGACACATGCCATCAGAGTCCTTAATTAATAGAGAAGTTTTAACCGGTTTTGAAATATCAATTTCCACCATAACTTGAGGATCCCACTTGGGATTGATGCCCCCTCTAGCCCTTTGACCCTGCACTTTGCCAATCAAGGAGTAGAGAATCTCAATCCTGCCATGAGGAAGGAGATAAGGAAGAGAGCTAACACACACACTCTCACAATCAAAGAGGAGCACACACAATGATTGAGGCAAGGAAGAATGATTTGCTTCTTCTTCTTCTTCTATTACATAAAAGGAATGTACAAGAATGACCTAAAAACAAGAATACAAAAAGTGCAATATATAAAGAACAGTACATAAGGAAAAACCTAATGTATGCTCATGAGTGAGCTAGCAAGAAACAATTGTGCCATCATTCTCGCTAGATAAATCTAGTACAATTCAATGAAGTATCCCTGACATATATTGGCTTGACTACTATACATGTAAAAGAAATGAAAAAGTGATATGTGTCATCCTTGATCATCACATGTTGAGCTTGAGATCTGAACACTCCACCTTAAGCTCAATGCCATGTCCTCTAATCCAACCATCTTCTGAAACTTCTGCAGCTTCTCTACTCCAAGTGCTTTAGTGAAAATATCAACTACCTACTCTTTGTTCTCACATAAACAAGATCAATATCACCAGCTAATACCTTCTCTCTAATGAAGTGATAATGTACCTCCATATGCTTTGTTCTAGCATGAGAAACAAGGTTCCGTGCAAACTGTATGCTGCTAAGAATATCACAATAGATGGTGATAGGATTTTGCACTTCCAAACCTAAATCTGCAAGTAGCATCTCCAGCCATGATGCCTTAGATGTTGCCATTGCAACACCTCTATACTCAGCCTCTGTACTCAACAAAGCAAGAGTGGGTTCCTTCATACTACTTCATGTAATAGCTCCACTCCCAAGTGAGGATAGAAAGCCACTAGTAGATCTTTGATCTGGAATGGTATCAGCCCAATCTGCATTAGTGTATCCGTGAACCTCCAAATCTACACCAACTTCATAAACAATGCATAATCCAAAGTAGCACTCACGTAACGTAGAGTGTGCCTCTAAGCATCTAAATATGGCTTCTTGGGAAGTTGCATAACTTGACTTTCAAGTCCAATACTATAGCTTTAATCAGACCTTGTAATTATGAGATATATTAGACTTCCCACAATTCTTTTGTACATAGTAGCATTTGCCAATGCTTCAATTGATGTAGTATCCAGCTTCAAATTCTGATCTTATGGTATAGAAATTGGCTTGCAATCATCCATACCATACTTTTGTAGCATATTCAAGGCATATTGCCTTTGTGACATCCATATACATGTTTCTGTATCTATAAACTCAATGCCCTAGAAATAGTACATCACAGCAAGATCTTTCATGTCTCTGATGCCATCGTTACCCTTCCTCACATATAGTGAATGATCTATGTCACACATAGAAAACCCAATGGTGTTAAATAATCAGCAATCCTTGCATGCCCTGCATGAGGAGCTTACTTCAGCTGATATAGAGCCTTTTGCAACCTGTAAACATATTATGGATGCTTTAAATCTTCATATCCTTGTGGTGGTCCATCTATACTTCTTGTTGTAACTCAGCATGTAGGAAATCATTCTTCACATCCATCTTTTTGCTATAGCTAATGCAACAGGTGGTTTGAGAGTAGAAATTTTAGCTACACGGTTGAATGTTTCCTCATACTCAATGCCATCTGTGTGCATATCCTTTTGCTACTAATCATGCTTTATACCAACTTATGCTACCATCAACATTGTGCTTTATCATGTAAACTGACTTGTAGCCTTTGGGTTTCTTTCCTTTGGGCAATGGAACTAGCTTCCATGTATCATTTCTATACAGTGTAGCCATCTCCTCGTCCATAGATTTTTTCCAATCTACATTTCCAATTGCATCTTCAAAACAAAAGGATTCAGCATCTTGTATTAGCGTTGTCATGTACGCACAATCACATGCCATGTAACTATCATATGTCAGTCGTTGCATTGAATTCCGCATCATCCCCGATCTTCTTGGTCCTAGGTCACTTCTCCTTGTATCATCTTTATGTGCCTTTCTTACTCCTTGAGTCTTTACCGAGGGAAATCCAAGTTGATCATCAAGACTCTTTTCTGAACGCTTAAATCTCCATCAATGTCTTCAAAACCTACACATGTTTTACTACTAGCAGAAAGTGTTTTTTTTCCTTTCTTGGATGTATTTTATGAATTTTTTGGACTAACATTCCCATGCAATCATCCACTGCATGGATTTGATTTGAAGCTATTGCTTGGTGATTCATCGAGTCCACTCAAATTTTGAGATTTTGCACTCGATTTTTTCAGCATTTTCTTTGTCGATTGATTCAAGATTAAGTCCATCTTTGGCATCTAAACATAAGCTTGACATTTCATCAAATACCACATCTCTGCTCACCTTCACCTGTCGTGTGAGTGGATTATAATATTTATATCCCTTTTGCTCAAGGAAGTATCCAATGAAGAGACATTTTTCTACTTTTTGATCAAGCTTCATCCTCACCTCATCTGGAACATGTACATATGCAATACAAGCAAAACCTTCCATATGTGATAAGTTTGGCTATTTACCTCTGAACTTCTCTTCTGGTATAACTTGATGTACAATAGCAGTTGGAGTTCTGTTCATGATGTATATAGCCATATGCATAACTTCTATCCAATAACAATGAGGCATATTCTTCTCAGCCATCATGGCGCTTTCTATTTCTACAATATGTCTATTTTTGCATTCAACAACACCATTCTGTTGTGGTGTGTACCTACATGAAAGTTGATGTCGAATTCCATGCCTTTTTAAAAAATTATTGAACTCATTTGACATGTATTCACCTCCTCCATCAGATCTCAATGTGTGAATATACTTCCCTTTCTACTTTTCCACCATAGATTTAGAACTCTAGAAGTGAGTGAACACTTTACTCTTCTCTTTCATAAAATATACCCACACTTTTTGTGTATGATCATCAATGAAAGTAACATAAAACTTGTGACCGCCCATAGATGTGGTCTTTGTAGGATGCGAAACATATATACTATTTCTAGCACATTCTCACTTACGTGCTTGTCATGCGGAAATGATGCTCTTGACTGTTCACAAACTTGACATGCTGCACATACCTTTTGCTTCTCTGCAACCTTGAAAATTGGTAGTCCATGGACAATCTCCTTTGAGTGCATCAATTTCAGCCTCTTCAAGTTTTCATGTCCAATTTTTATGTGCTAGATCTCTATACACTACAAGGAATACGGGCGCATAGCGACGGTTAAGGTGACATAATTTCATCGCTATAAAATTGTGAAAAGCATTGCAAGAGGTGTTGAGCGCGGACCATTGATTAAATGACCAAAAAAACTACGTTTTTTTCAATGTGTGGCATGATAGGATGTGCGATGCTCGCAGTGAGCGTTGTTAAAGTGAGGATTTAAAAAAAAACATCACATAAGCTATGCTTTTCTGCATCGCATAAGTGAAGATAAATAATGTCGCTTATGCGACACCAATTTCAGTGCTTTTGACGATGCCTTGCCATCGCTTACACGATGTCTTGTTGACAGAAAAAAGTAAAACGTTGGAGGCTCTTCGATCAGCATGTTCACACATCTGATGTTAGAGCTCTCGAATGTTCGCAATTGCGATGTGCTTACGAGCTGAAATAAGTATATGGAGAGTTTTTGTTTTGCCTAATCTCTATCTTATTGTCTCTATCTCTCTTTCTCTCTTTCTACCTCTTTCTCTCTTTGAATTCTCTCTCTCTCTCTATCTTTATTGCAGGTTATTCAAGAAGCTAACCAAGCAAAAAATATGGCCAACTATTGTAAGTAAAATGTCCATTCTTTGTATATCATTTGAATTGTGTTATTTTCATTAGTTAGCATACTCACACTTATTGATATGCACATATACACTTAAAAATGATGAAGATGCACGTTCACACATACACATATGCACATGCACATACACACACATACATGTGCACATACACTTACACATACACACACATAAACATGCATATGCACAAATATTTCTACAACCACATAAAAAGACTTGCATGCATTCATTATTGCATATATTTATAATACACATACACACATTAACATATACTTAAATACATGTATATGCACATCCACATGCATCCACACTAACATGCATGCACATGGATGCAAATGGAAATGCATCCACAGGCACATGCATGTTTCATACATATACACATGCATATACAAACACTTGTATATGTTTATACACATACACATACATATGCATATATGTATATATACACACACATACACATATAGATGCACATACATACACACACATATACACATACACACACATGCACATACATACATATACACATATATATGCACATACACACATATACACATACACTTACACATATACATGCACATACATATACACACACATACACATGCACATGCACATACACATATACACACATATACACTTACACATGCACATGCACATACATACATATACACACACATACACATGCGCATGCACATACACATACATACACATACACTTACACATGCACATGCACATACATGCATATACACATATACATATGTACATACATTCATATACCACACATATTACACACATATACAAGCATATATGTACACATACATATTACACACATAAACATGCACATATGTACACACATATGAATGAATTATATAATTAAAGTACTAAAAGGCATGCTTAATATAAACAATAATAACAATCAATAGAACAAAACTTTGAATTACTTAATACCATACACATAATTCAAAACATAACTGAAATGAACAATATATATATATATATATATATATATATATATCAATGTAAATACATATCCAATGTCATAATCAAGAACCCTAATCATCATGATCATGATCATGATCATGAACATCATTAGCATCATGATCATCCTCATCCTCATCCTCATCGTCATCCTCATCATCATCATCACCCTGTGAGGATCGAGATCATCCCTCCTGTGTCTATCTCTCCACCTCATCCATATTTGCCTCTCCATAATACTCCTCTATTACATATAACAAATAGAAATAAGTAAAACAATTAAAACATCCATAAAAATAAAATAATTATATAAAATTTAATAATACTCACAAAGGCATCCGGATGATCTCGTATACACTCGCTCAAACACCGATATCCAAAATGTGTAGCATAATCAATCTCATGTTTCGTAGGAAATCGGCCCTAATCCTTTCGTTGCATTGAAACAAATAAAAAAGATTAGTTTCTTGCATTTAAACTAAAATAAAGAATATACTCACAACAACATGTATACTTACAAATGTAGCTACAAAACCATGATGGCCCATTTTGGCCTAGGTGTGATGTGTGGCCCGACTTAACTCTCTTCTTTTAAGCAGCTTGTTTATTTAAAGAAAAATAAATACATAAATTAAATGTAAAAAATTACTAAAATATATGAGAATTATAAATATAAACTATTATTTTGTATACTTTATGCTGAGGAAATGACTCCTAAAGACGTAGCTGTCTACAAAAAAACTACCACGTTTGAGGTGGAATGTTAGGTTGCCTCTTATTTTTTTCCACCATACAATATCTCATGTTAATCTAATCTCAAATAGAAAAAAAGAATCAGAATACATACACATATATACACACACATACACATATATACACACACATACACATACACATACCCACATACACATATACATGCAAACATATACGCATACAGATATGCATACATATACACATACATATATGCATACATATACACATGTACATACATATAACATAAACACACATATACATAACCACATATATACATACACACATACACATGCATGCATAACCACTCATTCATACAAAATACATGCATTTATCCCACAATAATGTGTATTTGTGTATATGTGATTATGTGTGTATGTGTAAATGTGTATATGTGAATATGTGTGTATGTGTAAATATGTATATGTGAATGTTTATGTATGTAAATAATCAGATTATTAATATCAAATACCATTATTTGTAGATTCCGATCAATCAGATGGAACTCCACCACCATCTCCTAATCCTGCAAGGACTGTATACTTTTAGTATATCAAACATTTGATTTTAAATATATTTGATAGATACATTACTGATATGTTTTTTTGTTTCTTGTTATAATTAGATTTTGATCAATGAGAGGGCACTCCACCACCTCCTACCCATGCAACTACTTCACATGTGTCCTCCAATAGGAATTATGATGAATTTTACTATCAAGAGCATATTATATGTTGGTGTAACTCTTGCTATGGCACGTATCGAAGACCATGATTGGAATGTATTGAACATGAGGCAGAGTATGGTACTTTTGAGCGTGCACCATCATGTGGACAATGTGATAATGCTTAAGTATGTATTTTTTCTATAAATTAGTATCATTATTTTATTTAAAAACCATATACAAAATCAAATTACTGTTGATATACAAGAATACTTTCTCGATGATGATGATGATGATAATTTTTCTAATAATGTTAATATACCTCCTACACATCATGGACTTGTTGTTCATCAATTACAAGCAGAGGTTTCTAGAAATCCTCTACCTCCTGGTTTAGAGACTTAAGAGCTGGAGATTATCCATTGCCAGCTCGTGATCGTTCTCTAGTACAAACATATGATAGAATCCCTATATGATTGCTCCATCCACTATTACTAATGTTGGTCATGGTCTCTTTATTGTAGAGGATTTGTATATGCCTCCGAACTCTGAAGTCGCTCTTATGTCATTTTGTGGTCCTATATATGGATGGGGAGATTGGCATCGACTTGCACGTTATGTTCAAAGGATGATTACTAAAGGAATATGCCTGAATGCAACATCGCTTACTAGTAGAAGGATTTCACATGCAGAAAATGAAAGATTATGTATTGATGGAAGACCTTACACGCATGGAAATGTAGCAAGTTTAATAGTAGTCAAGGGTTACATAATAGTTCAAGGACTAATTGCACATTAGAGGAGCTTGCAAATATTCATGAATCACCATACATGGAGCACCTTTTAGCAACGGAGAGAATGAAAATTTTCTATCCATATTTAATAACTTAATTATTTAATTTTATGTTCAAAGTTTACTTTTTATTCATTTATGGAATAAGAATGATTTTTATTCATGTTTGTAGATTCCAACATATGACGTTGATGATATTCCTCCATGCCATTCACAATTTCTAGTAAGACCTCATTTATTAGAAGCTTCTATGAGAATGCTACACAAAAGTGATCCTATGGAATATGCAAGGTTGAAAGATCTATATTCAAAAGAAGATGAAGTACAAGATTTCTATGACAATGATGCAGATGATGGCATGACAAATTCTCTTGAGGATTTGTATCAAAATGATAGTGAGAGCATTGATATTTCTAAAAATGAGAAATATCTTTGACAGGAATGTCTAAAGCATGTATATGAAGGAAGTCATTTGACATGACTAAGTGCGAGCTTACTTATTCTCAATCTTCAAAATCATTTTGGATGGAGTAATGTGTCTGTTTCGGCACTATTAAGGTATAATTTTCAATTTTCTATATCTATATCTATATATATATATATATATATATATATATATATATATATATATATATATATATATATATATATATATATATATATATATATATATATATATATGTGTGTGTGTGTGTGTGTGTGTGCGTGCGTCTGTGTGTGTGTGTATATATATATATATATATATATATATATATATATATATATATATATATATATATATATATATATATATATATATATATATATATATATATATATATATATATATATATGCATAAATATATACATATAAATACATGCATATATAGACATACACATAATTATACATGAATGCTTACACACATATAAACATACCCACATATATACATACATACACATTTATAAAATGGGAGATAGCTAGATGATTCAGCAGTCTAGATATCTATATGAAAGTACACAAACCACGATAAACAAAAAGAAAATTCGAAATTCAATGAAATATACATAGCTACACATGCATACATACACATACATACATACATATATATATATATGTGTATATATATATATATATATATATATATATATATATATATATATATATATATATATATATATATATATATATACACATAAACATACATATACACATGTTATGAGAGTAAAGTCAAATTATACATACCTATATCGAATGAAGATATTTTGTCCATCTAACCTTTGGAATTGTCCACCCAACCTTTAGAATCTTCTTGACACATCTACTTCTCCTATTCTAGTCGACATAATACCTGTGTTGCTAACTCTTTTATTAACTTTGCATACAAATATTAAGTATGAGTAAGCTATGGAGGTATTAAGTCCTTTGAAAAATAGAAGTAAATTTACCTCGAAAAATTTGAAGGATGGAAGAATAATTTTAAAGGATGGGTGGACACAAAGTCTCCTTTCAGTGCATGTTTTGTTTTTACCTTAGCTACGATAAGAACAAAAGCTTGCGTTGAGTGAACACTTCATGTCCACAGGTACATTAGAATTATTCATCCATTTTGCAAAATCATCGAGAGAAATTTGCTTGTCTTATTTTCAAACAACATAATACCACCATAGTTAGTTGATACTTAATCCTTGTAAACAAATATGTAAGTCTTAGTTAGCAAGGCATGTAATAGATTGACTATAAAATGGGAGACATCCAAACGATTTAGTGGTCTAGATATAAAAGTCTACAAACCATAATATACAAAAAAAATTAAAAATGAAATCAAATATACACAGCTACACATGCATACATACATATACATACATACATACCCATTCATACATACATACACATACCTACATACATACATACACATACCTACATACATACATACACATACCTGCATACATATATACACATATATACACACACATACACATACATATATGCATACACATATGCATACGTATATATACATACATATACACCTATAAAACACATATACACACATACATACATATACACATACACATACATATAGGCATGCACATGCACATACACATCCACATATACATACACATAATCATACACATATATAAAATTATATGCATATATATATGTATATTTAATTATTTATTTTTATTAATATATCATTTTTTATGAACTTATAGGTCATTATCTGAAACGTTTTTACCAAGTTAGAATATTCTTTGTTCCTCACATGATGAAATGAAGAAGATAATCAACAATACTGGTATAGATTATCAATGCATACATGCATGTCCTAATGATTGTATTTTATATAGAGGTGAATATGTAGACTCTTTGACATGTTCCAAATGTCAATGTCCTTGATATAAGGAGGATGAAGGTCAAATCCCGAAAATGGTATTGAAATATTTTCCATTGGCTCCATGAATTAGACATCTGTTTCAAAGCCCCGAATTATCAAAGTGTTTGACATGGGGACATGATTATAAAAGTACTGATGGAATAATCAAAATTCCTCATGATAGTGTTGTTTTTCATCATATTGATTCTACATGGCCTGAGTTTGCACAAAATCCACAGAATCAAAAGTTAGGAGTTGCATTAGATGGGGTTAATCCATTCTCCATGAAATCTAGTAAATGGTCAACATCACTAGTGGTAGTCATAAAATACAATCTTCCGCCATATCTTAGCATTAAAAAGGAACATTTAATGCTTTCACTTTTAATCCCAAGAAAAAGACAAGTTAATGATATGAATATATATCTTGCTCCTCTCATTGATAATCTCCAAGAGTTATGGAGAGGTATTAATTTCATTGATGTAGCGAAAAGCATCAATGAAAGACATATTATGGTTTGTGGCATTGTGTCTTGGAGCATTCATGATTTTCGAGGATATGGTGTTTGTTTAGGTATTGATATAATTTTTTTATTCAATATGCATACAAATAAGTGTGATTTAATTTAATTATATTTTTATCATTTTCTTGATGCACGAATATCTACTAAGGGTTATAAAGATTGTCCATATTGTGCTGATTGGTTGAGAACAATCTATAGTAAGAATCTCAATAAAAATATTTATCCTCCACATCGATGATTCTTGCCTGATGATCATCCATTAACATTTAAAAGAGAAGCGATACATTTTAATGGAAATCTTGAAACAGGTCACTGTCCAAAACCTATGATGCCTATGGATTGGTATAAAAAATGGACAGATGGACCCCTAATAGATCTAGAATCAGAAATCTTCAGTGATGATGAAGATAATGAGTATGTGAAGAGAGGTAAAGGAAAATTGGCACTCACAGAGAAGATATGAATATGGTATTCTTTGGAGTACTGGAAAGAGTTAAAAGTATGTAATCTTCTTGATCCTATGCATATATTCAAGAATATTGGTTATTCACTATGGCAGCATCTTCTTGAACTAAAAGATACCATAGCATCAAGGAATGATTTGAAAGATCAAAACTCAAAACCAAAGTTATGGCCAAGTTTTTATAGACATCGAGAGGAAACAACTTATGCACCTGCTCCTTGGGTACTTACAACAAAAGAGATACAATCTATCAGCAATAGGATTTAGTTGATTCGGACTCCTATAGGATATGGAGCATCTTTCCAAAACATGTTTACTATGGATGTTAAGAGCTTATCTGTGTTAAAGATCAATCACTGGCATAACGTTTTGAAACATATTTTACCTTTGGTTATTGATGGATGTACAATGAAAGGAGTAAGAGATGTGATCTATCATCTTGGATCGCTTATAAAGTAATTATGATACTTTTATATTTAATATATATGAATATTTGATATCTTTTATTTTTGAATTAACTTCTTTATAATTTTATTTATGATATATATAGGTGGATTACATCAAAAGAGATTGACAAAAACTCGATTCCACAAAAAAAACATGAATGCAAAGAACTACTATGTTTGATGGAGAAAGAGCTTCCTACTTCATTTTCAATATTTAGGTTCATTTATTAGTACATCTTATAGATGAAATAGAGATTATAGGTGTTCTCAACACTTGATGGATGCTTTGGTTCCAAAAATTTATGGGAATATTAAAAGGTTATGTCCGACAAAGAGCAAAACCAGAAGGATCCATGGCAAAGTGTTGGATGCTTGAAGACTGCATGTATTATATTAGTGAGTACCTTGAAAGAGTTCATGAAAAAGCTCCATGTGCATGGACCAATGAGTCTAACAGATGAGGTATTATCAAGTAACGGTGTTCCATTTTTATTAATATTTCAAGAAAAAAATTGATGTTTCTACTTTTGTAGTATATAATAGCAAATGAATGCAAGCATTCCTCAGCGAGTAGGAACACGAACTTCAGAATCTCCAAAGTAAAAGGTGAAGAAACAAAAGATATAGATGTAATGTCGATAATAATGAGATTACAAATATATCTTCTTTCACAGATAGGCTATATAGTCATTTGCAATGCGCCAATGCAAACAATGAAGAAATCTCACATGAACACAGAGAGTTAATGATAGGTTGTCAACAAAAGTAATTTTATTTTAATAATATTTTGTTTTTTTCATATATGTATATTAGTTCCTATGTCCTAATTTTGGAGTCTTGAATGTTCACTAATCTATGGGATTTTGGAAAGCATATTAGAATCAAAGCCATTGATTCTATACGTAAAACAGAGGATTCTAGTATTGTGGCTTCTTTCAAGAAACTATCATGTGCTAGCTCAAAAGACACGAACCTTATAGACAAAAAACTTGGTTACGTGGGAACTGTTGTTGGTATCTATGAAAGGTAGAAAAAATTTTATATTTTTTATGATAGAGTTAGTTATTCTTTTAATCACCTAATAATGGGTTTTTGCTTTTATATATTTTGATAGGTCATTCTGAAGGTTGATTGGTTTCAAGCTGAGTATAAAGGGAGTAATTCCACATTAAGAAAGGAATTATCTAGGTCTTGGCCAATTGATTCTTCCAAGGTAGTGCGATCTACTAAAGAACCATATATTCTTCCTAGGCATATTCAACAAGATTTTTCTTATAAAAAACCTAGATGCTCACCCTTGGTGGCAAGTCATTCATGTTCAACCTAGAGGTAGGTCATTGTTTGAACAATTTATTGTTAGAGAGATTGAAGAAAGTCCTCTTGATCATTCACCATAAGATACTGATACATCAACATCTAAAAGAGAAATCAGAATCATTATACGTGATAATGATACTAATCTTTTTGATGATGAGGATCATACTCTACATGCTGATTCTACTAATAATGAAAAGGATTCACCAGAAATCGATATTAATCCATCAATAGATGATGTGACTCATAAGAACATAGATTTAGCAATAGAAGAAATAAATGAAATCAATAAGAATAATGAAGATGAGACTATATTGATGTCTTACCAAAATGATGGCAATAATGAAAATATATGAGTAGATCAGATAATAGATTCTACTCTAATTATAGCTCAATAACTTGTGTAAAATATTCATGTATTCATGTAATATATGCAAGTGTTTATATTTTTGTATGCATGTATAAGTATACATGTGTGCATGTAGGCATGTATATGTGATGTGTACATGTATATATGTATATGTGTCTATGTGTACATGTGTACATGTAAATTTGTATGCATGTATATATATTTATGTGTGTACTTAGGCATGTATGTGTGATGCATAATGTATCTACTCCATTTTATATTTATGTATGTGTATCTACATGATGTGTATATATCTTTATAAATATTATGATCCTCGTTGATTCAAGTAGCTATATATAGAGGCATAACGTTGGAAGGAGAGACATGTCTCTAGTAGCACATCGAAGGAATAAATGCAATGTGTACATGTACTTCAATGATATGGCTAAAAGGCTGAATTAGAGTTTCTAAATTAGGTTTAAAACCCTAATATCAAAACTACTATTTTAGAATTAGGATTTTTGAAATAGGATTTTTGAATTAGAATATCCATAATAGGGTTCTTGAATTAGGATATATATATATATATATATATATATATATATATATATATATATATATATATATATATATATATTTTTTATTTTATTTATTTTTTTTTTTTTAATTTTTATTTTTTTGTTGATGATGGGGAAAAATTAAACCTCGATACAAGGTACAACCATTTCTGATGATGGAGAACAGTCGTTTAAACTCCGATACAAGTGCTGTGAGATGGACTAAGGATGTAGAAACATGCAATAGCAGGAGCTAGGATTTCAACAATTATGCTTTCGATACAGGATACATATGCATGTTTATATATGAAAATCATGTCACCAAAATAAACCTCTAACTACATACCCTATCTTTCCACAATCCTGGATTATAATCAATTTCTTAGTAGATAAGTTACTACTTAAGATACAGTTTTACACAAGTAGAGAAATCATCATTTGCCTCTTTTGACTCAAGTGATGTGGATATGCAATGCAATGCAAAGACTGAAAAAAAAAACATGCATGAAACAAGCATGGAAAAAAAAATAGAATGAACTTGAAAAAAACAAAGCAACATTAACTTGAAAATTAATGATATTTTTATATGTTTTTTATGTTTTTTATGTTTTTTCCTTCTTTTATTTTTATTTTTATTTTTTTATAGCATGGATACTCCTCTTTATGAATCGGCCTCATTGTTGTCATCTTCTTCACTGTCCTCATCCAAAATGTACTCGTCATTATCACGCTTCTTGAATAACTTTATCCTTTTACCTGCAATCAAAGTTTTTAGTGAAACACCATTTAATTCACAAAGAGCATACGTACCATTGTTGTTGACTTTTGATACTATGTATGGCCCAAACCACCGTTGAGTGAGCTTTTTGTGTGCATCATATTGAGAGTCAAATGTACTATCATAAATGAGCACCCAATCTCCTACTTCAATTGGATTAGGACGCAGTCGATGAGATTTATCAAAATAATGCTTGTTCTTCATTCTAGATTCTCTTAATTTTTCAACGACATCATCAAGTCTGAATTTACCTTGTTCTAACTGTTTAATGCGCAAACTCAAAAAATCATCAATAGACATGTTTTCAGAACAAGGCAAATTTGACCATGCAGAAATATGAGACTGAATTGGAAACAATGGTTTTTTATAGTACATGAGTTCACCAGGCAGATATCCAGTAGTACGTGTGCATGTCATTCTATCTGCCCAAAGTGCAAAAGGTAAGAATCTAGGCCATTGTTTGATGTCACCGTTACATGCTTTAGATATGGCTTTCAGAATAGGTGGATGCCCTCTCTCTATTTTACCATTGGCCTCTGGGTTATATGCAATAGTGAGAGACAAACGATTACGGTGACGCTCGAAGAACTCTTTAGCTTCTCTTGCATTTAACTCTCCACGATCGGCAACTACTTTCTCTATGTACCCAAAGCGACTTATGACATCTTCAAGGAAGAATTTGCAAACATTGTAAGTGGTCTTAGATCATAGTGCACGTCCCTCTACATGATTAGTTAATTCTTCTCTTGCAAGTACAATGTAACGCATTTTGTCAATACCTTTAGGTATAGTTACAAGATCTACTACCCACTTGTAGTGAATACAAGGTGGATAAGTAGGATGCAATGGATCTCTATGTTTGACTGATGAATGAAGTTGAAAAGTAGAACATGTAGAAACATAGCTACTAATGTCAACATACATCCTAGGCCAATAATAGGTACCTCTAATTTTTTCATATGTTCCAAAAAATCCTTTATGACCTGCCCATAATGTCTCATGCATTTCCTTCATGACTTGCAATTGAAGACCTCGTTTTCCTAGGACTCGTTGTGGATTCTTAACCTTACCCTTAGCATGTCTCCAAAGATAACCATTACATAGGAAAAAGTTATAAGCTCGTTTCCTAATGTTATAGAATCTATTCATAGTCTAGTTAGGTAATGGTTGTAGTGTACTCAGATACTTTCCTATGTCTCTCCATTCATTTTCATACTCAGATTCATGAAATTGCTCATACTCGTATATATGTGGAACATAGTCAATTAAGTTCACATTCTTTATTAGATCACTTTCAAGATCATCAAATCTAGCTCTCGATAACATATCAGCAACTGAATTTGACTTACCTGAAATATGAACTAACTGAGGATTTATGAACTTAATATATGAGATCCATCTAAGCATGGCTATATTAGGAGATGAACAATTGGCTATCATTCCAATGAGAGGCAAACAATCAGTCTCAAATTTGACATTTGCACTAATGAAATATTCTTTGTCTGTTTTCAAAGCTGTTACCATACCCCATAGTTCTCCTTTGATCTGTGGATATTTTCGTTGTGTTTCATGTAGAATTTTGGCACCAAACCTAATTGCATATCTATTCCCTTGACTCTCATCTTGACTTATGACCCAACCTATACCAATAGGACTAGTATCAACAGTCAATATAATAGGTTTGTTAGCAGAATAGTCTACACGCTTAAGGATGGGAGCTTCAAGCAATAATTTCTTCAATTTACACATAGCTTGAGTCTGTTTGTCAATCCAAATAAATTTTATTTCTTCCTCAACAAGTCATAGAGACAATCAGCAACATGAGCAAAGTGTGGGATCCAAATAACATAAAAGATGCAAGCACCAAGAAATCTACGCACCTCACTCACGTTGTTACATGTTTCAGAAATCTTGCTAATGGCATCAAATTTTTGTGGGTATTGGCTTTCGACCATAATGGCCACATAAATGTCCAACAATAGGAACCTCGTTGACACCAAAAACAGATTTTTCTATGGAAAATGTGAGACCTACCTCTTCAAATCGTTGAAATATTCTTTCACAATAAGAGATATGGTCAAGAACAAATTTAGGACATCTAGATGAATCTAAAGTAATGTCCTTTACACGTTCCTCACTCCCTTTAATTGGAATATCATCAATGAATGGCATACTTATATGATGGATAAAATCATGTAAGACCATATTCATAGCACTCATCATATGAGCCATAGAATTAGTTACTACTTGAGATAAAGTACACATTCGCACTAAGCCTAAAGGAGTTTTCATTGTGGTAATGTCACAACTATCAATTGCTAATTGGAATTGTTCATATCCAGAATGTAAATTACCCATTGAATAGATAGAATGTCCTGAAAATGATTCAGCAAACTCATCTACAATGGGTCTTGTTCCTACATTCCTTATGGTGACTTTATTGACAGGTTGGAGATCTTGAATAAAACGAAGTTTCTCATTCTTTTTAGGCACAGTGAACCATCGATTTGAGTAAGGTGCAAAAGATGGCTCTAAAATTCTCATGTTTATCTTCTCCTTAAGTAGTTTCATTAGCTCAGGTAAGTGAGCCTTTGGAACTGGTATAGGCCGAAGATTCCATGGAATATGTGGAATAGTAAAGATTATCATGGGTGCAACTAGCTTAGGATCTACACAACCAATCTCATGAGGATACATAGTAAAGGCTTTTCCATGGCTGGGTATAACTCTCTCAAATTTATCTCTCTCTGCTGGCAAAAGAAAGTCATCATCTCTACAAATTTTCACTTGTTTGATTGTCTCATCCGTGAATGTATGTCCTATGTTTTTCTTATCCCGAAGAATTGGATCATTTTTCACATCAATAACTTTTTCATTACTTCCTTGAGGTACTGGTTGAGCTATGGGTTTGATTTTTTTGTCTACAGTTTTGTACTTTGTTTCAACTAAGGCATCATATGTTTGGTTAAATTTTGAGCACTTGTCAACATTGAGAGCATATTCCTGGATTAAAGCATACTCATCAAGGGAAGAAAGAAGAATAATATGGGAATTAGAATTTTGTTGAAGACATAACTCTAACTCCTCAAGAGTAGAGAAACAATGAGATGTCTCAATCACATGCTCAATGTTCTCATCATGTTCCATGATTTTGTTGTTTTTATAATTTTTTTGGGTTTTTTGGATAAAAGACTTGGACAATTGACTCTTATGAAGAAAATCTAATCTAGAATGTGGAAAACAAAGTGACAAACTATTGTACGTGTTGGTTGGATGCGAGATGTCAAACCAATATCCACTGTTCTCCCGCTCAACAATGGATTCTATCCGAAATTTTGATCATATGTAGCTCCAAACATGAATCGAGGTGCACAATCACTACAAGCATGCTCATGACTCTGAGTAATAATAGGTTTCTTTCTAATTGACAATCGATTCCTAGGATGATTCACTCCTACTGCCATGACTTGAAGTTATTGCATTCCATACTTAGACTTAAATCTAGCATAGCTAGACCCATCATCCGTGGCTTTAGTTTCCATACGACTCTCACAAATAAAGGGTTGACCTAAGAGAACTTCATAGGAGCAATTATCTTGAATAAAAAAGTGAAACTCTTCTGTGATTCCTCCTATGGATATGGGCACACTAGCACAAGCTCCATACAGGGTACCTACACCATTATCTGCAGTTCTCATACGCCATCCACAATCTTTATCTATGGGCCATCGAAACTTATCATAGACTTCTCTTGAAATCACATTGATTTCAGAGCCGGAATCTACTAATGCATTTACAGTGATAGTGTTCTTATCATTTCCTATTTTAACATGCATCTCTGATGTACCTCTAGACCAAAATGTTCTTTTAAAGTGACTTTAAGATTGTTTCCATGATTTTCATGGTCAGATTGAATAGGTCCTAAGAAATTTTTATTAACATTTACTTCATCATCATCAAAGTCCTCTTCATCAGATTCATCAAAGTTTAAGGCTTCATTCATAGCTTGATCTTGATCTAGAGAATCTTGCATCTCAGTGTCTAGATTAAGCGGAAACCTCTTCCTTTTAATTAGGCCGATAAAGTTATCTTTAAAAATAGGCTTTGCAATAGAGAAAACTTGTTCTAAAGACATAGTCACTTGACTCTTAAGCAAAATGTCATCTAAAATATCCATAGGATTTATTTTTCTCTCAATTTCTAAAATCAAGATGGCTTTAGGTTTTCTCTTTGGTTTCTTTTGCTTTTGCTCAGGGTCTTGTTTTTGTTCATGTTCTCGTGTTTGGTCTTCAATTTGTTTTGATTGTTCTTGTTTATCTAAAGGATTTGGTTCTGTTTTTCTTTGCTTTGTCTTCTTGCCTTTTTGTTTCTCCTCTTGTTTTTGTTCATTGGGTTGTGATTCTTGTTTTTTATCTTTGGATTGTGATGTTTCTCCCTGCTCTATGATTGTTTCAATTCCCTCTGAGGTTTGTTTTCGTGTTACTCTTCTTTCACTAGGCTCAGCTTCATCTCTTTTTCGTTTTTCTTCTACATTGGATATGTGAGAAATAAGAGATTGATCTTCTATCGGTGACTCCCAAGCCGTTATTCTCCTAATCTCATCTCATGCTCTTACTAAAGCCTCTATGGAAAAGTCACCTTCCTTTGTGGGTTTACTTGATTCTACTTGTTGTTCATCAAGAGCTTCTAGTTTCACTCCTCTAGTTCCTACGTCCGTTATGGTTATATTTTCATAATGTTTTTTCATTCCTCCCTTACCATAATGTCTTTGCAAAGGTAGCCTAGATCGACAGTCACAAATTTTCTTGTCTATGTCTATTACTAGTCGTTGCTCCTTAGCAGCCTTGAATAGTTCACAATCTCTCAAAAAGTGCTCTAACGAATCACACCAAGGACACCTACGAGGGCCACGCACAAAACCATTTTGATTTTGAGGATTTTGATTAACTTGTGGTGGGAAATTTTGAAATTGAGGATTTTGTTGATAAGGTATTGCTTGAACAGGATAATTAGGATTTTGATAAGGCAATTGATGTATTTGAGGAGCTTGGGGAGCAACATGTGGTACTTGAGGTCCGAAAGGAGCTTCCATATTATATGGTTGATGATTTTGAAAATTTTGATTTTGAGGATTTTGAAAAGCTATTTGAGAAGCTTGAGGATACATGTTTTGATACATTTGAGGAGTTTGCACATGAGGATGAGGATTTTGCATTGAAGGAATATGGATTGGAGGAACTTGATATGCTTGAGTAGGAGCTACTTGTGGATTTTGATTGGTAGCTATAACATGTTGATTAGGCTCTTGAAAAGACATTGGGCTCATTTGATTTTGGAAAGTTTTGGTGTAATTAGATTGTAAAGCATCTATAGTCTTGGCCAAATTGGATTGTGTAGCAATAAGACTTTCCATTTGCTCAATGAGAATTTCCACTTGAGATTGATCAACTACACTTTTATTTGGCTCTACTTTAAAACCTTGAGTAGGTTCCATCATTTGAGGAATAGGAGTAGAGTCAAAAATCATAGCATGGGATTGTTCTCTAACTTGCTCCTTAGTTTGTGGAAGGCTAGCTTGAGGAAGACTAGTTTGCTCATAAAGCATGGATTGTCTTTGATGTCTATGGGCTACAACCTCTACTACTTTACACACTTTTTGCCAATTTTCAGTAAGACCATAACGCTTATCTGGTTCTTCTAATCGCCGTTCAACTTCCCTACGAGTTTTAGGATGAAGAAGCTTAAGAAAATTGATCACAAGATCAGGTTCCAAAGTTATCTTATCCTCATCAGGAAGTTGTTCATAGCGTCTAATATACTCATTTTGTAAGTGAGTAATAGAGCTACTAAGCTTTGGTGAATTGACCCATCATAAGAATCCATCCCGATATGTTGGCTATAATCTTCAAGATAGAATTCTTTGAGCATCTCCTTTCTAAAATCACTCCAAGGAAGACTATCATATTGAGTGACACAGTTTATGATAGAGCTATCAACAATTCGTTCAAAGAATGATATCAAAAGATCTTCGGGAAGACCAAAAATCATAGCTTGCACTTCAAACAAATCTAAGTAGCTTGTGATGTTGATGCCATTGAATTTTCCCTTCTCTCTCAACATAGAAGAGACTATTCTTTGGCCTTGTCTCTCAACAATAAGGGATTTGAATCCTTCCTCCATCTTATGTGAATAAGCAAGTGATGCACGATGCTCTAGATCTCTCACAAATGTGTTTACTTCACGACGAAGATGTGCATGATACTGTGAGAAATCCAGTGCAACACTCAAGACAGATGATGATGAAATGATGAGGATGAAAAATATGAAACAAAGGATATGGATCACAACCTCCCAACAAGATCAGAAGCAAATGCCACGAAGCGTTTCACGTCGGGTTCAAATGTGGAGGTGATTGCAATCCGGGTGGATCGGGTCCGGTCCTGGCACACACAGGGTGTATGAAGCTAATGAATGTTGGAAGGTTTAAGGACATGAAAGTGAAATTAATATTGAGTATGGAGAAGAGAGAGATGTTGAAATGATTATGGGAATGGGACTGTAGGAGTGCAAGTTAGATTTATGAACATGACTGATAAGAATGAAAGAGAACCATACACAGGAATCAAATTTGGAAGGAAGAATGGTCCATTGAAGGAGCTTCTTAAACACTTCCTAATTCTAATCCATATGCATAGTCTTTTTTGGATGATATGTTTACATGACGATAATAGATGGAATCCTTACACATAAATCAGTTTCAAAAGGAAGAATGGTCCAATATTGAAGCTTCTTATACACTTTCAAAAACTAATCAATATGTATGGGTATGTATGGATTATATGCATGCAAGTGTATTATGATGATAGAGTTTACTCACAAGCTCAATGAAACATCCTCACTGGTTCAAGGCAATACTGTGGAGCCTTCTCACACATAGAAGAAAATAGAAGACATGTAAAAATACTTAAGAGAATGAGAGACAAGAGAGAAGAGACAAGTGACAAGTGACATGAATTAAAAGGATTTGAATTAAGTTACATGTATAAGATCGTCGTGGTACGTCAAGCTAAGCAGTCTACTGATCAAAGGTGGTTCCGACCTTCAAACCATGACAGCTCAACGGAATGTCACACGTAAGAAGGTGAGTTCCACTTCATTGACCCTATGTATATCTAGGCTCGTAACGTCTAACTAAAGAAGTCTAAGACTCATGAAAACCAGCTCTAACTCACTCACACACTCCACCGAGGGTGAGTCAAGATAGAGATGCTGGTTTCAAGAGCCTATCCTAGATTGGAGTTCTAACTTAAATTTGAAACTAGGTACTATACTCATACTAGCCCACCATGGATCCTCACTCGCTCAACCGAGGGTGATTGTCTCAAGGAAACCGTAAGCTAGCAAGAGCCCTATGGATGCCTAACAATGATGCTCTAGGAGTTTGGAGGGGGGTTTATATAGTTTTTTGAATGAATTTGGGCCCTTGGATCTAGAGAAATAAACTCTCAACTCTAGGATCACTACTTTCAATTACAACCATTTGATTAGTCAAATCAATGGCTTGGAATTGTTCTTTCTATCAAATCTAGTGTAAAGGAGTGAAATTTAGGCGCCTTCATTCTCCACCATTGGATCTGGGGATGATCTGGACCGCCGGATCAGTGCTGACATCAGTTTGGATAAGATAAGCCACTATTTTTGGAGAAAAGCTGCATTATTGATCTTTGATTGTCAAAAAAGTCTTCTTTTATGGAAAAACTCGTGGATCCTCCTTGCTTTAAGCATAAGTGCATCTCCACCCTTGAATATGAGCTCATCTTGATCGTACAACATGGCTCAATCAGCTTTCGCCATGTGGTGGCCCTTCAACCCTTCAATTTGCTTAAACTAGAAAATTGCGGTGATCCTGAAAACTTGAATTTGTGCTCTTTGACCCTCCAAATAGGCTTTGATGAAGATGAAACTTTGTACGACTATGTTTCCAAAGAACTCCTTCAGGAATATCCAAAAAAAACTTCCATCTGAATCTTCCTTGTACAAGTTTGTCTACATTTGGAAGCTTGCAAGGTGGCATTAAGGTCCCTAGGAAGCTCTAATAGCCTTGAGACTTTGTACAAATATGTATCCACATATGGTCTTTATACATGCCAAACCATATGGCTAACATAAATTTCTATACAAGAATTTGTAGGGTCAAACTAGAAAAATTACATTTTTACAAAATGAACATAGCATATCAATGTGCTACAAAATCCATTTTTTGTTGAAATTTGGGCTATAGACTGCCTTTGAAAATCTTTACAAGTATATGAATTTTCATCTAATTTGGTGACAATGAAATTTTTACCCTAATTTCCTAACTTTGACCAGCTTTGACCGCTACCATGGACTTTCTTGATTTCTTTGAAACTTTGTATGTGAGCTTCCTTTGACATCCTTGATGCATCCTAGACTTCTCGGGGAATTCCGGCTACCTTCACCAAATATGTTTTTTGTAGGCCTTCACAAGTGAGAGAGGAGAGAAAATCTCGACGTCAGCGTGCGAGGGAGGACTTCAACGATCAAGGAAGATAAAGGTTTCTAGTACTTCCTGGGAGGTCACCCATCCCAGTATTGCTCCCCCCGAAGCTCTTTTAACTATGGCAATCTCTTGCCACAAAGATACACTCATGTGCTGTCTAAAGAAGGGAGAAGACTAAGGTTAACATTACCTTGAACATGTTTTGGTCCCTCAAAGCTTCATTCTTTGCTTTCAAGGCCTGTTTCTAAAGCATTTTTGTGGTGTCTTTTGGAGCGATTTTGGAGTACTTTTGCACATAGTTCTCTTTACGTAGGTTCCAAAACATCAAGAAGATGTTATTTGTACTCTCCAACAACAAATATCAACCTTTGGGGCTATGTTTTCCGCCACACTCATAAAACTACAGTTTTCTCCAAAGGTTTCGAGTTTTGGTGGGAGCAGCCCCTGCAAATTTATGCACGTTTTTGGGCCTAAAACATTAGAATTGACAGACACTTGCAGGTGTTGTTGGCTAGTTTTTGGGTTGTGCATTCAACATTTTAGTGTCATTTTACTGCATATATTTAGCACATACACACCATGTATGCTTCTGTGGATATCGCTTATGTACGTCCATGTGGTCATTGATATAGCGGTTATGTTTCTTGCATAAAACCTTTTATGTTTGAAAAAGAGGGTTGTTGTGAGGTTTTCCTAACTGGGAGACACTTAGATTTTGGGTCTCTTTGGTGATGTAGGTGGAAGACTTACCGAGCCTCGCCATAGGAGATGTATGACAGTTCTTCATAGGTGCTTGATAACCCTAGTTGGCTTCTATTGGGTAACTAATTATATGCAGTGGAGTGAGTGATTCAATATGTAGGCAAACATGTCAGTAATTGTAGTTTTATGATATTTTGACACTATTCATATGCTCATTTTGCAGAGGATACTCTGGCCAAATGTTTCTAGATTTCTAGTTTAGTCAACTATATAGTGGTCGATTTACTCCATGATACACTTGTTTGTTGTTGTTTGAACTCTTATAGCTCCATTATCATTCTATTGAGTTCTCTACCATCATGGCATCAGAGGTCTCAAACACATATGGTGGATTAGGGTCTAGTGCTAGTGTTCCAAGGAGGAGCTATAACTTGCAGAGCAAAGACCATTTTGAGATCCGAAAATTTGTGTGGCACAAACTTTGCTCTATGGAAGAATCAGATTAAAGATGTGCTGATTCAAAGGAGGCAATGGAAGCCAGTACATGGGATTTCAAGGAAGCCTACTGACATGGATGATGATGATTGGGATGAGTTAGATGAAATGGCAGGTCTACCATTTTCTTGCACCTGGCAGATAATGTTTACTTTACAGTATTAGACTGTGAAAGTGCAGATGAGCTTTGGATGAAGTTATGCAATACATTTGAAAAAGAGACGGCATCAAATAAAGTGTATCTGATGAGAAAATTATATGACCTTCATATGAAGAACACAGATAGTGTTGCATCTCATGTAAATGAGTTTGATGCTATATTCTCCCAGTTACAAGCTCAAAAATGGATATGGATAATGAAATGAAAGTAGTATTGTTGTTATGCACCTTGCCATCATCATGGGATACATTTTGCATAGCTATTAGGAATAGTGCACTTGGTGGTAAAATCTTCTATGATGACATATGTGGAGCAATCTTGAGTGAGGAGATTCGTAGAAAATCTATGGTTGGCACTCAGAGTGGAGATGCATATAATGTTCACGATTCTTACCAAGGAAAGAATCAGCAATGTGGCAGGAGCAAGAACAAGGAAAAGAATGGTCAACGGAATAAGAGTAGAAGTAAGTCAAGGAGGAGGGATATCGAATGCCATTATTTTCATAAGAAAGGAAATATGAAGAAAGATTGTTATGCATTAAAGAATGCTAAAGGTAAAGGATAGAATTTTGATGGGCATGTTAAACACTTACCTGCACCATCTACTTTGACCGTGAAGATTGAAGAAATTAATGCCATTTTTGATGATGCAGATGTGTTGACACTTGATAGTACTCTGCCAACTGAGGCCCTTATGGACGATTATCTTCCCCACACATGGCTACTAGATTCTGGTGCTTCTTTCTATGTGACACCACATAGACAATGGTTCTCTAATTATGTAGCAAAGTCTCTTGGTACCATGAGACTTGCTGACTCTTACTTGTGTGATGTTGTGGGGATTGGAGATGTGATTGTGCAGTTCATTGATGGTTAAAAATTTATTATGCATAATGTACACCATGTACCTCAGTTATCATGTAGTTTGATGTCAATTGGTCAACTTGATGACCTTGGTTACAAGGTGGTCTTCTGTGCTCACTCCTTTTGTATATCAAAGGGCAATATGGTTATTGCGAAAGGAAGCAAAGTTGGCTCACTTTATCCTTTATTTGTATCACAGAAAGAAAACTTGTTTGCTATTACTGAACACCCTATGGCTTTTATTTGGCATGGTCATTTGGGCCATATATCTCGTAGTGGAATGGAAAATCTTTCTTGTTTTGGCTACTTATCTATGTTATCTTTCTTTGATTTTTCATTTTCTGAGCATTGCCAATATGGAAAGCAAACTAGAGATGTGCATAAAACGCACATTGACTCTTCAATTCAGCCTTTAGATCTCATTTGTACAGATGTGTGTGGTCCTATGCCCATTAGGTCCTTAGGTGGTTCTCTTTACTTTGTCACTTTCATAGATGATTCTACTAGAAAAGTCTGGGTATATCCTATCAAATTGAAGGATGAGGTATTCCCTACTTTCCGAAAATGGCTTGCTTCAGTTGAGACTGAAAAAGGAACTAAGCTTAAGTCTTTACATTCAGAAAATGGGGGTGAGGATACCTCACATGAATTCAGCCTTTTTAGTCATTCTAGAGGGATTCATAGAGAGTTTACAGCTCCTTATACCCTAGTACAAAATGGTATAGCAGAGAGGATGAATAGAACTATTCAAGATAGAGTAGTCTCTATGTTGCATCATGCAAAACTCTCACAAGGTTTTTGGGCAGAAGCAGTATTGACTGCAGTTCATGTGATAAACCTTTCACCTAGTACTGCCAAAGGTCTGAAAGTGGCACAAGAGTTATGGACAGGGAAGCCACCATATTATGATCATATTTGATTTTTTGGGTGTGAAGCATATGTTCCTATACCGAATAATCTTAGACAAAAGTTGGACCATAAGTCAAAGAAATGCATTTTTCTTGGATATGGTCGAGAAGGACAATTTGGATATCACTTATGAGATCTTGAAACAAGATTAGAGATTAGAAGTAGTGATGTCATTTTCAATGAGTCTAAGATGCATAAATAGCCCATTAAGGAGCTTGAAGTGACAGGAGTGGTGTTTGAGGATACTAGTCCTCCAGTTAGCATGCATAAAAATGCTGCCCATAGGGATGTTCAAGAGAATGTGCATTGAGATGAGTCTGCACATGTTCCTGTTCAGCAACCATTGAGATTTTTTTCACGTGTCTCACATCCACCTGATAGATATGTTCCAGGTTTAGATTTTCTTATGCTAATAGATTCTGGTGAGCCTTCTTGCTACAAAGAGGCTATGTAGACAGAGGATTATGTCAAGTGGGAGCATGCCATGAAGAGTGAGCTGGATTCTTTTCACAAGAATGGTACTTGGGATTTAGTAGCTTTTCCAAAGGGCAGGAAAGCTTTACCATGTAAATGGGTATATAAGATGAAATTCACATTTAATAGTGCTTCTCCAAAGTATAAAGCATGATTTGTTGCAAAGGGTTTTAAGCAACAACATAGTGTTGATTTTGAAGAAATCTTCTCTCCACTGGTCAAGATTGTTTGGAAAGATGGATGGATGCTCCAAGAGACTGAGTAGGTACTGCTACTCCTGCTTTGTACCAGCCCTCTTTTGCTTCAGACTTGATATGTAGACCTTCTTAGCTTTCCAATAACACCAAAAAATAGCCTATGTACTTTGGAAGTGATGTGTGTAATGATTTGACCAAAACAGATAACTTTGACGTTCACAAACTCAAGAAAACCTTTTATTTTTGTCTTGACACCTGCTGAATGTTTTGTTCAATGTGACCAGCACGGTAGAAATTGATAAAATTCCTTCTAAGGGTATTTACTTAGCTTAATAAGCTACCATTTTCAAGTGGAATGATGTAAAAAGATAAACTATGCTAAGAGAAATCAATTTAGCAAGTTTAGCTATACCCTTGACTTTTTAGGACTGTAGCAAAAAATGACCACAATTCACCTCGACACAGATTTCTTTGAAATGGCTGAATAGAATCACTTCAAACCTCTGACACCATGTAGATGACTTTGAGCGGAATCCAACAAGCTTTGAATCACTGAATTTGGTGATGAATTGACCGAGATATGCCCTTGACAAGTTGACAGACTTTTGAGTAGACTAACAGAGAACTCAGATATGAATGATGTCAATGTATCTATTAATGAACACTTGTTTACAATCCCATTGGCATGAAAAACATTGCCTAATGGTGTAGAGAGGTGTAGGCTATAGTATAGTCCTCACACACATGCAAAATCAGTAGAATGAGGCTCGCGAATAATCACTCTGCCCGCGACTTTTCATGTTCACTTTTATATGTAATGAGCAAAGATTTGAATTCAAATTCAAATTTTGGCTCCCTATGATCAAGCTCCTAAATGTTTGGAGATATTCCTTCAATCAAATGAACTACTTTTCCATGGCTCACTTTGGTAGGTGATTACAAAAGATTCTAAGTCAATTTGACTTTGACAATGAGGTAAAGTGGTAATTAACCACTAGCATATGTTCTTATGCTTCTTCATGTATGTGTAGACTTTAATGCATCCTTTGAGCCAAATGTGTAGGCTTGCAATTTACACCAACAGCTCTCCCTCAAGCCAAACATTTTGGCTTAAGTCTTCATCTTCAATCTTCAAGTATATCCTGTAATCCAATCATGGATTTGAACCTGCAAAGTTATGTTCCATCCAAAGCTTTAGTCAACAAATCTGCACATTGCATGTTGGTTGATACATAGGTAAGTTGAATGTCCTTGCTTATCAACTTCTCTCTCACATAATGATAATGAAACTCTATGTGTTTGGTCCTAGCATGATAGATAGGATTAGCTGCAAGGTAAAGAGAACTTGTATTATCCCCAAAGATAATTGGTGACCTAGTAAACAAACCCAATTCTGTATACAAAAGCTTAATCCAAATTGCTTCTTGTGTGGCATTAGCCAGTCCTCTATACTCTGCCTCTGTGGATGACAAAGCAATAGTAGGTTGCTTCTTTGAAGACCAAGAAATTGGTTTGTCACTTGCAAAAGAGATATATCCAGAAGTGCTCCTCCTATCATCCTTGCATCCTGCCCAATCTGCATCTGAATAAATTTTGATATCAATATCTAAAGTGTAAGGGAAATACAAACCATGGTTCTGTGTACCCTTGAGATACTTCAAGATTCTCTTGGCAGCCTCTAAGTGAGGTATCCTTGCCTTGTGCATACATTGACTTAGCACACTTACTCCATATGCAATATCAATTCTTGTAAGAGTAGCAGAGTTGAAGCTACCCACCATACTTTGATAACCTGTAATGTCTTTGACTTCATTACCTTCATGGGCACTTAGCTTTAGGTTTACCTCCATTGGAGTGCTTGCTACTTTAGCATCCTGCAAGTGAAACTTCTTCAAAATATCCTGTACATACTTTTTCTGAGTAATGTATATCCCTGAATTAGTGTAAACTAATTCAAGCCCTAGAAAGTATTTCAATAAACCAAGATCATTGATCTTGAACTCCTTCATCATCTGGCTTTTGATATCCCTGATTCCATTGACATCATTACCTGTAATGATGATGTCATCAACATAAACACAGAGATATATTACCTCTTAATTACTTCTCTTAATGAACAGAGAAGTGTGAGCCTTGCTCATGACAAAACCTTGGTCTTGGAGGTATGTAGTTAACCTATAATTCCATGCCCTAGGTGCCTGCTTCAATCCATATAAGGCCTTTTTTAATTTGCAAACATAAGTTACCTTCTTAGGGTCCTCATAGCCAGGAGGTTGTGACATATAAACTTCTTCTGAAATCCATCCATTCAAGAAAGCATTCTTGACATCCAATTGGTACATGTTCCAATTCTTTGAGGCAACCACACTTACCAACACTCTGATTGTTGGGATCTTGGCCACAGGAGAAAATCTCTCTTCATAGTCAATGCCTTGGGTTTGTGCAAAACCCTTGGCGACCAATCTGGCTTTGTACCTATTAATTGTTCCATCAGAATTTCTTTTGAACTTATAGATCCATCAGGATCCTATTACCTTCATGGAGTCCTTCTTAGGTACTAACTCCCATGTGTCACTCTCCTTGAGTGCTCCAATCTCCTCATCCATAGCTTCTTTCCATTCTGATTTGGTTATTGCTTCTTCATATGATCCTAGTTCTTCATTTGACAAATCTTTGGCAAGATAAACTGAATGTTTAGTAACAAGAGATGTATCATACCCGTATCTGATAGGTTTTTTGCTTTCTCTTTGAGATCTTCTGATTGATTGAGTTGAAGATTCAGGTATGTCTTCAAGCTTCTTCTTCTTCATTTTGCCCTTGGACTTCCATGCCTTGAATTCTTTAAGGTTGATAGTGTCTTCATCATCTGAACTTGAGTCTTCATTCTGCATACGTTCCTCCTTTGCAAGTTTTGGAAATTCGTCTTCCAAATCATAGGGTAGTTTAACCTTCCTGCATTCATTCTCATACCAAGAATCATTTTCATCAAAGATCACATCTCTGCTTACCATAAATCCCTTGTTGGTAGGATTATAAAATCTGTAACCTTTTTTATTTAAATCATACCCAATGAAAATGCATTTTTCAGCCTTTGGGTCTAGCTTACCTCTTATTTGAGAAGGAATGTGCACATATGCTACACATCCAAATATTTTGCAGTGATCTAATGATGGTCTCTTCCCATGCCATGCTTCATAGGGTGTCATACCATCAAGTGACTTGGATGGTAACCTGTTTATGAGGTAAGTGGCAGTAGAAACACTCTCTGCCCATAGATGGTTAGGTAACTTCTTCTCATTAAGCATAGATCTAGTTGTCTCAACAATTAACCTATTTCTTCTTTCAGCTACCCCATTTTGTTTAGGAGAATACCTTGTGGTTATCTCTCTTTTGATGCCTCTGTCCTGCAAGAAGTCTTCAAATTCATTGGAGAAGTACTCACCTCCTCCATCTGACCTAAGCCTCTTCAAATTCCTTCCTGTCTGATTTTCAACTAATGCAAGATATTTCTTAAAACAATTAAATACCTCATCTTTGTGCTTCATGAAGTACAATACAGTCCATCTGCTATAATCATCAATGAAAGACACATGGTACCTTGAACCTGAGACTGAGGGATCTTTGCTAGGTCCCCAAACATCTGTGTGTACAAGCTCTAGATAGTCTTCATGCATATATCCTTTCTTGGAGAAGGGTAACCTGTGAGACTTACCAAATTGACAAGCACCACACTTGTAAATCATATGTTGCTTGGATACACTAGGTATCCCAAGCACACATTGGTCCCTGCACATTTGCTTCAAGGTTCTTTCTCCTATATGCCCTAATCTCTTGTGCCAAATCTCAAGCTTTGAAAGTGTTTGATCCTTATAACTGTATAGTGCAATATTCTTTGTGTCTTCTAACTCATAAGTGAAAAGTCTACCTGATTTTTCTCCTTTAGCAATCCTCTTGAACCCATGTCTTGGGTCTTCCACAAATGCTCCATATTGATTGAATCTGACCTGCAAACCTTTCTCCACAATCTGACCAACACTCATCAAATTTTTGGTAATGGTTGGTACATAGAGTACCCTGCTCAACAAATTTTGATTACCATCATAAGTCTTAACATTTCCAACTTTAACTACTGAATGCTTTGTATCATCACCTGTTTGGACTTGATGTTTACCTTTTGGTTCCTCAAGATTAGAGAGTAGTGCCACATTGCCAGCCACATGATTTGAGCACCCTGAGTCAATGTAGAATAGGTGGTCATCATTTGTACCTGACTTTGAAGTCATGTTCATGATCAGAAGAGAGCCATCCTGCTCCTCTGTGTAGTTGTTGTAGTCCTTTCTGGTTTTGAATCCTCCTTGGTAGTTGCCATTGTAATTGTTGTTGTAATTGTTGTTGTGGCCTTGGTGATGGTTGAACCTTCCTCTTGACTGTGAATATCCACCTCTTTGGTAGCCTCTTCCTCTCTGATTTTTGTAATTCCTTAAACACTCATCTGTAGTATGACTTGATAAACCACAAATGCTGCATGGTGATGAGTTATAGGGTCTCCCCCTACCTTGCTTACCTCCTCTACCCCTTTCTCTTGAAGATCTACCTCTCCCTGCATAGTTGGCTTGGGAGGTAGAGCCTTCATCTTCCATTTTTTTGCTCTTGCCTTTATCCTTAGACTTCTTATCAGTGTATAGGGGAGAAGAGTTATTACCTTTGGATGTATCTCCATTCTTTGTGAGCTTTGCTTCATGTGTAAATAGTTGTCCCATGAGATTTGTAAGATCTAGAGTATGCATGTCCATGTAGAGATCCATTGCAGTGGTGAAGCTTTCCCATTTGTCATTAGCCTTGATTCCATTGATCACTTGCCTTACAATTTGTTCTTCTTCAATCTCTTCTCATGTGTTGATTTTTTCTTGTTCTTCCTTGGTTGGCAATCCTCTTGCTTTAAATGAGGGCAATTCCTCATCTCTTGAGATGTATCCATAGAGAATCCTTCCTTGTAAGTAGGTCTTCATCCTTAGAGACCAAGCTTGATAGTTGTTCCTGTCCAATTTATCAATAAATGAAGGAAAACCATCTCCCATTTTACCTCTATTGCTCTGATACCACTATTTGGATAGATGGATGGATGCTCCAAGAGACTCAGTAGGTACTACTACTCCTGCTTTGTACCAGCCCTCTTTTGCTTCAGACTTGATAAGTAGACCTTCTTAGCTTTCCAATAACACCTAAAAATAGCCTATGTACTTTGGAAGTGATGTGTGTAATGATTTGACCAAAATAGATAACTTTGAAGTTCACAAACTCAAGAAAACCTTCTATTTTTGTCTTGACACTTGCTGAATGTTTTGTTCAGTGTGACGAGCACAATAGAAATTGATAAAATTCCTTCTAGAGGTATTTGATTAGCTTAGTAATCTACCATTTGCAAGTGGAATGATGTAAAAAGATAAACTATGCTAAGAGAAATCAATTTAGCAAGTTTAGCTATACCCTCGACTTTTGAGGATTGTAGCAGAAAATGACCCGAGTTCACCTCAACGCAGATTTCTCTGAAATGGCTAGATAGAACCACTTCAAACTTTGATAGCATGTAGATGAATGTGAGCTGAATCCCACAAGCTTTGAATCACTGAATTTGGTGAAGAAGTGACCGAGATATGCCCTTGAAAAATTGACAGACTTTTGAGTAGACTAACAAAGAACTCAGATATGAATGATGTAAATGTATCTATTAATGAACACTTGTTTACAATCCCATTGGCATGAACAACATTGCCTAATGGTGTAGAGAGGTGTAGGCTATAGTATAGTCCTCACACACACTCAAAATCAGTAGAATGAGGCTCGGGAATAATCACTCTCCCCGCGACTTTACATGTTCACTTTTATATGTAATGAGCAAAGATTTGAATTCAAATTCAAATTTTGGCTCCCTATGATCAAGCTCCTAAATGCTTGGAGATATTCCTTCAATCAAATGAACTACTTTTCCACGACTCACTTTGGTAGGTGATTACAAAAGATTCTAAGTCAATTTGACTTTTACAATGAGGTAAAGTGGTAATTAACCACTAGCATATGTTCTTATGCTTCTTCATGTCTGTGTAGACTTTAATGCATCCTTTGAGCCAAATGTGTAGGCTTGCAATTTACACCAACAAAGATGACCACTTTGCGCATGTTGCTGGGATTTGTTGCAATGGAGGACTTAGAGCTAGTCCAAATGGATGTGAAAATTGCTTTTTTGCATGGACATCTTAGAGATGAGATCTATACCGAACAACGAGAGGGTTATGTACTTCCTGGCAAGGAAAGTCTAGTTTGTAAGTTTAAGAAGAGCTTGTATGGACTTAAACAGTCTCCTAGACAATGGTACCAAAAGTTTGATGCTTTTATGAAGTCCCAAGGCTTAGTCTCATGTATGCTATGGTAGCTACGAGACCAATCATTGCATTTGCAGTGGGAGTTGTCAGCAGATATATGTCTAATCGTGGTAAGAAACATTGGGAAGTGGTCAAGATCACTTTGAGATATCTGAGTTGCACTAAGGACAAGTGTCTATGATTAGGTAAAGGAAAAGCATCCATTATTGGTTACATAGATTCTGACTATGCTGGTTGTGTAGACAATGATAAGTCTACATCAGAGTACATTTTTCATTTTGCTAGAGGTGCTATCTCTTGGAGATCTGATCTTCAAGAATGTACATCTATTTCGACCACAGAAGCACAGTATGTTGCAGCAAGTGAGGCATGTAAGGAAGCACTGTGGCTTTCTCTTCTTGCTTTTGATATGGGCTTACCTGAGCATGTACCTCGTTTGCTCAGTGATTGTCAGAGTGTGATTGCTTTGGCTAAGAATCCGATCTATCATGCAAAGAACAAGCACATTGAGGTGGGGTATCACTTCATTAGAGATTGCTTAGCTACTAAGCGCATTATTCTTGAGAAGCTTCACACTTGAGATAATGTTGCAGATGCTTTGACTAAAGCTCTATTACAAGATAGCTTTTGACACTGTTGTCACTTGATGGGGGTTACTTGATTCATGATCCTACATAGTCACTTGTATATTGTGTAACATGCCCATCAGGTGGGGGGTATAGTTTGTATACTTACAGTCATGTATTCTTTATCATTCTTTATTTTTCATCCATAGTTACTTTGGCCATATTGGCCTTTAGTGGGAGATTGTTATCGTTAGTGTCCATGTGAAAGGCCAAATGGCCACTAGACACTTCTTTGTATATGTTCTTTAATAAAACATATAGTGCCTAGTCAGTCACAGACTGTAAGTTCGATCGCATTTGTAAGACCTAAGAAGTCTATCTTTGAGCTTCCTATTACTGTGTTTTTTTGCGTATTCGACAGCCTCTTTGCGGAGTACTCTCTGCGGCCCTAGGAGCTTAGTTTTCTACTCCAAGGATATCATCGTAAAGCTCTCAAGAAGGAGAGCGCACTGTGGTGCATTTCCATTGAAATACTTCATGCATATACATGTGTATGTGTATGTGTGTATGTGTGAGTATGTGTGAGTATGCGTGTGTATGTGTGTGTATGAATTTAAGCATGTCTGTATGCATATGCATGTGCATTATGTATGCATATGTATGCATGTGTGTGTATGTGTGTGTATGCATGTAAGTATGTATGTATGCATGCATATCTATGCATGTATGTGTATTTGTGTGTATGTCTCTCTATGTGTGTGTATGCATATATGTGTGTGTATGTGTCTATGTGTGTGTGTGTGTATGTGTGTGTGTATGTGTGTGTATGTGTGTGTGTTCATGTGTCTATGTGTGTGTTTCTATGTGTGTATGTGTGTGTCTATGTGTGTATATATGTGTGTATCTATATATATGTGTCTGTATACTTGTGTATGTGTGTGTAAATGTGTGTGGATCTGTGTGTGTGTAAGTTTGTATGTGTTTATGTGTGTGTATATGTGTGTGTGTCTATATGTGTGCATTTCTATGTGTGTATGTGTGTGTGTCTATGTGTGTATGCATGTGTCTATGTGTGTATATATGTGTGTGTGTATGCATGTGTATGTGTGTATGTAAATTAGTGTGTATGGGTGTGTGTGTGTATGTGTGTTTCTATGTGTATGTGTGTGTGTATGTGTGTGTGTGTATGCATATGTATGTGTGTCTATGTGTGTGTAAATCTATGTGTCTATGTGTATGTGTGTACCTTGCTTCATGGGATGAGCTCTTGTCGATCTCTCTCTCTCTCTCACGTCCAAATCCGGCACAAATGTGTCCAGAGAAATCAAACTTTTTTAACATTCTAGAGCATCGCAGGGAGTTTGCCAACGTCGTTAAAAGCATCATTGTTTAGCGATGCTATTTGTGACACATAGTTTTAGCGTCGCATGAGTGATGCTAACATTGCTTATGCGACGACATATCTTAAAAAAAACGGGTCCGTCACTTATGTGATGCTAGCATTGCATAAGCAACGAGCTCTCATTTTTTTATCAATTCAAAGGTGTTGCTAGACCCCCCTATTTCTAGTAGTGATATCAATAATAATGTCTGCACCTTTTACAAACATGTCTACATTGATTTCAAGAGCTTTCACATTTAAGGTGAACATTCTACCCACTTTGTTTCCTTTGGTAATCATTCATCCACCCTATTTGTACTCTTCTACATATAACCCATTAGCATTGAACCTGACTTGTAATTCCTCATCAACCATTTGTCCAACAAAAATCACATTCTTTGTTCGACAATTTTTGCAAACTACTAAATCATTCTGCATGATTGGTCATGTGATTTGAAGCACCTGAATCACCATAATAGACATTACCATTCGATTTTGAAACATCAATAGACATCGTATTCATCATATGATGTTGAACTATGAATAGCTTCTCAGAATCATCTACACTTGTGGAAGCATATTTGTTTTGTTGCCTTTCGTTATTTTGATTTTTCAACCGACAATCACGTTCAAAGTTTCTAGGTTTAACATAATTCCAAGATCCTTTACTATCATTACCTGAATCATTTCTTTGGAAATTTCTGTGACCTCTTTCGCTCCCCCTCCCTCCAAACTCTCCTCTTCCTCCTGCATGATTCTATTGTTGACCTTGATCTTTGTGTCCTTTTCCACTTTTGAAGCCTCTCCCTCCACTTCTTCCTCTTCTAGAGTAGAATAGTTGCTCAGAACTCAGTTTTCTGTTGGGAGTTTGAATCCTCACTAAGATTCTTTTCTTAATTAATCTGCATAGATACCAGATCAACAAAATTCAAAATATTTTCCCTAGTCTGTATAGAAGTTCTAAATTGCTTATATGCAACTCCTAAACCACAAAGGCATACTTCTACTTTATCATCATCATCATCTACATTCACGCCAATAGATGCAAGTGACTCACATATGCTTTTGATTTTCATGGTGTAGTCACTTATTGACATGCTCTTTTTCTCCAATGCATGTAGCTCATTCTTGAGTTGCAATTTTTGTGCCTTTGCATTGGTCTCATACAATGTGACCAAACTCCTCCAAGACTCTTTCCAAGTTTTAGCATCCTTTATGTGCCCAATCATGCTATCATGTATGTTAATAGATAGCCAATACATTACCTTTTGTGCTCTATGATTCAATTCTTCATATGCTCTTAACTGTTCTACAATCTGATTCCTCTCTAGTAACTGCAGAACATTCTCGTTCTCTCCTTTGATGTACTTCCAATAGCCTTTTCCCATTAGGAAATTCATCATCCTAAATCTCCAAGCATGGAAGTTGTTCTTTTCTAGCTTATCACTCATAAGCTGACTCCTTCCATCTATGTTTGCCATTTTTGTAGCTATTCACAACACTGCAAAACACTGCAAGCAACACTTCAACATTGTCAAACTATGACATGATAAATCGATGTAAGAAAACATAGTTTTCGTGTATTAAAAAGAGATGGAATGGCTTGAAATTCTAGACCTACAATATATGTGTGTTTCCAAACACGACACAAGTTACAATTTTGCAAACTCACCTGGTTTTTCTATGTGCCCCACTTTGCAGGCTCAAAAGAAAGGTCGAGATGCTTCGAAACTTTGATCTGATAGAAACAAGGGACCCGAAAGGGATAACTTTCAAAAATATTTTGAGGTCTTCTACCTTCATGCAAATTTGTGTAGCAATCTGAGGTCGTTTGTGAATTGCATGTTTTCCACGCCTTCTCGTGTACTCTTCACCATCGGCCTTCTCCACAAGCTCCCTATAGCCACACTTGGTCTGGTACCATGTGAAAAGGAAGGAGATAAGGAAGATAGCTCACACACACACACACACTCTCAAAATCAGAGAAGAGCACACACAAAGACTGACGCAAGGAACAATGATCTTCTTGTTCTTCCTTTACATATATTGATGTGACTACTATATATGTCAGAAATGAAAAAGAGATACATGTCATCCTGGATCATCACATATTGAGCTTGATATCTCAACAAATCGCGGGGTAGAACTTCACTGAGAGATCAGGGAATCCTACCCAGAGGAATACCTTAGTGGGTTTAGGTCCCCAAGGATTAAAACAATCACACCACTAGAAAAAGAATATAGGAGTCGACTTGATGATCCACTAGACCTCAATGATAACTTTACAAGCACTACTAGAGTCATCAAAAAAGCAAAAAAAGTCATTGGATAAATATTGAATGTGCTTCACAAAAAATGAGTGAGTCGGCAAGAAACAAAGGTTCCATCACTCTCGATAAATAAATCTAGTACAATTCAATGAAGTATCCTTTACATATATTGATGTGACTACTATATATGTCAGAAATGAAAAAGAGATACATGTCATCCTGGATCATCACATATTGAGCTTGATATCTCAACAAATCGCGGGGTAGAACTTCACTGAGAGATCAGGGAATCCTACCCAGAGGAATACCTTAGTGGGTTTAGGTCCCCAAGGATTAAAACAATCACACCACTAGAAAAAGAATATAGGAGTCGACTTGATGATCCACTAGACCTCAATGATAACTTTACAAGCACTACTAGAGTCATCAAAAAAGCAAAAAAAGTCATTGGATAAATATTGAATGTGCTTCACAAAAAGTTCTCTAGTTTCCCAGTTTGCCCTAATCCATTGCTTCAACACTTCCTGAGGGGACCTTGGCCCATGAAAAATAGCAATAAAAACTTTGTCAATGAGATGATTTTGCCATTGATAAAAGGATTTCTTATCTATGGCTAAGGTGGACTCCTCAAAAGTGTTCTCGCAAAGTTCAACTACTAATTTATGCACTACTAATTTAAGTGTTTGAAGCATCAATGCATGCTTCTTTATCCTTGAGAGAGTTAGAGCATGTTGAGAATGTACAAAGATAAGTAGCCCATTAGGGCAATAGGCGTATATACAAGCTGGGGGAAAAAAACCTCCTAACGAGGGAAAAAAATTCCCCGATGGTCCTAGTGTGTTCACACACATCATTACCTAAATATATCAACAAATCCCCCCTGGGAGTAATGTGGTGAACAAGGAGTTGGCACTCATGTATAAGAAAGGTCGAAGCTAGGTGGAATCAATCCACAAAAGTAAGTAAGCCCAAAGCTTTGCAAAAAGCATCAAAATTCTCCCTAGGTAGAGCCTTCGTGAAAAGGAATGCAATGTTCTCGTACGTGGGCACATATGCCAAGGTGATCTCCCCAGCAAAGAACCTCTCCCTGACATAATGATGATGCACCTCAACGTGCTTAGTGTGAGCATGGAACACACGGTTCCTCGCAAGTGCCAATGTGCTTTGACTGTCAGTGAAGATGGTGGTGGCAGAAGCTTGGCCAACACCCAAATCAGCCATAAGGCATCTAAGCCACACACACTCAACAGTAGATGTGAAAGCTACCCTATACTCAGCCTCACAACTAGAAGTGGCCATAGTTGGCTGCTTCTTGCTCAACCAAGATATACATGAGCTACCAAGCATGAAGCAAAAGCCACTAGTGGACACACGAGTGTCATAGCAACTAGCCCAGTCAGAGTCAGAAAAAGCATGCAAATCTGGCGGTATTGATCCCCCCTTGGGATAAAACAACCCAAGTAGCCGAGTACAACTCAAGTAGCGAAAGATGCGCTTGACCGCCATCCAATGCTTGACACCGGGCAATGCATAAAGGTGCTCATCTTTGAGACAACAAACAGAGTATTTGGCCAAGTTGCATAAGTAAATCAAGCATCCAATAGCCTGTTGATAGAAAACAACATCAATCATAAACTTGTCTCCCTAGGAGTGGCAATAGGCTTACTGTCTTCAAGGCCGACATGCTGCAATAATGCATCAATATATATTGTTTGACACAAATCCATTCCACAATCAATGTGCATAAACTAAATGCCCAAATAGTGATGCAAATGCCCCAAATGAGACATCTCAAATGAGGCATGTAAATCAGCCTTAAAATGAGCAATATGCCTCTCATGAGGACCAGTGAGCAGCATGTCATCAACATAAACCACAATGATCAGAAGTACATCATTTACATGCTTAACATATAAGGTGCTTTCAGTTGGACTGTTCTCAAAACCATGTGCAATCAGATAGGCATGTATCTTTTCATACCAAGCACGTGCTGCTTGCTTTAAGCTATATATGCATTCTTTAACCTGCACACCTAGTTCTCATGCCCTTTCTGCACTAAGCCACGGGGCTAAAAAACATACACTTCTTCATGCAAGTCGCCATTCAGAAATGTTGTCTTGATATGCAATTGATGTACATTCCAACCATGATGAGATGCAAGTGCACAGATGCTACGAACAGTAGTCATTCGACAAGTAGGTGCAAAGGTCTCATCAAAATCAATGCATCTTTCCTACGAATAACCCTTTACAACAAGCCTTACCTTATACCTATCAACTGGACCATCACGCTTATGCTAGAGCTTGTGTACCCACTTAGTCCCAATGGCCTTCTTGTCAGGAGGCAAGTCACATAAAGACCAAGTATCATTCTTCATTGTAGCATCATATTCAGATTGCATAGTAGCCATCCAATTTTTTGAATTTTGTGCTTCATCAAACAAAATAGGCTCATTCTCATCATAGAGACTAGATGCAGCCATAGCATAGCAATCTGATGCAAACAAGGCACTATGAGAGCCTGAACGAGTACGATATGATAGAGGTGCATCTAATTTGCTATCATACAAAGTCTGCACGAGCCATTTTGGCATAGTTTTTGCCTGCTCAATATCAGCTCTCTCATCAACAAGTGCATCATTTAAATCTACATCACAAATGGAATGATATGCATCATCACATGAAACCTTCAAAGGCTGAGAAGTTGCCTCATTAGGACCATCACTAGACTGTCCACCTGTAAAAAGAGGCAACAAAGTATTGTACATGTCTTTGGAGCTAACAAATGTCTCCTTAGTACATGAAGGCAATGGCTGAATAGCATCTTCCACAAAAACAACATCAAGGCTAAACAAAATGTGTTTAGTCTGTGGAGGATATAGATGATAGCCTTTACTTTTAGAACTGTACCGAACAAAAATACATTTTACTGCTTTATTATCCAAATTTCTCTGATGTTGTTCAAGCACTAATGCATATGCCAAACAACCAAAAACACGTAGATGTGCAATAGATGGCTTGCGATCATGCCAAGCCTCATATGGAGTGATAAACCACAGCGCTTTAGTGGGACACCTGCTAAGTAAAGCCTAACTATGTGGTAAAGCCTAACTATGTGGTAAAGCCTAACTCTTGACCATAAACCTTGCCATCTCCATGAGTAACATGTTCTTTTGTTCATAAAATCCATTTTTTTGAGGTGTATATGGCACTGTACATTGGTGTTTTATCTCACGTTTAGCCAAAAATGCATTAAAATCAGAAGACATATACCCCCCCCCCCCCCCCCCCCGATCAGAATGGAGGGTGCCCATTTTACATATTGACAGATTTTTAGCTAGAATCAAAACTTGTTTGAAGCACATGAACACTTTGGACTTTTCCTTCAATGGATATAGCCATGCATGCCTGAAAATATCATCGATGAAAGTCACGAAGTAACGAAAATTTCCAAAAAAAAGGTGTTTGCATAGGACCACATACATCAATATGTACAAGCTGCAGTTTCTCAGTAGCCCCAATTGAACCATCTTTTGGAAAGGAGGAACACTGCATTTTGCCCAAAATACAGCCTTGACAAATAGGTTTTCCGGGTGCCTCAAGTTTGGGCAAAGAGGACACTATTTCAGATTTCTATAGGCATAGCAAACTAGCAAAATTCAAATGACCAAAGCGTGCATGCCAAAGCTTTGTATCTGATATAGCCAGAGAATCATGTATTGCACATGTCAAATCCTTTAAAGATCTTTCATAGTCTATGAGCTTATACAACCCACGACATAAAATGCCAGAAGCAATAATCACGTCGCCATTTGAGGGATCATGAATTGTACATCTGTCATCAAAAAATTTCACAACCAAGCCAATATTGGCTAATGCAAAACCAGATAACAAATTTTTCTTCATCTCTAGCACAAACAAAGCATCTGACAAAGTGAAAGAACTACCATAAGTAGTAGTCAAAATGATCTTACCAAGTCCCATAACAGGCTAAGAGGAGTTGTTGGCACATGTAAGAGTATTCCCTGTAGGGGCAGGCTCGAGTGAAGAGAAGAAACTGTGTTGCAAGGTAATATGTTTGGTCACCCCACTATCAAAGTACCAAACATCTGAGTCTACTACAGACATGCACTACTCATGAGAAGATGGGTCAAAACTACTAACAGGAGTAAACACTCATTCTTCTTCCTACACAAGATTAGCAGACTCAATTTTTGGTATAGAGACCTCTGCAACAACCATTCTAGCCTCTTTCTTCTTTGCCTCTTTAGCAGCCAATTTTGGATAGTTCTTTATGATATGATCATTTCCTTTACAGTACTCGCAAAATAATTTCTGCTTTTCTAATTTCTTATCATCTTTGTCTTCCCTCTTCGATTGTGCAGAATGAGTAGATTTCTGCTTACTAGTTGAAGAGCTCCATTTTCCTTTCCCCTTCTGACTAGCCAAGAAACCTTGATCTGCAACATGCATAATGGAACTGTTTTGCCTCGACTGATCCTCCTACAATAGAACAGAGACTAACTCCTCAAATAACAAGGCATTTGGATTGCCTTTCATCATCAACCGAAGAGTAGAAGCAAAACTCTGATATGAATCAAGAAGACCATTCAAAATGGTCTGCACAAGTGAGCTATTTGGTATAACCTCATCAGTAAAAATCAACTGTTCCTTCAAGTCTTTGATCTTTGTTAGAAAACTGTCCATAGAATCACCTTCATTCATGTGCTCACTCTCTAACTACTTTTGGAGGTAATCACCACAAGTCTTATTCGTAGCTTGGTACAATGTGGTAAGTGTATCCCAAGCATCCTTAGCTCTTTTGCAAGAGTGAAAGTGAGGAATAGTGGCACGTTTGACAGACAAAGCTATCAATGCATGTGTGTGGGCATCTTTGCCATCCCAATGAATCTTCTCTGTAGTAGATGCAATAGAAACCAAAGCACAAATAGGAATATGCAGAATATCATCATCTTTGACACCTACATTAGCTTGAGTATCTGCTGTTGTAACAGTTGCAGGTGTGATAGGACGTTTTTCAACACCCTGCACAATGTTCCACAGTCCTTTTGCAACCAATACATGTCGCATCATATAAACCCACAACAAGTGGTTGGTACCATCCAACTTATCCTCAACAACCAACATACGAAATACATCACTGCTTTCAGCCATGGCCGATGACTAAAATACCTTGATGCAGAAAATTGACTGTATCTCAAAAAGTTGAATAGAACTTCCCAAATGAGTTCTACTAAGCCTGTAGCAGACTTCAAGATGCTTATACTGGCGAACAGAAATAGGTATGAACCTTTGGCACAAGAGATGAAATAGCCTACACAAGCACTGTGATAGTGCATTTGGAGGCGAAAACAAGCTCAGATCACGATTTTGGCACCACAGTGGAAAGTTGTTTTGATCTCTAAACAACTTTGAGTATGCTCACCAAATTTCGTGCGAATCTGAGTCTACAACCAGAGAGGTGTAGACAACACCCTAGATGAAGCAGCGACCTGCTCTGATACCAATTGTTGGAGTTAGACTGCGGAAGCACACGAATAGCACAAGGAAGAAGAAGCAGCTTGGAGCACAACACACAGTACTGTATGTATTACTAGAGAGGGAAAAAAGTGCCCCGAGGGTCCTAGTGTGTTCACAAACATCACTACCTAAATATATCAACAAAACATTAGTGCAACATTTTGGTCTTGAAGACTACAAACCTATTGCTACTCCTATGAAAACAGCTTATGGTTGAGTATTCATGATTTTAGAGATGCATTTGATGTTGTTCTCTATCAGTAGGTTGTTGGATACTTGATTTACTTATGCATAACTTGACCTAATATTTGGTTTGCTATCTCAAAGATGAGCAGGTTTATGCATTGCCCACGTGTCAGGTGTTGGCAAGCAGTTAAGCACATCTTCTGCTACTTGAGTGATACCTGACTACTTGGATTATTTTATCCCAAAGGGGGATCACTATCACTAGATCAACATGCTTTTTCTAACTTTCCCTAGGATGGTGACACTTATGTGTCCATCAATGGTTTCTATTTCATGCTTCGTAGCTCATACATATCTTGGTTGAGCAAGAAGAAGCATACTAGGTTGCTTCAAGTTGTGAGCTTGAGTATGAGTGAGCTTTCATAGCGACTATTGAGTGTGTGTGGTGAACATGTCTTATGGCTGATTTGGGTGTTGTACAATCTTCTTTCACCACCATCTTCAATGATGGTCAGAGCATATTTCTAGTTGTGAGGAATCCTCTATTCCATGCTCACACTATGCACATTGAGGTGCAGTATCTGTATGTCATAGAGAGGTTCATAAGTGAAGAGATCAGCTTGGCATATGTGTTGACATAGGACAACATTGCATAACTTTTCACAAAGGCTCTACCTAAGGAGAAGTTTTAAGCTTTTTGCAAAGCTTTGGTCTAATTCCTTTTGTGGACTGATTCCACTTAGCTTGGCACTTCCTTATACATGAGTGCTAGATCCTTGTTCATCACATCACTTCCAAGGGGGATTTGTTGATATATTTCAATAGTGATGTGTGAACACACTAGGACTAGGGAGGCACTTTTTTCCCTCTTTAGGAAGTTTCTTCCCCCCCAACTTGTATATATGCCTCTAACCTTAACGATTCAATTATCGTTGTACTTTCTCTTGGTAATACATTTAGTATTATGTGTTGTGCTCGAAGCTTCTTCTTCTCTTGTGTGCTACTCGTGTAATTGTGTAGACCTCAAACTCCAAAAAAATAGATAAAAGATTTCTCTTCAAAATCATAAAACATTGCTTATATTTCACATTTAAGGTAGATTGCTTTATAAAAAAGTTATAAATTTTTCTTCAAGATGAGAGCAACTAATGCCTAAAATGACTTAAGACATATATGTTGGCTATTTGCTCATTCATGTTCATATTGCTTGTTTCAATTTTTTTCTTTCATGCGAATTTTGCTTCCTTTAATTTTGCCTACTCATTCATGAATATGATCAATTTTTCCTTCCCTATTGCTTATGTTGCCTCTAAAGGAATTTATTGCTTAGTGCTTGTTGATTTATAAGACACTAGAGGGGCGCTTCTAGAGGAATGGCAAGTCTAAAGATGCATCAAGGATATCAAAGGGAGTTCACATGCAAAGTTTGGAAGAAATCAAGAAAATCAATGGTAGCCATCAAAGTTCATCAAATTCTTGAAATTAGCGATAAAAGTTCATTGTCTCCAAATCACATGAAAATGCATGTACTTTTAAAGGCTATCAAAGGTAATCTGTAGCCCGAATTTCACCTATAAATGGGTTTCCTCAGAGATTGATATGCCACGTAATTTTGTAAAAATGTAATTTTTCTACTTAGACCCTAGAAAATCTTTTATAGGAGTTTCTATTACCCATATGGGTTGGCATATATGAATATCATATGAGGCTACACATTTGTACAAAGTTTCAAGGCGATTAGATTTTTCCACACATCTTAATGTCACCTTGCAAACTTCCAAATATAGTTAAACTTATATAATGGAGATTCATATTGGAGTTTTTATTGCATGTTCATGATGCAGAGGCCTCAAAACATAGCCACACAAAGTTTCATCTTCATCAAAGCACATTTGGATCCTCAAAGAGTATAAAATTTAGTTTTTAAATTCACCACAGACTTTTAGAGAAAGCAAATTGAAGGCATAAAGGGTGCCACACAAAAAACGATGGTTGATCCATCTTATAAAACTAGGATGAGCTCACATTCAAGGATAAAGATGCACCAAAGCTTAAATGAAGGAGAATCCAAGATTTCTTTCCATCCCATAAATGCCAATCTGATGGCCAAGAGCAATAATGCAAATTTCTTCCAAAAATAGTAGCTAATCCTATTCAAATCCATGTCAACATTGATCCGGTGGTCCATACCTTCCCAAATTTAAGGATGGAGAATGAAGCCAAGTTTTGTCTCCTCCTTTTCCTATATTATATAAGAAGAATAAATCCTATCCATCCATTTGATGAATCCAATGTTTGTTTCAAAAGTAGTTGATCCTAGGGTTGAGAGTTGATTTCTTCATGATCCAAGGGCCTATATTCATTCTAAAAACTATAAAAACTACTCTCCAAACTCATGGAGGATCCATTTTAGGCATCTCTAGGGCCATGATAGCACATTGTTTCCTTGTGATGATCACCCTCACTTGAATGTGTGAGGATCCAAGGTGGGCTAGTAAGAGCATAGTTCCTAGATTCAATTTTAGGTTATACTTCCAAACTAGAATAGACTTATAAACCCAATGGTTCCTCTCTCTTTGCTCACCCTTAGTAGAGTGTGTGAGTGAGCTAGATGTTACAGTCTCTCTTTGCTCTCTTTGCTCTTTACATAGATGTTACAGTCCTAGATAGATATAGGGTCACTGAAATGGTTCCTATCCTCTGATGTGTGGCATTCTATTGAACTCTCATGGTGGGAGGGTCATGTGGAGTGCCTTTGACCACTAGATTACCTAGCTTGATGTACCATGACACTCATGTACATGTAATGCATCACAATCTCTTCTAATTCAAGTCACCTTGTCTCCATGTCTCTAGTCTCCTAAGTGTTTTTTACATGTCTCCTTTCAAATCTTTCTATGTGTGAGAAGGATATGCAAATTTGTGGTAAATCATTGAGGATTATCTATTGTGATTATAAGGAACTATTTCTTTATATTCATAAACCATGATGCACATAAGTACATACCATCCACATGCATCCAAGCATATGTTTAATCTTGAAAATGTATAAGAAGCTCCTTTTGGACGATTCTTCTCTTTGAGATTGATTCATGTGTATGGTTTTCTTTTGTTCCCATCATTCATAATTCATGTTCTACATGCATGCATACCATCCACATGCACCTATGCATTTTTATTGATCTTGAAAGTGTATAAGAAGCTACTTCTGGACCATTCATCCTTTTAAGATTGATACATGTGTATGGATTTTTACCTTTCATCATCATTGATCTGCATGTGGTGATCTTGCATTCACACATTCCCACTTACACAACTAAATCATCACGTCAATCCTTTCCATACCCAAATTCACCTTCACTTTCACATCCATATCACATACCTTCCACCACTCCTTAGCTTCATACACCCTATGTGTGCCTTGACTGGATCCAGTCCACTTGGATTACGATCATTTCCACAATGCAATGCAAGCCATTGAGAAACCCAATGAAATTGAATACTAAATTGAATTTAATGGTAGGTAATGAAGTTTAGGATGCACTCCCATATATGTCTATAGTGGGCTTTTTGAACTATGCCACTGAAAAGGCTTCAACTAGCATATACAACTATTTTGCTATCTTAATTCATGCACACACCTAGGGCTCCTCGTTTACTTGCAAAAAAAAAAAGATTACTTAAATATCTCGTGTACTTTAAATGATATTTTCTAAACTTTTGAAGATGATTTGAAGGTAAAGTCATATAGAAATGCTGATTGGGATGATTACAAGGAAGATGGAAGGAGTACAAGTGGATATGTAGTGATGCTAGTAAAGAAAGTAATCTCATGGATGTAAAGAAAAAACAGAGAGTTGTCGTATCTCCCACACAACTCGATTATTAGCACAACATACACATGAGCTTATGTGGCTCAAGAAAATCATGATTGAAATGAATTTGAGGGTTAATGAGTCTCTAATCATGTGTGGTAACATGAATAGTGTGTACCTATCTACCAACCCTATGTTTTATGCTAGGAGCAAGCACATAGAGCTACCTTATCACTAAATCTGGAGAAAGTGCTTTCTAAGGAGGTACAAGTTCAACCAATAAGTATCAAGGATTAGTGCGCTGATATGTTCAGAAAACCATTTTCCATTGAATGATGGATCTGGCTTGAAGAGGAAGGATGAAGCTTGAGGGGAAGTGTTGAAAATCAAGCTCTACCCTTAAGATCTTTTGAACCCCTTGAATGGATGATATGTTACGCAAGGAACCAAGAACAAATATAGGTACTCAAAATTGAATTTTAATGCCCCTCAAAACACTCAATTAATTACCTATCACATTAGGTGTGATAAAACCTATAATCTACGCACATAGATGATTATCCTTAAGGGAATCTTTTAAAAGTCTTAATAACATACATTGTAATGAGTTTAAATAACCATGCATGTGTTATCTCTTCTAGGACTTGAATAACCTGGTAGAATCCTTTCTAAGAAATTTCCCTGCGTCCTTTAGGTTTTTCATCCGTCTTTGAGTCTCACATTGAGACTTTTGTGTGTAGTAGCTAGATAGTTATGCGTGTTGAGAATATCTTCCTGTCATATTTAATAATTGTAATCTTTGTTTTGTTAGAAAGCTATTATGTTCTTCTCAAGTTTGCTCAAGTGCAATTATAAACTGAACATATTCTAAAATAAATGATTTTCAAGTGAGAATTTGTCTCTATGTGCATGCGCAGTGGAGGCACTTAGTATTCTCTCTTGGAGGCATTGGTTTTTAGAGTAGGAGCAAGAACTTTCGTGACATAAATTTGATTAGCAAGCTCCCATAGTATTGTTTGAGTGTGAAAATGCTCACGAGCTCCATCTCCTAGAGCTTAGAGAGTCATCATCTGAGTGAAAAAAGGGAGCATAGACGTGAGGCCATTTATGCTTCAATCTTCATAGGGAAGGTGTACATTCTCGCTTCATGAACTTTAGCATCTAGGTGATTTACCAAGGAAACTACGCCATTACAAATAATCCATGGTGATCATCATCCCCATATTTATCTCACTATAAGACCTACTTGAATAAATCCATTTGTCATTGGTATGTCCTAGTTCAAGAAAAAAAATCCAAAATTTAAGTAAGAGTTGAATAGGATCACTCAAGGAGACTTCTAGAAGAACTTTCCATATGTAGGATCCAACAACTTTAAGAATGGAATAAAGAAGGAACTAAGATATATGATCCATGAAATACCATATGAAGAGTATAAGCGAGATTATCAAATAAAACAACCCAACTATTAGCAAAAATTTAAAGACTCTTTTACAAAGAATGGAGATATCCAATGAGAAAATAGAGGTCATGCTCATTTCATAGAGCTTCAAGAGGGACCATGACCACCCTTGTAGCCGATTCATAGACTATCCATACAAAAACATATAGAATAAGCGAAGCAAATGGATGAGACTCTAGCCAAGTGGTCTATCATACACTTGAATTCCCATGGAAGAGCCCCTATTCTATTTGTAAAAAAAATGGTTTTAGCACCCTTCCAATATTTTTAGATTCTACAAAAGTATATAAAATTATTATAATAAATAGATATCATCTTCTAACTATATAAAAAATCTTTCAATGAAATGGAAATAAAAAGTTATTCTCAAGGATGATCCCTCAAGGGGCTTACACCCTTGTGAAAATGAGTGAAGAGGATAAAAACAAGACATCATTTCATAGAATGTATGTTCATTTTGAATATGGTTGTATGCCATTTGGTCTCACAAATGGATCAAGATGTTTCCAACATATGATGATTGGTATCTTTGAAGCATACTTAGATGCTTTTTTAGCAGTAACATTAACATCATCCTACAGAAACATCACGTAAGAAGTGTTATAAGAAAACCAAGAGAAAACACATTTTATGCTAAATTGGAAAAGTGATCTTTCCAGGTGAAATCGGAGAATCATCAATTCACTTTGATAAAGCTACAAGGAGCAAGGATGATAAGGATTTTAGAGAACTAAAGCAAGATGCAACTCAAATGCACTAAATCCATGCAAGAATCTAACTAGGCTAACACCTCAAATTGGATTTTAGGATCAAGTCGTAACTAAGGTGGACACTTGAGTGTTATGAAAGTCATTGTTGAGAACCTTATGTCCATGCTAGAGAGAATGCTCTATAAACCTACATCCAACCTACAATTATATAGATTTGAGAATGATCTATGAAACTACAACGAACCTATGATTATATAGATTTGGGAGCTAATCATGAACCTTGAGTAGCTTGAGTCCACATTCACATGCAAAACCTACTAATGGGAGAATGTACACCCTTCCTATGTAGCTTGGAATAAAGATGGCCTCACATCTATGCTCACAAATAATTTTGTTCACTTTGAATGATGATTCTCTAAGCTCTCAAAAAAAGAACCCAACCTTGTTTGCATAATCAAATGATACTATGATAAATTACTAATGCAAATTATCTAAATAAAAAAGCTTGCTCCTACTTTGAGAACAAATGCATCCAAGATAGACTATATATAGCCTTCAATAGGCATGCACATAGAGACCACTATTCACTCTAGAACTAATTTCTCTCATAATATGTAGATTTTAGACTCGTGATTCAAGTCAAATTTAGGAGAAAATAGTAAATTTTTAATAAACCAAAAATTAAAAGAATTGGATAAAAGGTATTCAAGAAACTCTCCTCAACACGTAGAGCTATGTAGATCCTACATAGAGAAATGTGAGTGTGAGATTTGAGAACTTAAAGTCTTATGACAATAATCAAAGAAGTAGGGGGCTTGCTTAGCAAAGGGTCTACACGCTTATTCAAATCCTCATGGGATCAAGTGCATTCCAAGTACAATGTATGTATTCTTCTATCTTCCTTGGGTCGAGCCCAATCAACATCAATTTATGATTTCACCTACAAACCATCTTCAAAGGATTGAAAGGACCTTCATTGCAAGTACTATTGAGAGATTTGATTATATTTTTGTTGAAAGTAAATGACAAACCCTAGGTGAGTATATGCTTATTGAGATAGAACACTAGTTGTATATGCTAGGTTAGGCCTTTCGATAGTGACAAAGTTGAAAGATCCCTTTATAGACCTCTATAGGAGTGCATGATGAAGTTCATTACCTTTCATTGAGGTCATTTTCATATTCATTTCCATTGGGGTTCTCAATGGTTTGCTACCTATCCGTCACACTCCTTCAATAAATGCAAGATGTACCTTCTTTGAGTAAGACAAATACCATTATCCTTATATTCAACTTTAGTACATATGAAATATCTTAGATATCCAAGCTCTAAGATATTCATCTATATAAACACATAAATTAGTCAGTCCTTCCCCTTCTCTTTTGTAGAATAGTCAAGCTTCCCTACATTCATGTTTACCATATTCTGTTTTTTGAAACCAAACTCAGATGATAGTAACTTGTAGTGCTAGAAACGTCTTCCATAAACTTCTAGACTAGATTTTTCCTTCTATTGGAGCAAGTTAGTGCAGGGATATACACTTTCTAGGACATTTCTTATTATATGTAACATATTATTTGTTATAGAAGCTAGCATACTGGTTGTGTGGATTAGAACGATTGGAACTAGCATACTACTACTTAGAATAAGCACTAGAGATATGGTACATAGATGAAAGTTACAAAAATAGATGTAATAGCATCTTGATTATGCAACTTAACATATGGGATTTCCTATCCAAATAGAGATCCTATCCAAAGCTTAATGCAAGGAGGATCCACAAGTTCTCTTCCATCCAATAAGTCCTTATTTGATGGCCTAGTACAATAATGCATAGTTCTTCCTAAAATAGCACCTAGTCGTATGTGAATCCATGTCAACATTGATCGGATAGTCTAGATCTTCCAAAATCCAAGCGTGGAGAGTGAAGGCACCTTTTTTCTCCTCCTTTTCCCTACATTTGATAAGAAGAATAAATCCTACCCATCGATTTGATGAATCCAATGGTTATATTCATGGAGGATCTTTTTTGTTATCCCTAGGGCCATGCTAGCACATAGTTTCCTTGTGATAATCACCCTCAATCAAGTGTGTGAGGATCCAAGGTAGGCTAGTAATAGCATTGTTTCTAGAATCGGATTTAAGTTAGACCCCCAAACTAGGATAGATTTAAAATCCCAATGGTTTCTCTCTCTTTTCTCACCCTTAGTCGAGCGTGTGAGTGATTTCCAATGAGGTTTATTGGTGTTATAATTCTTTAAATAGATGTTATTGTATAAGATGTTATACTTCTTTAGATAGACATTATGTTCCTAGATAGACATGCGGTCACTAAAGTGGTTCCTATGCTCTCACATGTCGCATTGAAGTGAAATCTCATGGTCCGAGGGTCATGTGGAATGCCTTTGACCATTAGATTACCTAGATTGATGTACCATGACACTCATGTACATGTGATCAATAGCATTTGTAGAGGAGGTACTGGGGTATCCGCTTTTAACAAGAGTAAAGATTAAGGATTAACACTTCCAGTACGTCGCCTACTCAAGGGGGGTTCTCTTTAGGGAAGTATACCCTTTAACATTTCTGTGAGTAGGTAGATAACACGGATTGCACAGAGTGGTAAATACTTCGGAAATATGGACAACAAATGACCAAGAAGACCGTACACTTCCTGATTCAAATAAGGTGATTACAAGGTTGGGCAGAGTGATGCTCAAAAGTGCAAACTTTGTGCTAACGAGCCACAAGCTTAGGGCTAACAAGCCACCCTAAAAGTAAATAACTCTAACACAACAAATTCTTCCCATCAGCATAAGGGGCCACTGATATGCAGACTAACTCAGAACAATACAAAGAATTTCTCAAGAGGATAGAACCTAATCAACAACACTGACTCACAGAAAAGAAGAATCCAAGCTACTCTCTTACACTATAGTGCTCATAGCCCTCCACTGAGAAGCCTACCCTCTGCATACACACTACAGAGTAGCTCCTACAATAGGCTTGAAACCACCAAGTGCAAGAGAGGACTTCTGCACGTATACACGAACCACTGTATCTCTAAAATTGTTGTACCTTGTACATGTACTCTAGTGTACTTGTATGTATATCCCAAATGAGCACAAATCCTTTGATTTTATAGGTCTCAATAGGCCAAGAGGTCTTGCCGAATCTTCACGTCCACTGATCACGCGCCGGTTGATTACCCAAGATTGGACGGGTAGGTCAATTATTCCCCTTGATTTGAATTAGATCCACAAAAATAGGTAGTCACCGTGAATGGTTGGCGGCAATATTTGTTTTATCCCCCTTTACTTTTGAAAATTACCTTTTACCTTTTCACCCGCCTTGTTTAATCCTGTCAATACAACTGAAGGGCCCCGTACACTTTGGAAGTGCAAAAGAAATCATCATGGAATGTAGATGTCTTTTCCAAGGCTCCCATTTGAGATCAAGTTCAATCTTGCGTGCTTGCCACGACAATAGGGAACAAATAGAGTCTAATGATACCATAAATTCACCATCTATCTCTAAATGTAGATTGTTTCAGTCACAATCCTTCTCAAGTGCTCTGACTCCACTTCTTCCACTGCTCTGATCTGAGAATGGCCTCCTGTTGACGGTTTGATATATCCCATGAGGATCCATTACTTTATTACTTGGAGGATTTCTTGTGTGCTTAGAGTGTGTGAAAGTGTATGTGTGGGGGTGGGTGTATGTGTGTGTGCCGGAGGGTGTGAGAATGTGTGCGGGTGATTGTGTGTGTTTGTGTGTGATTGTATGTATGTGTTTGTGTGTGTGAGTGTGAGTGTGTGCTTATATGTGTGTGAGTGTCTATGTGCGTGCACGTGAGTGTGTATGAGTGGAGTGTGTGTGTGGAAATGTATGTGTGTGGGGGTGGGTGTGTGAATTTGTGAGTGGGAGGGAACGCGTAGGAGGCTGAGGGGAGTGGGTGCAAGAGGAGGAGTGTGCGGATGCGGGCGGGTAGAGGAGGAGGAGGAGTGTGCGGATGCGGGCGGGTAGAGGAGGAGGAGGAGTGTGCGGAGGCGGATGGCGGGGGGCGGAGTGGGGGTGGCAGGGACATGCGGGGTGGGGGTGGGCGGAGAGAGAGGAGGAGGGGGGTGGGGGGCAATGGCGGAGGGGGGGCGGGGGGCAATGGCGGAGGGGGGCGGGGGTCAATGGCGAAGGGGGGGGCGGGTGAGGAGAGAGAAGGGAGGGGGTTGCGGGTGGGTAGTGCGGAGGCCAGCGGGCGGGGGAGGAGAGAGAGAAGGGAGGAGGGCGGAGGCGGAGGAGTGAGGGGCGGGGGGCGGAGGAGTGAGGTGCGGGGGTGGGATGGCGGAAGGAGAGGAGAAGGGGGGGGTGGCGGAGGGCGGGGGGCTGCGGGTGGTGGGGGAGGGGCGGGGGCTATGGCGGAGGAGGCGGGGGGCAATGGCGGAGGGCGGCGGGTGAGTACTAGGCGGGTTGCAGGGACAGCGGGTGAGGGGGCGGAGAACTAGGCGGTGAGGGGAGGGACTAGGCGGGCTGCGGCTGCGGGAGTGGAGGAGGGGCGGGGGCTATGGCGGAGGAGGCGGGGGCAATGGCGGAGGGGGGCGGGTGAGTACTAGGCGGGTAGCGGGGGAAGAGAGAGAAGGAGGGGGAAGAGAGATAGAGAGAGAGAGAGAGAGAGAGAGAGAGAGAGAGAGAGAGAGAGAGAGAGAGAGAGAGAGAGAGAGAGAGAGAGAGAGAGAGAGAGAGAGAGAGAGAGAGAGAGAGAGAGAGAGAGAGAGAGAGAGAGAGAGAGAGAGAGAGAGAGAGAGAGAGAGAGAGAGAGAGAGAGAGAGAGAGAGAGAGAAAGAGGGGAAATCGAAAGAGAAGAGAGAGAGAGAGAGAGAAAGACAGAGAGAGAAATAGAGAGAGTGAGGGGGCGGAGGGCGGAGTGAGGAGGACGGAGGGCGGAGAGAGGAGAGAGATGTGAGAGGAGAGAGAGAGGGATAACAAATCAACTGAGAGAGTTTCCGACCTCTACAGACCCCCACATCAAGCTTTTGCACCGTCCCGGTGCAATAAATCCTTTATTTGCTTATTCCTTCAAAAATGAACCTGGAGATGTTGACTGGTGGCATCCTGTTGCCTTGCAGATCCTCCAATTGCACTGCTGCATGCTCCACTATTCGCCAACATTCTCCTTCTACACAATCAACAGAAGCTTTCACCCGAAAAGATCCATGAACAGGCTTCTCCCTCTCGTTTAAACCAAAATATTCATCCTTAAACTGGTTATCATATTTTTCAAAGGACTCTAATGTGAATGGTGGCCCGTGCTCAAAACCAAACGTTCCATCCTTATCTGAAGATTCTGTGCAAACATCTATAGGAATTAATCGAGGACGGCCTCTCTTCCGTTTCTTCTGTTTCTTCTTTATTCGAGCCTGTCCATCTTGAAACTCTTCTTCAAGAGGAAAAAACACAGGTGCATCATCAAGATCTGGTCTGCATCCTGCTGTGCAACACTCTGCACTTCCCATCATTCAATTTAACAATGTATCATCTTCTTGTGGTAGAGAGGGCATTACCTGAGTGTCCATAGTATATCCAGTAGTTTTTCCTGAGTCGAATCCTTCTTCCAAATGTAGTTGTAGTTGGCTATTGGTATTTGTTGAAATCCATAGTTTATTTTTTCCCCAATCTTGCAAAGCTTTTGCTTGTCTCAGCCAAGGTCTCCCCAGGAGTAGAGGGTAAGAAGTCTCCTGTGGAAGTGCAATAACAACAAAATCCAACACAAAGTGGCAACCCTGTACTACCATCAATACCTTTTCAATAATGCCAAGTGGCGCAACCCGATGTTGATCTGCCAACGTAACCGTGAATGGTGCCAACTTGGTGGGGTTCAATTTCAGCTTCTTCATTGTAAAATCTGGCATCAAATTGATACCAGAGCCTCCATCTCACTCCTGTGAGAGCTTCATCCTTTATACAAACAGATAATCTTGAGCTTTGGTAGTCTGCTAAGGGTGCAGGGGGAAAATCAACCATGAAACCATCTATACTAGGTGATTGGACCAAGTGAGCAGAGTGTATAATCTTCAGCAAGTCACTTCTTATTTTTGAATCCATCCTTATAAGTTCATATAGACTAACCTTGTGATGAATACCTTTCAAGATCTGTTCAATGTTTACCTCTGGAGGGTTTTCTTGCAGTCTTGTTGATTGGTCCCTTATAGTAGTAGCCACCTTTTCATAAGCTCCTTCAATTTCTGTTTGGTCCTTCCATCCAGACTTCTTTTCCTCTTCTTTATCCTGAAATCCTTGTCGTTCATCTCTATGGGTTGCAGCTGCTTGCCTAGCTCTAGTCATTATGGGCATAGTAGAGGATGAGACAACATAAGTCTGAGTGGTTTTCACTTCTTCATGTGGAGAGACTGCAATCATGTGGATTGGAGCAGGACGACCTCTTGGGCAATCTTTAGTATAATGATCCTTGGCCTCTGGACAATGTTGACAAGGAGGTGCATCTTCTGGAAGAGAACACCTATTTTGCATGTGGCCGTACTCACCACAACGATAACACATCAAAGGTCTATTATATCTAGGCTTTGTAGGCCGATTCTCCTCTCTATTAGATGTATTTGAAGTACTAACATAATATGAATCCAAATTTTGAGGGTTACCTCTCTGCTGTGTACCCTTGAGGTAGTAACAATCTCTCGCTTCATGACCATCTTTTCCACAAAATTGACAACTTACCTTAATAGGGCAATTAGCATTGGAATGTCCATTGTTGTTACAGATTGTACACCAAATTTGTCTCCTTATATCCTGAGTGGTCTTCAAGTCTTCTAATTCTCGGAGAAGTTGGGCTACTTCATCATCAGTGCGACGCAGTGGTGGCAAGACCTTCTCTTCTTGTTGATTTTGTTGGATCTTCAATGCTTCCAGTTCTCTCCTTAGTTGCTCAATAGGATCCAGATCTGCAGCATACTTTTGTTGTGTATCCCCTTCAAAATGTTGCCTTGCTTCTTCAATGCGTGATGCCGCTGCAACAAAATCATTGAGGGTCGCATCCAATCTAAGAGATTCACGAAGCTTCTGCTGAGATGACCTTGGCAGAGCCTTCTCAATCCACTTTTTAACCAAAAAGTCACCTGGGGCATGTGGAAAACGTGCAACAAGTGCTTTTGTTCTAGTGTGAAGTTCATGAAAGGATTCACCTGGTCTTAGCTTCAAATTCTCTAGCTGATCTAGAGATCTTTCCGAGGAATCACTTGGTCGGAATGTTTGTGAGAACGCCGCCTTCAAAGCCTCCCATGTAGTGAAATGGCCATCTGCATACTGACTATACCATTTATCTGCAAGGCCCTCCAATGTGGATGGAAAGAGCGCCAACATTGCGTCCTCTCTATTCTGCAGACCTCGTCCACGGCATAAGGAGATGAATCTCCTCACATGATCATCAGCATCCTCATAAGCATGTCCCTTGAAGGTAGGGAATTTGATGTTTAATCTGGAGAGTAGATGAGAAAGATCCTCCATTTGGACTGGTGTCTCTTCTGACGTATCTGAGGAGAAGTCTAGAGCTCTCCTATACCCTTCTTTTGACAATGGTGTCACACCCAAATCAATAGACAAATTTAGGGAGGACAGAGGGGAGGTAGACTCACTAGCCGTGGTTATTGCTAATTTGTTAAGGCTCCTTCGAACACGAAGAGATTCCTTATCTGCTCGTGTATGGGTCATGTACCTATTCGCAATTGCAATAGGGCAAAACACCTCTCACAGAAATGCAAAGGTCCCACCGGGCGTGCCAAACTGTAGAGGAGGTACTGGGGTATCCGCTTTTAACAAGAGTAAAGATTAAGGATTAACACTTCCAGTACGTCGCCTACTCAAGGGGGGTTCTCTTTAGGGAAGTATACCCTTTAACATTTCTGTGAGCAGGTAGATAACACGGATTGCACAGAGTGGTAAATACTTCGGAAATATGGACAACAAATGACCAAGAAGACCGTACACTTCCTGATTCAAATAAGGTGATTACAAGGTTGGGCAGAGTGATGCTCAAAAGTGCAAACTTTGTGCTAACGAGCCACAAGCTTAGGGCTAACAAGCCACCCTAAAAGTAAATAACTCTAACACAACAGATTCTTCCCATCAGCATAAGGGGCCACTGATATGCAGACTAACTCAGAACAATACAAAGAATTTCTCAAGAGGATAGAACCTAATCAACAACACTGACTCACAGAAAAGAAGAATCCAAGCTACTCTCTTACACTATAGTGCTCATAGCCCTCCACTGAGAAGCCTACCCTCTCCATACACACTACAGAGTAGCTCCTACAATAGGCTTGAAACCACCAAGTGCAAGAGAGGACTTCTGCACGTATACACAAACCACTGTATCTCTAAAATTGTTGTACCTTGTACATGTACTCCAGTGTACTTGTATGTATATCCCAAATGAGCACAAATCCTTTGATTTTATAGGTCTCAATAGGCCAAGAGGTCTTGCCGAATCTTCACGTCCACTGATCACGCGCCGGTTGATTACCCAAGATTGGAGGGGTAGGTCAATTATTCCCCTTGATTTGAATTAGATCCACAAAAATAGGTAGTCACCGTGAATGGTTGGCGGCAATATTTGTTTTATCCCCCTTTACTTTTGAAAATTACCTTTTACCTTTTCACCCGCCTTGTTTAATCCTGTCAATACAACTGAAGGGCCCCGTACACTTTGGAAGTGCAAAAGAAATCATCATGGAATGTAGATGCCTTTTCCAAGGCTCCCATTTGAGATCAAGTTCAATCTTGCGTGCTTGCCACGACAATAGGGAACAAATAGAGTCTAATGATACCATAAATTCACCATCTATCTCTAAATGTAGATTGTTTCAGTCACAATCCTTCTCAAGTGCTTTGACTCCACTCCTTCCACTGCTCTGATCTGAGAATGGCCTCCTGTTGACGGTTTGATATATCCCATGAGGATCCATTACTTTATTACTTGGAGGATTTCTTGTGTGCTTAGAGTGTGTGAAAGTGTATGTGTGGGGGTGGGTGTATGTGTGTGTGCCGGAGGGTGTGAGAATGTGTGCGGGTGATTGTGTGTGTTTGTGTGTGATTGTATGTATGTGTATGTGTGTGTGAGTGTGAGTGTGTGCTTATATGTGTGTGAGTGTCTATGTGCGTGCACGTGAGTGTGTATGAGTGGAGTGTGTGTGTGGAAATGTATGTGTGTGGGGGTGGGTGTGTGAATTTGTGAGTGGGAGGGAACGCGTAGGAGGCTGAGGGGAGTGGGTGCAAGAGGAGGAGTGTGCGGATGCGGGCGGGTAGAGGAGGAGGAGGAGTGTGCGGAGGCGGATGGCGGGGGGCGGAGTGGGGGTGGCGGGGACATGCGGGGTGGGGGTGGGCGGAGAGAGAGGAGGAGGGGGGCGGGGGGCAATGGCGGAGGGGGGCGGGGGTCAATGGCGAAGGGGGGGGCGGGTGAGGAGAGAGAAGGGCGGGGGCTGCGGGTGGGTAGTGCGGAGGCCAGCGGACGGGGGGGGGAGAGAGAGAAGGGAGGAGGGTGGAGGCGGAGCAATGAGGGGCGGGGGGCGGAGGAGTGAGGTGCGGGGGGCGGATGGTGGAAGGAGAGGAGAAGGGGGGGTGGCGGAGGGCGGGGGGCTGCGGGTGGTGGGGGAGGGGCGGGGGGGGGTTATGGCGGAGGAGGCGGGGGGCAATGGCGGAGGAGGGCGGGTGAGTACTAGGCGGGTTGCGGGGACAGCGGGTGAGGGGGCGGAGAACTAGGCGGTGAGGGGAGGGACTAGGCGGGCTGTGGCTACGCGAGTGGAGGAGGGGCGGGGGCTATGGCGGAGGAGGCGGGGGGCAATGGCGGAGGGGGGCGGGTGAGTACTAGGCGGGTAGCGGGGGAAGAGAGAGGAGGGGGAAGAGAGAGAGAGAGAGAGAGAGAGAGAGAGAGAGAGAGAGAGAGAGAGAGAGAGAGAGAGAGAGAGAGAGAGAGAGAGAGAGAGAGAGAGAGAGAGAGAGAGAGAGAGAGAGAGAGAGAGAGAGAGAGAGAGAGAGAGAGAGAGAGAGAGAGAGAGAGAGAGAGAGAGAGAGAGAGAGAGAGAGAGAGAGAGAGAGAGAGAGAGAAAGAGGGGAAATCGAAAGAGAAGAGAGAGAGAGAGAGAGAAAGACAGAGAGAGAAATAGAGAGAGTGAGGGGGCGGAGGGCGGAGTGAGGAGGACGGAGGGCGGAGAGAGGAGAGAGATGTGAGAGGAGAGAGAGAGAGGGATAACAAATCAACTGAGAGAGTTTCCGACCTCTACAGCATTCTATTCTAATTCAAGTCGCCTTGTCTCCATGTCTCTTGTCTCCTAAGTGCTTTTTACATGTCTCCTTTCAGATATTTCTATGTGTGAGAAGGATCCACAACTATGCATTCAACCAATGGGGAGTATCTATTGAAATTGTGAGGATGAGTCTGCTTATATTGATAAATCATGACCCACATGCATACATACCATCCACATGCAGCCATGCATATCTTTTAATATTGAAAATTTATAAGAAGGTCCTTTTGGACCATTCTTCTTTTTGAAATTCATTCATATGTATGGTTTTCTTTTGTTTTCATCATTCATAGTTCATGTTTCACATGCATGCATACCATCGAAATGCACCTATGCATTTTTTTAATCTTGAAAGTGTATACAAAGCGCCTTATGGAAAATTCTTCCTTCTAAGATTGATACATGTGTTTGTGTTTACTTTACCTTTTATCATCACTCATGTGCATGTGTTGATCTTGCATTCATACATTCCCATTCCCACAACTAAATCATCACATGGCTCCTCTCCATAGCCAACTCCATCTTCACTTTCACATCCATATCACATGAACCTTCCAACACTCATCAACTTCATACACCTTGCATGTGCCTTGTTCGGATCCAATCCACTCGGATGGCAGTCACCTCCACACTGTGATACAAGCCATTTAGTAACCCAACGAGATCAAATATAAAATTGACTCCAATGGAAGGCAATGAAGGTTAGGATGCACTCTCATGTACGTCTATAATGGGATTTTGAACTATTCAACTATCAAAGGCTTGCCCTAGCATACACAATTGTTTTGCTATCTTAATTCATGCACACAACTAGGCCTCCTAATTTACATGCAACAAAATGAGTACTTAAATATCTCAAGTGTACTTTAAATAAAGGAATTTTCTAACCTTTCCAAGATGATTTGAAGGTGAAAGCATATACAAATGATGATTGGGATGAATCCAAGGAAGATGGAAGGAGTACAAGTTGATATGCAGTGATGCTAGTAAAGAAGGTGATCTCATGGATGTAAAGAAAAACCCTAAACTTGTCGTATCTTCCATAGAAGCAGAATACAAAGCATTAGCACAAATTTCACGTGAGCTTATGTGACTCACAAAACTCATGATTGAATTGAATTTGAGGGTTAAACAATTTCCAATCATGTGTGGCAATATGAGTAGTCTATACCTATCTTCCAACCCTATGTTTCATGCTAGGAGCGAGCACATAGAGCTACATTATCACTAAATCAAGTGGAAAGTGATCGATAAGGAGTACAAGTTCAACCAATAAGTACCAAGGATCACTGTGTTGATATGTTGACAAAACCATTTGACTCAATCAAGCTAATAAAGTTCAAATGAGGCATTGAATGATGGAGTTGGCTTGAAGATGAAAGATGAACCTTGATAATGGTGATCATCATCCACATATTTATATCAATATGATACCTACTCTAATAAATACTGGAATTTCCTAGCTCAAGACATGAAATAATTGAAAATTTAACTAAGTGTTGAATAGGATCAATCAATGAGACATATAGAAGAACTTGCCATATATAGGATTCCATGGCTTTAAGCATGGAGTAAGGAAGGAACTAAGATATATGATCTATGAAATACTAGCTCAATAGTATAAATGAGATTATCAAGTCAAGCTACCTAGCTATTGCCAAAATTTTCAAGATGTTTTTAGAAAGAATGAAGATATCCTATGAGAAAATAAATGCTATGATCATTTCATAGAGCTTGAAGAGGGACCATGACCACCCTTGCAACCAATCCATAGACTATCCATAAAAAAATTGTATAGAATGAGCCAAGCACATTATTGAGAATCTAGCCAAGTGGTTTATCATACACTCTAGTTTTTACTAGAAAGAGACCCTATTCTATTTGTAAATAAAAAGGTTCTAGCACCCTTTCAATATGTGTAGAATATACAAGAATTGATAAAATTATTATAAAAAATAGATATCCTCTTCTATCTATACCAAAACTCTTTGAATGAAGTGTAAATGTAAATGTATTCTCAAGCATGATCCCTCAAGAGGCTTACATCCATATGAAGATCACTGAAGGAGATGAAAACAAGACATCATTTCATAAAATGTATGGGCATTTTGAATATGGTTTTATGCCATTTCCTCTCAAACATGCATCAAGATGTCCAACTTATGATGCTTGGTATCTTTGAAGCATATTAAAATGCTTTTCTAGTAATAAACCTTGACAACATCCGTATACTTGAAAAGGATCTACTGAGCATGAACATCTTGTAAGAACTATTATAAAAAAACAAAAGAAAACAAATTTTATGAAAAATTGGAAAAGTGAGCAAGGATGGTTAGGGTTCTAGAGAACTAAAGAAAGAAGCAATTCAAGTGCACTAAATTCATGCAAGAATCTAATAATGGATTCAAAATCTCTAGAATTAGCCCTCCAATTGGCCATTTTCATGTAAAATCCCATGTTGAAAATATCTTGGGAAGGTGTTCCTTGTAAATTACTCAACATTTCTACAAGGCCAAGATTGTGCAAGTGTGAGGAGTGATTACTAGAATTTCTAGGATATTACATGACATTCCTTTCACAGAAATATCACCTCAAATTGGGAATTAGGATCAATTCTCAACTAAGGTGGACATAAAATTCTTAACAAAGTGATTGTTGAGAACCTTGTATGCATGTTAGAGAGAATGATCTATGAATCTGCACCCAACCTATGGTTATATAGATCTGGGAGCTAATCATGAACCTTGAGTAGCTGCTTGAGTCCACATATACATGTAGAACCTACAAATGGGAGAATATACAACCTTCCTATGTAGCTTCGATCAGAGATGGCCTCACATGTATGCTAATAGATACCTTTGTCCTCTCACGATGATGATTCTCTAAGCCCTTGAAGAAACAACCCAATCACATTTGTGAATCAAAACATACTATGATAAATTCCTAGTGCAAGGTATCTCAATCAAAATGCTTGATCCTACGCTGAGAATAAATGCCTTCAAGATAGATTATGTATGGTGCTCAATAGGATTGCACATTGAGAGCACTTCTCACTCTAGAACTGATTTCTCTCAAAATACGTAGAGTTTAGACTTGGAATTGAAGCCAAATTTAGAAGAAAATAATAAATTTATAACAAACCAAAAATTACAAGACTTGGATACAAAATATCAATGAAACCCTACTCGATGCTTAGAGCTATGTAGATCCCATAGAGAGAAATCTAAGTGTGAGACATGTGAACTCAAAGTTTGATGAAAATCCTCAAAGAATTAGAGGGATTCCTTAGCAAGGATACAAGCTTATATAAATCCTATGAGAGATAACACACATGGGATCAATTAAATTCTAAGTACAATCTACGTTTGTAAGTTTAGATCCACTTGTTCTTCTTCTATCTTCCTTGGATCGAGCCCAATCAACATCTTTTTACGCTTTCACCTACGAATCATCTTCAAAGGATTGAAAAGACTTTCAATTCAAGTACCATTGAGATATGTGAGTACTTTTTTGTTGCAAGTTAATGACAAACCCTAGGTGGGTTTATGAGTTAAGATAGAACACTTAATGTATATGCTAGGCTGTGCCTTCTCATAGTGACATAGTTAGAAGAGCCCTCTATAGACCTCTATAAAACTACATCCTAAAGCTTATTACCCTCCATTGAAGTCGATTTGATATTTATTTCCACAAGGTTGGTCAATGGTTTGCTAACTCACAGTCCACATCTCTTCAATAAATCCAAGATGTACTCTCTTTCAATAAGCCAAATACCATTATCCTTTATGTACGACTTTAGTATGTAAGAAATATCTTAGATACCCAAGTTATAAGATCTTGAAGATCTTTTGGAGCTTTTCCTTTATGTCATTGATTCCTTCATTATCATGTGTGATAATCAAGTCATCTATATACACACATAAATAGACTAATCCTTGACTTTCTCTTTTGTAGAATAGTGAAGCTTCCCTACATTCATGTTTACCATATTCTCTATTTTAAAACCAAACTTAGATGAAAATAACTTTTAGTGCAACAAAAATCTTCCATAAAATTCTAGACTAGCTATTGCATTCTATTGGAGCAAATAATTATAGAGATACGGTACTTGATGAAAGTTACAACGGTTGTAATAGCATCTTGATTCAGTTATTACCATACAAGACTTGCTAATTAAAATAGAGTTTGTGATAGCTAACATGCAAATTCTGTTCGTTAGCATACTTGTTGTGCTAATTAGCATAGAGCATGTATTATCTAGCATATATTCATTGTCGTAGTTGATGTACTAGCTATCCTAATTAGCATAATGACTACGGGAGCTAGCACACAAATTGTGTTAGTTTATTTGTTAGATAACATATATATATATATTTATTTAGCATGCTACTTAGGATAGATAGCACAAAGATTATGTTAGCTAGCATAGTGAATCTTCTAGTCAACATATTAGTTGTGCTAATAATCTTAGAGTCTTTCATAGATCAATATAGATTCTTCTCGTTAGCATACATGTAGTGCTAATTAGCATAGATCATGTGTTAGCAAGCATGCTAGTTGTGATAGTTAGCATAGTGGCTTTCATAATTAGATTTATGACTATTCCATCTAGCATACACATCATGCTAATTAGCATAAATTCTATTGTAACAAAAAAAATTGTGCTCATTACCATGCTACATATTCCAATTAATTCATCTCTTATGTTATCTAACAAGCTAATTTTGATCCTTATCATAGTAATTGTGCTTATAATTGGCCTAGAGTTTCTATAATCTAATATATAGATTGTGGTAGTTAGCATACTTTTGTTGCTAATTAACATAGAACATATCTTATCTTACAAACTGATTGTGCTAGTTAGCATACAAATTGTTCTAACTGGCATAGATCCTTTGTTAACTGACATATTAACTATGCTAATTAGCATAGTAGTTGTGCTAATACACATACTAATTGCATTAGCTAGAATATGTATTGTGTTAGCTAGGTAGATATGCCAATCAGTATACTTTTTGTGGTCTAATACATCTAATGTTCGTGTCATTTTGTTTGCAAGATATGTTAATTTTGTTGATATATTTTGGCTGAAAATCGATGCCACACATTGACTTTGGGCTGCAAATTGATGCCAGGCATTGACCTTGGCCTCTAGGTTGATGCCAAGCATTGACTTTGGGCTCCAGGTTGATGCTAGGCATCAACATTGTGCTCCAAGTGGATGCTAGGCATCGACTTTGGGCTCCAAGTTGATGCCAAGCATAGAGTTGGGGTTGCAGGTCGATGCTAAACATCGACTCTAGGCTCCTGCTTGATGCCAGTCATCAACGTTTGGCTGCAAGTCGATGCTAGGCATCGACTTTGGGCTGCAGGTTGATGAGAGGGATCGATCTGTAGGTGTGAGTCCACATTCATAGAGAATAAAACTAAATTTTTGCAAATGTTGTATATTATGGAATCATGGAAGGTTAAATGGATTTTTAATCTTTTAAATGTCCATAAGGTTTTAATGTGGTTGTTTTTTATCTAACAGGTGAAGAAGCATGAGGGCGTAGATATAAGTGGATGGGCATAAATAAATAAATTCAAAGTCTAAATCGAAGACTTCTAGAATTGTTATATTTAGGCTTATCTTGTTGTAAAAGTAGTGGTTCCCTTTAGAAAGGGATGCCTTTTGTAAATAAAGTAGTTTTTCCTAAAAGTCACTTCTAAAAGCGACGGCCCTCATGTAACTTCTATTTTCAGGACGTAATAGAAATAAACCTATAAATACGTGTACTCTGAGAGACTCGTCCATCAAACTCTATGGCTTACTCCAAGCCGTCAACTAAGGCAATAACTTAGGCAATACATTGGCAACATTGGCACCCAGGGTCCCTTGGCTACCGTTGGCTACGCGCGAGGCAATTTTAATTTTGAGTGGCAATAGAGAGTTTTAGACTCCCTAAGGTAGGAGGATTTGAACCCACAACCTCCTACTTACAAGGGAAGTACTTTAACCACTACAACTATTTGAGTTATCACTCTATCTCCCTTTTGTGATATTTACATCAACTTTCACCTCCCTCTTCCTTTTCCAAGTCCCAAGTTAAGCTCACACATGTGGCAGTGCCTGTCAATTTTCCTAGGGAAGTGCATCATAAAAAGGGCATAACGCTCACTATATAAATGGGATTTTAGCATATAATATATCCTTGGAAAGCTCTTGGAACAAGCTTTTTAGCTACTCTATTAGATTGAGAACCCAACATAGTTTGAATGAGGGATTTGTTTTTCTAGTTATGGACCCTACAACAATGGAGGATTTTGGCAATTCACCTTTACCTGGGGTCTCATTCGAGCAACAGTTAGAGATTATGCAATAAGAACTTCAAGAAATTCAACAAGCTATACAAGAACGCTATGCTATGCTCCAATTCGATGGACAAAAGGATGGCTGATGTGTCCTTTCATGGCTCTCTCTATTCGATGATTTCTGTTACGATGAGTCATATTCAGAAAATAAAAAAGTCAAGTTTGCTACCAATTACTTGGTAGGAAGAGTGCATCTATGGTGGAATGATCTTTGTCATAGTGCAGATTGTCCATGCGCATGGAAGGCTTTTCAAGAAGATTTTAAAGATTCTTTTCTACCTTTATAGTTCAACCTACATGTTCGACAATTGTGGGCTAAATTTACATGGATGGAAGGTGATAGATTCACAACCCATATGGACCGGTTCTACTAATACTTAGTAACTCTTCACTTGCTTGAAGATGTTTCCAACCATACTATGAAGAAGAAGTATGATGATGGGATATATAAGGAGGTTCAAGCAAAGTTTCACTCACGCCAGCCTACATCGCTTCATGAAGCTATTGCCTTTGCTCATGATGGGGAGAATGAGTACCAATTGATTATCAAGAGGATCTGTTTGTAGTAGCGACATCAACAACAACAATTTTTTTGCTAGTCTAATTTTTGTGAGTATATGTAATGCATTTACACATAAAATTAAGTATGTAGAATCGTACTTTAATATACTTTTGAAAATGAATTAGAATATTGTCTTACGTAAGACTTCCTTATCACCTCATTATGATCATTTAATTTCTACAAATCATTCCCAATTACATTAAACTTTCAGGTTTCCGATTCGATGCATGTGTTTTAAATGGTTCATGCTTACTATTGTTCAGTGATGGGACATGCGACTGATCATCCATGTTTAGTCTAGAAGGTATCAATGTGGTTGTGTTTGATCTAGTAGGTGAAGAAGCATGAGGGCGTGGATACAACTGGATGCACATGAATAAATAAATTCAAAGTCTAAATAAAATACTTCTAGAATACTTATATTTAGGCTTATCTTGTTGTAAAAGTAGTGGTTCGCTTTAGAAAGCGACCCCTTTTGTAAATAAAGTAGTTTTTCCTAAAAGCCGCTTCTAAAAGCGACGTCCATCATATAAATTCTATTTTTCACGACGTAATAGAAATAAACCTATAAATATGTGTACTCTGAGAGACTCATCCATCAGAGTACACGGGGGGAGATTGCACCCAATATCGCGTCGATTGTTTCTCTATTTCTGATTCTTGTTTCGTCTTCTTTCCGCCTCTGTGTGTGCATGCACTAAAGGTCTTGATAACAACAAATTTTAGGGACACTAAGGGAAGAGTGGACAAGAGTGTGAAGAAGCTTAGGGTGAGTATGAGCAGAGGAGAACAAGCTCGTGAGAGGAGCATGGGTCACCCCATTAAAGGAAAGAAAAGCATTGCTGCATTATCCTATGGGAGGGAAAGCAACCCTATTCCCATTTCATCTGGTGGGCATAATAGCATAAAGCCTATTGATGAGGATCCAGTGAGGTAGGAAAGGTTGAAGGAAGTCAAGGTCAACAGGAAAGATCGACCACATGAGGACATGACATCTCTAGAGTGGTGTCTCCAATACATTGAAGAGAAGAATGTTACTCTTTTGGTTTTTGTAGGAGCCTATGGGAGGGAAAAGCTCATGAACTCAGAGGCTTTTGAATATGTCTTTGTGTTCAAATTAGATTACAAGGATGAGGATTCAAATAACCTTCTTTTTCTAGTGGAGACATCTAAAGGCTTAAGGAATGTGATCTAACAAAATGGACCTATTGTGCCCAGAGTGTTGTGTGCCAAAGAAGCTTGCAAGTTTGTGCAGGGACTTGGAGAATTTTATCAGGGATTTAATGTTGTGGATCTAGGGGAACATAATGCCAACATAGCAAAAGAAGGTCGAGCCTATAAAGGCAAAGGGTAAGCAGTTTGTGTAGAAAAAACTTCTAAAAATGTTGAAGAAAATAGTAGATGAAGCATCCTCTAAGACAAGTTTTGACTTAGAGGATGTTATCGTTGCACCTGGTGGAGAACTTGCATCAGGGACCTTGGGTACTGAGCAGAATAGGATAAGGGAGGACATTGCCAAGAGAAAACTTGTTAGAAAAGGACAACTTTTCCCCCTACCCATCAATATTATCCACAGACCACCCATTGACCCTGTCATAGGGAAAGGGCCCCTTGAGATAAGGAAGCCACATAATCTGCTCGTGCAGAATCTAAAGAAAAAAATGAAGATAAATCCACATGTGGATGTAGTTCCTTTTCTAGTCATGGTAGACCCAAATGAATGCAGCTCTGCATATGATTTCAATGATGTGTTTTTAAGGACTACACGTACTATGTGATTGATGGATCACACTCTGCAGAGGCACGTAACACAAGGTGAAGGAACACCCACGAACATTGTTCTTTAGTTATGTAGAGTGCAAGATATATGCAAGACTTACTAATTAAGAGGCCAAGATTTTGGCTTGAGATCATAATAACGACAATGATTATAGGTAGAAATTGTCATCCATTGAGCGGACTCACTTCTTCCACCATGAGTATGAATATTCTCTAATGAAAGATGCTGGGGGGGGGTACATCCAAATCTAAGGAAGCACTATCTTATTGAGGTGGAGATAGCTCTGGATGAGACAACAAAATCAGATTCCTTGAGGAAATTCAACCCTTGGTTTCAACTAGCATTCAAAATAGGTGAAATATAGGATCTCTAGGACAAGATTTTTAGAAGGTCGAAAAACAAGGAGGTTAAGGGCCAGAAACAGAGGAAAGCAAGGCCAGATCTTTTGGTGGATGTAAAGGGAAAATGAAAGAAGCTTGATCTTTGGACTAGAAAGGTTGATAAGGATATGAAGTTGACACCATGGAGAGCCCTCCAAGGGGTCAAGGATGATGCCTTGATAATATCAACTTTATCAAGAGTAATTTCTAAAGATTTAAGTCAAAGAGGTGGTCAATGAGCTCAACAAGTAAGTAGGAGTTTCTTAAAGCTTCTTTGATCTGTGTTTCTTGTTTCTGAACTCACTGGGCCACTTTTATCCATTCAATGCAATCATAAAGTCTATATGAAGATTTGGGAGGTAATGATGAAGAGGCTGGGATTCTTCTCCTAGAGTGATCTGTAGGCAGAGTATCCAATCACCTCATCATAGAAAGCATTGTTAGAATATTTTATATTGTTCGTTGATTGGGTAAGTGCTCAAACTCCACTCTGTGTTAAGATAGTCAGTGCTTGGCATCGAATTTAGCAAAGAAGTTGATGCCTGGCCTCGATTCTTTGCTGAATGTTGATGCCTGGCATCGACTTTTGGGGAGAGCTCAATGCCTGGGATCGACTTGCTGCTGAATGTTGATGCCTAGAATCGAGTTCTCAGCTGAATGTTGACTCTCTCTTCAAATGAGATGCATGGCATTGAAGTCGAGTAAGAATTCTACCAGGCATCGAATATGAGCGCAAATATAAACAGAGACTCGATGCTAGGCATCCAATTGCAGCAAAGAATCGATGCAAGGCATTGACTTCTTGCTAGAACTTGATGCCAAACATCAACTATTAGCTCGGAATTGATGCCAGACATCAATCTCTTGGCAAAGGTCGATCCCAGGCATCTAATTATGATACATGCCAATAATTATTCTTCTTCTCTTGTTTTTGTAGAAACCAAAAAAGTCAAAGTCTACAGAGGTGAATGACGATTGCCCACCTGAATTCTTGGCTCACATTCAAAAGGCAAGGCATGAGAAGTCTAGGCTGAAAGCTAAGGAAATCAATTGTGATGATTAGTTTGATTTGAAGTGTTTCTCCAACCCTCTATACCCCCTTAGACCTATATATTACAATGCATATTGCACTGATGTAAATAATATGTGTACCGTTGTACCTAGAAAACATTACTCCCTTGTAATAGCATATATACCCTATGAGTTTAGGATGATGGGCTCAGTTAATGATGATGAGCCATTCAAACACCCACATATTTGCAAGATGGTGATTGATTTTGCAGACTTGACTATGTCACCTTTATGGAGGATAGTTATTTTCCATAGCAAGGACCAATCATTTTCTGTATCAACTACTTTGAAGTCAAGATCTCATGTTGTGGAGTGTCTTACATGGTAATCTATCTTCATTTTGGTCTCTTATTTATGCAAAATGAACTCTATTTTACTTATAGCTTTCTTTGGCAGGGTCAAGACAAATGTGAACCATACTCCTTCACATAGGTTTGTGAGTTCAATAGAATGCATTACAGTCGGGTATTTTGAAGAAGTAAGCAAACGAAGGGCCAGGGAACATTGCAATAAGATTGGAATCTCCAATATACTCATGTTCCCTACAGTTACAAAGAAACTTCATCATGTGGTTGGGGACAAGACATTGGTAAATCCATATCAAAAGCCACAAAAACTGATTATGTGACTTCTTCAATTGTTTTCCAATGATCATGATTGGGTCCTAGACCTTTTCTCTAGCACAAGTAGTTGTAGTTCTAATGGATGCTTCATAAGAATCAGGATAACTGGGTTGAATGAATGCCAAGATGAGGACCAAGAGGTGGGAAGGAGGCACATAGCAGATACAAAAAGATTCTAGGCTTCATGCTGTTCCACCCCTTGCATATGAATGTGGAGACATGGCTGACCTTGAAGAGCCAAGCTTGGAGTAAGAAAAACAGGCTACGACTTCTAAAGCTCAAGAAGATGATATTATGCATGAAGCTGAGGACACATATGATTAGCTTCTATTGTAGAAGCTTTTTATTTTTGTGAACAATATCTGGACTGTAAAAAGCAAATTAATAGAAATACAATTCAAAGTGTTTGTTTCAAATTGTGCTTATCGTTATCTATACTGAGCTTTCTTGTCTGATCAATGTGTGGATACTGTTTAACATTTATGGTTGTCCAGGGTCTTCTTTGTGAAATGTTAGTTAGAAAATGCTTTGTGGAATTGAATATGGTATGCAAAAATCCTAGTCTCAATGTCTACTAGACAATTTCATGATTATTATCATAATTGCCCTATGGAAAACATTAACTATTTGTTCAATCTCATGTAATGCAAATTATGAATAGCATGTTGGATCTTTCTAGACTAGAAGGTTATGAGGTGGGGTACTTGATCATAAAGTTGAGCTCTTCTTGATCACAAGACAATTATTCTATCTAGTTAAGACTTCTAAGGTTATATAATCAAGCTTCTTTCTATTGTGTTTGAGCAAGAGACAAGTGTTTCTGACTAAAGGTTGTGAAATGCACCCTTTTTAAAATGATTTCAAGATTATTATGTCCAAATAAAAAGAGAACATGTCTTTGTTCTCCTTTATTATGACTCAGTTTTGATTGTGTCTTGTGGATGTATAGTGAGATTGTGGAAATCCCCTCTAGAGTATAAATCTTAGACGGTGTTTATCCTCATAGAGATTTGCTAGACTATCCTAAGCTTCTTTTGAACTCTTGCATGTAGTGATGTGCCCTTTGGTCAATTCATCATATGCAAGGAGAAGTTGACCTAATGCTTGCTTGTCCTTTACACTCCAAATATTCCAAGCTCCTAGATCGCTATTCTTATCGGGCTTTCGTTTTGTACCTTCAAGGAACTCATACAACATGTTTGTGAAGAGGTAGGCACTAATTGTATCCTTCCATAGGTTGTAATTTGGACCATTTAACCTTTCATCTTTTGGCATGAATATTGGCATAAAAGAGGGTAAGTACAATTGAGTTAACGACGTGGCATTTGAAATCATTGACATGATTGCTATTGAACTGACATTACCACACTTGCAAAATATTCACATGGGATAGGGGTCGGGGGCTTAGATTAGCCCTACACGTGCACAAAAGTTGAAGTAGAAACCTTGAAGAGAGAAGGAGGGGGGCTTAGAATATCCCGAAACAAGTGGATGTGACACAGAGAGGGGCTTAGAGTAGCCTATTGCACATTGTACTAGCCTTAGAGTAAGCTTATGAACTTCAGAGAATTTTTGGGTCTGCTTAGACTAGCCTCCAACCCATAGATGCACACATAGAGTGATCTCCTTATATTGCTTGATGGTACAGTAGTGGGCACTTAGTGCCAAAGAGCTTTGACCTTTGACAGAGAGTAAACATTTTGGTGATTATAATGACAAATGCTAACTTGGATGCAAAAATAATTGCTAAGTATCTAGGGAAATATGATTGATGGCCTATCACTATACCAAAGATGGGGCTAATGTATTCTTTCAAAAAGAATGGCATGGATAATGGTCACTTTAGATTTCATAAAGCCCTTATATGTTAACATGAAACCCTGTAGAGAATACTTAATTGATTTGTTGATGGATATTTGGGAAACAAATGTCATAAAAATGTTAGAATGATGATCTTTTCATGAAAAATTAGTGTGATATTTCAGCCACCAACTATCGAGTTAAGTTACTGGAAGAAGTATGTGTGTGTGTGAAGCCCACATAGACATGATAGGAAAATACAATGTACCCTGATAAATTACATCATGAGTGATGTGAAATTGGAGGGAGGCATATAATTTGAGGATGCATAGGCTATAGGATCAGAAAGAATGACGTATGACTATCTAGGCAACCTAGCATTATATAGATTGGTGGTCTATTCATCAACATTAGAGTAGCTAGAGCTAGTTTAACATGTGACATCTCCACGGCTACATTTCCACCTTTAACTGGAGTTCAGTAGTGGTAATTCTACACCCAAATTGAGTTAAAGCTCATAGAACTCAAGTTAACGGAGGTTAAAGTTGATTGTATGCTTGTAAAAGGATAAAGAGATTCTATGAGAAAAATCCTCTCCCCCAACTCCCCAAGGGGTTTGAATCCATGACCTCCTCTATGGGAATTGAACTCAATATTTATTGGCGTGGAGTTTGATGCACTAACCACTTGCCCCAAAATCCATGGTTGAAGATTAGTTCATAATTCTCCATCTTTGGGTGTGGTTCAACCATCTCCTGCCTATCATTTCTTGAGTCCAACACTTTCTTCCCTTCTAGACATCATTGTCCACAATGATGAAGCATTGATCTTCCCTTGAATTGATGTACGCACCCTAGCATATTACATATACTCAATACTCCATCTAAATGTGATCGCAAATGATCCATGGTACTCTAAGTTGTACGGCCCCCATTATGAGGAGAAGCCATTATGAGTGTCCAAACATTTGTGATGAGGTCTACATGAAATCACAAAACATTTTAGATGATCTATGTGATTCTAGGCAGAAGGACACTCAGGGTGTATACTTTGGTCACACCAAAATTCTATAAGTATGATAGTTTGGTAGTCAACCAATCTTGAATTATGGTGATGTCTCTAGAATCACAGAATCCAAAGGTATGGCAATTCAATATTGAACCTATCTTGAATTACAGCGACTAGTTCGCTAATGGATCTATTGAGCATTACGATGACCAATTTGGTAGTCAGCCTATCTCGAAGTTCAGTGACTAGTTTCCTAGTGTGAATTTGTTCGGTGTTCTAAAGTTCCATCTAGAGATTTACTCAGTCTGGTAATTATGGATATTTTGAAATATAGATGACGTATACAGTTATGCCTAAAACATAGCATCAAGTAGTCCTAGAGATCATGCCTAAATCAATGGATTAGGCGAGATTGGATAAAGAACTTCATCTAGAATCTACGTACATCACCATTAAATCTCCACGGTAGGAGTGTACGGGTGGATTGTATCATCCTTACATTGCTATTGACAATTATAGAATTTAAGTTCTCTATTTCTCTATCTATGTACAATTATTTTAGAGCGTCTTGCCTCTCTTTACTCTACCTCATGATATAATTTTGCTACGCTAATACTCTTGATCATTATTTTCTAACATGGTACCAGAGGGTACGAGGTTTTGAGTATCAAAGAAGCAAAAGTATAGTAGTCACAAAAGTCTTTGGATGACTTAAAGAGAGAAGATGTCCAGTGGTGTGTCTTCATCTACTATTGGAAATCAAGGTGGTTCATTAGCAGGAGCATGCAAAACACAAACTAGAGTAGTAATGATGCAGGTCATGCAAACATTGCCTAGTTGACCACTAGCCTTCATAGAAGGTAAACGCGATGGTACTATTTACACCTTGTGGAAGTTTAAGATAACTTCTATCCTTGACTCTTATGATTTGCTCAAGACTCTACTTAGGAATGATTGTGAGCCCCAAGAAAGACCTCACTCAAATAATCTTAGTCGAATGATTCCTCTCGATGTGATCTTTTATGTGCTTGGAAGCATAAGAATGCAGTTGTGTTCTGTACTCTAGTTACAAGTAGTTCTGATAGTGTTCTGACTCTTATTCAGCACACCACAAAGGCGTGTGAGGCTTGGAACATATCTAGAAATCAATATGAAACTCGAAATCAAAGACACATTCAGAACTTCAAAAATTAGCTAGTAGTAGAGAGGTTTGCTGATGAGGATACTACTAATGTGTTTATCACTTGCATAAGTCATCTATGGGATCAAATGGTAGGAGCAGATGTACCAAAGTCAAGTGGGGAGATAGCCTGGCATTTTCTCTAAATTCGTCCACCAAAGTTTGACGGTTTGGGAACTACCGTTAACACTGCGATCAAACCATAACCAAAAACCTTTGACGAATTGAGTGCCTTACTCATGGAGCCATAGTTGTGGCTCACGGAAAGGAACGACAACGATAAAGGAGAAGCTACATTCATGGTGAATTCCAAAGGTACTAGAATGGATTCTTCAAAAGATGGGGACGAAAATAAGAGGGAAAAGAAGAAGTTCAATCGAAAGTGTGAAGGGCGAGGAGGTTCCTAACATTCATGAAATTAAGCTTGAGTTGATTGTTACTGTAGAGGAAATGTGTTCCTAAGCTGAAGATTTAGCTACATATGACTCATGGGTATTGGACAGTGGTGCCTCTCATCACAAGACAAGCATAAAAGACCTTTACAGTTACACATACAAGATTTATCTATACATGACTCATGGGTGTTGGACAGTGGTGCCTCTCATCACAAGTCAAGCATAAAAGACCTTTACAGTTCTATACATCCTCTAGAGGAACCCATCATGGTAAAGGTAGGTAAGATGCTAGATGTCCTGCTAATGGCAAAGGTACAATCTCCTTCATTAATCATAACGGGAACATAAGAAAGCTTTTAGAAATGTTGTATGTTTCTCAAATCAAACAAAATATCCTTTTCGTAGCTTCTATAACTGATCAAGTTCATCAGGTGCCTTTCAACAAGATAGGAGCTAAGATTCTAGACACAAACAACAATGTTGTTGGGACCCGAATAAGGAGGAACAACTTGTACAAGTGGTCACCTCCTACAAGCATGATAAACGTGGGCACAAGTAAGCTTTGGCATGAAAGATTTATCCACATATGGTACCTATTACTAAAAGAGATGCACAAGAAAGTATGGTTACTTACCTTCCTCTAGCTACGGAGACAAAATAACCGTGTGAAGCTTGCATGATGGGCAAGCAATAGAGGAAGAAATTTTCACAAGTAAGAAAGAATAGCACAAACACTCTTAATGAGTTGATGCATGCAAACTTTTAGAGAAAAATGCCAATAAGAGCCGTGGGAGGATCTTCCTACTTCATGGTACACATCAATGATTACAATAGAAAGATGTGGGTGTACTTTGTTTATGATAAGGCTCACACTTTTGATAAGTTTAAAGAATGGCTTCAGGTTGTTGAAACTAAAATAGGGAAAAAGATGAAGAAGTTTAGGATGGATGGTGGTGATGAGTTCACATGAATAGACTTTGATGATTTCGTAAGGGCAAAGCAATCAAGCATGAACTCACAATGGCACATAGCCCTCAATGGAACAATGTTTTTAAATACCGAAATCAAACCATCATGGAAATGGCAAGGTGCATGATGAAGGGAAAATGACCACCTAATCATTTTGGGGAAAAGGACCTAAATAGGGCTTTTGACATCTTGAATCGTAGCTACACTAAGGCACTTGATGGAAAGACTCCACAAGAGGCCTACATTGGTAGAAAGCCTTTAGTTTCCCATTTCAAGGTGTTTGGAGGTGACTGTTATGTACACATTCTGGAGAAAGAAAGAAACAAGCTTCTACCAAAAAGCACCAAATACATCTTCTTAGGGTACAATGAAGAAAATAAAGCTTACAAGGTTTATGACCTAGAGAGAAAGAAGATCATAGCGAGTCACGTTGTGGTGTTTAAGCAGGAGCAACCATGTGCGGTGGAAGAAGAAAAGAAAGCTTGCAGTTTATCAACAAATGAAGAAGTAATCCACTATAAACGTGACCCAAGAGCTAGCCCTTTTGTGGAAGAGAAGGAAGCATCCTCCTCAGATCATGAGACTAAAAACTGCCAACCTACTGTCACTCAAGTGCAAAATCCATTGCCACAATGGGTGAGGCAGCTTTATGATTTTACAAATCCCATCCCACAGTCAATTGAGAATAGAGACAGGTAGAGGAAAATATTGTAAACTCAGCATTGATGGCTGAGATTATCAGCAAACAAGCAAAGTAGCACACAACTATTCCCAAGTGGAGGGCATTGACTTCCATGAATCGTTTGCCCCTATAGCAAGGATGACTACTATTTGGCTAGTACTAGCTATGGCTGCACATAAACAATGGGCAGTATACCACATGGATGTCAATTTAGCATTCATGAATCAAGACCTCAAGGAGGGAATTTATGTTTCTCAACCATGAGGGTTTGAGGCCTCGCATTTAGAGAACAAAGTATGTAAGCTGAAAAAGACATTGTATGGGTTGAAACAAGCCTAGAGAGGACACATAGACAGGTATCTTTTGGATTTAGTATTCAAAAGATGTGATTCTCAAGCTAATTTGTATGTTCTAAAGACACGAGGGAAGAAAAATCATGCTTGTACTTTATGTAGATGATCTTGCGATTCCCGAAAATGATGATGCACTTCTCAAACAAAAGAAAGATGCCTTGAGTTAAGACTTTGAAATCATAGATTTGGGATTAATGCATTATTGCTTGGGTCTTGAATTCTGATGAGAACTAGGGAAGATCTTTATCTCGCAACAACAATATGCAAGGTAGGTGTTGATAGTATTTGACATGGAAGGTTGCAGAGAAATCTTCAAAGTCTTATCAGAACCAGAGAAGATCTTTATTGTGCAACAAACTTGCCTAATACTCTAGAAGAACCTAATGTTATTTGAATTAGGACTCTTACTCAACATACTTTATAGGATCCCCATCCCTCCCCCCTTTACGAAAATTTTTATCCTCAAAAAAAGAATCCATGGTATTATGTTATAATAGTTTTTTAGTGAAACCATAGTCCAAATCAAGAGCATTTCATCTCTTTAACTAGATGGGATCCTATCCTGAATCATGTCTCAAAAAGGAGGAATTGTTGTTAGATTCCATCTTATTCCAGATCTATCTCAAAAGCATGTGCATTTGCACTTGATAGATTCAATCTAGTGAAAAGTATCAAGATAATGATAAGGTTGAGTTACACATTCCTCTCTAGTTCATTGCTTTTCTATGTGAAAAATAGAATTCATAGCAAAAACATGTGACATAGGTGGACTTTAGGTATCTTTAGTGAAATTTCTAGCTTGTTCTATTTGTATGCACCACTTTTGAATGACACTCGAAGAAATTGAATGGATAGTCCCAAAGTTTGTGAAATTGAGTAAAATTCACTTGAAATGTTTAGGAAACCAATCTACTTGTTGTAAGCTTTCCATTAGACTTTGAGTTTCCATATGGCCCTCATGTATTTGTGTGTCTAGGAGCTATAAAACTTAGTGTTGAGAACAGCTTCCTTATTATTTTGTATCAGTTTCTTGTAATATTTGGTTTGCTCAAAAGATAATACTTTAATTCTAGAGTTTCCTTTAAGTCTATTTCTAGACTTTGCATATCTTGACAAAACTTAATCGAGAAGTGAACATTGGTCTCCCTATGCATACATACTGAATGCAACCAATAGTCTATCTGAGAGGCATAGGTTCTAAGATTAGGAGTAAGCATTTTGTGTTACGAAACTTGAATTATAAGGTCATAATAGTCTAGCTTGTGTGTGCAAAAGCTCTTAATTTGCGTCCTAAAGAGTTTAGAGAATCATCAATTTTAATGAAGAAAAGTTTCTATGTGAGGTCATTCAAGCTTCAAGGCCAAAAAGAGAGGGTGTGCATTCTCCCATTACTGGATTCTAAGACTTTCAAGATACAAAATGCACTCAAAGAGAACTAGGAAAGTCCATTGAAAATCATGTAGCTAGGAGAGCTCGTGATTTGAGTTCAAGGGCACACAAACAAGTCAAGGGAAGTCTTGTAGTGAAAAAGGAGAGCATCTACCTCATCTCTTTGGTACTTGTAAAGTATGGAGGTATAGATATTATAATTTTTCACTATTATGGCATCAAAGGGACCTAGGAGAGTACATTAGAATACATCATGTTAGAATATAGAACTGAAATTGAGAAATTAGACAAAAAAATGTGTGGCTTCCTCATGGAAAAAGGTTGATCAGGTAAAAAGGTAGTTTAAGTAAATATACATGATAAAAACTCTATATGAAATAATTAATTAAGGATAATATTTTAGAATTAAAAACAAAATTCAAAGACCTTGGTGAAAAGTTAAAAAATTCAAATGAAGACGAATTTCAGGAAGTGTTTTTATTAATAGACGAACTTAGTGATTTCTTGAATACAAATAATGTGATGAATGGTATATTAAAAGAATTTATTATGAATGAAGTTACAAATTTAAAGAGCAAAATTGATGAATTGACTAAGCACGTAAATGAACTAGCTAGATGCAAATGCAAGCATGAACATGAAATTCAAGGACCATCTACAAAAGTGCATGAAAAAAACCATATGGTTGACCAAAGGCAATCCACCCATAGGGCTATGCATACAAGAGTGAAACATCCAATGAAATGTTTTTAGTGTTAGGTAGAGGAGGGATGAGAGAATACTTTTATCAAACTAAATTTAGACCTAATACATGCAAAAGAATTTAAAAACAATGGAGACTTAACAGCTATGATAAGAACATTTTTTTTTGAAATTTAGGAGATATGATTAGAAGAGTTTTTGGGAATCTATGACAAAATTTGAAATTCAAAGTAAATTCTTTGACAAAAAGAGCAATGATGAGCAAAATCTTTCTAAACCTAAATTTATGAGTAAAAGAGACAATCAAACTAAATCTATTGATATACAAAGACATGATTAAATTACATTGGACAAGCAAAAGATTGATAAAGTAGTATATGAAAGGATAAAGGATGATGAAAATAAAATTCAAAAAACAATAACTCTACAATGTATGAGGGGCATACCGACGTCCATACTGACGATCAACCCCCAGCATCTATATGATCATTGGAATTGCCTATAAAGATCTTGTTAGGCATATCGATGGTCAGTTGACCCTCAATATGACCATTTAAAACGTATCATGAGTATCCATTGCCATTGCTCGTATAGGGGCCGATATAGGCATCCATATAAGCATTAGTCAATTACTCGAGTTTATGGACGATCATAGCGATGATCATACCGATGCCTATACTGACGCCTATGCCGGTGCCATGTTTTAAACATACAGGGACCTGAGAGATAAAAATTGACATGATGTGCATCTTTTGAATTAGGTATTGCTTCTCTCAAACTTGCATGTGCGATCTGAAATGTGACGTGCATTGTCTTGTGCACACACACACACAGATCTCTATCTCCACACACACACTCTCTCTCTCTCTAGATCTCGCATCTTGGGAACTCATTCACATACTCTTAACCTTTCTCTTTCTCTATGCTTTTTGTTTTATAATTTCCCTTCTTTTTGGTTTCCCATGAGTTTTTTGGCATCGATTCTTTGGAAGTTGATGAGAGATGATGTTCCTTAGGATTTGAAAACAACGATCCAAAAGAGAAACATACTTATAAGTGATTATTTTACTCTCTATTGATAGAGAGTCAGAAAGAGAGAGAGAGAGAGAGAGAGAGAGAGAGAGAGAGAGAGAGAGAGAGAGAGAGAGAGAGAGAGAGAGAGAGAGAGAGAGAGAGAGAGATAGAGAGAGAGAGAGATAGATGAAAGAGAGATAAAAAGAGAAAGATAGAGAGATCTAGAGAGAAATAAAGAGAGAGAGAGAGAGCGATGAAAGAGAGAGAGAAAGAGAGACAAAGAGAGAGAGAGATATGAAAGAGAGAGTGAG
>CM035408.1:170040315-170142815 GCA_020310875.1 Ceratopteris richardii | reverse complement strand
ACTATTTTTAGGTTTTTTAATATATATAATCAAATATATATAAAATAGGATTTTTGGTTTTCTAATTGAATTAAATATATAGAAATAAGATTTTAGGGCTTTCTTATTAATATATATATATATATATATATATATATGCATAGATACATATATATGTTTTAGGTCTAGGTCTTCCGGATTTGGGTTTTTAGGTTTACTAAGAAAAAATATGTTATTAGAATAAAATGTTCTAAAATGTCCACATGGTATCAAATGGCTTCTTTGGATTCAGAAGAGATATGGGCATGTCCTTGCACTCAATGCAAGTATCAAAGTTATCGGAAACAAAAGATTTGTATTGCACATGTTAAACTATATGGATCCTTTGATAAAATTCGACTACAAAACCTACACTATCATTCACATGGTCCCCTTTGTGACTAGGTGGACCCAAATGACATTGCACTAGTAACCTCTTATGGGAAGAAGAGAACAAAGAGGGAGGTAGAAGTACAAGGTACTGATAGCATTACATAGAATGAACACATGGAAGAAATGCTCAAAGCATTTTATGAGATGGAAAAAGATCACAATGGTGGAAAAGATGGTGTGGGTTCCATGGACACAACTGAGCTCCAATGATCAAAATTCGACGAAGAATACAAGGACATGGAAAGAGTATTCTGTTTACCATTGTACACTGGGGAAAATACTATGTGTACTACGTGTATACAAATTAAGAAAGAAATTACAAAATATAATCAAATATATATAAAAATAGGCTAAGTGTTTTTAGGATTTTTACACATGCATACATAGATTTAGACATATACACACCTAATACATATACACATACACTCACTCACACACACACACACACACACACATATATATATATATATATATATATATATATATACATATACATGCATACACACATATACATGTTTTAGGTCTAGGTTGTTACAATTAGGGTTTTAGGGGTTTTACACATGCATAACATATATACACATATACACACATAATACATATACACATACACATATATATACACATGGATATACACATATGCATGTTTTAGGTCTAGGTCATTATGATTAGGGTTTTAGGGTTTTTACACATGTATAGCATATAAACACATATACACAAATACTATATATACACATGCATACACACATATACATGTTTTAGGTCCACGCCTTTAGGATTAGACTTTTATGTTTTTGACATACATAGAAGAAGTCAATATATATAATCAACTAGATAAAATATAGGTCTTTAGGATTTTTGGATTTTTTACATGTATATAATCAAATATATAAAAATAGGGTTTTAGGGTTTTCGAATTCAATTAAATTTATATATGAAAATAATTAAGAAGAGAAATTAGAATATATGAATAAGTATATAAATTAATAGGATCATTGTATATATAAATAAAAATGAAAAGAGCGAGTGTTTTGACTATGTAGATCAAATATATAAAAATAGGATTTAAGGGTTTTTTATAAAATTAAATATATATAATTAAATATATAAAAAATAGATTTTTTGGTTTAATATTAACATATATAGTCATATATTTATAAAATATAGGGAAAAAACACATAATACATATACACATACATATGTATAAACATGCATACATAATTAAATATATGAAAAATAGGTCTTTACGATTTTTAGGTTTTTTAATATATATAATCAAATATATATAAAATAGGATTTTTGGTTTTCTAATTGAACAAAATAAATAGAAATAATATTTTAGGGCTTTCTTATTAATACACACACACGCACACACACACACACACATACATATATATATATATATATATATATATATATATATATATATATATATATATATATATATATATATATATATATATATATATATATATATATATATATATATATATATATATATATATATATATATATATATATATGCATAGACACACACACACACACACATATATATATATATATATATATATATATATATATATATATATATATATATATATATATATATATATATATATATATATATATATATATATGTGTGTGTGTGTGTGTGTGTCTATGCATATATATATATATATATATATATATATATATATATATATATATATATATATATATATATATATATATATATATATATATATATATATATATATATATGCATAGACACACACACACACACACACACACACATATATATATATATATATATATATATATATATATATATATATATATATATATATATATATATATATATATATATATGTATATATATATATGCATAGACACACACACATATATATATATATATATATATATATATATATATATATATATATATATATATATATATATATATATATATATATATATATATATATATATATGCATAGACACATATATATGTTTTAGGTCTAGGTCTTTCGGATTTGGGTTTTTGGGTTTACTAAGAAAAATTATGTTTTTAGAATTAAATGTTCTAAAATGTCCACATGGTATCAGATGGCTTCTTTGGATTCAGAAGAGAGAATGGCATGTCCTTGCACTCAATGCAAGTATCAAAGTTATCGGAAACAACAGATTTGTATTGCACATGTTAAACTATATGGATCCTTTGATAAAATTCGACTACCAAACCTACACTATCATTCACATGATCCCCTTGGTGAGTAGGTGGACCCAAATGACATTGCACTAGTAACCCCTCATGGGAAGAAGAGAACAAAGAGGGAGGTAGAAGTACAAGGTACTGATAGCATTACATAGAATGAACACATGGAAGAAATGCTCAAAGCATTATATGAGATGGAAAAAGATCACAATGGTGGTAAAGATGGTTTGGGTTCCATGGACACAACTGAGCTCCAATGATCAAAAGCCGACGAAGAATACGAGGACATGGAAAGAGTATTCTGATTACGATTGTCGAGTGGGCAAAGACATGTGTAATACATGTGTAACTCATGATTCTCAATCTCCATTTATGGATGGTCAGATAGTAGTGTCTCTTAATTGTTCACGTAGGTGGAGTTGAAATAAACTTTTATTGTTGTATCAAAATAACTTTATTTACTAATATTGTTTTAACTGCTTATTGTAGACTTCTTAAAGATGAGTTTATGCTAGATGGAAATGACATGCCTCCAACATGTGGAGATGCAAAAAAAGTTTTATAATCCATTGAAATGGACTACACCAAGATTCATGCTTGCTCGAATGATCGCATTCTCTTTCGGAATGAGTATGAGCATATCCACATATGTCCAAAGTGTGGAGCGAATAGGTTTAGAGAAGACCTTATGGGCAAACTAGTCCCCACAAAGGTTCTTCGCCACTTCCTTGACATTCCAAGAATTTAGAGCATGTTTAGATGTAAATCCATAGCTACGTTATGGTCATGGCATGTAAAGAGCAGGTCTATAGATGGTGTAATGTGAGTGCTTGTTGACTCTGATGCTTGGAAACCCATAAATAATAAGTGGCCAGAGTTTGCTAGTGAGCCTCAGAACTATTGTCTAGGCCTAACTATGGATGGAGTAAATCCATTTGGTTTACGTAGCTCTTCATGGAGCATATGGCTTGTATGTTTGGTCAATTATGGCATCCCACCATGGATAGCCGCAAAAAAGGGCCATTTATTATTAGCTGTTATTGTGCCAAGTAAGTATAAGGTAAAAAAAATGGATGTATACCTTGCACCACTTGTGGAAGAGCTGCACAATTTATGGGATGGGATTACTCTGTACGACATGTCTCAAACTATAAGAAGGGAAGACGTGAAAGTGCAAGGCATACTTATGCGGACAATGTGTGATTGGCCCTATTATGGTGAATGTTCAGGTTTATCGATTTTGGGTTACCATGCTTATCCGCTATGCGGACCACGACTCAAAGCATCGGATTCCAAAGCACTTCAAAAAACTATCTATGAAGGACATCATAGATATTTTCTTAACGGACATGTTTTATGTGAAGGAAAAATTGGCTGACAAGCACAATTCCAAATGAAAGCTAGCTAATGGAAGTAGTTGTGGGATTCAAAAATATCAGTCCCTCGCATGAAACAGCTATCAATCTTTCACAAAATCCCTTATTTGAGTGAGTTATTGATCAACCATTCCGTAGACCTGATGCATATTTTCATGAATGTGAGAGAGATTCTCTAGAAAAATTTGATCGAAAAGAAAGAAAGCGAAGCACAAAGGAAGGACTAGGAAGAGAATGGTCATATGCAAGAATTGTGGGCAATTACTAACTTCAATGGAATAGTGTTGCTACCAAGAGCTCCTTGGGCGCTTCACAGGATGGAAGAGCAACAAGTGAAGATGATGATTTCAGAGTTTCGTACACCTACTCGTCTCGTGGAAAACACTCTTGGATCACATGAATCAACAAAAATAGGTCTACTTTTGATAGTGTGGTGATGATGAACTTTTTTCCAATAAAGTAGAGCTAGTGCAAGGGACGACAATGCTCAATAAGGTGAGCTAGATTATTGTGGAGTGAATCAAGATATCTTGAAGCTATCCTTCAGGAAGTTTTATTACTTTCTTTTTGATGTGAAATGGTTCAAAGTAGTCACCTTTGGAAGAAATGCAACAGTCATATGAGATAAGAGTGGTTTGCTTCAAGTATACTCCACAAACATATGGAAAGATGAAAGATATACATTTTTACTTCTTGAACAATATGAGAAAGTTGTTTTTATGCCAAGTTTGAAAGAACTAGAGTGGCTATTTATTTTACAAGTCTCCCCACGTAGTAGAAAAATATGTGAGAACATAGATGTAGAAGAAATTCCATCTATAGTGGAATCTGAGACTCATTTTGTAGTCTTGTCCAAGATGAAGAGGTCTTTGAAAAAGACAAGATACATGATAAAGCAACAGATGATGATCAAGAAGAAGCTTGCATACCAAGAGATCTAGAAGTTGCCAATGTAGAGATAGATATCCTCTATGCATCAGATCTCCAAAAGGATGCTAGAATAGAGGATTTTTGAAGCAAAAACTTGTATGTACTAATTTGTGTTTTTTTTTGCTATGTTCTTTTGTACATTAATATTTCTCTAGATTACCATTATTATTGTATGCTAATTATTTCAGTTTTTCTATTACAAAGCAGGATGGGAGACAGTCCTCTAGCACCTCTACATTCCATGAGTTCTTGGAGTTTATATCTCAGGTGCCTTTTGCGTATATGGTTGTCATGTTATAGTATCGCTCGTGATAGCATGCCCCCCAGAATCACTCCTGCCAACCTCACTCTCGCCGGTGTCACTCCCATCGACATCACTCCTGTGGGCTGGGCTACTCCCATCAAAGTTATATCTCATGGCTTTATGACTCCAACACGATCCCCTTTCTCAACCGTCCCGCAGTGGCTCTAGTAGTTGATTTGTGCCTTCAACACCTCAACATGATATAGATGTTGGCCCATCTCTTCATTCAAGGTCACACTCTAGAGAAGGAGGTTCTAGGAGTGGATCTACAAGTGGCTCTAGAGGAGGCAGATGTTGAGGAGGTAAATGTTGGCTCTCCCACTTCTACTCCTAAAGTGAGTACCTCAGATGTAGGTATGCCACATGGTACACCACATGGTACACCATGTAGAGCTTGGGGTGCTCATGAACATGATGACTCAGAGTTGTATGGTATACGTGATGGAGCTCCAATGATGGATACGGTCAAAAACGCCATGCATCAGCACATATGACAACTTTGCTCCATACTATTTGGACACTCTATCATGCTTAAATGGAGTGAACAAGATAAACATCGTTAAAATTGTACCACAAAGAGGATCTATCAGGAGTTTCAACCAACACATGGGCATCCTATTGTCAGCTCTAAGTGGAATCAGCACATGAAAAGTGAGGTTATGTCCCATGAATGATCCAAGGCTCGTGATGCTTTCAGAGTACGCTTACCGAAGCCTCTATGGTTAAATGGTGAGGAGTGGGATATGATCTACAATGAGCAATGGAAAATTCCTGAACAATATCTCCAACCACGAGATGTAGCACCCACACGTCTAGATACGATTGGACCATCATTTATGTCTGACAGTGTTCTGCCTTATGAAATCATGTTTTTGTCATCATTAGAGTACACGTCTCATGTACTCAGTATTTTTGGAGGCATTGTATTTTCTTTTGCTACATAACATCATGGTAATGTTGTTGTAGTAAGAGACACCACATTCTGCATAAAATAAAATTTGTAGATATGGTCATCGGTATAAGCGCCTATATAAGCGTCAGTATGCCAATGTGTATGTTGAAGCTTACACCGAAGTTGGGGCAAAATTGCACGCGTTTGTTTACCCCAGTAGAAGCCTCGGTATACCCTTGATATGTTGTAGTGTAAACTTTGAGAAAAAGCAATATAAATATTATGTGAATTCTGAGCCTAAATTCTTAGAGAATGAAAAAGTGTTTGATCAAGGTAAATTTGATAAATTAATTTAAACGATATGATAACAAAAATATTCACAGTAAATTTGATGATGCCAAAGAAATTATGGAAAATATGAATTTATCTTGATCAGGATTTGATGAATAAAGAAATGAAATGGGTAAAAGAAGCTATACAAAAAATTGAGCAACATATTAAAAACCTTTCGAAACCTACAAAAAAAGAGGGAAAAGAAATTAAAAGGATAATTTTCTTATAATTTCTTATTCATGTCTATATTCAAATTTGATGACTTTATACATATTTTGTATTTGATACTTGATGATTTCTTTCAAAAAACGCTTGTAGTTATTTTCCATGCTTGATAAAGATTATGAAAAAGTTTTCTTTAGAAGATTTATGTGCTAATTAATTAAGAAATAACTTGTGGATTTTATTGTGATTTACCAATAAGAAAATATTTTGGTAAACTTTTATGTTTCAAAAATAAACTTGTTTTAGGAGAAAAGATGGAATAAGACATATGTGGAGACTTTCTTTACGGGGACTTGAATTTCTTATGACAATTTTCAATGAAACTATTTGAAGAAGTTTTTAGGATTTTCCTTTGCTAGAAAAAAACTGATCTTCTCATGATAAAATGTTTTTCTTTTTTCAAAAAAACAAATAATAATTAATATGCTTACAATTATGATGCATTATGATTTTCTTCAAACAAAAATATGTTGGAAAATATATGAAAATCATGTTTTGATTGCATTATGATTTTCTATGAATAAAACTAAGTTTGAAAAATATGAAATCTATGTTTGCAAAATTATTATGATTAATATGATGAACGATATTATGATGAAAAATTATGATTTTAATGTGACAAAAATATGAGAAAATATGAAGAAAATGGGATTTTATTTTGGTCAAGACTATGACAAAAATGTATGAAAATATGATAAAAAACATGGGGTGAAGCTAAGCGCAGACCTATCAAGCAAAAACCTAACAATTTTCGTTAGCCCGCCTAAACGGGCACCGTAAAGGTTGTATCAAAATATGTTTGAAAAATATGACGAAAAAAATATGACTATGATATGGTGAAACTTATGATGAAATATGATTGATGAAAATTATTTATCTTGTAGTCTCTAGTTTCATGATTACTAATAGGATTGGAAGATGATTTTAACACTCAAATTAAAAATGTTTTGATGACAGTTTTATGAAGAATATTTTATGATGAATTTGAAGATGATCAAGCTAATTACAAGTGATATTTATCTATGGTCTAAATTTTCTATGTGTTTGATCTAAGCATATCATATGCATTTCATGAGGCCAAATGTGATTAAATCATTTGGAATTTGGTGTGCAAAATTATAAAGTGATTCTATTTGATTTATGTTTCTATTTTATGAATTGAGGATGGATTTGATGTGAACAAAAGGTATTGGAATTTTATTTGAAATGATGAAAGTAATTTTTATATATGTATGAGCATATAGATGCATGACTCTTGTTTGTGAGATCCTATGTCTTTCTCCTACATGCATCTAGAACCTTAGCTCAGATTAAGGGGTTAAGCCTTTCCCCTTCAAAACAAAAAAGTTACAAATGTAAAAGAAAAAATTAAAATAAAATATGATGAACGGAAGTTTATACCTTCTTTCACGCAAAAACGGTATTTATGAATTTGACCTATATGAAGATGGATGTTTATACCTTCTTTCACACCAAAAGGTATTTATGAATTTCATGTATATGAAGATGGAAGTTTATACCTTTTTTCACCCCAAAAAGGTATTTATGAATATCATCTACATGATGATTAGGAACACACTTGTATAAAGTTGAAGATGAAGAAAAGCTAGTTGTGGCAAACACATCTAGTTATTAAAAATTGTGCAAGAATGTTTGTATGAGTAGATCTAGTTGATTTCTTTGACATGTTTGATTGCTTATATGTGAATACGTATATAAAAGGAAACTTGTTTTCGAATGAATAAAGAAGAATTTTTCTTCATGAAGATCTTTGCAAAATTTATAAATAGAACTTAAATTAATGCTCTGTTGACCAAAATGGTTAATAGCTTAACTTTGTGATTTGATAGTACCTGAATACTAGATTGAAACATAAAGAAATTCATTTAGATCTTGCATGCAAATGGATAGATTTAGTTTACTAATCTTGAAATTAATTATAAAAGAATTTGATATTGCGTAAGTTTGGTGGGGGTGGATGTCTGAGGGATTCTCTCCATATCATTGTCCATTAATATAGTGAAGGACATAAGACCCATGAACTAGGTGATAACAACACAAATAAAATTTTCTCCAATAAAAGGCTTTTACAATAGGACTAGAATACATATGATGAATTCAATATGCAAGATGAAAGATTTGATGATCAAGATGATTGTTTTGCAGAGCATCTACTATATACAGGCCCAACCCTTGTAAGCACATATCTTATCTTATGCTCATACACATGGCACACTGACTAGGACCTAACTATCTTATGCTCCCTATCAATGCACCTAAATGTGCATAGCACAAGAATCACCACGATGAAATTCTACAGACAATTTAGTTACGAGAATCTACCACTAGTTACAAATAAAGGCTTAGGCACTAAAAATCACATAAAAGATGGGACTTTGAATCAAATCCGAGTGGGTTGAATATAGAGGTATTGTTATTGTATCTGGTTATTGACTTTACGAGAAGAATGGACACAGGTAGAAGCATTTACACTAATGAAAGAAAATGAATACGACATGTTTTTTTTAGGTATAAAAATAGCAAAGTAACACATGATGATTTGTTTTTTTTTGTTGCTAAAATATAGTGAACTGGCTCTGAGCATGGAATGCTAATATTAGAGTTTAGTGCTTATAAACACAAAATCATATGATCTACTATGGAGGGGGTCAAACATATGGATCACGATCTGACACATGAAGGGAAACTTTGATGTATCTAATGAGGAAGGATGCCAATAGACATGCTTTAACTACTACTTAGATCGAAACACAAACACGAATTACAATGTCATACTAGTAGTGTAGAGAGCTACACAATTGATGTTGTATTGATAAGCCATTGTGCAAATACTCTGAACTTCTAAGAACTTGATGTCTCTATCATTCGATAGTTGTGCACGACATTGGAGACCTCATCTCTGAGAAATTTTGAAGCACTCGTCCAATATACTTAGATGTTGAAGGAAAAGAATTCATAATCATCTAGTGTGTAGAAGTTTTAAGGAATTAGGACAACATGCTCTTGACTTCTTATCCTTTTAGAGACCGACATTGTTATGAGGATCTTGCTCACATGCACATAGAGGTTACGAACACAAAAAATACACAAAAAATAGACATAGCAAGAGACGAGACTGAACGCAGTATTGGGTGCAATCTCCCCCCATGCACTCTGTTTCGACAATCCACAGAGTGCATGTATTTATAGGAATTTTTTATTACATCAAAAAGAGTGGTTACATGAGAGCAACTTCGAAAAGCATTTGTGAAACTAAACGTTGTTGACTTTCATAGAAAACCTTTCTTTTAATATCAAAAACTGTGGACTACAATGACCCTTATTCTAGCCACTATTTTTCTAACTATTTCTAACAATAAAATCTCCTATGCAGATTTATTTACAAACGAACTTATAAATCGGATTTATTTATGTCCACCCCAAAGTGAGATTATTGATGTCCACCCTTCATGCTATATAAAAAACATTAATAAATTAACACTCTAACAATGCATTCTTCAACATATTCCATAATGTATAATAGGCATCTGAATGCTCTTGAAGTTCAAGACTGATAGGATATGATTAATCCAATGATGAAAACTCCAACACATCTATGAAACGGTGCTAGAGATATTTGCTTAAGTTGCTATAGTCACCCTACATGAGTTGTTGAGCAAGGTGATTGACTTCATCCAGCAACCAAGCATTCCCATCTTCTCGATAGCATGGTCTTGGATAGAAGCTAGTCTTGCTAAAATGTCAAGGGAGCACTAGATTGTGCCCTCTGACTAGACTAGAAAAGATTTTGGAATTATTCTTTCAATTATAAGATCACCCTCATAGGGAAAAAACACAAGAATATGTAGGTGATACCAGAATTCCCACAACTCGGGATTGATATGTATGGATAACTTGACTAGAGATCATTTAGGCAATCACAGAACTCGGGACTGTGGGTATGAAACAAGAAATTCTGATTATAAGAATTCCCTCCATGGAGATGATCTAAATACAAGACATAATGTGACATGATCTCGTACTACAAGATTACAACAAGACACACACTACAACATATGAGGGGCATACCAACGCTCCATATACCAACAGTCACGCTCGGCATCGATATGGGCGTTGGAAAATGTCACTTAGAGATACCGACGGTCAAGTGAACGTCGGTATGACCGTTTTAAACGGATCGTCGGTGTGGCCCGCAACCCTCGGTATATGCGTCGGTATATGCGTCGGTATAAGCATTGGTATAAGCATTGGTAATCTACTGGAAGTTACCGGCGCGCATACCGACGCATATACGGAGGCCGAGTTTTAAACATACCACGAACCCGAGAGAAAAACTTCACATTTTTGCTCGTGTTTGAGTACTATTGGTCTTCTGTCGAACTTGCACGTGCGAACCGAATTGCGACATGCATTGTCTTGTGCACACACACACACACAAATCTCTCTCTCTACACACACACTCTCTCTCTCGGCTTAGATCTCACATCTTGGTAAGTGCTACGCGTACTGTTAGCATTTGTGTTTCTCTATGTTTTAGTTTTTATAATTTCTCTTCTCTTTGATTTTGCAGAAGTTCTTTGGCATTGATTGTTTGGAATTGGATGATAGGCGACATACATTATGCTTTGACGACAATGATCCAAAAGAGGAACATACTTGTAAGTGATTGTTTTATTCTCTATTGATAGAGAGAGAAGGAGAGAGAAAGAGAGGAGAGAGAGAGATAGAGAGAGAGAGAGAGGGAGAGAGAGAGAGAGAGAGAGAAAGAGAGAGAGAAAGAGGGAGAGAGAGAGAGAGAGAGAGTGAGAGATAAAGAATAATGAAAGAAAACTTCAAGATAGAGATAGGAAAATAGAGCATACATACACACACACATACACACACATTTACACATTTACACATGCATACAAACACACATACATGTACACACATGCATGCTTACATATACACACCTATACACACATGCATGCATACACACACATACAAATTTACACACATGCATATATACACACACATGCATACACACATACATACACACACATATATACACATGCATACATACACATACACACACACATATACACACATACATACACACACACATATACACACATACACACACACACACACATATACACACATATACACACATGCATGCATACATATACACACATACATACACACATGCATACATACACACACACATGCATACACACATACATACACACACACATATACACATATGTATACACACATACATACACACATATACACACATGCATGCATACATACACACACATACACATACACATACACACACATGTACACACATGCATACATATACACACACATGTACACATGCATACATATACACACACATGTACACATGCATACATACACACATATATACACACATGCATACATACACACATATACACACATGCATGTATACACACACACACACACATGTACACACATGCATACATACACACACATATGTACATACATACTCATATACTCACACATGCATACATAGACACACATACACATATACACACACGCATACATTCACACACACACATACATACACACATGCACATATATACACACACATAAGCTAGTGTTTTAACCAAATATATATAATTAGATATTTAAGTTTTTTATTTTGAAGTTTTTTTTTACATCAAATATATAAAAATAGGATTAGGGTTTTTAGGCTATTTACACATACATACACATACACATATAATATATATATATACATGTATATACACATGCATAGAGAAATATACATATTTTAGGTCTAGATATTTAAGATTAGGGTTTTAGGGTTTACGCATACATATAGCTCAATTATATTTATATTAAGAAAAAATATAGAGAAAAATAAGAAAAATAATCTGAATATATAAATAAATAAATATATAAAATATGATTAGGGTTTTATGATTCGGGGTTTAGATTTTTATAGGTGTGTAAGTATTTAGGTTTTTATATTTCAGATTTAAGTCTAAGTCTTTCTAAATAGGGTTTTAGGGTTTTAATACCTACATAACATATATACTCAAACACACATATACATATAATACATACACACATGTAGATACACATGCATACAAAAATATACATATTTTAGGTTTAAATCTTTAAGATTAGGGTTTTAGGGTTTTAATACCTACATAACATATATACACAAACACACATATACATATAATACATACATACATGTAGATACACATGCATACAAAAATATACATATTTTAGGTGTAAATCTTTAAGATTAGAGTTTTAGGGTTTTAACACCAACATAACATATATACACAGATACACATACACATATAATACATATATATACCTGTAGATACACATGCATACAACAAAATATACATATTTTAGGTCTAGATCTTTAAGATTAGGGTTTGACAGTTTAGGCATACATATAACTCAATTATATTTATATTAATAAAAAATATATGGAAAAATAAGAAAAAAAATCTGATTATATCAATAAATATATACATAAAATATGATTCGGGTTTTAGGATTAGGGGTTTAAATTTTTATAAGTGTTTAAGTATTTAGATTTTAGTATTCAGATTTAAGTCTAAGTCTTTCTGATTAGGGTTTTAGGGTTTTAGTACCTATATAACATATATAGACAAACACACATATACATATAATACATACATACATGTAGATACACATGCATACAAAAATATACATATTTTAGGTCTAAATCTTTAAGATTAGGGTTTTAGGGTTTTAACACCTACATAACATATATACACACATACACATACACATATAATACATATATACATGTAGATACACATGCATACAAAAATATACATATTTTAGGTCTAGATCTTTGAGATTAGGGTTTTAATTAAATATATATAATTAAATATATATAATTAAATATATAGAATTAGGATCACATAAGGAAAAATCTGAATATATAAATAAATATGTATATAAAATAAGATAATTATATAGATAAATAATATAAAAAGAATTAGTGCTATAAATAATTTAATTTAAATATATATAATTAAATATAAAATATATAAAAATAGGATTACGTAAGGAAAAATTTTGAATACATAAATAAATATATATATAAAATAAGATAGTTATATACATAAATAAATATAAATAGAATTAGTGTTTTAAATAATTTAACTAAATATATGTAATCATATATATATAATTAAATATATAAAAATAGGATTACGTAAGGAAAAAATCTGAATATATAAATAAATATATATATATAAAATAAGATAGTTAATACATAAATAAATATAAAAAGAACTAGTGTTTTAAATTATTTAATTAAATATATATAATAAAATATATAAAATTAGGATTAATTAAGAAGAAAATATGAATATATAAATAATATATATATATATATAAAGTAGGATAATTATATAGATAATAAAATATGATAAGAAATAGTGTTTTAAATTTAAAAATGAAATATATATGATTAAATATATAAAAATAGGTTTAATTTTAATCATTTTAAATAGAGTGAATATATATACACATACACATACACACATACTTATACACATATCTATATTCACATATATATACATATACACATATATATACACATGCATACATATATATACATGTTTTAGGTCTAGGTCATTTTGATTAGGGTTTTAAGGTTTTAACACCTACATAACACATATACACACTCTGGAGTACACATATAATACATATATACATGTATATACACATGTGTATAGAATTAGGCATAATTTAGGTCTAGATATTTAAAGTTAGGGTTTTAGGGTTTATGCATACATATAACTCAATTAAGAGGAAAAAAATCTGAATAAATATATATATATATATATATATATATATATATATATATATATATATATATATATATATATATATATATATATATATATATATATATATATATATATATATATATATATATAGGATCAATTAAGAAAAAGTCTGAATATATAGATAAAATAGGATAGTTATATAGATTAGGATTTAAGTCTATAAGAGTATGATTTTTAGGTTTAATAAAAAAACAAATGTTCTAAAATGTCCATATTGTAGCACATGGCTTCTTTGGATCCTGAAGAGAGAATGGCATGTCCTTGCACACAGTGCAAGTATCAAATTTATCAGAAACAATGGATTTGTACTACACATGTTAGAGAGTATGGATCCTTTGATAGGAGTTGACTAGAAAACCTACGTTATCATTCGCATGGTCTCCCAAGTGAGCAGATGGACCCAAACGATATTGCACCGGTAACCTCTTGTGGACAAAAGAGAGCAAAAAAGGACTTAGACATACAAGAAAGTACTAATAATATTACACAGAATAAACATATGGAAGAGATGCTTGAAGCATTTTATGAGATGGACGAAGATCATGATGGTGGAGAAAGTGATGAGAGTTTCATGGACACAACAGAAATTCCACGATCAGAAGTCGACGAAGAATATGAAAACATGCGAAGACTAGCTTGTTTACCACTTTACAATGGAGCAAAGATATCTGTACTACGTGCGTCACTCGCGATGCTCAATCTGCAATCCATTTATGGATAGTCAGATAGTAGTGTCACCGAATTGTTCATGTAAGTGGAGAACAAATTTGCTTTCATTGTTGTATCATAATAACTTTATTTACTAATATCGTTTTAATTGCTTATTGCAGGCTTCTTAAAGAACAATTTTTGCTAGAGGGCAATGACATGCCTCCAACACGTGGAGATGCCAAAAAACTTTTACAGTCCATTGGAATGGATTATACTAAAATCATGCTTGTCCGAATGATTGCATTCTCTTTCGGAATGAGTATGAGCATCTCCACGTATGTCCAAAGTGTGGAGCAAATAGATTTAGAGAAGACGTTGTGGGCGAAGCAATCCCTGCAAAGGTTCTTCGCCACTTTCCTATTATTCCACGAATTAAGAACATGTTTACATGCAAATCTATAGCTGAGTTAATGTCATGGAATACAAAGAGCAAGTCTACAGATAATGTAATGCAAGTGCATGCTGACTCTGATGCTTGGAAGCACATAGATAGTAAGTGGCCAGAGTTTGCTAGTGAGCCTCGGTCCATACGTGTAGGCCTAGCTATGGATGGAGTGAATCCATTTGGAATATGCAGTTCTTCATGGAGCACATGGCCTGTATGTTTGGTCAATTATAATATCCCACCATGGTTGGCCACAAAGAAAGGTCATTTATTATTAGCACTTATTGTACCAGGTAAGTATAAGGTAAAAAACATGGATGTATATCTTGCACCACTTGTGGAAGAACTGCGCATTTTATGGGATGGGATTACTCTATGTGACATGTTTCAACCTATAAGAAGATGAGACGTGCGAGTGCAAGGCATACTTATGTGGACAATGCATGATTGGCCTGGTTATGGTGATTGTTCAGGTTTATCAATTTCAGGTTACCATGCTTGTCCTTTATGCGGACCACGACTCGAAGCACGCTATTCCAAAGCACTACGTAAAACTGTCTATGAAGGACATCATAGATATTTGCTTGATGGACATGTTTTACGTGAAGGACAAATTGGTTGACAAGCGCAACACCAAATGAAAGATAGGGATTGGAAACAACTGTAGGATTAAGAAAATCCAGTTGCTGGCATAAAACGGTTGTCCATCTTTCATGAACTCCCTTATTGGAGTGAATTGTTGATCAATCATTTGGTGGACCCGATGCATATTTTTAAGGATGTGGGGGAGATTCTTTGGAAAAATTTGATTGGAAAGAAATAAAGCAAAGGACAAAGGGAGGACTTAGAAGAGCGAGGTCGTATGCAAGAGTTGTGGGCAATTACTAAGCCCAACGGAACTGTATAGCTACCAAGAGCTCCTTGGGTGCTTTGCAGGATGGAAGAGCAACAAGTGAAGAAAACAATTTCAGAGTTTTGAACACCTACTGGATGCATGAGGTGTTTAAAGACTGCTTTCACACGAAACGATGATCTTGCAGGACTCAAGTCTCATGATTGGCACAAGTTTTTACAGTTTGTGCTCCCTGTAGCTCTAAAAGATTGTCTTTCAGAGGATGTACAAAGAACCATTTATAAAATTAGTTCTTTAGTACGGTGGATGTCTTCTAAAGAGATAAATAGAGATAGCATAGAGAGTGCGAAACTCAATCCTATCGAGGCTGTTTGTATGGTAGAGAAATACTTTCCCACAAGTATTCTCACTATTCCACTTCATTTACTGGTTCATGTGGTAGATGAAGTTGCAATAGCAGGAACTGTATATAGTCGATGGATGTTCTTCTTAGAGCGCTTTATGAAGACATTAAAAGGATTTGTTCGACAGAGAGCACGTCCAGAGGGTAGCATGGCAGAGGGATGCTTGTACAAGAATCTCTTGTATTCATGACTGAGTTTCTACGTATGTCGGATCCCAAAATGCCTCGCTTATGGAGAGGTGATGAAGATGTTCGTCTTGTAGGCGATGAACCACAAGGTAAAGGATTGCAGAGAAAAATGGATGCAGCTTTCAGAGAGAAGGCAATGAAGTTTTGCATAGTTAACACTGAGCCTATGCAGAAGTGGTTAGAAAGATATGAGCTTGTTAAGGAAACTAACGCAAAGGAAAGAGCTTAGTTTCGAAGAAATCGTTCCACTCGATTTTTGCCTCTTCCAGAAAGTCTTCGACCTCTTCCACCTTTTCCAACGAGCAGATGGCTAGATACAGCGGTTTCACAAGCAAAGGTAGCAGGTGAAGATATCTGTGAAGAAGAGGAAGAACTTGCAAAAGAATGTGATTGGGAGTATACTAAATATGGTGCACTATGATCTCATGGACGACACTTTCGAGTCGCACGAATTGATCAAAATAGGTCTACTTTTGATAGCGGAGTGATGGTGAATTTTCTATAAAAAAGTAGAGCGACTGCAAGAGATGATAATGCTCTAGAAGGTGAACTAGATTATTGTGGTGTGATTCAAGACATCTTGAAACTATCTTTCAGAAAGCTTGATTACTTTGTTTTTTATGTGAAATGGTTCAAAGTAGTCACCTCTCGAAGAAATGCAACAGTGAGACGGGATAAAAGCGGTTTGCTTCAAGTCGACTCCACTAGATTATGGACAAATGAAAGGGATACATTTGTACTTTCCGAACACTATGAGCAAGTTGTTTTTATACCAGATTCAAAAGAACCAGAGTGGCTATTTTTTTTACAAGTCGCTCCACGTAGTAGACAAATTTTTGAGAACATAGATGTAGAAGAAAGTCCATCTCTAGTGGACTCAGAGATTCATTCGATAGTCGAGGAGGAATAGATCATTGTTCAAGAAGAAGAGGTCATTGAAGAAGAGGTCATTGTTCGAGAAGAGGAATCAATAGATGATGATTAGGAAGAAACCAGCATAGCAAGCGATTTAAAAGCCATCAATATAGAGATAGATATTATCGGTGCATCGGATCTTCAAGAGGATGCTAGACTAGAGGACTTTTGAATAAAACACTTGTACGTACTAATTTTAGTTTTTTTTTTGTTTATTCTCTATATTACTTTTATTATCGCATGCTGATTTCTTGAGTTCTTTTATTACAGAGCACGATGGGAGACAGTCCTCTAGTCACTCCACATTCCATGACAGAGGAGTAGTTTTTGGAGTTCTTCTCTTAGGTTCCTCCCGCGTATATGGCTGTTGCATCACAGTATTCGATCGCTTGAGGTAGCACTCCTCCCGGCCTCACTCTTGGCGACCTTACTCCTGCCGGCCTCACTCCTGCTGGCCTCACTCCCATCGGTGTCACTCCTGCCGGTGTCACTCCTGCGGGTGGTGCTACTCTCGTAGGAGGTATGTCTCCTAGCTTTGTGACTCCACCATGACCATCTTTTCAGCGATCTCCTACGGGGTCTACTAGGAGACATGTGCATTCGCCACCTCAGCGCGATATAGGTTATGGTTGATCGAGGTCACACTCTGGAGCAAGAGGTTCTAGGAGTGGATCTATAGGTAGGTCTGGAGGCGGTTGTTGTGGAGGCAGTGCGACGGACGTTATGTCGCCTGCTTCTACTCCTAGGACGAGTATCTCAGATGTAGGTACGCCACACAGTACACCATGTACACCTTGGGGTGCTCATGATCATGATGACTCCAAGGTGTATAGTATCCGAGATGGAGCTCCGGTGATGGATGCGGCTGGCAAAGCAATGCATGCACGCATACGACAGCTTTGCTCCATCCAGCTTGGACACTCTGTCATGCTAAAATGGAGTGAATAGGATAAAGATCGGAAGAATTATATCACACACATGATTTATCAAGAGTTCCGACCAGCCGATGGACAGTCTCTTGTCAGTTTAAAGAGGATTCTGCACACTGCACGTGAGGTTATGTCCCATCGACGATCCGAGGCTCGTGATGCTTTCAGAGCAGGCTTACCAAAGCCTATATGGTTACATGCTGACGAGTGGGACGTGATTCGTGACGAGCAGCAACAGACTCTTGACTAATATCGCCAGCAGCGAGATGCCGCAACCACACGTTTAGATACGGTTGGACTGTCACATTTGGGCCGCGGCGGATATGACACGATGCGTCATGAGTTTATGAGTACCATTTCATTTATTGAATTTATTTGTGTTAAATTTCTCATGTATGTTCCTCTAATCTTTTGTATATTTGTGTCAGGAGCTAGCAATGGGTCATCCTCCAACACGAACGGAGGAGTCTTACGGATATCGTCATGGGTGTACGTTGTGTGGTCGTTTCATGGAAGCATTTGCGATGAGGTAATTAATTTATAAACTTAGTTTTTACTTGTTGTTTGTAATTCTCATGTGAATTTATCTCATTCCATTAATGTTCTTTGTTGCAGGACTGTTGATATGGAATGTTCTTTGCATGTGTATGGCAGTGGAACACCAAAATTTTGTATTTGATTTTCATATGGCAATGCATTGCTTTGCCACATTTTGTAAAAGCGTCATATATGACACTGGTTTGCCACACTCTTGTACATCTTCATTATTGAAATATATAACTTGTTTTGTACATGCTTCATGGTTCATTCTGATTATCACTTTTGTGTCCAATATACTCTGTTTCATGAAATCATATTTTGGTTGACATTAGAGTACACATCACATGTACTCGGTTTTTTTTGGGCAAAGTGTATTGTCTTTTGTTAAGCCACATCATGGTAATGTTAATGTAGCAAAAGACAACACACTCTGCCCAGAAAACATTTTGCAAGTATGGTCGTTGGTATACGTGATGGTACTCCCAATAATGTCATAGGAATAAGCATCGATACACCCAGCAGGCGACGGTATACGCGACGGAACACCCAGCAGCAACCTCAGTAGGGGCACCGATATTACCGACGCATATATTGACGCATATACCAACGCATATACCGACGCTTATACCGACGCTTTGGTACTGACACGCATACCGACCTTTACACCGACATCACGGCAAATAAAGCCGCATTCATTTTCCTCGGTAAAAACCTCCATATACCATCGATTTGTTGTAGTGACAATAGGATGTCCAAGATACTATAGTAGACAAGACTAGAACAAGGCACAAGGTTAGAACTTGAACAAGAACTTGGAAAGTACTTGGAGATCATGACTCCTTGAGCTCCCAAGCCTTCCATTGGAAAAATGAAGATGTATGTGGCCAAGCCCTTTTGTAGGTGTTCAAGGGCGATTATTGAAGGCAGTTCAAAGGCGGTGACGACCAAATGATATGATCAATGAAATCAGCAATCAGAGGAGCACCTCCAAATCTTAGAATTTAGCAAGTAGATAGTCGATCTTAGGGTTTTCAAATGTTTCAAATTCAATGGAAACATTGATTACTCCAAATTTTGAACCAAGCATGTGAAATAGAAGTCACAAAGAATCTGAGGTTCAAGATGGTTTCCTTTGTCTATGACATCTAGAGTTGTTTCTCTCATAATATGTGGAGTTTGCATATGAGCTTCAATACAAATTTAGGAGACAAGGAAAAATGTCTAACAAACCAAAGGCCGCAAGAAATGAGTACTCTTTGATGAGTAAATTTTCTCAACACTAAGACCTATCTATCTCATGCATATTGAAATACATGAGCTAGATATGGCTACAGATAGTCTACTGAAAATGCTCATGCGACTTGCTAATCAAGGGATCCACTAGCTTATTCAAAATCTAAAAAGCTACCACACATGTGGGATCTTCAAATAGAAGTTGAATGTTTGTAGAAATAATCTTGAAAAGATTACGTATATGTTGCGAATCACTTTTCTTGAAATATAGTCTATAGAACATGTAAGTGTGATAGGTAAAATTTTGTTGTTATGACGAGGTATATGAATTGGAATTTTAAGGGAAGATCTCATGTAGCTCCGTGCTTGCCATTGTTCTAAGTAGAAATAATTCAATTTCTCAAAAAATTCACTAAAATTGAAGCTTGAATTCAAACACTCCCCCTCAAGCTTCCATCTCCAACTCTTCATCCTAGTTCTAACAATCCAATGCATCTTTTGAGATTTATTAATCATGATTGAGCCAATGCTTTGATGCATGTTAGGAAACTTATCCTGTGCACTTATCTATTGCACATCAACCTCCTTTGATAGCACTTTCTCTCTGATTTACTGATAGTGCAACTCTATGTGATTACTCGTAGCATGGAACATAGGGTCAGTAGGTAGAACCACATTACTCATGTTGTCACACATGATTGGAAATTTATTGACCTTAAAATTTAGTTCAAATATGATCTTCTTTAGCTACCTAATCGTACATGTTAGTTTTGCTAAAGCCCAGTATTGGGCTTCCATGGAAGATAGAGAACTTGAAGGTTTCTTCTTTTCCATCCAAATGATGATCTTCTTTCCAAAATCATTGCATGTCCACTTTTACTTCTACTATCTTCGTTCGATCTATCCCCATCAACATCTGTATATGATTTCACATGCAAGTCATTTTCAAAAGTACAAAAAAGAACTTCATTCAATGTACCCTAGTACACTTTTTGTTGCAAGTAAACGTGGAACCTTAGGTGTACTCATGAATTGTGATAGCAAAACAATTGTATATGCTAGGTTGATCCTTGTGATGGTGACATAGGTTGATAAGCCCATTTTACAACTATAAAAATGTTATATTCTAGAGATGTCATGCTTGGAGGAACACAAAGCTCCTTGCTTTGGGGGATAGACAAGGCCAAGAGCAAAAGAGTTGATACAAGGTAGCTAGTCATGATGGCCAAATGAGTAGAGGGACCTTAGAGAGAACTCTAGAGGGTGACTAGGCAAGGGATATAAATAGGCTAGAAGGTGAGTCCTAGGCATGTCATTCTCCACTTCTCACATTTTGCATCAGAGCAGAGAGAGAGAGAGAGAGAAAGAGAGAGAGAGAGATCTTGGGGAGAGCTTCACGGAGATGGAGAATTTGTGAGTTCACGAGCTTCTTTCGTAAAGAGATCTTCCTCTTTGAGTAGAGTTGGCAAGTGCACGAGGAAGAACAATTTTCATCATCTGCATGTTCTCGAGAGGCATGCATCATCGTATTGGTCATACTCGTGAGGCGAAAGGGGAGAAGCGGTGGGACGGCTCATGATTATAGGTAAGTTAATCACTTTATTTTCTCATAGAGGATTCAGAATGAGATGCACAACACATAGGAATCAAACTTTTTACCTCCTCCTCAAGGAGGGAGGATCTAACCATTAAGCTAAACGAGCTGGATGTGAGATATAAGAACGATCCTATTGATAGAAAAACTTTTGGCTTTGGCCGTTCAACATGTAGAGAGGTGGAGAGAGAAAAAACAGGAGAAAGACAAGAAGGAATGAGGAAGAAAGAGATAGAGAGAGAGAGAGAAGGAGAAAGAGAAGGACAAAGAGAAGCAAAGACAATAAAAGAGAAAGAGAATGAGAGAAAGAAAGAAATAAAGAGAGAGGAGGAATAGAAATAAAGAGAAGAATAAAGAGAACAAAAGAGAAGGAGAAGAAGGAGAAAAGAGAGATACAGAAAGAGAGAAGCCAAGAGAGAAAGAAAAAAAGAAAGAGATGGAGAGAGAGAGAAAGAGATAAAAAAAAGAGAGGTAGAGAGAAAGATATAGAAAAGAGAGGTAGAGGGAAATAATCCCTCGATCCTTTGGTCTCCACTAGGAGAGAAAGTAAATAGTCGATAAGATAAAGCACATATTAATTACCATGGTGCATCTTGTGAGGTTGATCTACATACCTTTTAAGGAGGCTAGCTTGTTGTCGAGCTTAGACACACATATACACATACATGCATACATATGCATACATAATGCATATGCATATGCATACATACATACTTACATGCATACATACATACACATACATAATGCATACACACATATGCATACATAATGCATACACACACATATGCATACATACATGCATACACATACACACATAGACACATACACACACATAGACACATACACACACATAAACACATACACACTCATAGACGCATAGCGACACATACACATACACACACATATACACACACACAAACATACACACATAGACACATACACACATAATGATGCATACACACACATACACATGCATACACACACATATGCATACATACATGCATGCACATACACAGATAGACACATACATGCACATATATACATACATACACATAAACACATACACAGTCATAGACACACACACATACACATAGACACACACACACACATACACACACACATACACACATAGACACATACACACATAATGATGCATACATACACATACACATCCATTCACACATACAAACACATATACACACACATATACACACACATACACACACATATATGCATACACACACACAGAGACATACTCACACATACACATACATGCATACATATACATACATAATGCATATGCATATGCATACATACATACATACATATGCATACATACATACATACATGCATACATACACATACATAATGCATACACACACATATGCATACATAATGCATACACACACATACACACACATATGCATACATACATGCATACACATACACACATAGACACATACACACACATAGACACATACACACACATAAACACATACACACTCATAGATGCACACACATACACATAGACACACACACATACACAGACACATATACACACACACATACACACATAGACACATACACATAATGATGCATACACACATATACACATGCATACACACATACACACACATACACGCACATACATACACACACATGCATACATACACATACTTAATGCATACACACATACATATGTACACGTATATATATATTGATTTCTAACCATTTTGTTTTATATGTTAGGTATTATGGATCATAGTAGAGAGAGAAAGGTGAAACTCACTCTCATAAAAAGTCTTATCAGAGGAAGAGTTCCGTTTAATACTCTAGGGGCCATCATGTGTGATTACTGAGAGATGTCTGATGAGGAGCTGGATTGTATGATCCAGACGCTTACCCAGCGATCAGAGGAGGGCTCTTCTGCGGCTTCACATGCAGGAAGAGAGCTATCTACTCATAGGTATTCTTTTTTTTCATAAACTTTTTTAATGATATTATAACACATATTTTTATCTATCTATTTTCAGGACACATATACCAGCTCTAAATCGTGATAGCAGAGCAGAGTTGCCTATGAGGACATGCATAGGCACCTTAGGACTAGAGTGCGATATAGAGCCAAAGGGGAACATTGTGTACATAGGGAATGGATTGGAGTTCAAGAGAAGAATGTGGGCACTATGCGACTCTTACCTGCGCTTTGTCCACTTACCGTGGAAGTAAGTAAAAATTTTACATATAAATTGAAATAAATATCTTATGTTTTATTTACATTATTTTTTTTTATTTTTGTAGTGAACATGATAAGAGGGATAAAAAATACTTACTTAGTTTACTTGAGACAGAGTTTGGGACAGGATGGTTGCTTAAGTGGTTTCTAAAAGAGATGTGGACACTTATGGCTCATCATCGCGATAATGCACGGTATGCACTACTTTTATGTATATATATGTGGATATGAGTATGTGTGTTTATGCATGTATGTATGTATATGAGAGAGAGAGAGAAAAGAGTCAGACTAGAGGTATAAATACAGGCATACACACACATATACATCATACATGCACATTTACACACATATACACATACATGCACATTAATACAGACACACACACACATGCATGCAGTTACACACATATAATGAATTCACATAGACACATACGCATACTCACATACATGTACACAAACTCACATACACATACACATACACATGCATAATCATATGTACACACACATAGACTCATATAATCATATTTACATGCATATGTACATATACACATGCATATATACACACACACAACACATGCATATGCACATATAGATACACATACATACACCACATGCATACACATAAATAAATAAATAAATCCTATTTCAAAAATCCTAAATTGAAAACACTAATTTCGATATTAGGGTTTTAAAACCCCTAATTTAAAAACTCTAATTCAACCTTTTAGCCATATGTTTGAAGTATATGTACACATTGCATCTATTCCTCCGACGTCCTACTAGAGAGATGTCTCTCCTCCCAACTATATGCCTCTATATATAGCTACTCGAATCAACAAGGATCATAATATATATATAAAGATATATACACATCATGTAGATACACATACATAAATATAAAATGGAGTAGATATATTATGCATCACACATACATGCCTAAATGCACACATAAATATATATATATATATATATATATATATATATATATATATATATATATATATATATATATATATATATATATATATATATATATATATATATATATATATATATATATGTATATATATATGCATGCATATTTACATGTACACATTTACACATAGACATATATACATATATATATGTACACATCACATATACACGCTTACATGCACACATAATCATATATATACATGCATACATATTTACATGTACATATTTACACATAGATACATATACATATATACATGTACATAATTATAAAAACTTGCATATATTACATGAATACATGAATATTTTACATAAATGCATATGCATATATACACATATGCATATTTAACACATGTATACATATATCACACACATGCAAACACATACATATACATGAAATACATATATATGCATAACAAACATATGTATACATATAATACACATGAATACACACACATATGCATACATACATGATAAAAATTTGCTCCTCAAAGATAAATCTATATATAAAATAATTAGGAATACCCTTGAGCTTCATGTTCTAACTTAAAAGAACATGATTTCATCTCTCTAGTAGGATTCATCATTATTCAAGTTAATAAAAAAAATCTATTATGTGATATCCATTCAGAAGCTCCAAGTTATTGATCGATAAATAGAGTAGAATTTACTATCTAATCTGCTCATATTTTTTCATTATTGCCATCATTTTGGTAAGACATCAATATAGTCTCATCTTCATTATCCTTATTGATTTCATTTATTTCTTCTATTGTTAAATCTATGTTCTCATGAATCACATCATCTATTGATGGATTAATATCTATTTCTGTTAATTCCTCTTCCTCATCAGTAGAATCAGCATGTAGAGAATTATCCTCTTCATCAAAAAGATTAGTATCATTATCACATATAATGATTCTAATTTCTATTTCAGATGTTGATGTATCAGTATCTGATGCTGAATCATCAAGAGGACTTTCTTCGATCTCTCTAACAATAAACTATTCAAACAATGACCTACCTCTAGGTTGCACATGAATTACTTGCCACCAAGGATGAGCATTTGGGTTTTTATAAACAAATGCTTGCTCAATATGCCTAGGAAGCATATATGGTTCTCTAGTAGATCGCATTACCTTGGAAGAATCAATTTCCCAAAACCCAAATAATTCCTTTCTTAATGTGGAATTACTACCTTTATACTCCGCTCAAAACCACTCAACCTTAAAAATGACCTATCAAAATATATAACAACAAAAACCCATTATTATGTGCTTAAAGAAATAACTAACTCTATCAAAAAAATATAAAATTTTTTCTACCTGTTTGAATGTACGAAATGAAATTTCGTAGATACCAACAATAGTTCCTACGTAACCGAGTTTTCTATCTATAAGGTTCATGTCTTTTGAGCTAGCATGTGATAGTTGCTTGAAAGAAGCAACAATACTAGAATCCCTTGTTTTACGTAAAGAATCAATGGCTTTGATTCTAATATGCTGTCCAAAAGCCCACATATTAGTGAACATTCAAGCCTCCAAAATAAATTCGATTAGTAAATAGAAACTAACATACATATATGAAAAAAATAAAATATTATTTTAATAAATTACCTTTCGTTCACAACATATCATTAACTCTCTTTGCTCATCTGAGATTTCTTCATTATTTGCGTTGGCGCATTGCAAAGGACTATATAGCCAATCCATGAAAGAAGATACATCTGTAATCTCATTATTCTCAAGATTACCTCTATATATTTTGTTTTTTTACCTTCTCCTTTGGAGATTTTGAAGTTCCTCGTACTCACCAAGGAATGCTTGCAGGCATTCGCTATTATATGCTACAAAAGTAGAAACATCATTTTTTTCTTGAAATGTAAATAAGAATGGAACCCCCTTACCTGATAATACCTCATCTGTTATTTTTGAAGAAGACTCCTGGTCCATGCACGTGGAGCTTCTTCATGAACTCTTCCAAGGTACTCACTAACATAATACATGCAATCTTCAAACATCCAACCCTTTGCCATGGATCCTTCTGGTTTCGCTCTTTGTCGCACATAACCTTTTAATATTCCCATAAATCGCTCGACCCAAAACATCCATCGAGTGTTGACAACACCTGCAATCTCTATTTCATCTACAAGACGGACTAATAAATGAACCTGAATATCAAAAAATGAAGTAGGAAGTTCTTTCTCCATCAAACATAGTAGCTCTTTGCATTCACGTTTTTCTTGTGGGATCGAGTTTTTGTCAATCTCTTTGGATGTAATCCACCTATACATATCATAAAAACAATTATAAAGAAGTGATTTAAAAAATAAAAGATATCCAATATTCATACATATTAAATATAAAAGTATCATAATTACCTCATAAGTGATCCAAGACGATAGATCACATCTCATACTCCTTTTGTTGTACATCCATCGATAACCAAAGGTAAAATATGTTTCAAAAAGTTATGCCAGTCATGGGTCTTTAACCCAGATAAGCTCTTATCATCCATAGTAAACATGTTTTGAAAAGATGCTCCATATCCTATAGGAGTCTTAATCAATTGAATTCTATTGTTGATAGTCTGTATCTCTTTTGTTGTAAGTACCCAAGGAGCAGGTGCATAAGTCATTTCTTGTCGATGTCTATCAAAAGCTAGCCATAACTTTGGTTTGGATTTTTGATCTTTCAAATCATTCCTTGAGTGTGTGGTATCTTTTAGTCCAAGAAGATGTTGCCATAGTGAATAACCAATATTTTTGAATATATGCATAGGATCAAGAAGATGACATACTTTTAACTCTTTCCAATACTCGAAAGAATACCATATTGATATGTTCTCTGCTAGTGCCAATTTTTCTTTACCTCTGTTCACATACTCATTATCTCAATCATCACTGAAGATTTCTGATTCTGGATCTATCAGAGGTCCATCTGTCCATTTTTTATACCAATTCATAGGCATCATAGGTTTTGGACACTGACATGTTTCAAGATTTCCATTAAAATGTATCGCTTCTCTTTTAGATCTTAATGAATGATCATCACGAAAGAATCGTCGATGTCGAAGATAAATATTTTTGTTGAAATTCTTACTAGCTATAGATTGATCTCAACCAATCACCACAATATGGACAAGCTTTATAACCCTTAGTAGATATTCCTGCATCATGAAAATGATAAAAATATAATTAGATTAAATCATATTTATTTACATGCATATTGAATAAAAATTACATCAATACCTCAACAAACACCATATCCTAGAAAATCGTGAATAATCCAAGCCACAATACCACGAACCGTAATATGTCTCTCATTGATGCTTTTCGATACATCAATGACATTAATACCTCTCCATAACTCTTGAAGATCGTCAATGAGAGGAGCAAGATATATATTCATATCTTTAACTTGTCTTTTGCCTAGGATTAAAAGTGAAAGCATTAAATGTTCCTTTTTAATGCTAAGATATGGCGGAAGATTGCAGTTCATGACTACCACTGGCCATGTTGACCATTTATTGGAATTCATGGAGAATGGATTAACCCCATCTAATGCAACTCCTAACTTTAGATTCTATGGATTTTGTGCGAATTCAGGCCATGTAGAATCAATATGCTGAAAAGCAACACTATAATGAGGAATTCTGATTATTCGATTAGTACTTTTGTGATCATGTCCCCAAGTCAAAAGCTTTGATAATTGGGGGCTTTGAAACATATGTCTAATCCGTGGAGCCAATGGAAAATTTCTCAATAACGTTTTTGGGATTTTACCTTCTTCGCCCTTATATCCTGGAGATTGACATTTGGGACATGTCAAGGAGTCTCCATATTCACCTCTATATAAAATACAATCGTTAGGACATGCATGTATACATTGATAATCTATACCAAGATTGTTGATTATCTTCTTCATTTCATCATGTGGGGGAGGAAAAATATTCTGACTTGGTAAAAACTTTTCAGATAATAACCTGTAAGTTTATCAAAAAAAGATATATTAAAAAAAGTAAATAAATAAATAAATAAATAAATAAATATATATATATATATATATATATATATATATATATATATATATATATATATATATATATATATATATATATACATATATATATATATGCATATAATTTTATATATGTGTATGCTTATGTGCATTTTTCAAGCTATTCGCAAAAAATTTGATTGTTTTGGATGGTAGGATACGATTGTTTGTTTTGGAGGATATTAAGTATGTACTTTCATTGAATGATTTGTCGATTCTATCATATGTTCAGTTTGAAAGTGTGAGAAGCGGGTTTATAATTGCTATTCAAAGAATTTGGCACTGTTTATAGGCCATACAATGGTGACCTGGATGAATCGCATGCACAAAAGTTACTCAAGATAGAGAAACCTGATTATAAGGGACATGGTGGCTTGAGAGGATCACTTTTATACAGCTTGTTCAAAGAACTTCAGGTTTATGACACTGAAGTCTTTTGAACAAGTTGTATAAAAGTGATCCTCTCAAGCCACCATGATTTCCACTTTGTATCCTAAAGTTCAGATGATCATCATCGACATGCAAGAGGTTTACTGCATACCCCAGGAGTCCTACTGGCACTAGTCCATTATAATCAGATTGCTCGATCTTGAGTAACCTCTATGCATGCGATTCATCCAGGTCACCATTGTATGGCCTATAAATAGTGCCAAATTCTTTGAATAGCAATTATAAATCCGCTTCTCACACTTTCAAACTGAACATATGATAGAATCAACAAATCTTTCAATGAAGGTACATACTTCATATCCTCCAAAACAAACAATCGTATCCTGCCATCCAAACAATCAATTTTTTCGCGAATATTTTGAAAGATGCATCAATAGTTTTAAAAGATGCGCGGACAAAAAGTGTCCATTCAATTCAAGTTCTTGTTCTTACCTTATCTAGAGTAAGAATAAAAACCTCCATTGAATGGACACTTTTTGTTCGCCCATCCTTTAAAATTATTTTTCCATCCTTCAAAATGTGTGTTTATGTTTATATGTGTATATGCATTCATGTATATTATGTGTATGTTTATATATATATATATATATATATATATATATATATATATATATATATATATATATATATATATATATATATATATATATATATATATATATATATATATATATATATATATATATATATACATGCATATATATATAAATAGATAAAAAATTTAAAATTATACCTTAATAGTGTCGAAATAGATACATTACTCCATCCAAAACGATTTTGAAGGTTGAGAATAAGTAAGCTCGCACTTAGTCGTTTAGATAAATCAAGATCAATAAGAAAGAGACATTAGATAATGATATTGCTTCACAAAAAGGCAAATGGTTTGTTTTGGCACAATATCTCTTTGATGATCGTAACCATCAAGTTGATGTTGGAGAGTAATATGTAATAGGGCTACATTGACCAGAGAGGAATAAGGAGCAAAAAAGAGCTTCACATCATATTGTCAATATGGCTCTAATGGTTGGGATTATAGGATCGATGAATGTTCCCACAAATTTAGATGAAGTGCTCAAAGACCCCAACCAGAAAGTAGTATGAAGGTTGTGTTTGATAGGGTACTGAAGAAACTTGGGAATTCATTGATTTACCACTAAAGAGAAAGGTAATTTGAACAAAGTGGATTTGGAAATCAAAATAAGAAATAGATGGTACTTTAAGGAAATATACAACTTTTCTTTTTGCACAAGGAGTCTGGAAAGTGGATGGATTTGACGTCCAAGAGAATTTTTCACAAATAGATTGGATGACTACAATTCACAGAGCACTTGTAGTTTTTGCATATAAAATGGTCGATATTCCAAATGGATGTAAAATCAGGATCTTTAAATGGATACCTCAAGGTGGAGGTATATGTATCAAAGTGTCATACACATCTTTAGAGCTAATTTTTTCTCCTTGTCCATGAATGTAAGGGTTGAATTGCATATTCCGTACAAACAACATCAAGACTAACCAAAATGTATTTAGTATGTGGGTGGTAAAGCCAATACCCTTTTCCCTCAAAATTATACCCAAACAAAATACATTTGACTTGTTTATCATCTTGTTTTCTGCATTCTTGTTCAAGCACTAATGCATACATTAGACAACCAAAGACACACACATGAGCAAATAGTCGGTTGAGACCATGCCAAAATCATATTGAGTGATGGATTGCATTGCTTTCGTGGGACATGTGTTAATTACTATGTTGCACACATAACAACGTCGAGGCAGACGCTATGTAGTAAAACCTACCATTTGACCATAAATGTTGTAATTTCCATTAGAGAACTAACTTTTCTTTCACCAAATCTGTTTTGTTTAGGTATATATGACACGATATGTATTTTCCCATGCTCAGCTAAAAATGCATTAAAATATAAACGCATGTATTCTCTCCTGCAATCAAGACAATAGGTGCCCATTTTGCATTCGAACATATTTTCATCCATAACCAAGAATTGTTTAAAGCACATAAAGACTTTGGACTTTGATTTCAATGGATACACCCATGCATGCATAGGAAGTTCATCAATGAAAATCACAAAGTAAACGTACTTCCCAAATGACCACCACATTTTAAGAGATCATTTACAACAAAAGGTTTGTAGACTTAAGAAGGAATTATACGGCCATATCATAGCTCCAAGTGCTTGGTACCAACAATCTGGCAATTTGTTTTTCCTAGGTTTCCAAGAAAGTATTACTAATGTAAATTTGTATGTTCAGAGACAAGATAACCAGCTAGTGATAATCAATTCTATTTAGATGATATGTTTGGTATAGGAAAGCATGTAGATTTAATGAAACAAACTCGTGCTAGCATGATCAATGAGATTGAGATGAAAAAACTTTGTATACTCCATTATTGATTTGACATTGAGTTATGACAAAGGATGATGGAACTTTCCTATCAAAAAAGAAATATAATCTACTTAAATGTGATAATTCAAGGTGTATGGTTGTAGGAAAGAACCTTATATTTTCCACTCGCACAAAGAATACAAAATTATAATACTATTATGCTCTTGAGGTTATGAAAGATGATATTATAGAGGTAAAATATTTTCCAATAGAGGCAAAATCTCTTGATATATTCACTTAAGAACCTAGAAAAGAGTACCTAAACAATCATGTGACCTAGACCTACTTCACTCATCATTTAGTAAACATTGAGGGGAGGGGGGGGGTTAGTATATAACCAATGTCTACATCTCCTAGTTGTATGTACATATGCAGATTTTGTAAGGACCCCATGATGAGGACAATCCATTCTTGCATTATCTGGTTGATGGGAATCCAAACTTGCGCATTGGATAAAGGTCACAATTAAACATCTAAGATATGTAAGGAAGGGGACTTTTGAGGGTCTGTAATCATGGGTTCTGAGAATATTACCTGTCAGACTCTAGAAATATTCATACTTGTTATGCTTGTTGAGGTTAGCTAACCCATATATGGGAACTATGGAAGTGGTGGCTACCCATGCTCAATGGCCCATGTTTGTTTTTCATGGGAAAACACACTTTTCTATTAGCTTACCCCATACATCAAATTGAGTGAGCATACCTCTACCTTATAAATCCCTATCTAGAGGTTATAGGTAACCATTTGAGTTCTACAATGAAAATGCAAAGGTGGAGAATTTTTTTATCTCTCAGTATGTTGTTAGTAGAAAATGTTTGAAATTATATTAAATTTTTTATCATCTCTTCTAGTGCCCCTAAGTACTCAAGTTAATAGTTTCACTTTTAATTTTTAATCGTCTTCCTCTATATTATTGAATTAATAATGAAAGAAAATCATAAAATGTAGTGAAAAAATAGATCAAACATAAAAAAAAGAAATAGAAATGTACCGCATCAATTTGTAGAATCTTCAAACGCATACTTATCCATCTCGTACTCAACTTCATTCCTTTCCTTAAAAAATTTAATTACTTTTCGTTCAATGAAATTTCTTAGTGTTTTTACATACAATTCTCTCAAGGAATGTTCCAATGTCATGCAGTTTTGCAACAACAAAAAGTCCAAACCATCTATGTGTCCATGTTCCTTTCACATCATATTGGGAATAAATAGTTGTATCATAAAGCAAAACGAAAACATCCCTTTTGATTTTTTTGGACTTAATGTATGTGATTTTTCAAAGTACTTTTTTTTCTCTTAAGTATTCAGTCTCTTAATTTCACAATAGCATCATCAAGCATGCTTTTTGAATGTTCAAGCTTTCTAGTTCTTAAACCAATAATTCATTACTGGATGAACTCTCACTCCAAGGTAGAGTAGACCATGTAGGTATCGTAGTATAAATTGAAAAACAGGTCTCATAAATACAATAGTTTTGCAAGAATGTATCCTGTTGTTTTTAATGCAAGTCATTCTATCAACCCATAATGGAGAAGTTAGTAACTTTGGCCATTATTCAATGTAATAATTAGAAGATTTAAATATCCAATTCACCATAGACGGATAACCTCTTTCTATTGCAATCATGAGCGACAAGATAATTCCATGTCATAAAAAGAAATTTAAAGTCTCTCATGGATCTCATTCTCCCCAATCATAGCTACTTTCTCAATGTATCTAAATCAAAACATAATATCTTCAAATAAAATTTTTCATACATTATATATATTTTTGGATCATAGTGCTTGACCGCATACTTCATTTCTAAGGTCTTTTTCTTGCAATTACAATGTATCTTATCTTTGTCTCTAGGCATGATAACTAGGTCAACTACGTATTTGTAGTGAGTATAACGAGAATATGAAGGATGCTACATCAATATTTTATGGTTGTTTTTAACTCCCTAGTTTCTCTCATATTTGGTGAACTCAGGTTCAAGATTGGGTGCGTGCGCATCAATAATAGGTTGTCTTCATTCAATACGAGCAACACTTCAACCTCAACTACTATATATCGACTTAGGATTCTAAGGAAATTGATCACTCGGCCTGATTTCAGTGCAATCATATCCACCTCTTGAAGTTAGGCATATAATTTCATGAACTAATTATAAAGACATAATAGATATATTTGGTTTATATTAGTTTATCCATATCATAAAACTGTTTCTACCTCTTTTCTAAACTCATTCGAAGCAATAACTGTATGGGATTGGATACGATTTTAATATATTTTTATGCAAGCCATGTAGTTGCACTTGATCCTCCCATGCAACTAAATACTTAGTTACATTTATACATTTGAACTTCCCTTTCTCCCTAATGATTGCTTTGAACTACCCTAGTCCCTTGTTTTTTTATTGATCATGTTGGTGAATTGATATTCCAAATTGTGCTAAAATGCAACTTTTCTTTGAGTTTATGCTTTGTTCATAATTCATCTTCCCTTTCCAATCCTATATTTTAATCTGAAATCAACTCCCTCGTGCTTTGTGTGAGTGTAAGAGTGTTCAATTCATGCAACAAATTCAAGAGGAAATTTTGTAAAAGTTATTGTGAATGCTTTTGAAGCGCAAATATGCATGCATATAAACATGAAAAAAATTGCATTTTCTTCAATGATATTTGTTGAGTTTTCTTCAAGGAGCCGCTCAAAATGGCTTTGCTGGCCTTTTTAGGGGATTATATCTATGCTGTACTGTTTTTTGGGTTTTATGTTTTTGTAATGGAAGAATGCAAAACTTGAAAGAAATTGAACGATTCTTATGTGTTTGAAATTCAAAGATTATTGCCAACAATGTGAAAGAACTTGAACAAGCTTCTAATCAGATATTGGTTGAAGAAGATGTTTCAATGGTAAGTGAAAGTTATGAAATTGTACATGTTTTACATAATTTTGGAAATAAATACTATATAAAAATCATTCTTTGTGTGTGAAATACGGAAAACGGAACACCTTTGTTGATGGAAAGGATGAAATGATGAGGATAAGACCTTTGTAAGACTCCAAGAGGGTGCTTAGATTAAGAAAGATGACCCTTCAATACCAAACAAAAATCACAAGGACGTCAAAAAGAGAAGAGGGTACCAGTACAAAGTAGTAAAAGAACGCACTGGAAATGTAGCATAATTGAAGAAAAAACATCACCTGAAGCTTGCATTGATGCCTTCAAAATATTCATGTCACGTTCAAGTTTGTGAGGTGCAAAGCTGGGTGGATGATTTCCAATTATTGGCATTCCAGACGATCCAAATGCGAGTCACTTAAAGAGAGGTTAAATGATTTACACTTTTTTTTCTAGAAGAATCTTTTCTCTTGGAAGCACGAAATCAGTTATAAACATTAGATTGTCATTTACGTCACAAAATAGAAGACACAATGTAATAATCCCAATTATGGTAAGATAATTTAATTCAAATTCTTGTGTTCCATTGTGTAGATAGTGTTTAGAATAAGTGTTAAGGTCCTTTTATGTGTAAAGGAAAAAAATAGGGATTATGGTTTTATATTCTTTCTCTATATCCTATGTGCATCATGTTTTCTAGTTGACATTTGAACAACAAATTGGAAGAATTGAGAAAATGCTGTATGAGAAAAACATAGATAATAGAAAAAGGTAACTCTTTGAGTTTCTTCTTTTGAATCCATTGTTTTTATGGCTTGTTAAATAATTGTCTCTTCCTCTTTATTATGAACAGTGGCCATACGCCTTGCTCCTAGTGATGCTTCTTCTTTGATTGCTACTATTAAAGAGGCCTCTATTTCCATGGACTTTGGTTCTTCTAGGGTGTTCTCTACTTGGGCCATGCATATCTTTCCTTGTTCTTCTTCTATTAGTGATGGTGGTCCTTGTACTTCCACATAGATATCTTTGTCATAAAGAGATGATGTGATGTGAAAAGATGAATGAAATTGATGTGGAAATGATACCTATAATGTATCTAACGGAGCATATGAGAATCAAAAAACAAAGGGCTTAAGATGTGCGGGGAATGGACCACGTTTCTCTAGATGATTGAAAGAAGAATAAAGAAGAATGATGATGATGGAATAGGTGGTTTAAAAAAATGAAGTTAACGCAATTGATGGACATTGATGGAAACGATGATGGTGATTAAAGAAGAAAAACGAGATCTAAGGTTACTAAATGTGCCTCTCTGCATGATCTTACGCCCTGTAAGGTGGGATGATACTGTGACTGCTTTATAGTGCAATATTTTTGTAGTGGTTTTGGATGGAGTTTGTACACATTAATCCAACAATGGTTTTGCATGCAAGTCATGCTATAGGTGATGGAAATAGGGGCGAGAGTGGATGGCACTAAAGTGGATGCAATGGGAATGAGTTCCACATCAGATGCAAAGGGCACAATTGTGATCGCTTTTCTCATGCTCATAGGTTGTGTTTATACATATACTATTGTTATGATGATTGATGTTTTTCGGATGCCTGTAGTGTCTACTGTAAAACATATTTGCAATGGTGATGAGCGCAAGTGGATGCAACAAAAATGTGTTTCACTTTAGATACAAAAGCAAAAATTGTGATGGCTTCCATAGTGCTCGTAGTGTCTGTTTCCAGATTTACAATTCATGTGATGATAGGTGTTATATGAATGGATAGGGTGACTATTAAGGACTCGATTTGTACTTGTGAGGAGTGCAGATGGGATTTCGAGACACTAGTGGGGATGTTTTTGGTGATGGTGGTGGACTGATGTAGTGTCTGCATGTGAGCATTCGTGCTTCTTCTTCAAACCCACTCTGTCATATAATTGTCATTGCTTATGGTATAGTGTCTCTTGCTCTAGCTTGAAGAGTTTTTCTAATTACTGTCATCGTTGTGGGCATAGCCTCAATCACATATATCTATTCTCGTTCTTCAATTTGTGACCTTGTAGAAATAGGAGTATGCGTAGACATCTTTAATTCTCCTCATGCTACAACTAACTTAGGTGTCGATCATATGGTAGCTTCTATTTGTGCTTCAACCATCTCTAGGTCCTCTTCTGAAACACGGGTACCATGATAAAATCTCTTTGTAGTTCGTCTTTCTACTCTTAGTAGGCTCTCAAGTGATGGGTCTGACACAATCCTGGACCTTTTTAGCCTCTCATTCACTGTTATCATCAACATTTTGTCTTTTAGATTTAAATACAATTAGTGGGATTCTCACTTTTTCCTATGAATTTAGCGTGTTGTATTTTTTTCCTAAAAAACGATAACAAATCTCGAATGTTAGACCATCTTGATGAGGATTGATGATTTTACTTCGCCAATATTTAAAAACTTCTCTATCATTACATATGGCGCTTTTTAGACTCTAACGGAAGGATTTGTGAACTATCTACATTCATTATTGTTCACACCATTTATTGGAAATGAATAGTCCCTGTTTGTTGCAACGAAGGCATTGCACGTATGACCACATTAACTGGAATGTTTAATTCAATGTTGGGAAGAAGTAATGGCATGATTAAGTCCAATTTATGACGTTATTCTCATTGTGCAGCAAGTTTTCAATAAAAACCTAAATCATATGAAGCAAAAGCTTATCAGAAGAGGCTTTTATGTGTTGCATTTTTAGAGGTTATTTGAAGTTTAAAGAGTTTTCAGGGGATTGGGGTGGAGAAGGATGATCAACTATAGCTCCTACATACATGAATAAAAAGGTAGAGGCACTTTGGAAGGGGTGGGAGTGCGTAAATGCATGAAAAATAGGAATTTTACAGGTAAAAACCAAATAGGCACAAGTTTGCTTGGGTTCTCAAATGTGAGAGATAATAGCATGTTTGATACAAACGGCTATCAATGCATGTGTTTATGAGTCTCTACCATCGCAACAAAGTTACTCTATAGTAGATGCAATAGGATTTGTATTCGGACAAGTCAATTGAATATCATCATCTTCAACACCATCTCTATCACTAGCTACTAATACATTGAACACAATATATGCCCACAATGATTAGTTAGAACCATCCAACTTATCTTTTACAACCAACATATGCAATATATCATTTCTTTTAGCCATGGCCATTGAATACATACCTTGATGTAGAGAACTGATTGTAGCTCAAAAATGTTGAGTGAAAATACCCAATCAAGTTTTTGGCTCTGTATCCAACTTAGAAGAGCTTGTTGTAGCAAGCTAGAAGTCATAAATATGCTAGACAAAAATGGATGGAAGTTTTTACAAACTCATTCCCATAATGCATTCAAAGGTGGGAACATTTCAAATCAGAACTTTGGCATCAAGTATGGCTGGCCACCATTTTCATGTGGTTTTGAGAATATGAGTAGAAGGTTGTCGATGTTGCTCTAAAGAAAGGGGTGATCTCTCAAATATTAAATTTTGGAACTCTAGGATTGTGAAATCATGAGAAATAGCACAATAATAAAATCTTGGGGAGAATCAAAATATAGATTCTATTAGCAAGTGCATATACAAAAGATAATTAATTGGTTTTGGTTATAGCATATATAAAAGTTACGGGAAAGAAGCCTACTAAAGAGGGAAAAAAGTTCCCTAGTAGTCCTGAGTGAGAACATCACAATCAAAATATGTCAATTACCTAGAGTCCAAATCCTTAAGAACATTTTCCATGATGTAGAATAGAAACTACCGTATCCTAATAAATTTTATTCATCTTCTTTTTCAAAATATCCTCTACTTTTGGGAATTAAAACATAGTCTTGAGGAAGTATAGGATACGAAAATTGTTTCAAATCATAAGAGCCATATACTTGACCATTATCCGAACGTATTTATAACAACTTCTAGCCATTTTCAGCATTTATAGCAAGAATGTGTCTTCTAAATAAAAAACAAAAGTTCCTCCCTTTCATGTCATACGAAATATAAAGAGCTTCTTGTGGAGAATGAGTTCTCCTATGTGCAACGAAAATGTGTAGTGAATAGCACTTGGACAAACAACTGCACCTTAGATAGCTTGCTGCTCTCAATACAAAACTTAATTGGAGCTATGCCTTTATTCAATCAAAGTAGACAAAGAGAGCTTTCTAAAAAGTTATAAATAACTTAATTTCAACAAGTTTTGATTAGGAAATGCAACTGACAAAGATGAACTACTTATCCACACTAGTATGTTAAAGAATTGAACTTCACTCTATGATTGATAAATCCCTGAATATATATTCTTTGAGGTAGATATTTGAGAACAACTAAGTGCACGCAAATAGCTCTCCAACAAATTAAAAGGCAAGTAACTTGGATGAGTTTTGGTTAGAAATGCAACTAACCAAAATAGACCACTTGCACACACAAGTATACTAAAAAAATGGACTTCAATCCGTGATAGATATGTCATAGAATATAAATGCTTTGAATGACATATTTGGGGTGGAAACATTATATGCAAAGAGCTTTACAAGAAGCTAAGAACCAAGAAATTTGGATACTTTTTGGTTGGGAAAGTTAACGGACCAAAATAGAATACTTGTCTACATAGGTATTCTAAAAACCTAGACTTCATTCTTTTAGTAAGATCTCATAGAATATATATGGTTTGAATGAGAACAAGATCAGCTTTCCAAATGAGCATTTAAATGCGTGAAATGGTTACATATACATTGAGATATGAGCTTCACAACAGAGCTATGTACAAAATGACGTGTGGCTGGAAGGAGTCTATGGGAAGACAAAATGACAAAGGGACTAGATCCGACTATTCGGAGCTCTTGGCTCTTTCTCTCCTTGTTTAGAATGTGCTTCCACTCCACTTTTATAACCAATGAGCAAGTGAAGAATTTAGTGCCTCCTTCTTCACGCACCACTTTCAGTCGATTGCCTACTATATGCCACTTACTACAAGGCAGATATTGTATCTTTTACTCATCATGAATTTTGACTAGACTTTTTTCCTTTTTTTTCTTTTCTCTTCTTTTTGTTTATCTTTATATTTGGTAAATTTATCCAAGCATAGCTCATGTGAAAATGAGATCCTACATTTATCTTCAAGGCTCCCCCTCAAGCTCATTTGGGAGTTATCTTCAACCATGTCCTGCAAATTTATTACATCCTTGAAACCTTTGAGTTTAGAAGCATCCAAAAACTTTGTAAACATATCAACAACCTACTCTTTGGTTCTGATGAACTTTATCTCCACATCTCTGCTCAATAACTTCTCCCTTACATAATGGTAGTGGACCTCTATGTGCTTGCTCCTTGCATGAAACATATGACTCCTTGCCAAGTAAATACTTGACATGTTATCACTATATATAGGGATGGTTCCAACTTGCAGTTCAAGTTCATCCAAAAGCTTTTTAACCCACATTGGTTCACATGTGGCCAATGTTAATCCTCTATATTCAGCCTCCATGGATGAAAGTGCAATAGTAGGTTGTTTCTTTGAGTTCCATGTGATATGTTTTCTTCTTTATGTATCTAACCACTCTCTTGGCTGAATCTAAATGTTCACTTGTCACGGCTTTCATAAAATAAGAAAGTACACCAACAACATAAGATAAATCAGGTCTTGTAATGTTTGCAAAGATTAATGATCCTACAATACTTCTGTATGTTGTTACATCTTCCAATAGTTCTCCATCATTTGAGCAAATCTTTGTATTTGTGTCCGTGGATTGAGTGAGTGGCTCGCATTCACTCATTCTGAATCTAAAAAGAACATCCAACAAGTACTTCCTTTGCATCAAGTAGATGCCTCTTTTTCCATAAACAACTTCAATTCCTAAAAAACATTTCAGCTTTCCAAGATTTGGAATTTTAAACTCCTTACCAAGATTCCTTTTGATATCTTTAATCCTTGTAACATCATTTCCTGTTATGATGAGGTCATCAACATATATGGAAATATATACATCTCTATTTTCTTCCTTCTTCATGTACAATGAAGGATCTACACTACTTGGGTTGTATCCACACTTAGTTAGATATTCTACGAATCTTTGATTCCATGCTCTTGGTGCTTGCTTCAAGCCATAAAGTGCCTTTTTCAACCTGCAAGCAAAGTCTGGATGGTTTTCATCTTCAAATCCAACCGGTTGACTCATGTATACCTCACCTTGTAGTTCTCGATTGAGAAAAACATTTTTGATGTTAAGTTGATATAATGGCCATCTCCTTAAAGCACCAATTGCTATTAATGTTTTTATTGTTCCCATCTTTGCAACATGGTTGAAAACTTCATCATAATATATGCCTTGTGTTCGTTTAAATCCTTTGGCAACTAATCTAGCTTTATATCTAGCTAGTGAGCCATCAACATTCTCTTTACTTTAAACACCCATTTATTTGGAAAAATCTTCATACGTTGTTTCTTTGGTACTAGCTACCATGTGTGATTATATTTCAGAGCTTTGATCTCCTTTTTGATAGCTTGCTTCCATTCCTTTTGTGTGAAAGCTTCTTCATATGTATCACACTCTTTGTCTTTGATAACCTGCATCATGTATGCAAAATGTTTTTCCATCAAACTATCATAACTCAGCCTTTCAGTTGGATACCTTGTCCTTGAAGATCTTCTTTCATTACCTTTAGAAAGTTCCTTCTTTAATCTATTCAGCTTTACCTTCGGAGTGATTACCTCTTCATATTCTTCTTCACTTGCATCTATCTCATTGTTTGGAGTAGCACTTGCTTCTTCGGCTCTACTATGAACTCAATTTGGAGAAAAAGAATGACTCCCCTCTATGTTGAACATTCTTCATTGGATGTAGCTGGGTCTGGACTTGAAACCTTTGTGCTTGATTGATAAACTTCTCTTTGATTTGTTCTTGCATATTCATCACAATCTTCTTCAAGAATCTTTTCCTTTCCTTTATCTTCATACCATGGTCTTAGTTCATCAAAGGCCACATCTCACAAGACTCTTACTTCCTTTTTTCTAGGGTTGTGACACTTGTATCCTTTCTGCTCCATCGAGTAGACGATGAAAATGCATTTTTCTCACCTTGCTTCGATATTTGTTCTAACTTCTTGTGGGATGCGAACAAAGCAAACACATCCAAACACTTTGAGGTGTGAAAGATCAGGTTTCGTATCAGGATATACCTCCTCTAGAGTCAAGTGATGTATTCCTGATGTTGTGCACCTATTTATCAAGTAAATGGCCATTGTGGTAGCTTCAGCCTAATAGTACAATAGTACCTTCATCTCGTTGAGAATGCATCTTGCAATTTCAACAATTTGCTGATTTATCCTCTGAGCTACTCCATTTTTTTGTGGTGTATACCTACAAGTAAACTGCCTTTTGATCCCATTCTCTTGTAGAAAATCTAAACATTCTTTGGAGAAGTATTCTCCTCCACCATCGGACCTTAAGATTTTGATAGACCTTCCTGTTTCTTTTTTAACTTCAACTTTGAATCTTTTGAATATAGAAAACACCTCTAATTTTTACTTCATACAAAATAGCCATATTTTTCTTGAGTGATCGTCAACGAAGGTGACAAAAAATCTATTACCAGCCATTGATTCCTCTTGGGTTGGTCCCCATACATCCGTATGCATCAAGTCCAAGACATTTGGGGCCACATAATTGCTCCTCTTGAATGGCTGCCTTGTTTGCTTTCCTAGTTGAAAAGCTTGACATAACGCATGTAGTCCAATGCTATTAAATTTTGGAAGAACCCTTACCACTTCATGTTTGCTCCTTAATCTTTGGAATGTCGAGGTGTCCTATTCTTTTGTGCCATAAGTCCAGCTCTCAACACTTCTTGTTCCCACATTGAATGTACATGACCTTTCCATGTGGATGTTGGACGTCCAAAGTGAACATGCTTCCTTCTCTTCTACCTCGAGCAATGACCTTGAAGCCTTCCTTTGGATTCTTTATGAAGCACCCACTCTCATTGAATATGACATGATAACCCTTCTCTACCATTTGTCCTACTGAAATCAAGTTCTTTGAAATTCTAGGAACATGAAGAACATTAGATAGTACCTTTGCTTTGCTTGTATCTCCAATATGTTCAATCATGTGTTGAGTATCATCACATTTTTGAACACATCCTTTTCCACTTGCTACCTATATACTAGTGAAGAAACCTCCTTGGCATGAAATATGGTTACTACAACCTAAATAAATGTACCATTTTTTGTCATCTTCACAAGAGCTTCTATACTCATGTCTCATTGCAAGTAGTGTGTCCTTGCTTCTTTCACTTCAGGTGCTTGCATAGTTGCTTTGGCTCCTTTGATTGCCACCATTTGGTCTTCCATTCTTCAGACACCAATCACTAGCATAGTTTCCCACTTTACCACAATGATAGCATGTTATACCTTTATGAGAATTGTAGGAGCCTCCGCCTCTTCCTCTACTTCTACCTCGACCTCTCTCTTGTGTGTTGGCATTTGATGCATCCTTGTTGTCTTCCAAATTGTTTTGATTGTAATTGGAGTTGTTGTGACGTCTTCCTTTTCCTCTTGAGCCTCCTCTTGAGTTCCTTCCTTTACCTCGACCTGCATATAACATTTGGTTGTGGATATCCTTTCCTTCGGGACCACCAAAGCTAAGCTCTTCTGTGACAAGATGAGGGATTAGTTGTTCAAAACCTGGATATGCATCTTTCAAGTTAATGGAAGTTATAAAAAGCTCCCATCTTTCCTCTTCTCTCAATCCATTGAGAGTATAACACTCAAGATCTTCATCTTCAATTGTTGTGCCAATAGAAGCTAAAGCATCACTTAGCTCCTTAATCTTCAAACTATATTCACTTATGGATTGACTCAAACTTTTCTTGATTGTGTTCAACTCATTCTTGAGTTGAAGTTTCCTAGCTTTGGTATTTGTTGAATACATCCTTTCAAGAGATTCCCAAAAATCCTTAGCTGTCTCTTGATGTTGAATATGCCCTACCATGTCATTAATAATGACCTGTGAAATGAGGAACATGTCTTTCTTATTCCTCTCTTCCCATTCTTTTGCTTGCCTCCTTTGGACCTCGGTGATCGTAGCTTGATTGATTTGAAGTTGAGCATCATCACTGCTCACAATAACCCACAAGCCTTTGCCCATTAGGTAGTTGGTCATTCTAAGCTTCCACATGGGATAGTTATCCTTATCCAATTTCTCTACTTGTTGACCCAATTCAGCCATTGAAGGCTATCAAAAACTTTGAGAGTTACCTCGAATAGTTATATTGTCCTTTGCTTTTACGTTTGTGAAGCTCCCCCTTGTTTTGTAGCTCCTCTTTTGCTTTGATTTTACCCCAAATATGTTGGTGAAACTTCACCATCAAGTTTTCTTTGATACCAACTGTGGAGAATAAGTTCTCCTATACTTAGTGAAAACATGTAGTGAACCCTTGTATGTCCAACACTTAGACAAATAGTTGCACCTTCGATAGCTTCCTGCTGTCAATAAAAAGCTGAATTGGACCTATGCCTTTAGTCAATCAAAGTAAACAAAGATATCTTTCTAAAAAGCTATAAATAATATAATTTGGACATGTTTTGATTAGTAACTGCAACTAATGAAGACGAACTACCTGTCCACATAAGTATGCTAAAGAATTGAACTTCACTCTCGCACTGATAACTCCCTGAATATATATCTTTGAGGTAGATATTTGGGACAGATAAAGTAAACAAAAATAGCTTTCCAACAAGCTAAAAAGCATGTAATTTTGATGAGTTTCGGTTAGGAAATTAAAGTGATCAAAATAGATCACTTGCACACACAAGGATATTGAAAAACTGGACTTGACTCTCTGATAGATATCTCACCAAATATAAATCCTTTAAATGATATATTTAGACGGAGAAAGTACATGCAACGAGCTTTCCAACAACTTAAAGAAATTTGGATATGTTTGGTCCGGAAACTAATCTAAGAAAAATAGACTACCAATCTACACAAGTGTGCTAAAAAACTAGACTTTACTCTTTGATTGATATCTCACAGAATATATAATCTTTCAAGAAGATATTTGCAATAGAGAAAGTACACGTGATAAGATTTCTAATGAGTATTTAAACGAAAGAAATGGTTACATATACACTGAGAATATGAGCTTCACAACAGAGTTGTGTACAAAATGACATGTGGCTAGAAGGAGTCTATGGGAAGACAAAATGACCAGATCCAACTATTGGGATCTGTTGCCTCTTTCTCTCCTTGTTTAGAATGTGCTCCCACTCCACTTTTATTACCGATGAGCATGTGAAGAAGTTTTTGCCTCCTTTGTACCTCACCACTGTCCTTTGATTGCCCACTACATGCCATTTACTACAAGGAAATTATTGTATCTTTTACTCATTCATGTTGTACATTTATCTTCAACACTTCTTAACTGAAGTGCCAGTAGTGTCATGAAGCAACGATCTTGACGTAGTGCTTTATCCAGTAGAGCAACACACGTATTTGTAAGAATTACATCCCAAAAAAGGTTTAATATCTGAATTATAGATATTTCTAGTTTTTGTACCATATACAAATAGACCGCAAGACGGAGCATCAATGAGTGTGGGTAGACATAAGTGTCTAGAAACTTAATGGGATCCAGCTTTCTATCACGAAATATCCACAATAGCACATTAAATTAAAATACTCATATGTTTATAGTTAAGAAGCAAAAAAAAAATTTCAAGGTAGAAACAAAGGTTGACGTAATCCAGCTTTCAAGGTAATATACGCATATAAAATGATATTTTATGACTACTTGACATAAAACTGTATGAGAATTCAGGAGCACGGTGAAGATTATGCATGGTTCACTGTAAGAAATTTATAAACTGAACGCGAAAATTATTAATTTCAAAAATCTCACAAAGATAAGAGCCTTGACGCCTAATTTTTGCAAGAGACATTGCTTCATAGACATGCAAAAATTCTATATGTGGTCTCATGCGTAGAAGAAAGATATACTCATGTGAAGCCCAACAGTTATATTACTATTCAGTTCACATACATCAAAATCAAATAAATGCATCACGTGTTCTATATGAATTAAAAAAAGGAGTCAAGGTTAATTTCATATCATTTTCATCATACTAATTCTAGATAAGGCTTCAATCCCGTGTGGATTATATCAAAGTAAACTTAAGAGTATGTATAGAAATATTAAGATAGGACCTAATACAATACACCGACAACCGCGGAACTACAGCGAAAATGTAGACCGTCATACGGAAGCGGTGAGAAACAAATACAGCAGGTGAGAGCAATAATCTTTTATTTCTTGCCGACCATATGTTGTTGAGGACTCGCTATCTAAAGCTTCTTATGAAATGTAAATTCATATGACCTTCATAGATTTATTCGGCACTCATAATCATACAAGTCATCTGCTTCAACTCATGTATTACTGTAGAAACCATTGAACTTGTACACTATCATTCGCAGTCTTTCTTTTCATTGGGATATACGCCTCACGTAGATTTGTTCTATTCCTAAGAATATTTGTGCGACCCGCAATTTTCTGCACGGAGAAAACGCTCATATTTTCTCTCATATTAGATCGGTCTGTGGATTTGTGTACTGCATCGCTCATGTTCTTCAAGAACAGATCATTTTCTGTGTAGAAATGTTTAGCGATGGTATGCCTCAAGTCCGTAAAGCGACAACAACAGGATTGAGACGTCGGGGACACTGTAGACGATGTTTGCGTGGAGGAGAGAGAGAGAGAGAGAGAGAACTTTGTAAACCGTGTACTTGGTAGTATTAATTTACAAACCGTCCAAGTTGCTCTACACTCGAATTGCAAGTCACATGTAGCGTACATGTTCCTGCATTCTCCGTGTTCTTTCACAAATTAATGAACAAATAAATAAAAATGACAATCGATACGGTCTTAGATGGTTTCTTTCTAAGCATGTATAAAATGAATTCATCAATGGGGTCACCAATCAATTGGGTGAAAAGGAATGAACAAGGGAGGGTAAGAAGCGGAAGTGTTTTGAAATTTTCGATGTGACTTAAAGGTCCTAGTACTCCTAAGTGAGCAAATAACTATCAAACTATATCAACAAACTTGAGTCCAAATCCCTGAGAAAGTTTCTCATAATGTACAATAGAAACAAATCATACTCAACTTGGGGGCATGCAAACATATTCTACAAAAGAACTCTAGTACACTAAGAGAATGGGGTGAAATTATAAGAGCAATAGACTTGACCATGAAAATTGGGTGAAATCATAATAAGCATAGACTTGAGCAATCTTAGAATGTATTTATGGCATCTTTTGACCATTTTCTATCTTCATAACAATATTTTTTTCTTCCAAATTTGAAAACAAAAGCTCCCTCCATTCATGATATAGAAAATATGAGTTGATTATCCAATAATGTCATAAAGAGGGATCTTGATCTAGTATTATAGTGAGTATAGGAACACACGTATTTGTATGATTTGGATCAAAAGAAAAAACGAATGGAAGGTTCAATTTGTCTTTTACAGATATTTCTAGCTTCTCTACCATATACAAATAGAAACCCCATAAAAAAAGTGAGAAGACATAAGTATCTAGAAAGCCAAGAAATATGCATCAAATCACATTTTAATCAAGAGCGTCAAATGTTTATAGTAAATTAAAAATATTTCCCTTTGAAGAAATAAAGATGTTTTTGTGATGAAGTGAATATGCATATATATAGAAGGTGGCATTGTATGACTGGTTGACATAAAACTGTATGAGAGCTTAGGAACTTGGTGAAAAGTATGCATACCTGACTTTGAGAAATTTCAAAATGCACACGAAACTCATTAATTCCAAAAACCTCACAATGACAAGAGACCACGCGATTAATTTTTTCAAGAGACAGTGCTTCATTAATATGTATAAAATGTCTATGTGGTCTCGAAAGCAATGAAGAATGTTAATCCAATACTCACGTGTAGAAGAAAGATTCACTCATGTGAAGCTCAATGTACATTGCTACTCAATTTACGTACATGAAAATAAAATAAATGGCATGATTTATTCTGTCTGAGCTAAAAAATACGAGTTCAGGATTTTTTCTTACTATTTCCATCAAATTAATTATAATTAATGTTTAAAAAAAACTTAAGTATGTATATATAGATCTAATTCTTTTTATTAAATTATAAGAAATTGGAAATGCACACGCACACAAACTCCTATAGTCGAGCAACCATAGATTCCGGATTTCAGTGATAAGTCCAGCGAGATTTGAACCCTGCACTTTCTCCCATTGAGTTCAGGCCGTGAAACATTAGTTCACGCCTGGAGGTAATATAATATTATGAGTATTATTGTTTTAAATGGTGTGAAACATTAACTCACGCTTGAAAGTAATATATTATTATTATTATTATTATTAGTATTTAAATAGGGGTTCCGCAAATACTTATTTTTTCGAGTGTTAATTTTGAAAGAACAATTGTATAGATGAATGGGCATAGTACCTTTCAAAGTTTTTATATCTCACAAAGCAAAGGTTAGACAAAATTACAACTGGTTTCAACTGATTTAGATTGGTCAAAGCCATACATGTCAAATCCAAAAACTAAACTCTAGACCTTCATCTTAAGACATCAAATGCTAACCACTATAACATCAAACATATACAAAATAATAAACTATTATTTAAAATATAATATTGTCCTATATCAACAGCCGCGGAGCTACAGCGAAGGTGTGGACTGTCATACGGAAGCGGTGGCAAATAAATAAAGCAGGCGAGATGAATAATGATTTGTTTCGTGGAGACAATAGGTCATTCACGTATTAGACGTCTGTGCTCTGCTTCAACTCATGTATTACTGTAGCAACCATTGAAATTGGAAAGCATCATTCGAAGTCATTCTTTTCATAAGAATGTACGCCTCACGTAGATTTGCGTTGCATGAATCCACTCTACCTCTAAGCAAATATGTGGGAGCCGCAACTTTCTGCATGGAGAAAAAGACTCATATTTTGTGTTATGTGAAAGATGGCTCTATGGAATCCAGATATCCCCACTGCATCACTCACGTTCGAGATAGAACATTTTCTGTGTAGAAATGTTTAGCGATGGTGTGACTTGAGGGCGCAAAGCAACAACATAATTGATACGTGGACTCAGTAGAGGATATTGGTGAGAGAGAGAGAGAGTATTTTATAGACCGTGCAAGTTGTCCTACGCTCGAATTCCAAGTTCCAAGTAGCACACATGTCGCTGCATTCTTCGTCTTTTGTCTTTGTCATAGTAAATAAATAGATAACTAAGAATGTCAATGAACACCGTCTTAGGTGTTTCCTTTGTGCGCATGTCTAAAATGGATATATCAATCGCATTACCACGAAATTTGGTCCAAGGGTGTTTGGTGAAAAGAAATGATCAAGGGGTTATCAGAACCGGGAGTGTTATGAGAATATCGATGTCACTTAAGGGTCCAAGGACAACCATAGAAATATGAAGAATAAGACACTTTCACCGATGACCATTGAGTATACTCTATCAATTCTCTAAAGAGCTTATACCTTGCCAGGGTTTGAAACTTCGAGAAAGCCCAATAAGATTCCATATTTTAGTATACAACGATGGATGGTCTCCAAATAGATTTAACACCAAACTTTGTTTATGACTTGGAAGTCCAACACAATAATAGCTGCCATATCCATGGTCATCTACACTCTCCTTTTGCCTGTCAGAATATGCTTCCTCAATCATAAATATATGCTTCAGAACTTGAAATGGGACTTCCGATAGATAGACTATCAAAAACGTAACGGAGCTTCCAAGATTAGGAAGGAGATCACTTGGATGTCAAAATGGAGTGCAATGGAGCATGTCCTAAATAGCATTTCTAAACCTAGAACTGCTTGGTACATACATACAGATTGCATAGATTATATGATAATGATTAGGTATTAGTTTGATTCTAGAGAGCCCTTAAAGACTAAAGAGTATGTCGCAATAGTGATGATACTTACACCTGATTAACAACATTAGAAATGAACCACTTGTACAAAAGAATGGTGTCTGAAATGGATTGAGTGATGTTTTACATGTGCCCAATATCATGAAGAACTTAGTTTTATTTAGTTAGTTTCTAGATCAAGATATGGAAGTGACACTTGATAAGCATGCTCATTTCATTGACGCATTTAAGTATGACAAAAGAGGAAAATTTCTTAGTCATGAAAAGAAGATAGGAAGATTATTCACATTTAGTATGGGGGCACCTCCTTATGAGAATATGTGGGGCCAAGAATAATGTGCACTTTGATATAGCTAAATTGTAGCACATAAAAATCTGCCATATAGATTATAGGAAATTGAATTCTATTGAGAACTAAACATAATTTCATGGTCTACCAAGATTTGGTCATTTAAAATTTTAGAGGATATGGAAAGCATGTGCATTTGGAAAACTTAAACATAAATCAAAGGACTTTCATAAAGCATAACAAAATGAGTATTGGTGCAAAGAAAATGATTATGCAATAAACACATTGAAGGAGAATGATACATGGAAATTAGTGAAATTAACACTAAATAAGATATTATTATGATGGATATGTAAGAGTATATGGATAAGATTATGATCAAACATTTAGTCTAGTTGTGAAAACTACAATGATGAGAAGCATGATTTCATGGGCTTCTATCAACAATTCGAAATGGTATCAAATGGATGGTAGGAATGCATCCTGGAATAGTGAATTGCATGAAGAAATCTATATGTAGAAATGAGAAGAATATTTGCATTCAAAGCACCTTGTTTACGTATCTAAAGTCAAGAAATCAATCTTTGAAACAAGAAGGAAGATCATGGTGCAAACAATTCACTAAAAGCTATTGGATCTTGAATTTATGCAATTAAAGGCTGATTATTCATTATTTGCATGGAATCATTGAATTGAAACAATTCTATTACTGATTATGTCCACGATTTGATGTTTATCTCATGATTGTACCCAATTTATCATTGGAGCCCTCACCTTAGGGATATAGTCAAAGATTCCTTATGAATCATGAAGATGTCAAAAATACCTAATTAGATCATTTGAGAATCTTTGGCTGATTTTTTCATAAATATACATAGAAAATTAAGAAGTGAACATCTAATGAGGAGCCAAAGGTCTCAAGTAATGTTACATTTGATGATTTTAGTATCGTTTTTTGTAATGGAAATGCATTTTAAGCATAAAAAATGAATGGATAAAGGAAGATTTGAGGAAGGGAGAAAACAAGCATTAAGCTTAGTGCATCAAGCAACTTCATTATTTGAGAATGATTAGCTATGACCTTACCATGGAGAGAGGAGAAGCTAATGAAGGTCAAACAGATTGTAGATCTAGATGGTGAAAATAATGAAATATAAGTCCAATTTGATCTTTAAGAGTGATGGAAAAAATTCTAAAACGACTAAGATTTGAGTTCTAAATCATATTTCAAAGGAAACGGATGTTCATACCTCCTGATGGAGAATAAAGGAAGTAACATTGGGCAAAACACCCTTTTTATAGTTTAACATATGCTTCATTAATTGCAAAAATTGTATGCTACATGATTATTGCATAATGAAATTTAGCTATGTAAGAAGAGAATGATGGACTTGAGGAAAACTATACATTGAAAGTTATGCAAAACTATACATTGAGAGTCATGCAAAATGTTTAAGGGATGAAGTTAATAGGAATTAGGGAATGTTGGTCTTCCTAGGGCCCTAGAATAAGTAGCTTGTTTCTCCTATTATATAAGCACCTCTTCTAGGATAGAAGTTATTGTTGTATATTAGTTTAATATTTCATTATTCCAAGATTACAATTTTAATAACATGTAACCCAGGCAAATGTATTCGGTGCAAGATAATTTTTTTCTTTTTTGTTTTTGAAGTGGCCAGGTAATGCTCTATTGCGAATGTAACTGGCCTTTCCTTGGAGCCTTGGAGGCACACATTCCCCTATTGATGTATTCAAGGCCAAAAGATGGTGCCAACATGTGCTACTTTTGTTACAAGTGCGAAGAAAGGCATGGAATCACCTATTTGACTCTCATACAACCACGTGCTTGATCAGAGAACCTAGCCAAATGGATACTAAGGGCGACTTCAACCTTTGAAATGCGCCTCCCACAAGATATGACATTTCAAATGAGGGCGACACCTTGGTTCCGCAATCCTAAAACAAAGGGACTCACTCTTCATCATCATTTAGGGCACATACTTGCCCTATAACACCACTTGCCCATATGACAATGGAAGGTGCCTAATTGCCTTGGTAATGGCACTTGGTCCATCAAGCGCCTAGTCACCCATCCTTGGAGTTTAATTGCAAACAAGGTGCATGCTTGACATGATGAAGGCAAAACAATCGAAGGTGTCTACTCTCTCAGGTATGCCATAATCAAGGTGCACACTTGCCCATCTTGAACATGAGGCCCAAATTGTACACACTCTTGCATAGTATCTCCATGAATGAAGCCCAAGTTGTGGCACAGGAGCCTATTGATATGGCATGAAGAAGGTACCTTCGCACCATTTCTCCACAAAGAAAAGTGACTTGTTATGAAATATGGTGGACAAAATAGAGAGAGATTTGTGGAAAAATGTCAAGCAGATCATGATGTGTCAACCGATGTGTTAACCCAATTGGGCATCTCGTTTCTCTAATGATATAGGAAACTCAACCTCCTATTTTTGGTATGGTCTTCTGCACCTCTCAATAAATGCAACCTCCCAAGAGATCTCACAATGAAGGCAAATCCAGTAGCTCTAAGGTCTAGAGCAATGCAACATGAAGCCTAAATGTTTCTTTCACGCAATAAAAGGGCACCCAAAATAAGGAGGCTCTATTGCCTATTCTCCCATAACTATAATAGAATGACCTTGTGACCATCCTATTTTGGGCTTTTGATGAGATGGGAGATTAATTATCGGCCTTTTCCAAGATTAGCCTAAAGAGGTAAGAGTCATGTATTGTAAATAGAGCTAGCATAGAGCCACTTGGATATAAAGAACACTCTCAGAATGCCTAAAAGTGGGTGGTGACCTACAAGAAATAACTCCACTCTCCAAGTAAGTGCCTTGTGTTTTACTAGTAGTGATGTCATTTTGAAGCATGTCGATCATGTTGAATTTAATCATCCAAATTCATTCGGCCACTCATCTTGGCCCTCTAAAGCCTATATAAGTAGTTGCGGATCTCTCATTTGGGTTAGCTGATGTATCGAAAATATGATCTTGTAGACCATTGCTATCACCAATGTGGTTGGTTTCTCAATTGGTGTGTGTGTGAAGAAAGGATCTGGCACTTTGTGATAGAAATCATTCTTTTTTGATATCTTCTTATTTAGGCAATGAATTTGGTGTATGGACACTACTCACGATACCTTACTCTATGTGTTGGTGAAGTGTTTGTCTTGTGTTTTATTGGTGTAGTATTATTTTTTGAAGTGTTGTTGGGCTACTCTATTATTTCGATTGAACTATTTTGGGTCAATCATCATTTCTTTATGACTTATCATCCTTTGGAATTATGTGGAGTGTATGGAAAGTGATTGTTGTTGTGCCCTTGGAATCCATAGCACTATTGGTTTGTTAGGTTTTCTGTTCTTAGTGGAAAGGGAGCCCTAGTAGTAAGAGGACTGAGTAGCTAGCCTTAGAAATAGGCAAGTACAATCAAGGAGGTCTTATGAGATAACTTGGGCTATGTATCTTGTTGTATTTTGTCATAACCTTTAATTATTTATGATGGTATTAGAATCATTTTGATTTATTAACATCTTGTCACTTTGTCACCCTTGTTCTCTTCATGTGCAAAATTTCTTTTGCATACAAATGATACATGGTATAATTCCCTGAGGAGAACCTTCCTTGAGTAGAAGAAATCATAGGGATTGTGTCTAATCTTTATAAAAGACGTCTGGAGTACCACTTTTATAGTTTAGCATGTTTGATGTGACCCTTGCATCCTCTATGCTAGGCATCTCTCTGAAGTGAGCATTCAATTTGGCATTATTTTTTCTTTGCATTTTGAGTGTTTTTAGGATCTAAACCGAGCAGATAAAGAGTCTCTTTGTCTACACAAATCCTATAGAGGCATCTTAACATCCATCATAATAACCAATAATCCTATACCTTTAAATAGTTTGAGTGATCTTCTTCAAGATTCTGCCTCTATACCCCTTTCTAAAGAGAAGCCTATGAGAACCGTAAATTTCACATTAGAAAGATTTGGAGATATTCAAGAACCAGTGAAGAACCTTGTAATTTTAGTATCCACATTGAACATTAAATTTCCTACTTTGAATGGGTTAATGCATGAAGATGCTGATAATCATATAAGGATGTTCTTATCTTTATTTTTGGGGATTAAGATCACAAATCCATGAAGATACCATGTTGGTCTTGTTTCCATCTACTCTTGGTGGAATTGCACACAAATGGTACTGTTTATTAGATATGTTCAATACTTCACCCTCATGTGACCACAAATGCTCCAAGATGCTCTAATATAAAAGGCCCCTATTATGAGGAGAAGCCATTTTGAGAGCACGGACATTTATGGAACCCTAACTTCTAAGTTAAATGATGTGTATGTGTGAATCTTGATGGTTATCAATGATCTTTGTGAGCCTAGCCATTAGGTTAGGTAAAGCATAAACTTTCGTCCATTCGGTTTCCATTCAAGGTGAAAATAAAGGCCTTGTGGGGTCACACAATTTTCGCATAGAGCCTTAATGGGCATCACAAAGGGCCAAGATGGTAGAACTTCTAGGAATGGAGGCTTTTGTTCATATATTTAGGTAGTCATGTGTGTGAACAAACTATGACTGACCAGACACTTTTTTGCCTCTTTCGAAGGTTTTTTACCCCGAGCTTGTATATACACCTATAGCCCTAACATATTACTTATCTTTCTTCTTCTTCCTTATGTTGTTCACATGCTTCGGTAGCCCTCGAACTCCAACAATTGCTATCACACCATGTTGTCGATTCATCCAAGGCATCCTCAATACCCCTCTCGTCAAAGTCTCAAAATCACACAAAATTTGGTGAGCATACTCAAGCCGATTAGCGGATCAAAACAACTTTGCAGTGTGGCGCCAAAATTGGGATATGAAGTAGTTTTGGCCTCCGAAGGCATTATCACATTGCTTATGCAAGCAATTTCATCTTTTTATGACAAAAATATATACTAGCTTGGATTCGCCAATATCAGCACATGCACGGGCACATGCACTGATAGCCTTATCTATTAAACATGCCATTACTCCTCGCATTCACTCTTGTAGAGCACTTAAGGATGCTTGGGATACTCTTACAACTTTATACTAGACAAGGAATGAGGCTCATGTTGCATACCTTTGGAAATATTTGGAGAGTGAGCACATGAATCAAGATGATTCCATGGACATTTTTCTAACAAAAATCAAAGATTTGAAAGAAAAGTTGATTTCTTTTGATGAAGTCTTGCCTGAAAGATTACTTAGCAGACTATTCCAAACGATCTTCTCGATTCATATCAGAGTTTTGCTTCTAGCCTTTCTTTGATGATGAAAGGCAATCCAAATGCCTTAACATGTGAGGAGTTAGTCTCTCTTGTGTTGCACAAATATCAATCTAGGCAAAACATCTCGATTATGTGTGTTGCACCAACAACTCCTCTTATCCTATTATGGGAGTTGGTAAGATCATTCTGACTATTGGTAATGGTAGTTCTTTTACATTGTTAGATGCTTTATTTGTGCGAGGGATGAAGAAAAATCTGTTATCTCTTTGAGCATAAACTGAGATGGCTTGTTTGTGAAATTTTTTGATGAACTACGTATAGCTCATGATCTCTCAAATGATGGTGACATTATTCTTCTCGCATCTTATGTCCCAGGCTATTGTAGTGTAGGTGGAAGATGCTTTTTCATTTTCTAGGGGCCAATCCCTTTGCATACCTCTTGGGTTTCGTATGTTTTCAAAGAGAATTTTGGGACCTTGCGGAGTGTCTTGGGCCACCTCGGGAAACCCTCACCCTAGGGCTTGGAGTCACTCCCAAGGCCATATCCTCCAGTTGCTGAACTCAACATCAAGAACAAATAAACGGATCAAGAACAGGTAAATAGGTAAAGGCAGGAGCACAATGCATGAGCAATTAAAATCAAAACCTAAAGTGTTGGCAAAGACAATTGAAGCAAATCCTTTTGGGCACAAGTGGATGCAAGTTGGTTAATCCTTCACCGTATAGGTATGTGGTAGAAAAAGCAATCTATAGGAGGGATCTAGCCTCTTTGATTTGCAAAGAGCACCCCTTCGCCCATTGACCCATTTTGAGAAGATCCAATCTTTATGTAATAAGTAATCACTTGTTCTTATTACTTAAGTCAAGGTTAGCCCAAAGTGTAGAACATGCTCACCTTGTTTTTAGGAAAAATAGATATTCTTTATTTTGCAACATAATAGCTTATGGGGCGATGCCCATATGTGTTGGGAAAGATGGATGGATGCTCCAAGAGATTGAGTAGGTACTTCTAAACCGGCTTTGTACCAGCCCCCTAATGCTTCAGACTTGATAAGTAGACCTCCTTAGCTTTCCAAAGACACCATAAAATGGCCTATGTACTTTCGAAGTGATATGTGTAATGATTGAGACAAAATAGATAACTTTGAAACTCAAAATCTGAAGAAAACCTTCTATTTATGTCTTGACACCTGCTCGATCGTTTACAGACTATGACCAGCATAGTAAGAATCTGAAAAACACCTTTTAGGGGTATTTAATTAGCTTAGAAAGATAAATATTCCAAGTGGAATGATGTAAAAGATAAACTATGCTAAGAGAAATCAATTTAGCAAATGAAGCTATACCCCCGATTTTTTAGGATTGTGGCAGACATTGACCAGTGATCACCTCGACGCAAATTTCTATGAAATGGCTGAATATAATCTCCTCAAATTTTGGTAGCATGTCGATAACTTTAAGCTGAATCCAACAAGCTTTAGATCATTAAATTTGGTGAATATTTGAGTGAGATATGCACTTCACAAGTTGACATACTTTCAAGGAGTATAACAGAGAACTCAGAAATGAACAAGGTGAATGTAAGTATTAATGAACACTTGTATACAAATCCATTGGCATGAATGTCATTGCCTAATGGTGTAGATAGCTGTGGGCTAGAGTGTAGGCCTCACACACACTCAGAATCAGTAATGAGAAGCTTGGGAGCGATGAGTTCTACCTGCAACTTTTCCATGACCATTTTTATAAGGAATGAGTAAAAATTTGAATTCAAATTCAAACTTTTGGCTACCTATGATCAAGCTCCTATATCCTAGGAGATATTCCTTCAATCAAAGAGCTAACATTTTCCGGGAATCCTTTTGGTAGGTGATTACAAAAGATTCCAAGTCAATTTGATTTTTACAAGGAGATAAAATGGTAATTAACCACTAGCAATGGTTCCTATGCTCCTCCAAATGTGTATGGACTTCAATGCATCTATCAAGACAAATGTGTAGGCTTGTGATTTACACCGACAGATCCCCCTCAAGCCAAACATTTTGGCTTGATCTTTATCTTTGGTCTTCATGTATATCCTGCAATCCAATCATTGCTTTGAACCTGCAAAGTTTGGTTCCATCCCAAGTTTTAGTCAACAAATCTGCACATTGCATATTGGTTGATACATAGGTTAGCTGAATGTCTTTGTGTAACATAATCCTAGTAGGAGATGGTTGAACTACACCCTAAGAGAGAGGATTAGGAAGTAATCCTCAACCATGGCTATTGGGGCTAGTGGTTAGCGCATCACATTCCTAACCAAGAGGTTGTGAGTTCAATTCCTTACATTGGTATCAGAGCATCCTAATCCTCTCTCTTAGGGTGTAGTTCAACCATCTCCTACTAGGATTATGTTACATTCTTCCCCCCTTGGTCGATCATTGTCCTCAATGATCTGCTCTTGTATCCCTCTAGCCTCGGTGATCAATCCCTTGAACTCCCTAGGTGCCCTTGAATTGATGTTCCTCAACCTCGCACAGTTTCTTGAACCTTGTTCGCAACCTTGGTCTCTTGAACCCTTGCCATCAACCTTGGTGTCTTGAACCTTCGTGTTCGCAACCTTGGTGTCTTGAGCCCTTGTTCTCAACCTGAGTCTTGAACCTTGTTCTCACCCATGCTTGGTATCTTGAACACTCAATCACGTGCCACCCAAGGATTCCCAAGGAATTCACACTTCCAAGCTAGCTCATTGGAAATTTCGTTCCGAGAGCTTTCCAACGGTATATTACACGCCTCAATCCGACCTACGGATTGAGAGATACACCCCAATCATTGTAAGGTCCATCCTTGAAATGCGCGCGCCTTCCACAATTCCTACCCTTTCACATAGAGGATGCCCAAGCGCCTTTTTTAGAGGCCATTGGATCATTCCACCTTTCCGAAGCCTACTTCCTAGGCTCTGATACCAATGTAAGGAATTGAACTCACAACCTCTTGGTTAGGAATGTGATGGGCTAACCACTTGCCCCAAAAGCCATGGTTGAGGATTACTTCCTAATCCTCTCTCTTAGGGTGTAGTTCAACCATCTCCTACTAGGATTATGTTACACTTTGCTTAACAACTTCTCTCTCACATAATGGTAATGGACCTCTATATGTTTGGTCCTAGCATGATAGATAGGATTGGCTGCAAGGTTAAGTGAACTTGTATTATCTCCAAAGATAATTGGTGACCTAGTATATAAAAGTGCATCTATATACAAAAGCTTAATCCAAATTGCCTCTTGTGTGGCATTAAGCAGTCCTTTATACTCTGCCTTTGTAGAAGACAAAGCAACAGTAGGTTGATTCTTTGAAGACCATAAAATTGGTTTGACACCTGCAAAAGAAATGTATCCAGAGGTGCTCCTCCTATCATCCTTGCATCGTGCCCAATATGCATCTCAATAGATCTTGATATCAATGTCTGAAGTGTAAGGAAAATACAAACCATGACTTTGTGTACCCTTAAGATACTTCAAGATTCTCTTGGCAGCCTCTAAGTGAGGTATCCTTGGCTTGTGCATAAACTGACTTAGCACACTAACTGCATATGCAATATCTATCCTTGTTAAGGTAGCATAGTTCAAGCTACCAACCATACTTTGATAACCTGTAATGTCATTTGCTTCATCACCTTCATGGGAACTTAATTTTAAGTTTACCTCCATTGGAGTGCTTGCTACTTTGGCATCATGCAAGTGAAATTTCTTCAACATATCCTCTATATAGTATTTCTGAGTAATGTATATTCCTGAGTTAGTATAGACTAACTCAAGCCCAAGAAAATACTTCAGTAGACCAAGATCATTGATCTTGAACTCCTTCATCATCTAGCTCTTGATATATCTGATTCCATTGACATCATTACCTGTAATGATGATGTCATCAACATAAACACAAAGGTATATTACCTCTGAATTGCTTCTCTTGACGAATAGAGAAGTATCTGCCTTGGTCATGAAAAAACCTTGGTCTTGGAGGTATGTAGTTAACCTGTAATTCCATGCCCTAGGTGCCTGCTTTAATCCATATAAAGCCTTTTTCAATTTGCAAACATATGTTATCTTCTTAGGGTCCTCATACACACGAGGTTGTGACATATATACCTCCTCTAAAATCCATCCATTCAAGAAAGCATTCTTGAGATTCAATTGGTACATATTCCAATTTTTTGATGCAGCCACACTTACCAACACTCTGATGGTTGGCATCTTGGCCACATGAGAAAATGTCTCTTCATAATCAATGCCTTGGGTTTGTGCAAAACCCTTGGCTACCAATCTAGCTTTGTACCTATTAATTGTGCCATCAGAATTTCTTTTAAGTTTATAGATCCATCTGGATCCTATTACCTTCATGGAGTCCTTGTTTGGTACTAACTCCCATGTATCACTCTCCTTGAGTGCTTGAATCTCCTCATCCATAGCTTCTTTCCATTCTGTCTTGGTTATGGCTTCTTCATATAATCCTCGTTCTTCAATTGACAAATCTTTGGCAAGATAAACTAAGTGTTTAGTAACAAGAGATGTATCAAACCCATATCTGATAGGTTTTTTGCTTTCTCTCTATGATCTTTAGGGTCTAGCTTTAGGATCTAGCCTTTTTTATTTAAATCATATCCAATAAAGATGCACTTCTCAGCTTTAGGGTCTAGCCTACCTCTTATCTGAGAAGGAATGTGTACATATGCTACACATCCAAATATCTTGCAATGGTCAAGTGAGGGTCTCTTACCATGCCATGCTTCATAGGGTGTCATCCCATCAAGGGATTTAGATGGTAACCTGTTTATGAGATAAGTGGCAGTTGAAACACTTTCTGCCCATAGATAATTAGGTAATTTCTTTAAATTCAACATAGACCTAGCTGTCTCAACAATCAACCTATTTCTTCTTTCAGCTACCCCATTCTATTCAGGAGAATACCTTGTGGTGATTTCTCTTTTGATGCCTCTGTCCTGCAAGAAGTTTTCAAACTCATTGGAGAAGTACTCTCCTCCTCTATCTGACCTTAACCTCTTCAAATTCCTCCCTGTCTGATTTTCAACTAGTGCAAGATATTTTTTAAAGCAGTTAAATACCTCATCCTTGTGCTTCATGAAGTACACTACACTCCACCTGCTATAATCATCAATAAAAGATACATAGTACCTTGAACCTGAGACTGAGGGGTCTTTGCTTGGTCCCCATACATCTGTGTGGAAAAGCTCTAGGTAGTCTTCATGCATGTAGCCTTTCCTTGAGAAGGGTAACCTGTGAGACTTCCCAAATTGACAAGCACCACACTTATAAATCATATGTTGCTTGGATACATTAGGTATTCCAAGCACACATTGATCCCTGCATATTTGCTTCAAGGTTCTTTCTCTTATATGTCCTAATCTTTTGTGCCTAATCTCAAGCTCTGAAAGTGTTTGATGTTTATAATTGTATAGTGCAATATTCTTTGTGTCTTCTAACTCAAAATTGAAAAGTCTACCTGATTTTTCTCCTTTAGCAATCCTCTTGAATCCATGTCCTGGATCCTCCACAAATGCTCCATATTCATTGAATCTAACCTGCAAAGCTTTCTCCACAATCTATCCAACACTCGTCAGATTTTTGGTAATGGTTGGTACATAAAGAACCCTACTCAACAAGTTCTGATTTCCATCACAAGTCTTAACATTTCCAACCTTAACTACTGAGTGCTTGGTGTCATCACCTGTTTGGACTTGATGCTTACCTTTTGGTTCCTCAAGATCAGAGAGTAGTGCTACATTGCGAGCCACATGATTCGAGCATCCTAAGTCAATGTAGAATAGGTGGTCATCATTTGTACCTGATTTTGAAGTCATGTTCATGATAAAAAGAGAGTCATCCTTCTCCTCTGTATAGTTGTTGTAGTCCTTTCTGGATTTGAATCCTCCTTGGTAATTTCCATTGTAATTGTTGTTGTAATTGTTGTATTGTTGTTGTAGCCTTGGTGATGGTTGAATCTACCTCTTGAATTTTAGTATCCACCTCTTTGGTATCCTCTTCCTCTCTGATTCTTATAATTCTTGAAATACTCATCTGTAGTATGATTTGATAAACCACAAATGTTGCAGGGTGAGGAGTTATACGATCTCCCCCTACCTTGCTTACCTCCTTTGCCCCTTCCTCTTGATGATCTACCTCTACCTGCATAGTTGGCTTGGGAGGTAGAGCCTTCATCTTCCACCTTCTTGCTCTTGCCTTTATCTTTAGACTTCTTATCAGTGTATAGGGCAGAAGAGTTGTTACCTTTGTATGTGTCTCCATTCTTGTTGAGCTTTGCTTCATGAGTGAACAATTGTCCCATGAGAGTTGTAAGATGTGGAATTTGCATGTCTGTGTAAAGGTCCATGGCAGTGGTAAAGCTTTCCCATTTGTCATCAGCCTTGATCCCATTGATCACATGCCTTACAATCTGCTCTTCTTCAATCTCTTCTTCTATGCTTGCTAAGTGATTTGCTACATCTTTAACCTTGGTCACAAACTCTGAAACAACTTGCTTAGGTTTCTTCCTTAATGTGGTGAATTCAATCCACAGCTGATTTTTTCTAGCCCTTGTGTTGGAGGAAAAATATGATGACAAGGTTTCCAAAGTTTCTTGGGATGTCTTACAATTTCTAATATGTGGCAAAAGAAAATCAGAGATGGAGTTGATTGAATAGGACCTTGCCAATGCATCCTTAGCACACCATGTGTTGAGCTTTTCATGTTCTTCCTTTGTTGGTAATCCTCTTGTTTTGAATGAGGGTAATTCCTCATCTCCTGAGATGTATCCATAGAGACTCCTTCCTTGTAAGTAGGTCTTCATCCTCAGAGACCATGCTTGATAGTTGTTCCTGTCCAATTTATCAATAAATGAAGGAAAACCATCTCCCATTTTACCTTAGTTTGCTCTGATAGCACTGTTGGGAAAGATGGATGGATGCTCCAAGAGATTGAGTAGGTACTGCTAAACCTACTTTGTACCAGCCCCCTAATGCTTCAGACTTGATAAATAGACCACCTTAGCTTTCCAAAGACACCATAAAATGGCCTATGTACTTTGGAAGTGATGTGTGTAATGATTGAGACAAAACATATAACTTTGAAACTCAAAATCTGAAGAAAACCTTCGATTTATGTCTTGACACCTGCTGGATCTTTTACTGAGTATGACCAGCACCGTAGGAATTCGAAAAATTCCTTTTAGCGGTATTTAACTAACTTAGCAAGCTAAGTGTTCCAAGTGGAATGATGTAAAAAGATAAACTATGCTAAGAGAAATCAATTTAGCAAATGAAGTTATACCCCCGATTTTTTAGGACTGTAGCAGACATTGGCCACTAATCACCTCGATGCAAACTTCTCTGAAATGGCTGAATAGAATCTCCTCATATTCTGACAGCACGTAGATAACTTCAAGCGGAATGCAACAAGCTTTAGATCATTGAGTTTGGTGAAGCTTTGACTGAGATATGCACTTCACAAGTTGACAGACTTTCAAGGAGTATAACAGAGAACTCATAAATGAACAATGTGAATGTAAGTATTAATGAACACTTGTATACAAATCCATTGGCATGAATGTCATTGCCTAATGGTGTAGATAGGTCTGGGCTAGAGTGTAGGCCTCACACACACTCAGAATCAGCAATGAGAAGATTGAGAGTGACGAGTTCTACCCGCGACTTTTCCATGACCATTTTTATAAGGAATGAGTAAAAATTTCAATTCAAATTCAAACTTTTAGCTCCCTATGATCAAGCTCCTATATGCTAGGAGATATTCCTTCAATGAAAGAGCTAACTTTTTCCAGGAATCCTTTTGGTAGGTGATTACAAAAGAGTCCAAGTCAATTTGACTTTTACAAGGAGATAAAATGGTAATTAACCACTAGCAATGGTTCCTACTCTTCTCCATATGTGTATGGACTTCAATGCATCTATCAAGCCAAATGTGTAGGCTTGTGATTTACACCAACAATTTGGTGAGGTAATAAGGAGATAGGCGACACCTTGATCTCTTAATAGTCATTTCACTTATGGCAACATTGGTGACGCCTTTTATGGGAACACAAGGTGACACTTTGTTATTATGATCATGCATTGACTCCTTCATGTAAGCCGATGCCATGTTTATACTCATTTCTAGCAGTTCTAGGTGACCACCGTTTTGGCATAATATGGGTGACCACCGTTTGGCATAATCGAGGCGACCATGTTTTGGCATAATCTGGCAACCACCTTTTGTATTACTCTTGGTGACTAGCTAACCTGGGTGACCACCTATTGCATCATTTGGCACCTCCGAATCAATGTAGGTGACCACCTTGCTCCAACTCATCATCTTGGAAATGTAGGTGACCATTCATTCTCCATTTCCCATTTCCATCCAATGCACACAATTCCCTCTCTTATGTGTTCCTCTATAGTACCTTCATCCCCATCATACCTTATGGGTGACCACCCTTTCCCCTCCATTCCAATCCACCATATGGGTGACCTACCATTTATTCCCCACTCCATCCAAGGCGACCACCTCCAACCCCCATTCGGTGACCTCCAACACAAGGCCTCTCTAACCAAGACGACCGCCTCCAACTTCCTCAGTTATCACCTCCACATTGTGAAACTAAGGTTACTACCAACTTTCTCAGGAGGACTGGATGCCATACCCTCGCAGCCTCCTTGTCTCATCTCGGGTGTGCCTCTACTAAATGTGGCACACATGGGGAATTACCAATTTGGATGCATGTCATACATAGGCGACTTATTTTGGCAAGGAAACTGGGCGACCACTGACTTATGATGGGCTCCGTCATGAGCTACCTTGGGTGGAGAATGAGTGGAAAAGTTTATTTTGTAAGTAAAGTGTGAGAGTGCAAATTAATATAGGGAATACCACCGCCAACATTTGATGGTGCCAGAAGCTGAAATTGGAGGCCTAATTGAAGTTGGCTACCAAATCCATAATTAGACCACTCCTACACCTCTTTGGCCACAACTTTGGTGCATGCAGCAGTTAAGGCTAGGATTTGGCAAGGCCACCCTAGTCCTCTCTAGAGTATGTGTAAATATAAGTTTTGCACTCATTTGACATATATGATCTCAATTGAAGGGAAATATATGATCTTAATTGGGAGGAAGTCTTGGATACACTAAGCGAAGGTAGTTATTATTTAGAGCACTAGATTCAAGCACCATTTTTTGAGATCAAGCACCACTCTCTATACAACTCCCAATAGTGTGCAACTCCTTGCACACTATTGGGAGTCACTTTGTGGTGATTATACAGAGCATGGGCCTCCGAGTGGAGTTGGCTATTACCCTTTGCAGAGTCACTAAGTGGTTTGGAGATATTCACTTTGTGTGCTTGTATTGCATTTCTCTTGGAGAAGGGTTTTCAAGTACTCTCTGTTTGATTTGTGCTTCTTGATTTGATTTTTCTTAGTTCCTAGAATGGCATGCTAGCCCTCTATTTCATCCTTTTGTAGAATTGTGGACCTCTATAATCATGTTTTAAGATAAGAGGATTGGGTTTCCCCTCTTATGAGCACTTGTAATTGATCTTTTCTCCTCAAATGTACATTTTCTCTACTGTTGGTGTCTCTGTTGTCAGTGAAGATACATGCACATAGAAATATTACAGGGTATACTTCCCTAAGGAGAACTTCCCTTGAGTAGATGGTGAAGTATTTCGATGGCGATGCACCACACTGGACTCTCCTTCTCGAGAGCTCCACGACGATATGCTCGAAGTACAAAACCGAGCTCCTGACGCCACGCACAGTACTCCGCACAGAGGTTGTAGCATACGCAGAAAACGCAGTACACAAGGAGCACGAAGACAGACTTCTTAGGTCTCACGAATGCGGTCGAACTTACAGTCTGTGACTGACCAGGCCACTATATGTTTTATTAAAGAACATATACAAAGAAGTGTCCGGTGGCCATTTGGCCTTTCACATGGACACTAACGGTAACAATCTCCCACTAAAGGCCAATATGGCTGGAGTAACTATGGGAGAAAAAAGAAAGAATGATAAAGAATACCTGAGTGTAAGTATACAAACTATACCTCCCACCTGATGGGCATGTTACACAGTATACAAGTGACTGCATAAGATCAAGAATCAAGTAACCCCCATCAAGTGACAACAGTGTCGAAAGCTATCCTGCGGTAGAGCTTTAGTCAAAGCATCTGCAGCATTATCTCGAGTGTGAACCTTCTCAAGAATAATGCTCTCAGTGGCTAAGCAATCTCTAATGAAGTGATACCTCACCTCAATGTGCTTGGTCTTTGCATGATAGACCGGATTCTTAGCCAAAGCAATGGCACTCTGACTATCACTGAGCAAGTGAGGTACATGCTGAGGCAAACCCATATCACAAGCAAGACGAGAAAGCCACAATGCTTCCTTACATGCCTCACTTGCTGCAACATACTCTGCTTCTGTGGTGGAAACAGCTGTACATTCTTGAAGACGAGATCTCCAAGAGATAGCACCTCCAGCAAAATGAAAAATGTACCCTGATGTAGACTTACGATTGTCTACACAACCAGCATAGTCAGAATCTGTGTAACCAATAATGGATGCTTTCCCTCTACCTAAGCATAGACACTTGTCCTTAGTGCCACTCAGATATCTCAAAATCATTTTGACCGCTTCCCAATGTTTCTTGCCAGGATTAGACATATATCTGCTCACAACTCCCACTGCAAATGCAATGTCTGGTCTCGTAGCTACCATAGCATACATGAGACTACCAACAGCAGACTGATAGGGAATTTTGGTCATGAATTCCTTTTCCTCATCTGATTTGGGGCAGTCATCCTTGCTCAATTTCACATATGTGGGTAAAGGTGTACTCAATGCCTTTCCACCCTGCATATTGAATCGATGAAGTACTTTGGATATGTACTCACTTTGAGACAAGTATATGCATCTTTTACTCCTATCACGAGTAATGCGCATGCCAAGAATATGTTTGGCATCCCCCAAATCCTTCATATCAAATGTCTGACTCAACTTCTTTTTGAGAATTGACAAATCATAAGAGGACTTCCCAGCAATCAACATATCATCGACGTAAAGTATCAAGTATATCAAGCTGCCATCAGAACATCTCTTTGTGTAGAGACAATGATCCTCATTGCTTCGAGAATAGCCTTGGGACTTCATAAAAGCATCAAACTTTTGGTACCATTGTCTAGGAGACTGTTTAAGTCCATACAAGCTCTTCTTGAGCTTACAAACTAGACTTTCCTTGCCAGGAAATACATAACCCTCTGGTTGTTCCATATAGATCTCATCTGTAAGATCTCCATGCAAGAAAGCTGTTTTCACATCCATTTGGACTAGCTCTAAGTCCTCCATTGCAACGAATCCAAGCAACATGCGCAACGTAGTCATCTTGACCACTGGAGAGAAGATTTCCTCAAAATCAACACCATGTTGTTGCTTAAAACCCTTTGCAACAAGTCGTGCTTTATATTTTGGAGAAGCACTATCTGATGTGAATTTCAGCTTATATACCCATTTACATGGTAAAGCTTTCCTGCCCTTTGGCAAAGGTACTAAGTCCCAAGTACCATTCTTGTGAATAGAATCCAACTCACTCTTCATGGCACGCTCCCACTTGACATGATCCTCTGTCTGCATAGCCTCTTTGTAGCAAGAGGGCTCACCAGCATCTGTTAGCATAACAAAATCTAAACCTGGAACATATCTATCAGGTGGATATGAGACACGTGCAGAACGTCTCAATGGTTGCTGAACAGGAACATGTGCAGACTGATCTGAATGGACATTCTCTTGAACATCCCTATGTGCAGCATTTTTATGCATGCTAACCGGAGGACTAGTATCCTCAAACACCACTCTTCTCACTTCAACCTCCTTAATCGGCTGTTTATGCATCTTAGACTCATTAAAATTGACATCACTACTTCTGATCACTGACCGTGTTTCAGGATCCCATAAGCGATATCCAAATTGTCCTTCTCGACCATATCCAAGAAAAATGCATTTCTTTGACTTATGGTCCAACTTCTGTCTAAGATTCTTGGGTATATGAACATATGCTTCACACCCAAAAACTCGAAGATGATCATAATATGGTGGTTTCCCTGTCCATAACTCTTGTGCCACTTTCAGACCTTTGGCAGTACTAGGTGAAAGGTTAATCACATGAACTGCAGTCAATACTGCTTCTGCCCAAAAACCTTGTGAGAGGTTTGCATGATGCAACATAGAGACTACTCTATCTTGAATAGTTCTATTCATCCTCTCAGCTACACCATTCTGTACTGGGGTATAAGGAGCTGTAAACTCTCTACGAATCCCTCTACATTGACAGAAAAGGCTGAATTCATGTGAGGTATACTCACCCCCATTATCTGAACGTAAAGCCTTAAGCTTAGTTCCTTTTTCAGTCTCAACTGAAGCAAGCCATTTTCTGAAAGTAGGGAATACATCATCCTTCGATTTGATAGGATATACCCAGACTTTTCTAGTAGCATCATCTATGAAAGTGACAAAGTAAAGAGAACCACCTAAGGACCTAGTGGGCATAGGACCACACACATCTGTATGAACAAGATCTAAAGGCTGAATTGAAGAGTCAATGTGCGTTTTATGCACATTTCTGGTTTGCTTTCCATATTGACAATGCTCACAAAATGAAAAATCAGAGAAAGATAACACAGGTAAGTAGCCAGAACGAGAAAGATTTTCCATTCCACTACGAGATATATGGCCCAAACGACCATGCCAAATACAAGCCATAGGCTGTTCAGTAACAGCTAACAAGTGTTCTTTCTGTGATACAAATAAAGGGTAAAGTGAGCCAACTTTCCTTCCTTTTACATCTCCAATCCCCACAACATCACACTGGTAAGAGTCACCAAGTCTCACGGTACCAAGAGACTTTGCTGCATAATTAGAGAACCATTCTCTATGTGGTGTCACATGGAAAGAAGCACCAGAATCTAGCAGCCAGGTGTGGGAAAGAGAATCAGCCATAAGTGCCTCAGATGGCACAGTACTATCAAGTGTCAACACATCAGCATCATCAGAAATAGCATTAATTTCTTCAATCTTCACAGTCGAAGTAGATGGTGCAGGTAACTGTTTAACATGCCCATCAACATTCTGTCCTTTACCTTTAGCATTCTTTAATGCATAACAGTCTTTCTTCATGTGTCCTTTCTTATGACAATAATGGCATTCAATATCCCTCTTCCTTGATTTACTTCTGCTCTTATTCCGTTGACCATTCTTTTCCTTGTTCTTGCTCCTGCCACGCTGTTGATTCTTTCCTTGGTAAGAATCACGAACATTATATGCATCTCCACTCTGAGTGCCAACCATAGATTTTCTACGAATCTCCTCACTCAAGAGTGCTCCACATATGTCATCATAGACGAGTTTACCACCTGGTGCACTATTGCTAATAGCTGTGCAAAATGTATCCCATGATGATGGCAAGGTGCATAACAGCAATACTGCTTTCATTTCATTGTCCATATCCATTTTCTGAGCCTGTAACTGGGAGAATATGGCATCAAACTCATTTAGATGAGCAGCAACACTATCTGTGTCCTTCATACGAAGGTCGTATAATTTTCTCATCAGATATACTTTATTTGATGCCGTCTCTTTTTCATATGTATTGCATAACTTCTTCCAAAGCTCCTCTGCACTTTCACAGTCTAATACTGTAAAGTAAACATTATCTGCCAAGTGCAAGCGAATGGTAGACCTGGCCATTTCATCTAACTCATCCCAATCATCTTCATCCATGTCAGCAGGCTTCTTTGAAATCCCATTTACTGGCTTCCATTGCCTTCTTTGAATCAGCACATCTTTAATCTGATTCTTCCATAGAGCAAAGTTTGTGCCATCAAATTTTCGGATCTCAAAATGGTCTTTGCCCTGCAAGTTATAGCTCCTCCTCGGAACGCTAGCACTAGACCCTGATCCACCGGATGTGCCTGAGACCTCTGATGCCATGATTGTAGAGAACTGAGTAGAATGATAATGGCGCTAGAAGAGTCCAAAGACCAACAAATAAGTGTATCAAGGAGTAAATCGACCACTATATAGTTGACTAAACCAGAAATCTAAAAAATTTTGCCAGAGTATCCTCTGCAAAATTAGCATATGACCAGTGTCAAAGTATCATAAAACTGCAAGTATTGACATGTCTACCTGCATAGTGAATCACTGACTCCACTGCATATAATCAGTTACCCAATAGAAGCCAACTAGGCTTATCGAGCACCTATGAACAACTATCATACATCTCCTATGGCGAGGCTGGGTAAGTCTTCCACCTGCATCACCAAAGAGACCCCGACATCTGGGTGTCTCCCAGTTAAGAAAACCTCACCACGACCCTCTTTATCAAACGTAAAAGGCTTTATGCAAAGAACGTAACCGCTATATCAATGCCCACATGGACGTACATAAGCGGTGTCCACAGAAGCGTACATGGTGTGTATGTGCTCAATATATGTAGTAAAATGACACTAAAATGGCTGAATACACAGCCCCAAAACTAGCCAATAACACCTGCAAGTGTCTGTCAACTCTGATGTTTTAGGCTTTAAAAACCTGCATAAATTTGCAGCGACTGCTCCCACCAAAACTGAAAACCCCTCGAGAAACCTGTAGTTTTACGAGTGTGGCTGAAAATACAGCCCCAAAGGTTGATATTTATTGTCTGAGAAGTACAAGGAACACTCTTCTTGATATTCTTGGACCTGTGTGAAGAGAACTACGTGCAAAAGTACTCCGAAATGGCTCCAAAAAACACCCCAAAATTGCTTCAGAAATAGGCTTTAAAAGCAAAAAAGAAGCTTTGAGGGACCAAAACTTGTTCAAGGTAATGTCAACCTTAGTCTTTCCCCTTCTTCAAACACCACAAGAGTGTAGCTTAGTGGCAAGAGATTGCCACGGTTAAGCGAGCTCTGGGGGGAACAGTACTGGGATGGGTGACCTCCCGGGAAGTACCGGGAACCTCTATATTCCTTGATTGTTGAGGTCCTCCCTCGCGCGCAGCCAACGGCGCCAACGGTGACTTCGGTGACTCGGATGACAAGGAACTGCTCTGATACCAATGAAGTATTTCGATGGCGATGCACCACACTGGACTCTCCTTCTCGAGAGCTCCACGACGATATGCTCGAAGTACAAAACCGAGCTCCTGACGCCACGCACAGTACTCCGCACAGAGGTTGTAGCATACGCAGAAAACGCAGTACACAAGGAGCACGAAGACAGACTTCTTAGGTCTCACGAATGCGGTCGAACTTACAGTCTGTGACTGACCAGGCCACTATATGTTTTATTAAAGAACATATACAAAGAAGTGTCCGGTGGCCATTTGGCCTTTCACATGGACACTAACGGTAACAGATGGAATACTAGAAGTGTATACAATTTAATATTGTTGGAAGTGGGTACCCCAGTACCTCCTCTATAGTTTGTATTGCCTAGTGGGACGCTTACATATCTATGTGAGGCCTTTAGCATGGTAGATACTTGTTTTGTCATTATTTTTTATTTCTTTATCTAACTAGTAGGTACATGACTGATACACAAGCTGATAAGAGGCATCTTCATCTAGAGAGGAGTTTTAAGAAAACTTCTTTAGCTTTGGCTATTCAACTTAGGTCTCCTCTACCCTCTTTCAATTTGTCTATAGATTTGGGTGCCACACCACACTCAAAAGAGAATCTGAAGAGGACATTAGATTTCTCCTCATATAATTCTAAAGAAGCACTATTGGCAATGGAGGATCTTTCTCATTTACTCTCTAGGTTAAATATCAAGTTCCATACTTTTAAGGGATTGTCATGTGAGGATGTAGATGATCACATAAGGAGATTCATCTCCTTATGCTGTGGATGATGTGTGCAGAACTGAGAGGATGCTATGTTAGTACTCTTCTCATCTACATTGGAAGGTGTTGTGGACAAATGGTATATTCAATACATGGATGACCACTTCACTACGTGGGAAGCATTGAAGAGTGCATTCTTGTAGACATTTTGATCAAGAAACTCCTCAGAAAGAGCTATAAATTAGCTAGAGAACCTAAATATGAGATCAAGTGAGTCCTTTCACGAACTTCACACTAGGAAAAAAGAACTTGTTTCATGTCTACCACATGCTCTAGGTGGTTTCCTAGTTAAAAAATGGATAGAGAAAGCTCTACCCAAGTCATCTCAGCAAAAGCTTCATGAATCTCTTAGATTGGATGCAACACTTGATGATTTTGTTGCCGCTACATTGCGCATTGAGGAAGCTAGGCTACATTTTGAAGGAGATACCCAACCCAATTATGCATCCGAATTAGATACTATTGGTTCACTCAAGAAGGAGTTGGAAGCCTTAAGAATGCACCTACACAACCAACAAGAGAAGGTCATGCCACCACCACAACACCATAATCATGATGAGATAGCTCAAATTTGTCCTTAGTTAGAAGATTTGGGAACCAGAGAGGACATAAGGAGGCAACTTTGGAGTACAATATGTAGCAATAGTGGACATTCCAATGTTAATTGTCCTAACAAGGTAAGATGTTAATTATGTGGCAAAGATGGTCATGAAGAAAGAGAATGCTACTACCTCAAGGGAGCACATCAATGAGGTAACGCTCTAGTTCTTGATTTTTATAATGCTAGTCCTAAAACGTACCTAATAGAAAAGAGAAATGTCGAAGTCGGCCTAGATATAATATTCCATTAATGTGTTATTGCTGTGGTGAGTATGGCCGCATGCAAGATAGGTGCTCCTTACCAGAAGGTGCACCTTCTTGTCAACATTGTCCAAATGCTAAGGATCATTATACCAGAGATTGTGGAAGAAGCCACCCTGCTCCAATTCACATGATCGGAGTCGCTCCATAAGTAGAAGGTATGACCATTGAACCTTATGTTCTTGATCTTCTTCAATGCCCACGATGACTAGGGCTAGTCAAGTAGCAACAACCTATAGGGAGGAAAAAATAGGAACTCAAACATAGAGATGACGAAAAGAAGCGGGGTTTGAAGGAAGAAGCTGACATTGAAGAAGCTTATGAGAGGGTTACTACTTTGCTAAAGGACCAACCAACAAGTTCTCAGGAAAACACACAAGAGCTAAACATTGAGGAAACCTTGAAAGTTATCCATCATAAGGTTAGTCTATAGCAACTCATACAGATGGACTCAAAAGTAAGAAGTGACTTGTAAAAGATTATACAGTCTACCTACCTAAGCCCACCTCCCAGAATAGATGGTTTCATGGTTGAGAGTTCTCCTACACCCTTGGCGACTCTTAGAGTTCAAGGCTATTAACTTTGTTAAGAGATGCAGCCCTACATGGCATTATTATAGATGGAGGCTCTGTCATCAACTTGATGCCAAATTTTACCATGAAGAAACTAAAATTGAAACCCACCGAGGCGGCACCCTTCACAATTACATTAGCATATCAACATTAGGGTGTACCATTCGACATTGTTGAAAAGGTACTTATGATAGTGGAGGATTATCACTTTGTTCTAGACTCTATTATTATTGCCCTGCCATAGGAGACCACCTACCCTCTACTCTTGGGAAGGCCTTGCCTAAGGCAAGCAAAGGCTTTGCAAGATTGGGGAAAGAATAAGTTATGGATTTTTACATGCACTAACAATCAATTATAGATACATCTCGAAGAAGGATCAGATATTAGCAAGGCTACTAGGTATATAGCTAACACTCACGTAATGCCTTCTTTACCTCACAAAGATCATACTCTATTAAATTGGATGATGGCGAGTGCAGAATGTGGAGATATAAAATCACCACAAGGAGGCTAAAAAGAGGAAAAAATTGATGTTTTTCACTTAAACAGAGCACAAGGAGGCCAGAAAGAGGAAAAAACTGATGTTTTTCACTTGAAGAGCATGGAGAAGGGTAAGATATGTGATCATAGGAAACTAGAGGAAGAAGCAAAAATTGGGCACCATGAGGTCCAAATCAGTCACCTCGCTCAAATTGGGTGGCAGGAAGCCCAAGGTAGGGACCTCTCACAGGGTGGCCCAAGTGGGCATCGTATGGCCCAAGTTGGGCAGCTAGCTCAAATTGGTGCCAAGAAGCCTAAGGTTGACACCTCTCACAGGGTGTCCCAAGTGGGTGTCACGAGGCTAAAGTTGGGCACCTAGCAGGTACTCGCCCAAGTGGGCATTACAAGGCCCAAGTTGGGCACCTAGCGAGCAGTTGCCAAGTAGAGAAGGAGGGCTCTTGGGGCCAATATTGGCCAATCCTCTCTTGGGAGCTCACTTCTTCTCTATAGCATGGTGTTCAACTTCAAATTTTGCAGGTATCTCTAGGGAGGTAGAAACCACCAAGTGGGCCACTTGACGTCACTAGTCAAACTTGACCACAAGGGATCACTACACTCGTTTCTCCAGGTGAACAAACCTAGGTTAATAATTATTTGAATTTTGTTTTCAAATATGTAGAACATCATCAGTGACCTCGTGATACATCCTATGATTCAATGGTACTAAAGGATGTTCTCTTTCTAGAAATCTTTCCATGATGGACCATGGAGCCAATTATGAAACATGAGATAAGTATTGTTCCTATCTCTATTAATGAAGAAGAAGAAGTCTTGCAAGACATGTAACTTGAAGAAAAGCAACACTATCTTTGGAGTAGTCCGCAAAGCAAAATGACGATGGTACCTTGTAGACTGATTCCATAGGTAAAGTTCATCTCAAATTACAATAAAGATAGGTAAAGGAAGAAATGCAAAAAAGAAGCACACTCAGATCGCACACTATCGTTGGAAGACAACACCTCAATTGCAAGGAACTCCAACTATTGTAAAGAGGTATGCAAATATTAAGGTAGAAGCATTCAACATGATAGACACTATGGCTCGGAAGAGAATCCGAAAGATGGACATTAGGACTTTAAAGGGATTTGATGATATGAGGAGAGAAGTAAAGAGGAGAACTTATGGCCAACACTCGGGGGCCAAAGAAGAAATGTTTTGGGAAGCTTTGCAATTAGACAATGGGAGGAGGACAAGAAGCCCCTAGATTTCACTTCTACTATGGAGTCTAATTCTATTTGAATCAAGCAAGAATAGATTCACACATTGTACATATCATTGCTGAGTTCATTTCATTTTTTGTAGTTCATTTTCTTTGGTGGAATAAGCAAATAATTTAATCGTTGCATCAGGACAATGCAAAATCTTGATGTGGGGGTCTATAGACCAGGTGGGACATGCTTGATCCTTTTCTAGGGACCCATCCCTCTACATACCTCTTGGGTTGGAGACGTTTTCAAAGAGAATCTTAGGACTTTAGGGAGGGTATTGGGCCACCTCAAGCAACCCCCACCCTAAGGCTTGGAATAACTCCCAAGGCCATACCCTATGGTTGGTGAACTCAAAATTAAGAACACATAAACACATCAAGAACATGGAAACACATAAAGAGGTCGGAGCACAAAGCATGGCCAATTGAGATTAAAACCTAAAATGTGGGCAAAGACAATTGAAGAAAAATTGTTGGGCACAAGTGGATGCAAGTTAGGTAATCCTTAACCCTAGAGGTCTTTGGTATAGAGAGAACCCTAAATGTAGCCAAGAACATACTAAGTTATATGAAGAGATCAAGCAATTGTGGATTTCTTAATTGTAGTGAAGAGGAGCTAAAACTCAAATCAGGAAGGGATGCACATTCAACGAGTGTTGATGATAAGAGTTCTAGATCTAGCTATGAGCTCGTGATAGGAACAAAATTCATCTCATGGACTAGTAAGAAGCAATGTATATTGGCATTGTCATCAATGAGACTGAGTACAAAGCATTTGAGCTGACTACACATGCCACTATGTGGTTAAAGAAGCTATGAAGTGACTTGGAGATGCAAGCTAACTCAATCTCCATCTATGGAGACAAATTTTCTTGCATACACCTAGACAATAATCTCATGTAGAATGCTAGCTTAAAATATATAGAGATACATATAGAGGAATCCGGACTAGATATGATATGCATAGTGTCAATACAAACATTAATATTAAGAAGAACACCAGAAATAACTTTGTATTCAAGGTTCTCAATAGGTCAATTATTGATAATGTCTATAAAATGTTTTGTCACATAAAAGTTTAAGTATCTATAGAAATATAATTTGTTCCATCTTTACATCCTTTATTATCTTTATCTACTAAAAGTGGGGAAAATTGATCACTTAAGATATTCACACGTGTAGCATCATGTAATGTGATTTTTCAATGTATGACATAAAAGTTCCTAACTAGATCCTTATACTCTTCAAATGCCCATCAATTATGTTGCGTATATTTTGATAGATGTTCTTTTTTATCTCCCAATCTAGCACATTGATGCACCTACAACAAATGATGGAAATTTTCATGTCAGCAGGATCTTTCTAGTCATAATCACATCAAATTAAAATCCAAAAGATCAGCCAAGGATAGATGAAGAGCCAAGAGTCATATTGTCATTGAGAAGATGTAACCAAGGGCATTCAAGCATGTCAAGTGAAGGGGAGGACATGTGGAGCAAGGCCAATTATCTCAAATAAGAAGAGAGGAGTTCATGTCAAGACCTGCAAAGCTCATACCCTCTCTATGAAAAGCTTTTGGCAGACACTACCTACTTATCTTGTTCATCTCTCTCTCTATGCAGATATTCATTTAATTCATATGAAATCTAGTTAGAAATCTTATTATATATCTTGAACATACCTACGCTTAATATATCTCTTATAGTTATTGGGAGAAATTCTAATGAAGCTCTAGTTTTATCATAAGCTAGCTTCCAGCATAGTGTATTTTGTAGAGTTTAAATTTCTTAGTTGATCTAGTCCATTGGTATTGGCTGATAGCGCATTCTTGAGCTACACGTCTATGATGTATGGAAAAAATGGAGGATTTGGGTCAAACATGTAGGTACAAATAGGTTGACTAGCTATAGATAGAGGTGAACTAGAGGGACCTAGGAGGGCCTACTCATGGATTTTTTAAAATGTGTGAGAAAAACCTCACAATTGGTGTCACACCTGAGCTAAGACCAATGAATGATTAGTTTAAGAGCTTTCCAAAAAGGAAGAAGGATCAAGAACTCATCAATCTTCACAAAAAAGATATCTTTCATAAACCCTATCATAGATACGACAAATTTGGGATAGAAGGTTGAAATTTTGGACAAAAGTAACTATCAGCCATCGAACTCCATAATATTCAACTATCGTATTAGCAAAGGCCTCTAGCATCTTGTGAGATGAGAAAGCACTTGAGGTTGACCCAAAGGATGCCAACACTAGAAATGTAGAGCTAAAGGCCTTGAAGGAATGGAAGGACAGGAATAGAAGAGCAATATTTTTAATGTATCACGTAATTACCAACACTATGATTGGGCATATTTTAGAATTCGATCATTGAAAGGATATGTAGGAAGCCCTCAAGATTTTTTATGGTACTTCCACAACGAGTAGAAAGATGCATCTCAAAAATGACGCATCAATATGACATGGGTGCGATGGACCAAAATTGGTACATAGATCCTTGTTTCAACAATCATATCTCAAAACAAGGATATATTTTCATTACTATGAAAGTTCCAAAGACCAGGGGATGTGTGATAATAGTTGATTACTCATAACACGCCATAGAGCATGTGGGGGATATTTGGTTGGGAGAGGGCAAGATTAGAAAAGTATTACAATAAGTAATTCATGTTCCTTCCATCACTCAAAACTTATGTTGATAGGATGAATAGTAGAAAAGGGATTGCATCTCATATTATATGACAATGGTTAACTTATGAGGGATGGAGAAACGTTTTTTAGCCAAAGGAAGAAGAGAATTCAGGCTAATCACAGTCAATGTTACCCCCACAAATAGCTAGGTATGTTATGTCATGTTTGGGACTAGGAAGATTGCTGAGAAAATTCAAATTCTTAAGAGGTTTAATTGTCCAATCAATTCATGACCTTTGCGATGCTTGCGAACTAGATAAGCAAGCTACAATCCTTCAAGAGGAGTACTCATAGATCAATCAGGACCTTGCATCTCGTTTGAGGGCATGGCAAGAAGCCTCCCTTAGGTAGAGAAAGGTACTTTGACACATTCATTAATGATGTCTCAAAAGAGGTATGGATATATATCATTAAAGAGAAATCATGTCTGTTTATGTTTCAATGTTCAAGCATGAAGCTGAGAAGGAAACATGAAATAAAGTGAAAACCCTAAGGTAAGAGATTTCATAGAACTTGAGTGCATGAGCTTACCCAACAGAAGATTATTCTAGGAAGAAATTAGGGATAGATCACTTGAAGGTGTTTGAATGTGTATGCTTTGTGCACATACCACAAGAGATAAGCACCAAGCTTGAGCCTCAATATGCAAAATATGTCTTTATTGGCAATGCCAAAAACGAAAAAGGGTACAAGTGCTATAATCATGTGACCAAGAAGCTCCATGTGCTAAGGTATGTGTTCTTTGATGAGATAAGTCCATGATATTTAGACAAGGGTAAAGCAAAAGTTCTTGAAAGTGATTATGAAGACCATGCAGGCTATGATTTCCAAATAAGACCTCAAGAATCCATCAAATTCTTTGGAACAATGACATGGACGTCAAAGGGACATATCCATGGGCTCCATGATGAAGGTAAAGATTATGAATCATCCCCTACATCATGATACAAGAGTACCAAGAGATAGTCTATGAGCTAAATGAAGCTAGTGAAGAAGGTGAAGAAAATGACCTACAAGGGGTGGTTATACCTGTGGTAAAGATCAAAAAGCTCGAAAAGAAGCATTCAAAGGGTAGTGAAAGGTTATCAACTAAGAAGAAGACCCACATTCAATGGTTAAATTATGAATGTTTCATGGCAACACATTTTACATACATGATATAGATTTTTGTAGATGTGGAGCCAACTACCTATGAGGAAGCTAAGGAGAAACCAAAATGGACGGCTCTAATGTATGATGTGATACGTGCATTTAATGGAAACCACACTTTGGAATAAGTACCAAAGAAGGAAGGCATGAAGATATTAAAAAACATATGGGTATACAAAGTGAGAAGAAACTCAGTCAAAACGCTAACTAAACACAAGGCAAGATTTGTGGAAGAAGAAACTCATTCAGGGTATAGATTATGCTGAAGCTTTCATCCATGATGCTAACAAGGCTACCATTAGGTATTTAATAGCCATGCGTCCAACTAAACAGTAGAAAATGTATGAAATGGACATGAAGAATGCTTTTGTAAATGGTGATTTTTAGGAAGCCTATGTGGCCCAACCTCAAGGATATCAGGCTCCACAACACATACTATATGTTTTCACGTTACTAAAATCCTTTTATTGTCTTAAGCAAGCCCCATGGCATGGAATCATAGGTCGGTGGATTAATTCAGTAGGTGTGGGTACTCTGCAAGCCATTGCGATCCATCCGTATACCTAAAGAAAGTTTAGGGTAGACTAGTAGTCGTATGCATCTATGTAGATGAAATCATTATTATAAGTACAAATCATGGATGTTTCAACGACATCGAGTGGAGGTTAGGAAGAGAAATGATGATATCTAGTTTGAGTAAGCTAAATTATTTCTTGGGCATTGAATTTATGTATGCAGATTAAGGTATGTAGTACCACCCATATATGACCTACAAATATAGCAGGCTATCTTGAACGTCAAGAGCTATCACATGGATACAAACATGAAAATGAGCAAGGATGATGGTAGAAATATTGATGACTTTTCCTTCTTTAGGAGATTGGTAGCTTCATTGCTATATGCAACTCTCACAAGACCTTATTTGAGTTATGTAGTAGGAGTACTATACCTATGGTAAAGATCACAAGCTCAAGAAGCATCACACAAAAGGGCAATGACAAAGATGAGGACCTCCATTCCAAAGGACCTTCATGGCAAAGCATTTTGCATACATGATTCAGTTTGTTGTAGGTGAGATGATAGCTAATGAGAAACGCAAATGGAGGGCTCCAATGTATGATGAAATATGTGCACTTTAAGCTAAAAAAGCTTTGGAGTTAGTATCCAAGAAGGAAGGCATGAAGATAATCCAAACTAGAACTTAAAAGGAATCCTAGCTAGACACAAGTTTAGATTGCTGGCAAAGGGCTTCACTTATAGTTAAGGTATAGATTATCAAGATTATTTCCACCATATTGCTACTAAGGCTACCATTATATATTTGATATCCATAAGTAAAACTGCAGGATGGCCAATCTACCAAATTAACATGAATAATTTTTTTCTAAATGGTGAGTTGAAGGAGGAATGTCTATGTCCCAAACTCAAGGTATGAGGATCCAAAACAGATAGATTTTTTTGCATGATAAAGAAGTATTTGTATGGTCTTTAGCATGGAATTAGAGGTATGTTGATTACTTGAGCACCTATGGGTACTCTCCAAGCCATGCAAATCCATGCTTATACATAACAAAACTTGAGGATAGACAAGTAGTCATGTGCATCTATGTGGATGACCTCATTATTATAGGGAATGTTCATGGATGTGTCAAAGACATATAGAGGAATCTTGGAAGACAATTTAATGTAATGTGATTTGAGTGAGCTAAATTTATTTCTTGGGAATTGAAGTTGTGTATGCACATGAAGATATCTACCTATTACAAAGGTAGTACTTTCTATATATACTCTACAAATATGGCATTCTAGATTGCCATGATGAAGATCAGCAAGGATAATGGTAAAAAGATTGATGAATTGACCTTCTATAGGAACTTGAAAGGATCATTGATATATGCAACTATCACAAGACTTGAATTGTATTATGTAGTTGGAGTACACCCAGAATACATGCCTATGGCCACAAATGTGTGTGGAGAAATTTCACTCCAAGAAATCCTCTTTTAGAATCTACCCTGTAAGACATATGATTGCTAAAACCTCATTCAGTCACAACTCTGTCATTGAATGGCTTTGAACTTTGGGCCACACAGAGTAGAATATGATATCTTTCTAGCAAGCTAAATAACACTCCATTTGGAGTTCATATGATAGGAAACTGACTATGTAAAGGTACACTACCTATCAACTTAGGTTAAGCGAAAAATTGAGGTTCATAAGAAATGATCCCACTCACTACTAGAGAATCATCTGAGAGAGACATACAAGATACAAAGATTATGAGAGATAATATTTTGAATATGATATCATATGTGATAAATGGATAAGTACATAGAGAGGTATCACCTTCACAAGGTGGTTGTGTACAGAAAAGATATGTGGCAGGAATACCTATGTGCCTTGTAGCATCCAAACAAGGTACCTTCTGATATCCATTGGTGTGAAAAGGACCAGAGTATGCTTCTATACCATCTCCTTTTCATTTCTACAATGTTTCACATTCGGGTGGCTTTTATATATAGAGGTATGGGCATGAGACTTTTCACCTACCCTGGCATCTTCTCTCACCTCTTGACCTTCCTCTTCCTGTCTTTTGCCTTTCCACTTCCTTGGGTGACTTTTGATGCTCCAAATCGCTCCATATGGATAAGTGGATTAGGTCTTGAGCCTAGAAAACGTGCAAATAATTGCACCTATATTCAGCTATCTCTATGCTATTTCTCGTAACTTGCCAAATTTATTTTACCCTCAAGCCACACTTTTGACTAATGTGGTTCACGTTTCTGATCTTGTTAAATTATTCTTTGATCCTTTCCCAACCTTGACCTTGGTCCTATTGCCTGCATTGATACATGAAAGGTCTAGTCTTAAGCCTTGTTTTATCACGTCCCTTCCCTTTTCTTCTTCCCTCTCAACCCTAACCCCCCCGTGGAACCTCCTTACTTACAATCCCACATTCACCTCCTCACAAGCTCACCCAATCTTGCCAAACCCTACACACTCTAGTGCATGCCCTTCCTCTTCCTCTAATTAGAGGAATCTTTCTCTCTATTTCCTTTTGTCTCTCTCGATACATGCACTCTCTCACTTCTTCACTCTTACTCCTCTACTTGCACACACATAATAGCCAAGCGCTGACACTCACAACTAACCCCTTTTTAATGGGCTAGCATTTACACATGCACTCTTGCACTTGTACACTAACTCACGCTGGTTCACTCATGTATTCACCTGCACATCTACACATTTTCACACACTCTTTTCCTTTCGTACACACCTAGGGCTTGGATACTTCTCACCCACATGCTCCAACTTACTCATCCATTAGCTCTCAACAACACAATCATGTAATCCTACACACACCCTTACCTGTACACTTCTCACTCACACACACACCAAGCTGAACACACACTCACTCACACACCCCTAATTTCACTTACTCACAAAAACACTCAACTAGACACTCGCTCAAGACTTACTCTCACACCCTCAGCCACAAAATTTCTCGTGCACACACACACCTATATATTCTATTTCACACACATTTTATGTGCTCCCTTCTTCACATATACTCATCAACCCCACTTCCACTTTCCCCATCTCCTACAACCCTTCACTCAAACAATCACTCTCACAATCATTTATTTTTTTGTGGCTTTCAAAGATCTCACTCGATCATAGAGGCATTCATTTTGAGATACTCATGCTCACAGACTCAGAAAATGTGACACTCGCACTTAGACACTCATAGGTACTTACATACCTCAACACATTTTGAAACTCCTTGAAGAAGAACAATATAATTAAGAGTTGATTTTCATCATTAGACATGTATGCTATACAAAGACATAGTGGTAAAATTCATAGTAAAAAGTGGAACAAGGAGAAGAATAAGCAGCAACAGGATTCAACTCATGTCAATGGTCCCATAAATTCCAGAATGACATGTACTATTCAGCTGATGTTTCACATCTGCAATCTTTTGCACACTTTGGGATGCTCACTTTAAACATAATACTTTCTACTTGACAATGCAAACTGGAGATACCTACCATTACTTTTATGTTCTCTAATGCAATGTTTCACTGACTGCGAATGTAGAGATTGCTGAAGTCTGATCTCCTAAATCAGGACTCATCAACACATCATATGCATGCTCTAAATCTTTTGATTTTTCCATACAAATTAATGAGTGCAGCTGCAACAACCAATTTTACATCGAGACCCACATCTATAGCATGACAATGGATACTTTTTGCCTGTCATAATGCAGACGAGTTAACAGCATATGTGAAGGGTATGCAGACATATGACAGACTGTAGTCATGAAGAGATTTAAAACAGAAGTGTGCACCATTGAATTGTGCACATTGCACATACATCTGTACAATCAAGTTTCTCAATCAGAATCCCCCCCCATCATAACCATGCAGCATATAAGATTATGTACCTTCTTGTTATTAGGCAGAGGCCAAGAGACCACTATCAAGCATAGGAAAGATGCACATGTACTTACATTGGCAGCGTCTTGATTCCAAAAACAGTGTCGAATGCTGAGGAGAATACCTTCTAACAAATTCTTGGGAGAATTGTATCTTCTTTGACAAAGAGCCTTCCACATCAAAAAATGAGTGTTATGCCATTCCCTTTTTAATAGAAGGATGGCTTGCCAATAGATTTCATAGATCACTATTCAGGATGCCAGTAACTGAATTGGGCTACCCTTCTTGGTTCCTCTCCCAAATATACAACACCCTTCGAACAACTTCTCCCTTCTTAGATTCCTCTACACTGAGAAAGCCCCTTAACTGCACCTCTTCTCAGTAGGAGTAATGCTCTGTTCTCTCCAGTCGTCACTTCCAAAGGATGACTCCCCCTTCCCTCCAGTCAAATTTGTGAAGAGAGATGGTGGATGCAATCCAAAGATGAGTAGGTGCTGCTACAACCAGCTTCACACTAGCCAACTGAGACTTCAGAGTTGATAAGTAGACCCTTTAATCTTCCTAAATCCACCAAAATATCAGCCAAGTACTTTGGAACATGTATCCCAAAAGTTTAAGTCAAGACAGACTAGTTGCGAAATGACTAGCTCCCAAAACTTGCTGTTTTTGGACATACACCTGCTGGAAAAAATGAACAGTTCTCTCAACCTGGTAAGAATTTGAAAACTTCATTTTGGGCATAGCAAATAGACTTAACAAGCTTCCCAATCCAAGTTAAAACACTTCAAACGATGGACTGAGCACTGAGAACAAGTTTCATCTATTTCTGGAACATGCCCACCATTCTCGGGGCTCTACACAGATATACCAGTGAGCAGTAAAATGCAGATATCTCCAACACTATACATTCAATGACATTGAAAATTGATATGCAGAAAGTAGACAGTAAGAGCTATCTAAGGCATGTTAAATCACTGAAAACAAAACAGTATAACTCGAGATATGACCTTCTAAAGGTACTACTCTAAGTGAGTATAGCAGAGAACAAAACAGAGAAGTAGATGATAATAAATGTATAGATTCACATATGATTACAACCACATTGGCAATGAATCTTTGCACAATGGGAGTAGAATGATAGAGCTATGGAGTAAGCTCTTCAATCTCTACAAAATGACATCAAGTGGTCACGTACAAGGCTTGCTAATCGCCTGTTCCTTCTTGCTCCTTTTATAGCTATTCTTGGAGGGAGTTTTGAATTCGAATTCAAATGGCTCCACCTAAAAGTGATCCCCAAAGTTAGGAGGTATTCCCTCAGCTCAAAACGTCGTGGGTTTTGGTAGTTAGAGCCACGAAATTTCTTTTACATCATGCATGAGGTAAGCCATCCTTTTCCTTTTTCTTTTTTCAATTACAAGAGATAAAAATGAACTCTTTTACAAGAGGTGTTCACATGACTACTCATGTGACTTACAAATGAGGATGATATCAAATATATCAAGCATGTAGGCTTCGATAAAATGCATCAACAGCTCCCGCTCAAGCCTAACATGCTTGGCCTTCAATTAAGTCTTCAATTGTCCTTGATTTCCTACAAGCCAATCATCAACTTGAATCTACTTAATTTTGTAGCATCAAGAGCTTTAGTCAACATGTCTGCACATTGCATATCTATAGAGACATAGGATAGTTGAATATCCTTGCTCATTAGCTTCTCCCTTACATAACGGTAGTGGACTTCAATATGCTTGGTTCTAGCATGGTATACTGGATTAGCTGCTAGATGTAGTGAGCTTGTGTTGTCACCAAAAATGTGAGGTGTTGAAGAATGAAGTCCAAGATCTGTGTACAAAGACTTTAACCACATGATTTCTTAAGTTGCATTAGCCAAACCTCTATATTCTGCTTCAGTAGAAGATAATGCCACAGTTGGTTGCTTCTTCGATGACCAAGAAACGATTTTTGAACCTGCAAATGATATATACACTGATGTGCTTCTTCTATCATCTTTAGATCCGGCCCAATCTGCATCTGAGTAGACCTTTATCTCAATATCTGAAGTATATGAATAGAACAACCCTTCATTCATGGTCCCCTTTAGGTACTTGAGGACTCTCTTGGCCGCTTCCATATGTGGTCTTCTCGGCTTATGCATAAATTGACTCAATATGCTAACACTATAGCATATATCCACCCTTGTGAGAGTTGCATAGTTCAAACTTCCAACCAAGCTTTGATAGCTTGTGATGTCTTCAATTGGCTCTCCTTCATAAGCACTAAGCTTATGATTTTGTTCCATAGGTGTACCTGCACACTTGGTATTTTCCATCTTGAACTTGACGAGCATGTCATTCACATACTTCCTTTGTGTGATGTATATACCTGAATCTGTGTAGATCAACTCCAATCCAAGAAAATAAGTGAGTGGTCCGAGGTCACTTATTTTGAACTCCTCCTTCATTTGACTCTTTACCTGTTTGATTCCTTCAAGATCATTGCCTGTGATAATAATATCATCGACATACACACATAAATAGATCACTTCATATCCATTCCTCTTTATGAACAAAGAGGTATCCGCCTTGATAGCTCTGAATCCTTGGTCCTGCAAATGTGTCACCAATCTGAAATTCCAAGCTCTTGGAGCTTGCTTCAATCCATACAAAGCTTTCTTTAGTTTGCATACATAGTTAGGATGATGTGCATCCTCATATCCAGGAGGTTGTGCCATATAAACTTCCTCAGAAATCCATCCATTCAAGAAAGCATTCTTTACATCAAGTTGATAGAGATTCCAATTCTAGATGCAGCAAGACTTATGAGAACCCTAATTGTAGGCATTTTTGCAACAGGAGAGAAAGTCTCCTCATAATCAATACCATGGGTTTGAGCAAACCCTTTAGCAACCAACCTTGCTTTGTGTCTATTTATACTTCCATCTGGATTCCTCGTGATTTTGTATATCAATCGAGATCCAATTACCTTCATAGATGGCTTATTAGGTACAAGCTCCCAAGTGTCGTTTTCCTTCAGGGCTTCCATTTCTTCATCCATTGCATCTCTCCAAGATTTCTTGCTTTGTGCTTCTTCGAATGTGGTAGGCTCTTCATTGGTTGAATCTTTTGCAATGTAGATTGAGTGCTTCGTGACCAAAGAAGTATCATAACCAAACCTCTCTGGTTTCTTCTTCTCCCTCGAAGACCTTCTAAGTGGTTGATGTGAGCTCTCGGGTCCATATGTAGCATCCTGCATCTTTGCTTTACCTTTGTTCTTCCATAGCTTTAGTCTTTCCAAGTCTTCTAGGTCAATCTCCGAATCACTTTCTTCAATCTGCTTTGGCTCCTTTGGTTGAAGTGATGGAAAATCTTCATCCAAGTCATATGGCAGCTTCACTTTCCTGTCATCATCAAAGCATGATTTGTTTTCATCAAAAATTACATCTCTACTCACAGAAAATCCTTTATTGGTTTGATTGTACAATCTATATCCTTTTTGGTTTTGGTCATAACCAATACATACGCACTTCTCTGCCTTGGGACCCAATTTCCCTCTTACTTGAGAAGGAATGTGAGCATAGGCTAAGCATCCAAAGATTTTGCAATGCTCTAGACTAGGTCTTCTTCCATTCCACACTTCATATGGAGTGGTTCCATCTAGTGACTTAGATGGAAGTCTATTTATGAGATATGTGGCTGTCAACACAGCCTCTGCCCATAGGTAGTTCGGCAATCCCTTTTCGTTGAGCATGGACCTTGCAACTTCGACAATAGCTCTGTTCCTCCTCTCTGCTACACCATTGAGTTCGGGTGTATACCTTGTAGTGACTTCCCTTTTAATGCCTCTTTCATGCAAGAAGGCATCAAATTCAGAAGAGAAGTATTCTCCTCCACCATCTGATCTGAGTCTTTTCAAAGTTCTACCTGTTTGGTTTTCAACAAGAGCAATATACTTCTTAAAGCAATTAAACACTTCATCCTTGTGCTTCATGAAAAATAGAATGTTCCACCTGCTACAATCATCTATGAAAGACACATAATACCTTGAGCCTGATATAGATGGCTCCTTACTTGGACCCCACACATCCGTGTGCACTAGATCCAAAGGATTTTGATACATATATCCTTTCTTATTGAAAGGTTGTCTATGAGCCTTGCCGAGTTGACAAGCTTCACACTTATAAATCATGTGTTGCCTTGTGATATTAGGAAAACCAAGTACACTTTGGTCCCTGCAAATCTGTTTGAGTGTCGTGTCACCAATGTGAGCAAGCCTTTGTGCCATATCTCCAACTCTGTTAGAGTTTGAGATCCATAGCTAAACAAAGCTATGTTCTTTGTATCTTCCACTTCAAAAGTGAAAAGCCTTCCTATCTTTTCTCCTTTGGCAATCCTTCGAAAGCCTTGCCTTGGGTCTTCAACATATGCTCGAAATCAGTTGAATCTAACCTGCAATCCTTTTTCAACAATCTGTCCAACACTTATTAAATTTTTGGTAATTGTAGGGACATACAAGACTTTGCTTAAGAGGTTCATATTCCCATCTGATGTCTTCACATTACCTATCTTCTCCACTGAGTGCTTTTTGTCATCTCCTGTCTGCACTTCATGCTTGTTATGAGGATCTTCCAAATTAGAAAGTAAAGCCACATTTCCTGCTACATGGTTCGAACATCCCAAATCAATGTAAAATATGTGATTATCATCCTTACCCTTCTTCGCTGTTAGATTCATAATCAATAATGAATCTCTTGACTTTGGTCCTCTACATAGTTATTGTAATCTCTTCTTCCTCTATGGCCACTTTGATATTTGTTGTTGTTTCTATTGTTGTTGTAGTAGTTGTTGTTATTGTAGCCTCCATTGTATCTACCTCTATTTGATCCATAGACACCTATATTGAATCCTCTTCCTCTTGAGTTCCTCGGGTTCCTGAAACATTCTTCAGTAGTATGATTAGATAAGCCACATATATTGCAAGGTTGAGATGATTGGAATCTCCCCCTGCCTTGCTTTCCACCTCTGCCTCTTCCTCTAGCTCTTCCTCTACCTGCAAAGTTTGCTTGGAAAGAGCTACCTTCACCTTCATTCTTCCTATTGTTTGACTTTTCCTTGACCTTAGCTTTATCAGAATATAAGGCAGAAGTTTGATTACCTCTTGAGGACTCACCATCTTTGCTTATCTTTGCTTCATGAGTGAAGAGTTGGCCCATGAGTGTGTTGAGGTCGGGTACATGCATATCCATGTATAAATCCATGGTTGTTGTGAATGACTCTCACTTGTCGTCTGCTTTGATTCCATTCATGATTTGTCTTATGATTTTCTCCTCTTCAATTACCTCTCCAATGCTTCCAAGCTGGTCCGAAATCTCCTTCATCTTTGTGACATAATCAGTCACATTTTGCTTCGGGCTTTTCTTCATTGTTGTGAACTCCATCCACAATTGGTTCTTCCTTGCTCGAGTGTTGGAAGAGAAGAAAGAAGCAAGTGCATTCCAGGTCTCTCTTGATGTCTTGCATCCCTTCACATGAGAGAAAAGAAAATCAGAGATTGAGTTTAGAATATAGGACCTTGCAAGTGCATCCTTCGAACACCAATTCGAAAGTCCTTCCACTTCTTCATGTGATGGTTGCCCTTCGTTCTTCATGGTTGGCATTGCTTCATCTCCGGATATAAACCCATATAGATTCCTCCCTTGAAGGTAAGCCTCCATTCCTAGAGACCATGCCGTGTAGTTGTTTCGATCCAATTTGTCAATTGTTGATGGAAATCTATCGCCCATGTTGTTTGACTATGCTCTGATACCACTGTGAAGAGAGATGGTGGATGCAATCCAAAGATGAGTAGGTGCTGCTACAACCAGCTTCACACCAGCCAACTGAGACTTCAGAGTTGATTAGTAGACCCTTTAAGCTTCCTAAATCCACCAAAATATCAGCCAAGTACTTTGGAACATGTATCCCAAAAGTTTAAGTCAAGACAGACTAGTTGCGAAATGACTAGCTCCCAAAACTTGCTATTTTTGGACATACACCTGCTGGAAAAAATGAACAGTGCTCTCAACCTGGTAAGAATTTGAAAAATTCCTTTCGGGCATAGCAAATAGACTTAGCAAGCTTCTCAATCCAAGTTAAAACACTTCAAATGATGGACTGAGCACTGAGAACAAGTTTCATCAATTTCTAGAACATGCCCACCATTCTCGGGGCTCTACAGAGATAGACCAGTGAGCCGTAAAATGCAGATATCTCCAAAAATATAAATCCAATGACCTTGAAAATTAAAATGCAGAACGTAGACAGTAAGAGCTGTCAAACGCACATTGAATCACTGAAATAGGATCATTATAACTCGAGATATGACCTTCTAAAGGTACTGCTCTGAGTGAGTATAGCAGAGAACAAAACAGAGAAGTAGATGATAATAAATGTATAGATTTACATATGATTACAACCACATTGGCAATGAATCTTTGCACAATGGGAGTAGAATGATAGAGCTATGGAGTAAGCTCTTCAATCTCTACAAAATGACATCAAGTGGTCACGTACAAGGCTTGCTAATTGCCTCTTCCTTCTTGCTCCTTTTATAGATATTCTTGGAGGGAGTTTTGAATTCGAATTCGAATGGCTCCAGCTAAAAGTGATCCCCAAAGTTAGGAGGTATTCCCTCAGCTCAAAAAGTCATGGGTTTTGGTAGTTAGAGCCACGGAATTGCTTTTACATCATGCATGAGGTAAGCCATCCTTTTCCTTTTTCTTTTTTCAATTACAAGAGATAAAAATGAACTCTTTTACAAGAGGTGTTCACATGACTACTCATGTGACTTACAAATGAGGATGATATCAAATATATCAAGCATGTAGGCTTGGGTAAAATACACCAACAAAATTCTGTACTAGTCCCTCTCCACTTCAATCTACAGACCTCCCTACGTCACGTGGTGCTCTCTCTTCTTTTGAATAATCGAGTAACCCCCCCAAACCAACGAACTTTTTCACTAACTCCCTCACTAGCCAAGAATTGCTAGTGTTATAGACTGGGGAGGGGTCAGACACCCTTTGACCACACGTGGGTTGCAAAGCTTAGAGGTGCACGTGGGGGTGGAAACAAGGGAGAGTGGTGGACAATGTGTCAGGGAAGGGACAAAGTAGTGAGAGGAGTGGGGGGGACTGGCTATCAGATGATGGCAGAGAAAGTGGGGGGAAAGAGTGGGCTGGTGCCGCTTCTGATAAAACTAGAGGGGGGGTTACAAAGTGAGTGGGAGCAGCTTCCTAAGATTTAGGAGGCAATCAACCATTTATTTCTATCACACGCAAGAAAAACCTCAATGATACGAGCTCCATCAAAACCTAGGGCTTATAGCTTTTCAATATCCTCTCTTTCTTTTTGTGTGACATTGATTATGGCATTGCTTCAACAAGTTGTCCAAGTATATCTTCTTCTACTCCTTCCACGCCAGCTTCATTGATCAACTGAAGAACCCCAACCTGATTATCATTAAATAATCAAGACAACTGTCGATTCTACTTCCCCAATCTCTGTAACATGGGCTGTACAATTTGAGGATAGGTTCGGACCATGGGTCTTAAAGCTTGAAGCTGAGGATTACTTCTGAGGAAATCGAAGCACCAAGCACAACTTCTCCAAGGCTTGGCATGCCTTGAGGAAAGAGATCCAATGGTGCTGCATTGGGAGTGCTACCAGCTACTTAAACAGGTGCAGCTGAAGGGTGAACAGATTCAGGAGTTGGGGCACGACCTACTGTTGTTCGAGAAGGTGTTTCATTTTCAGGAGGTCTAGCTTATGGAGATCCAACAATAATTTCTACTGAGTCTAGTATAACATTGTATAAATAATCATCCGCTCTCCCTGGATCATTATATGCAGCTTGTAGATCTTTTTATGATGGAGATACTCACGATTTACATGAATTTCTTTCATTGGGTGAGGGGTAAGAAGAGCCCATATTGTCGTAACAATCGGACCCTACATTCTACAGACAACTATTTGATCCCCTTCATGAAGAACACCATTCACAAGAATTACATCGATAGTTGTTCCTAGGCCTTCACCAACTTTCACTTCCAAAACTGTACACTGCACCTCATTGATGTACATAAGTTTACTCTCCATCATCTGCTGGGTTCAGGTGACCAATAGCATTAAGAGACCCGGTACTCCTTCCCCACTGATTGCACTAGTTGGAAGAATATTGACACACTTCCTACGGTCTGGGTTTTTATAGTACAACTCTGAATTCAAGCCTTGTTCTTTGATCTGGGTAATAATCTGATTCAACCTCCTGTTGAGCTCATCCATAACATCTCTTGACTGCCTTTCAAAAGCATTGGTGATGGGAGCATTTGGACATGTTTTCCAGCTATAAAGCCTGTCACCCTTATGCAAGCTTCAATTGAAAATGGTTTGTATTGATATTTCTATGATATTTATCGAGATCCCCATAAATCTTTATGTTTTTAATGGAGAATGTCGCAGTGATCTTTAGAAGACGTCTCAAAATGGGAGAAACAACAGAGCTGCGCAGACCCAAAGTCTTCATAAAATCAAGGGCACAACAGAACCTCTCTTCTTCATCCAAGCATACAGAAGATTGGATTCAGAGGGGACCAAGATAAATGAGCAAAACTTATGATCCCTTTACTGGTAGCAGACTAATGGTATGCTCTGTGTTGAGTTCCTATAGTAGAGTGTGTTGAAGCTACTTAAAGAGAAAGATATAAAAAAAGATACATGAATCAACCGATGCACAACAGAGCTTCTTCATCACGCCCAACAACTCAAGCTACACATAAGTTGGTACTGCTTGGCCACATGCAATCAGACAACATGCCAATCAATGAACCAAGTGCTCGCCAGTTCCAAAATGCTTGAAAAAAAATCATTTGCAGACTTATCTAGGGTGCCATATGCATCTACGCCTCGTCCCCTTCATTACAATTGATGGAATTCACCAAACATGTAATCATTTATTTATTTTTTTGGGGCCTCCACCTGGATTCCATGTCTTTATATCTTCATGCCTTTCATCTTCAACAGATTTGGAATTACAAAATAAAACAAACCAGCAAGCACACCTCAGCATGAACTCTATTCCATTTTTTTCTGAAAATCTGTCCGATGCAAAATGAATCTCTCAAATGATACTCTTCTTTTTATTGAATTTAACCATCAATGATTTGACTTTTATCGATCCATGCTCTAGAAAGCAAGTCAAATGTTTTGAGTGAATAAGGCCTCGAAGTTCAGAGACAGTGGCATCGTGGGTCAAAGAAATGGGAAAGTTGGTCCCAAGACTGGTATACACTATGATTATCCTTCGCTGCTTCATTCTACACCTCTGCTTTAGCAAGAGTCATTGAGCTCTACAACATATCTGCTTCTTGGGGATGGCATGCGATTGTCACCTCCCGCACCAAATCTTTCATGTGCAGCCATCTCCCCGAAAGAGCTCCTTTTCGTGTTGGAGGCGTTTTGTTGATCCCGAAGTTGCCATCACCTTCTACCCCTACCTTGTGTACCTGCAGAAGTGCCCAAAGAGGAATGCAACCACCCCCTTGACCACCTCTGCCTACTCCCTCTGTTGCATGCGGGGAGGAGCCGACAGGCCTCAAGTGATGGAGGGACACAAAGGCCATTGTCTTTTCCATAGATAAAAACATTTGACACTATCCACCCTCCACGGGATTTGATAAGCCAACCAAAGCACACAAGGCTATTTCTTTGCATGTTCTATCTCAAAATCTAGGTGTTGTTTCTATGTGAGGACTTGGAATGTCGTCATACTCCTATGCACAAATGAGAGGATATTTCACTTTGTTGCATTGAATTGTCAATGTAGTGCACGAAAAGCTTGTTACTTCCACATATTCCTTCACAACATCAAGGATAATACAAGTCACCCTTGGAAATAATCTCCAAGCTAATGCAAGTGACACGGGATGTTGAGGAACCATGGTCATATTAAAATTATCTCTTCAACGATTCACAAGACCTGCATGCATCATCATTAATTTCCATAGAATCTTCCTTCTCTTCAGCATCCTAAAGAGTACAAGCTTCAAGTTGACAATCTGATACTGATCTTCAATTATTAAGGAAAAATACTAGCACTTCGCCTATGAAGCCTACTCATGTGTGGTTCAAAATAAGACGAGGTACACATTTCACTGCAATAGTTACAAACCACCCCCCTTCTCAAAGAGCACTCCCATTCTTCATCACATGAACATCTTTCTTATTGATACAAGTAGCACATTCATTCTCCTTTTCAACTCCCTTGCCCCCAACCAAGAGTACACAGTTGGCTTTTTGAACTGAGGCAACTCTTCCTCACAGGAACTTTTCCATGATCCTATTCATCCATCAATCATAGATTTTCCTTAACTCTGACACATGAGTCATTCTATTCAAGTAAAAACATCTTTAAATGTATCATCAACTTCCCATTGTTAGCCATAAATTGTTTTGCTACAATTCCATATTTTCAAATGCCTTTTTTGATCCTAGATCCAAAGTGTCCGCACTGAAACAATGTTCCTTCTTCCATGCATCATTGGCTCGCTTAATCGCATTATCTACATATTAATGAGGTTGTTGCTGCAACAATATTTGCTTCTTATCTATGCAAAACCCTTTGTCTGCATTGGATGGAACATGTAAAAAGCTTTATATTCGTGTTGCTGGTATAGGTTCAATTTTCTCCTTAGTCATCCAATCAACAATTCTACAACTTCCATTCCCAATACACGAACTTCCTGTTGTTAGGAGGAAATCAGAAATGTATTCATGTATCTACACAACACCATATGCACAAATCCACACAATCACCTTATATATGTCACCATGCTATATTTTCATAACTTCATTGGAATGCTAACATACACACAAACACTTTTCCATCTGTAGTGATACTCATGTGATGATCAAAAAATGCACTCAAGATATTAACATATCATGATCAATACATATATTCATTCATATGCTCACAGACACACCCCATGAATGTCAATACAACCATCAATTCTCTAATTAATTAAGAAAAAAACACATTCTTGACAACTTTAATTTCATATTCATCATGCTACTAGACTGCCAATCCACACAAATTTCATGTGTAACATACTCCCCTCCTCTTGCTTGCGAAGTCGTCCTCGACGAGAGAAATATGTTCCTGCACTCAAATCATCCAACATGTGCTCATCACTCAATCAAATACAAATCTTTACCTTGCATGCCCATCTTCTTCTTCCTCAATGGAGGACCTGCAATCACCCTCATACAGTCGTCGGTTATTACCAAAATTCAATCATTTCACTTACCATCTTTGTCCATCTTCATCACCATGTCCACCTGTCTACAACCTTCATCAAAACATTAGAACCTTTCTTCATCACATAACAATAACATCTACAACCAAAATGAAAAGAGCAAACACACATCAAAAAGAGTCACATCACACATCCTCATCATACATGCAAGCTTGTCACAACCCATATGCATTCAAGCAAAAACCCATCCACATTCCCTCTCTCTTCATTCCTCTCCATTCACATGCAATGTAAACACAAGTAAAAACCACGTCCAATTCTTCTTGGTATTCTTCTTCGCCTCACTCGCTTTCCTGCTACTTTTTCATACACACAACATACATTCATGCAAGATCCGCATCCGTTCTTCCTTTCCTCTACTCTATTGGTTTATAGTTTCACTTGCAAGAATTTCTTTTCTACTTCCACTCAGATCCTCTTGCCCATTTTCCATGCCCCTTCTACTTAGGGTTTCTACTACCCGCTTTCCTTTTTATTCACTCTTTGCTTCTTTTTTTTGCTTTTCAACTAAATTCCATTCTAGGTCACCACCACACCACCTAAATTGATGGACATGCGGTAAAGAGCACTCAAGCCTAACACAAGCTCACTGCAATAAGATCGCTTATCGTCGATGCGATTCCGAACTTCCCAAGCAGTTGCACAACCTAAAAGCCAAAATGAGCACCTCTCAAAAGTTTGCAGACAAACAAAGCAACTAGCACGATTGGATTCCTCAAGTCCAAGCTTTCCACAGACACATTGTATCCAAAATCCTAGTCGAGCTTAAGCGTCGATTTGACATGCCTCACGAGGAATCCACACATTTCTCGGATCCCCACAAACAGAGACACATATTCCCATCTGAGCATCATGCTCTCTCACCTCTCTTTTGTCCCCCCTCGAGCGAGGAATTCATCTCAAGGCTTCATAAAATACTCTTTTACTCATCCACACGTTATCAAACATGTGTATATATCATCCATGAACACGTGTGCATACATTCATGTATTCTATACATCAATCATCAAATCCAAAATCAACATATATTCAACCTAAGCATGACTGTCCAAAATTTTCATACTTCTTGAGCATAGACTTTCACAAAATGCATACATAGGAACTTGCATTGTGTAGATCTCTTACGCAAAGTAAGAAGAATATTATGCTATCCACAAGCTTACCTATAAGATGTAATATTCAGCCATGTACATGATAGAAACTTTCACTTCATTCAATTGTGTGCAATACCTCAAACATGCATACATTGTTCTTATGCAACTATATGTAGTTGCTCATCCAAGATTCTTTGCTTGAATCTTCATCTTCTTCCATAGGCTGCTCATAAATCTTCAAAAAAGTGATTACCATCACTTATTGCATTCCTCAATGATATAAATATGTATAATAGAGTAGTACAATAGAGTGTATCACTTCAAATAGCATAAAGCAACAAAATTGTCTTACATACAAAAGCTTCATCTCCATAACTTTCAAATGAGCATGATAGATCCAAGCTTCCCATTGCATCTCTGAATCTTCTTCATCTCTTTGTGCATTCATGGGCTCCAATCACAATGCTTTGCAACCAAAGTTCTGATACCAAAATGTGGGGAAATTTTACTCCAATACATATAGTGAAAGTTAGAGAACCTCTTCTAGAATATGCAATGTAAGACACATTCTTACTAAAACCTAATTCACTCACAACTTTGACATCCAATGGCTTTGAAATGTTTTCCACAGAGATTCTACTAGCATTCTAAAAAGCTAAAGAACACTCCATTTCAAGCTCATATGAGAGGAAACTGACTATGTAAATATAGTCTACCTATCAACTCAGGTTAAGCAAAAAATAGAGCTTCAGGAGAAACTCACTATTGGAGAATCATCTGAGAGATATGCTTGAGATACAAAGAGTATAAAAGGTAAGCGTTCCAATGCGATATTATATGAATTAAATGGATAAGTACTTAGAGAGATATCACCTTCACGACGTGGCTCCGTACAAAAAAGGTATGCAGCTAGAATACCTATGTGCCTTGTAGCATCCAAACGAGGTACCTTCTCATATCCATTGGTTCGAGAATGATAAGAATATGCTTCTAAACAATCTCATTGTCATGTCCACCATGTTTCACACTCAAGTGACTTCTATATATAGAGGTATGTGCATGGAACTTTTCACCTACCCTTGTATCTTCTCTCACCTCTTTACTTTCCACTTCTTGTCCTTTGCCTTTCCACTTCCTTGGGTGACTTTTGGTAATACAAACCACTCCATATGGATAAAGCCAGGCTTTTTGTGTCTATTCCATATCTCTAAACATAGTTTGGCTTTTATCCAAGCCGTAAATAACTTTTTCCTTTTTCCTTTAACACTCTCCTTTAAGGTTATGACTCTACTTTCTATATTTTTAAGGTCTAGCTTCCTTTTGGGCTTACAGAAAATACATAAATGATGAAGAGGTAATAAATGAGATGTGAGTATGTGTCAAGCCTCACAATTGGAGCTTGCACATGTTCCATAATTTTCAATAATGTGCACCTAAATGTATGCAAGAATTCACTAAGGTATACGAAGAGATCAAGCAATTGTGGATTTCTTTATTGTAGTGAAGAGAAGTTAAAACTCAAAGGATCGAGTGATGCACATTCAAGAACGAGTGTTGGTGATAGGAGGTCTAGATCTAGCTATGATCTCATGCCTAGAACAAAATTCATCTCATGGACTATGAAGAAGCAACATACAGTGGCATTGTCATCAATTAGACTAAGTATAAGGTATTGGACCTTACTAAACATGAGACTATGTGGTTAAAAAAGCTATGAAATGACTTGGAGATGCAGGCTAACACAATCTCTATCTATGGAGACACCTTCTCTTGCATACATCTATGGAGACGCCAATAATCCCGTGTTACATGCACGGAGAAAATATGTAGAGGTACATATAGAGGAGCCAAGACTAGACATGACATCCATAGTGTCAATACAAACGTTAACATTAAAAGGAACACTGAAAATAACTTTGTATTCAAGGTTCTCAATAGGGTCAGTTATTGATAATGACTATAAAACGCTTTGTAACATAAAGGTTTAAGTATATATAGAAACATAATTTGCTCCATATTAACATCCTTTTTTATCTTTATCTATTGAAAGTAAGGAAAATAGATCACTTGAGACATTCACATGTGAAGCATCATTTAATGTGATTTTTCACTGTATGACATAAAAGTTCCTAAGGGGAACCTTTTTCTTTTCAAATTCCCATCGATTATGTCGTGTATATTTTGGTAGATCTTTTATTTCATCTCCTAGTCTAGCACATTGATGCACTTCCAACAAATTATGGAAATTTGCATGCCACCAAGATCTTTCTAATTATCATATTCTATATGAATAATCTTCTTTTAACGATGAAAAATGGGTCTCCATTTGCATAGCGACAATATCATATTTGTCATTCCAAGCTTAGTTCATGGTCTATATGGCTATGTTTGCTACATCATCCTAATAACACTTTGGCACACCCATATCTTTTATGATTTCCATGTACACATTCTTCCTCTCTACCACATCATTTTGTATAATTCCAATAAATAAGTGAGACTTGAAAAATGACCTTTTTGCAACAGTCTCAACAATCTAGAACAATCAAATAGAATTTTTTGTGCTCCTTATGGCTACACAAACTTTATTCAAATCATGAAGCAAATAAGAAAAGGACTTGTTTAGTGTAGGATCCTAATAAATTGCTTCCCTAAACACTCTAGCACACACACATATACAAGAAATAAAACTCAAAGTTATTTTTGTGTTCATATAGTTGAAAGCACTACAACACATCGAGGGTATACCGAGACTGCTACCGAGGAAATTGAACGGGCATGATTTCTTCGCGACGTCGGTGTCACAGTCGGTATAGGCGTCAGAAAGAAAGCGCCAGTATGGGCGCCGGTATAGTCATCGGTATTTCTGACGCTTATATCGACGTCCATACCGACGTCCCCGCTGGGTGTACCGGCGCATATACCGACGACCATACTGGAGCTACCGATGCATATACCGACAACCATACCTGCACAAATTTTTTTGGGCAGAGTGTGTTGTCTTTTGCTACAGCATGATGTTGTTTAGCAAAAGACAATACACTCTGCCCAACTGATTACATGTGTTATGTACTCTAATGGCAACCAAAACATAAACTTATATGAGCAAAAATGAACAATGATTCATGTACAGAAAGTCGTATATTCCATAAATGAAAAATGTACAAAAGTGTGGCAAAGCACTTCCATATAGGAATCGAATACAAAATTATGGTACATCATTGCCACATAGGAGTGTAATACAAAATTGTGGCAATGTGACAAAACACTTCCATATAGGAATCGAATACAAAATTATGGTTCATCATTGTCGTATGCGAGTGTGATACAAAATTGTGGCATTGATCAAAATATTTATACCTACAATCCTGCAACAAAACATATGTATAAAATAAGACCAATTAACATGACATTTATAAACAACAACTAGAAACATGAAACCAAGATATAACTTTACCTAATCACGAATATTCTCCCATGAGACGATTGCACCGCGTCCCTCTAAGTCTTGTAAGAGTCCAGTCAGTCCATGTCGATATCCATATGATTCTTCAGTTCGCGTTGGAGGATGACCCACTGCCAACTCCTATAGTAAATATGCAAAATGTTAGATGAATATACATAATATACTTAACACAAACAACTTCAATAATTAATATCATTCTTACAAATTGGTAGCGCATACTGTCGTATCGGCTGCTACCTAAATGCGACGTTCCAGCCGTATCTAAACGTGTGGCCGTCGCATCTCTCAGTTGACGATACCGATAAGGAGTATGTTGATGCTCATCATGAATCGATTCCCATTCGTCGGCATCTAGCCATACAGGCTTTGGTAAGCCTGCTTTGAAAGCATCGCGAGCTTCCGATCGTCGATGCAACATCAGCTCGCCTGTTGTATGTTGAATCCAATCGGAACTCACAATAGGATTGCCAGGTGCTGGCCGGTACTCTTCATATATGCATTGTGTGATATGATTTTTAGAGTCTCTATCTTGTTCCTTCCATTTTAACATTACAGAATGACCGAATTCAATTGAGCAGAGTTGTCGTATACGCAGACGCATTGACTTCCCCGCCGCATCCATAACTGGAGCTCCATTACAGATATGATTTATCTTCGATTCGTCATGATTATGTGCACCCCAAGGTGTACGTGGAGATCCCATATGATGCAATATGAAGATCTCATCTCATCCAGTGTATATATTTGCATGCTTAAGCTTGTATACATATGCATTCATGTATACATATGCATTCATGTATACATATGCATTCATGTATACATATGCATATGCATTGTGTATGCATATGCATTCATGTATGCATATGCTTGCCTGTATGCATATGCATGCTTAAGCTTGTATACATATGCATTCATGTTTACATATGCATATGCATTGTGTATGCATATGCATTCATGTATGCATATGCTTGCTTGTATGCATATGCAGGCTTAAGCTTGTATACATATGCATATGCTTGCTTGTATATGTATACATGTATACATATACATATACATATGCTTGCTTGTATGCATATGCATTCATGTATACATATGCATATGCATATGCATACATGTATACATATACATATGCATATGCTTGCTTGTATACATACATGTACATATACATACATGTACATATACATATGCATATGCATTCATGTATACATATTCATATACATACATGTATACATATACATATGATTATGCTTGCTTCTATACATAGATCTACATATACATATGCATATGCATATGTATATGAACATGTATGCATATGCATATCACTCATGCATGCATGCATATGCATTCATGTATACATATGCATATGCATTCATGTATACATATGCATATGCATTCATGTATGCATATGTATAGAAGCAAGCATATGCATATGTATATGTATACATGTATGTATATGTATACATGTATGTATATGCATATGCATATGTATACATGAATGCATATGCATATGTATATGTACATGTATGTATACAAGCAAGCATATGCATATGTATATGTATACATGTATCCATATGCATATATATATGTATACATATGCATATGCACATCCTTCATGCATGCATGCATGCATGTATGCATGTATGCATATGCATGAATGTATGCATATGCATGCATGTATGCATATGCATGCATATCCCTCATGCATGCATGTATGCATATCCCTCATGCATGCATGTATGCATAAGCATGCATGCATGTATGCATAAGCGTGCATGCATGTATGCATATGCATGCATGCATGCATGTATGCATATGCATGCATGCATGTATGCATATGCATGCATGCATGTATGCATATTAGAAAACAAAAATATAAAGAAAGAAAACAAAAAATAAAAAAAGATATTAGAAAACAAAAATATAAAAATTCATGTATGCATATGAATACATACATGCATGCATATGCATGTATGCATGCATGCATATGCATTCATGTATGCATATCCCTCATGCATGCATGTATGCATAAGCATGCATGCATGTATGCATATTAGATGCATGCATGTATGCATGTATGCATGTATGCATAAGCATACATGCATGCATGCATGCATGTATACATAAGCATGCATGCATGTATGCATGTAAGCATGCATGCATGTATGCATAAGCATGCATGCATGCATGCATGTATGCATAAGCATGCATGCATTTATGCATAAGCATGCATGCATGTATGCATAAGCATGCATGTATGCATAAGCATGCATGTATGCATAAGCATGCATGCATGCATGCATGTATGCATATGCCTCATGCATGCATGTATGCATATCCCTCATGCATGCATGCATATCCCTCATGCATGCATGCATATCCCTCATGCATTTATGCACATCCCTCATGCATGTATGCATATCCCTCATGCATGTATGCATGTCCCTCATGCATGTATGCATATCCCTCATGCATGCATGTATGCATAAGCATGCATGCATGCATGTATGCATATTAGAAAACAAAAATATAAAGAAAGAAAACAAAAAATAAAAAAAGATATTAGAAAACAAAAATATAAAAATTCATGTATGCATATGCATACATGCATGCATGCATTTGCATTCATGTATGCATATCCCTCATGCATGCATGTATGCATAAGCATGCATGCATGTATGCATATGCATGCATGCATGTATGCATATTAGAAAACAAAAATATAAAAAAAGAAAACAAAAAATAAAAAAAGATATTAGAAAACAAAAATATAAAAATTCATGTATGCATATGCATACATGCATGCATGCATGCATATGCATTCATGTATGCATATCCCTCATGCATGCATGTATGCATATTAGATGCATGCATGTATGCATATGCATGCATGTATGTATGCATATGCATGCATGCATGTATGCATATGCATATCCTTCATGCATGCATACATGTATGCATATGCATATCCCTCATGCATGCATGCATGTATATGTAGATCCCTCATGCATGCATGCATGCATATGCATATCCTTCATGCATGTATACATGTATGCATATGCATATCCCTCATGCATATGCATATGTATGTATACATGTATGCATATGCGTTCATGTATGTATGCATATGCATGCATGCATGTATGCATATGCATGCATGTATGCCTATGCATATCCTTCATGCATGTATGTATGCATATGCATATCCTTCATGCATGTATGTATGCATATGCATGCACGCATGCATGTATACATATGCATGCATGTATGCATATGCATGCATGTATGCATATGCATGCATGTATGCATATGCATGCAT